>CM062814.1:918542347-919777347 GCA_031772625.1 Pinus tabuliformis
TCATATCGCAATGAGCCGATGTAGTATCCTTGGCTTTTGGAGGCATCGTGGCTACTACTGAGCTCAAACTCTTTGCTATTCCACTACAACAAAAAATCAACACTCTCCAAGCTCACATTGAAGCTCACAAAAACTCCAAATGAGATGTGTGAGGCAAATGAGAGGGGAGATCTCCTTTTATTGGCTTGGAGGGACTATTTTTGGAGGGAAACAAACCTTAGTTTCCCTCAAAACCACCTTAAAATCCACAAAAACCGTGTTCGGTGGGTTTGCGGTCGACCTGGCAGTGAACCGCCCGGTTTATGATGGAACCAATATATTTATGGAAAAACTAGTGGATTCCGTCATAGCTCGACTGGTTTATGCTCAGTTTGACTAGAAAACCGGTGGGGAGGGCTGTTGAACTCGGTTTTTATGCCGGTCCGGTGAGTTTGGCCACTGAATTGGCTGGTTTGACCGGTTTCTGGTTCAAACGAACCAGTTTTGAATACTATGCTAGTACCATCTGACATGCATTGACGATTTCTCTTGGAAGACATGGATCTACTTTGTAAAGGCCAAGGATGAGGCCTTAAGCAGGTTCCAGGAGTTCATGGCTTAAGTAGAGAACTTGATAGGGAAGAAGATCAAGGTTTTAAGGTTAGATAATGGAGGAGAGTATTCAGGGATCAAGGAGACAGGGATCAAGAGGGAGTTGATAGTTCCTTACAACCCTCAACAAAATGGGGTTGTGGAAAGGAAGAACAGGTCCATTGTGGAGGCTGTCAAGGCGATGGTTCATGATCAGGATTTACCCATGTTCTTGTTAGAAACTCAGAAAGGAAGAAATTTTTTCTTATGTTGATAATTACTTGTGATATTCTCGTATTCTTATTATCTTTTATCTTCTTTTCATCAAGGAATCATCAAATCAAAACATGAAGATCAACAACACCAGACGTAGGCACTCAGCCAGGGCTAAAACTCCTCACTAGGGGAAAACTGAGTTAAACTCTTCCACTAATCAAATGGAGATAGACCAAGACCTTAGATCTGACCAAAAGACCTTCCTCCTCCACCAAGCCAGCCTTCCAAGATGATCCAACAAACTTCAGTAGTCTCTTCTAGTCCAACAGCTATAACTCAACAACATTCCAAAATTTCGGCCCAGCTACTCCAAAATTTCGGTCTAGCTATAGTTTTGCAATTTCATCTCTTCCAACAACCCAACAACTTTGCACATGTGAGACAAGGAGAGAGAAAATTCGACTTCTTTTTCTTGACAAAGACTTCCTTCTTCTTTGCTAGGGTTTCCTTCCTCTTCCTTGAATTTCACACCCTTTTTTTGCCTCCAACAACTACAGATCGAACTTGTTGTGAATGTGTTCCAAATGAGTCAAGTTACTACCCTTTTATAGTAGATTCTGCCTCCCTAATTAGGCTGACTTGGTGGAGGAGGCCTAAATGACATATTTGACACAAAAATAAATTTCTTTCTTGACTCAAGAAGCCCAAGAAGGGTCTATCACATTATGACAAGGACAAGGACTCTTGACACAAACCCTAGAACCTTGCAATGGAGGCTTTGACCTATTAACCATTGATCCAAGCATGAAACTCGTGCCTTAATAAGTCAATTTCTTTTATAATAAAAAATTCTTTTTTCTTTCTTTTGACAAATATATTCAAAAGACTGACACTAGTTTCATTTTTCAACAGTTCTTATAAGTAGAGGCATTCAACATGACAATTTATGTCTAGAACAAGGGTCCTCACTGGATCTTGGGGGACAAGCCTCCTTAGGATGCATTCACAGGAGTGAAGCCAAAGGTTAGTCATTTGAGGATCTTTGGTTGTCCAATATACATCCATGTGCCCAAGGAGAAGAAGAAGAAGTTAGAACCTTCTGGAAAGAAGGGTACTTTTTTTGGATAGAGCAAGACTTCGAAGGCCTACAAGATCTTGATTCCAGGACAACATCAAATTGAGGTTAGTTGAGATGTTACTTTTGATGAGGAAGTAGTCTTCAGGAGGTCTAGAGAGTCTCATATGGAGATTGACAGTGAGGAACAGAAGGCTCCAAAGGATGTGGGTACAAATCCCTCTAGTCTAGTTGTTCATCCTTCAGACTATCAGGAGGAGTTAGTAGAGCCAGTAGAGATAGTGAACCCGCCGAGAGATGTTGCAGAGACCAGGAAGAGGCTGACATGGCTTTGTGACACTTTGCAAGATGCAAAGAGGCATGAAGCTCCCAATGGTACTTTCAGGGAGAGTAGACGACGTAGACATTAGAGGAAATTTCAATCTAAAAGTGTATGTGAAATTTTCATGTACATAATATGTAAACCAATCAAAATCCTTTAAATTTAAAAAGAGGTACATGTAAAATTTTGGAGGGAAAAAGAAACTACTTTTTTTAGTTTTATTTTTGGCTTATCTCCTTATAGGTTTACTCAAATTTCAAGTGTAGACACTCGTTGGATGTGAAATTAAATTCCGCATCCAATGAGTACCCATTATGCATACTTTTGAGGAGACCCACATTGATAAAAAATGAAGATACATTAAAAAAATGTGTTTCGACACATTTTTTTATTGTATCTTCAATTTTTATCAATGTGGGTCTCCTCAAAAGTATGCATCCAACGAGTGTATACACTTGAAATTTGAGTAATCCTATAAGGAGATAAGCCAAAAATATAATGAAAAAAAATAGTTTTCTTCTTTTCCCTCCAAAATTTATACCTCTTATTTTATTATTTTCCTATTATTTTTCCTTAGGAGGCCACTTTTAGGTTGAAATTTCCTCTAATGGGTTCTAGATTTATATGGAATTGATGAGCCACATCATTGATTCCGAACCTTCCAGTTATGAGGAGGCAACAAGCCAACAAGTTTGGAAGGATGCCATGATGGAGGAGTATCAGTCCATCATGAAGAATGATGTGTGGGAGATAGTTCCGAGACTAGAAGGGAAGTTAGTAGTGACTTCCAAGTGGATCTATAAGATCAAGCATGCAACAAATGGCAGCATCAAGAAGTACAAAGCAAGGTTTGTGGCAAGAGGGTTTTCCTAGAAAGAGGGAGTGGACTATTATTAGACTTTTGCTCCAGTAACCAGGTACACTTCCATCAGAAATATTATTTCACTTGCTTTAGTTATGTCTTGGAGGTTACATCAAATGGATCTAAAGATTTCTTTCGTCAATGATGTGATTGAGGAGGAAGTGTAGATAGAGCAACCTCAGGCCTTTATGGAGTCCCATGTTTGCAGATTGAAGAAGGATTTGTACATTATCAAGCAGGCACCCAAGGCATGGTATTCTAGGATTGACAGATACTGGATAAGTTTGGGCTTCTCCAAGAGTGATGCAGATCCTAACCTTTACTACAAGGTTGTTGATCGTGATCCTTTGATCTTGGTGTTGTATGTTGATGATCTATTCCTTACTGGGACAGAAAGGCCCATTATCAGGTGCAAGGAGTTGGTTTTGGAGTTCAAGATGAAGAGTCTTGGCTTGATGCGTTATTTCTTGGGATTGGAGGTATGGCAAAGGCCAAGTGAAATCTTCCTCGGACAAGGAAAGTACATAGTTGAGATCTTGAGGGGGTTCGGTATTATGGACTACAAGTCCATGGCTACACCTATGATGACAAATTTGAAGAAGCTGAGTGATTCCACTTCAGATTCAGATTTCGTGGATCCAACTATGTACAGGCAGTTGATCGGATCTTTGATGTATTGGGTTAACATGAGGCCAAATATTTGCTTTGTAGTGAGCATCTTGAGCCAATTTATAGTTGAGTCGAGGCATGTACTTGGGTTGCAGTGAAGCATGTGTTGAGGTACCTGCGTGGTACAGTTGGATATGGTTTGAGTCTTGAGATATGTCTCAGGTGGTGAAGTCAAATTGTAGGGATATACTGATTCCTGATGGGCCAGGAGTGTAGTGGATAGAAAGAGCACCTTGGGGTGTCGCTTCAGCTTGGGATCAATTGTGATATCTTGGTTTAGCAGGAAGCAAACTTTTGTTGCACTCAGTACATTAGAAATAGAGTATATTGCAGCTAATGTCGCGTCAAAAGCAGTGTGGCTTCAGAAGCTTCTTGCAGGACTATTTGATTAGGCACTAGAGACGACCTTGATACATTGTGATAATCAAAGCTGCGCCAAGCTTTCAGAGAATCTAGTATTTCATGAAAGGTTGAAGCACATTGAGATCAAATATCACTTCATCCGAGACATGGTGTAGAAGGGAGCAGTGAAGCTCCAGTATATATCTGCAAATGAGTAAATTGTAGACATTTTAACCAAGCCTCTGTCTAGGAGGAGTTTGTATACCTCAGATACAAGCTTAGTATGATGTAGAATGTCGCCGTTGCTAAGAGGGAATGTTGATGTTTCTACAGTTTGCAACATCGGGTAGACATTCTCCCGCGGGGTCATGCTGATTTGACTAGGGAGGAATGATACATTCACCCAGGAGGCCATGCCGATTTGGCTAGGGGTAAATGGCTAAGGGTAGCCTTTCTCCCATTAGCTCTGGCGTTTGGTTTGGGGAGATTGGCCCAAGTACTCACATTTCCAGCTCCAAGATGGAGTGATCTATTTTTAGTAGAGCAGGTTTGATTTGATTTAATGGGGGTTTAACCCCACCAGTGGAATAAACAATTCTAGTCTAATGTTGAGTTGTAATGTAGTTCTATTGCCACACAATCTAGCATGGCCCTAGGAGGGGAACCTATGGGACAACTACTAGACTAAGGGACAACAATGGGACAAAGACCCACTGTCACCTTAGTTAATGCCCCCTGCTCTTTATGGCTTTTCACCGATGGGAGGAGTCCTAACAGGATATGAATCACTTGAAAAAGGAAGGACCAATGATCTATGTGTGATGTGATACCACTAAGCTCATTCAAAGAGAGGCTCAATCAATGCTCAATGCTTCCTAGAAGCTAAAGGCTCTCTAAGAAAGACCTCGGATGGAAATCAAGACTTAGGACTCGAGATTTGCAATAATAATGGGCTTACCTAAGATCAAGATTCCAAATGTGATATAGGACCTCTCAAGAAGCCTTGTAAGGTGATTTGTCACTTGAAATAGGTTTTTTGCTTCACTTGAGAGACCTAGAAAGAGCCCACGCTAGACCTAGGGTTTTTAGGATATTCGTGGGAGGAGTCCCTCCAAGGTGTTCACTAGTGAAGCGAACAAAGTTCCGTCTACAATTTAATTACTCCAAAAGACTTGGAATGTCAAGATATCCATTTAGGATATAAATATTATATTAAATAAAATGAATAAGAATGAATAAATGAATGATTTACAAATGAGAATGAGAGGCTTGCTTATATACCAAGCAAGTGTCTCTTCATGAAGTGTCATGTCCTATTAGACATGCCTCTTCAACCTAATTACTAGCTAACTAACCATTATTACAATTTATCTTTATTATTTATATTTACATTATTTATATATATTTTATTCGTTACATTGCCTCCTTCCTCAAAGAGCTTTGTCCTCAAAGCTTGTCGATGAAAAAAGGCTTGATCTCTTTTTCGGCTTCGAACGTCTTTCTCTCTTGGAATAGTCATCCTCATTGATACAAGTTGATATGATCTTCTTAGTGACAAACAAAATTGTCGCACTGAGAAGGGATCAGACCATCCCAAATTAATCTTCTGTATAGTACTCTGATCACTGGAATTTTGTAATGACTTGTTAGCATAAGACTGGATTGAGTTTACATTACTCTTCTCTGGAACATCAGTTTGTTGTTTCTAGTTTGAATGGTTCAGATATGTAGCATGGTTGATTCGTCTATTCTCATGATTCGGATGCCGATATGGGACTTTACTATCCCTTATTAGGTGTGTGGAAATTTTTTGATTTACTTCAGGGGTTGATGTTGTTGAGTTCGTTACCACACCTTCACTTGGGGTGTTTATCATCTGAACTGCAGCATTCAAGTGCGTCTTTTCTTCAACTTGCTTGTCTTCTTCCTAAGTTGTGACATTCACTAGATCGATATTTGTTATTTTGTCATCAACTTGAATTCCTACATTTGATGCTTCCTTCTTGATAAGTTGTTGTACCTGGTTTTCTAATAACTTCTTATCCTTCTTAAGATTCTTAATTTGCGTCAGCAATTTTTCACTATGGTTTTTAAGTCGGGAAACTTCTTCATTTTTGTTAACAGTGATTTTGTCAATTTCTTTTTGCATATTTTGTAATACTTTTTTACCTTCTTGAGAAATTACTTTTGAAATATCTGAGATATCTTCTGGTGTTACTGAATTTGGTTTTAGTATAAAATCTTGGAGCGTTATTTTCTTCTTCTTGTAATAAAATGTTAAAAACTTCTTCTTTGTATTTAGAATAAAGGAACCTAGAGTTTCCATCCAAGGTACACCCAAAACAATGTCACTATCGTTAAACCATAAGGTTTTCACAGTGAATTGTGAGGTAAAAGTATAATCTCCAATATTTAGGTGTAGATTGTTTATGTCATATTGTTTATCACCTATGCCAGAACCATTTGTTTCAATTATATTTGATTAAGGAATCACCAATTGGTTAGCACATTTATGACTAACATAATTATTTTCTTCAGCAAGACTGATAGAGATTATGATATCTCTTCCTGCGAGCGATCCTTTGATTTTAGATAATGTATCAACACTTTTACTAAAGGTTTTAGGAAACCTTTCATTACTAGTCTCCGTTTTTGCCTTGATGTTTCTATGTAAACAATATGTCAACTGGAGCTATTTTTATTATAAAATATCACTTATTTCTTCTATATATATTTTTCAAATATTCTCCTTTAATGTGGATTATTAAAACTTGAATACCCTTTTTATTAAAAAAAGACTCCTTTATATTGTTGCCCTCTATATATGTATTTCTTTATATTAAGACCCCTTTTTAAAATAACTTTATTATCTTATAATAATAATAGTTTCACTTCTTTCTTTTTTTATAATAAATTGGTCCCCCTTTTTAAATACTTAATTACTTCCTTGATAAATTTTTAATGTCACCCCACTTAATAAATATAAAAGTCACGTCTTTTCATATGACACGGTCACGATGTTAAAATACCATGGGCTATTACCATGGGTTGTTTTTAAAACATCCGTTAAAATGATCTTCACAGAAAAAGTAAAACGTATTCCTTTTGCTTTTTTTTTTTAACTTTTTAAAATACCATGGGCAATTACCATAGGTTGTTTTTAAAACCACGGGCTTCTCCATGTAGAAAGTTTTAAATATACTTGGAAAGATTCCCTCTTGTCTTTATTATGCACTTATTTTATTTTATTTTTTTGAATTTGATTTTTTTTCTATATTTTTTTAATCTCTTTTTTTATATGATTTTCTTTTTTAATTAATAACCTTTATTATTATTTTTGTTATATATATATATATATATAGCCAAAGGCCTGGTAGCGAGACGGAGAAACCCCAAATATTTAGCGAAACGCTTAAACTGCAACAACAATAAATTTGACGAAGAGTCAATAGCCAAAGACTTGGATCAGAGAATGAGCTTTGTGCACTGGTTAAACAACCTAGAGGACCGAACTGCTCTGATACCAAATGAAGCGAACAAAGTTCCTTCTACAATTTAATTACTCCAAAAGACTTGGAATGTCAAGATATCCATTTAGGATATAAATATTATACTAAATAAAATGAATAAGAATGAATAAATGAATGATTTACAAATGAGAACGAGAGGCTTGCTTATATACCAAGCGTCTCTTCATGAAGAGTCGTGTCCTATTAGACATGCCTCTCCAACCTAATTACTAGCCAACTAACCATTATTACAATTTATCTTTATTATTTATATTTATATATATTTTATTCGTTACAACTAGGTCAAGGTAGGAGAGGGGAAAGGGCCATGTGAGATTTATTCTACCGAATACTAGGTTCATATGACCCTCAACAAGACCACCTTATCCAAGGAAAACTAACTAGGTTTCCCTTCTAGGACACACCTAGGGCATAAATATTTTCGGAGAATTAACTGGGACAATTCCACCAAAATTTGAAGTCCCCAAGAGGGAACACTAAGGAAGATTTCTACCCAAGCGAAATCTCAAAATTCCCTCTCTAATGGATTTCACTAGATGCCCTAGGTAGCCATTTAGGAAAGGGGGCCGAAATTTTTGGAGAGAAGAAAAGAGAGAGAAAGGAAGGTTGATCACCAATTTTTCTTGGACTAGTGCCTAATCGTTGGGCTATGGAGTCTAAGATGATTCAAGATTTACCAAAATTGTCTTCGAGAAGGCTAAAGAATGATGCCCTAGCAACCACTCTTTAACAATTACCTACTCAATATCTAAGGCTTTTCATGGAAGAAGGACAAAATCCCATGCACTGGGTACATTCATCTATTGTCATGCAATGAGTAACATGTGCAATTTACAACCAAATAACCTTCTACAATGATATTCAACAATTAGGGCACAAGAGAATTAACTAGTTGTAATAATTCCACACATTAGACATTATTCCAAGAGAAATCTTCAACAAAAAGTACTTACAAGATGACAAGAGATATATCCAACCATAGAAAAAGAAGTAGCTCCAAGAAAGATCAAAATTTTAGCTTCCAAAGATATCAAAATGCATCAAAGACTTTCCAACTAGAATCCAAGAGAAAAGTACGAAATTCTTGTACAAGAAAAAAGATCCAGGCAATGATTATTCTCTCTCACAATGAGAGCAAGTTCTATTTATATGAGACCTTTAGAGGTCGAATTCCTATTCTAAAGCCCCTAACATTATTTTAATGTGCAAAAATAAGGCCTTGGTGACAAGCCCACCAAGTAGCTCCAAAAATTATGAATAAACCATCCAAGAGTAGGCTGAAATGATGGCTTCATGATGAAATTAAGCCATTGGAAGGCCACGTTGAGTCCTCATAGTGCCAAAATGAGAGAGAGGGCTCCATAAATAATGCACAAGGGGATGGTCCCTTGATGTCCATGTAAGTCATCATGTGGTGCTTAAAGTGGCCGTGGGGCACAAACAATGTTGCACTAAGCGGGGACGAAACGGGGATGTTTTTTGGATGCAGGGACGCGGAAGCGTCATTTTCCAAAAATCTAGGAAGCGAAGCATCTCGGAAGCGTCTACTATATATATATATAATTTTTTTATATTTTTTTGCATTTATATTAATAAAACATCCAAAATACCAAATTAGTTGTAGAAGACATGAAAACATGCATAATTTTACATAAATCAAGATAGATATGGCATCCATTGTACATCAATGATTAATTATTCTAGCATCAACCATCTACAATCTAGATTCCTCTTCTCTTGTCTAGCCTTTGCCTCTACTTCAATTCTATAGGGATTTTAGTCAACATTGCCTAATTTGATCAAACAGTTTAATCCAAACATTATAATATGGTAGAGAAAGCTTAACATGCATGATCAATGATTTTGACTTGAGTGAAGGGTACATAATTGCTAAGGCCATGACAAAGGAGTTCAACAATCAATAACACCAACACTGGGGTACATATAGTGCTTGTTGCTCTTGATTAAATGCCAATCACATGCCCTCATACATGATATAATCCAATGAAACGCCACAATCCCATTGATCCTGAAAACTGTTAAGTCTACCGAATTTTGAATGGGATATGAAATTCTATTTTCTCCATATGAAGTCTGATGATGTTGGAACCACTCTCAAACATCCCGAGTCATTTCATGGTAATGTTAAAAATTTAAGTAAAAGGATGGAAATGAAAGATAAAGGAGAATGTCACTTTTAATTTAAGAATTTAACATTACCATTAGGGAGCATCTGGGAAGCGTCTAGGGAGCATCATGGGGTACCTTGGAAGTATTCGGAAAGTGTAGTTCCTCACATAATAGTGCGAAATTTCCAAAAACAAAAAAACAAAAAAAGCCCCTTGGAACTGTCCACCTTCTCTCGGATCCGCTCACAATCCGCGATGGATACATGCCTGAACCTCCACAGATCTGCACCCGATCCTTTCCAGATCTGCGGATCGGGAAATAGGAATCGCGGATTGGGCAGTAGGGGCCGTGGATCGGGCCCCCATGAATCCAAATTTGCGGGAATCGCCGAAAAAAAGAGGAATCGGTTCCGCCGAAGGATTTGTGGCGGATCCGTATGGGACTCAAATCTGCCTTTGGATCCTTGGGGGGGGATGGTTCCTACAACACTGGGCACAAATATTGGTCTCACGAGTTTCTTAGTGAAGGATAAGCCTACATACTGCTTGTAATGAGGGCATTGACGATGGTGCTTTCCCTCCCATGTCTCAAGAGTGAGACAAACCTCCTTTGGGCCTTGAATCAACTGCCAAACCATGTGTACATTGCTAAGCTAGCCGGGGGCAATGCTGGTCCAAGTGCATCATCCTGCGAAGTGTGGGGCAATGAAAAAACTGCTAAAGGTACTAAGGGTGCCCATGAGATGAGATAATGCTCTATCACATGACAGAGTTCCATGGCTCTCAACGCATCCCCTACAAGTGTCAATATGATCCTCTGGTGGGCTTGGGCCCCAGTTAAGTTACATAGCCTATGATGAAACCACCTACCAATTGCATATAAGATCCAATGCGTCTCATCACTTTCAGGTACAATAATTCATTAGTGCATCTAAGTGAATCAAGCTTGTTAGTTAAAGGCAAAAATGAGACTTCATAATGGGCTTCCCTTCCAAATTTGGGGCTTTGAGCATGTAATAGTGTTACCTCCCTAGGTAGGAGTGGCTAATAAACAACCCTATTAGGTGTTCCCAGCCCCTAGAGGGAAAGACATGTCTAATGTACATCCTTCAAGTGATAGGGTTCATGTGGATAATGATGAGGTGGATTGGGACACAGAGGTCTCAGGGCTAGATGCCATGAGTTCAAGGGTGGTAATAATGAGGGATGTCCATTCATTTGGGTGTATAGATGTTGGAGAGAGCAATCGTGGTAAATGAGTTACCCTGGGGCCCTAGGAACCAGGGTGAAGGCCATAAGGAAGCGGTAGAGCTCATGTTTGGATTTTTCCCACATGCTAATATAATGTCCTGACCATCTTTGTATTTTGTGATATTGTATTCTTTTGTGTGTGACCGTGGTATGCTTTTATCTTTTTTCTTAGTTGCATCAACCTCCAGGGCAATGTTCCAGGCCCGACCCAAACATGTGGACAAGGGGAGGGGGATTACCTAAGCCTTGTGGAACCAGAGAGGGAAGATGATGAAATAAGGCATGTAATGTGCAGAGGGGAGTGAAAAATATGAAACGAGAAAATGAGATTGTGCTACTGTGAAAATTCTATCACTGCAACAACTGATTTATTTTACCTACTTATTTCCCAATAAGTTATTTATGAAAATCCTTCAGTAAATAGTAAAATAAATTCTGCTGCAGTTATCACACCATACAGAATCAAACACATGCACAAGAATCAATAGATCGACACAGATATTTTGGACAACAGTCCCCAGAAAAACCCAATGTGGGAAAACCGGTGCAGCAAGGGAGGATTTTATTATTAAGCAATTCTTCAGTACAACTGGCTTCCAAACTGGCTTACCCAACAGAGAGAAAATTCTCCAGGACTTCTCCCAGTCTCAGCGTCAGGCTAGTTGACCTTTGCGTAGCTCCCAGACCCTCTGCGTTAGCTCCTGCCTCTCTGCGTCACCCACGCAGACCATCTAATGATTGCGTAGTCTGCTGCCTTCGCGTCTGCTTGAGAGACTCTGCATTTGCCTCTCCAACCTCTGCACTAGTCCTCTGGTGTTGTTCCTGACTCCCTGTTTCGTACTTGCTGCCTCTTGCTGCTCTCTAGATCACTGGTTCGAATTTCTCAGCTAACCTCGCTCCAGAAATCGACCTAACTAGTCTCCCTCAGTGTGTTCTCCAACTGACCCTCAAGCCTCTTCTTATACTTTTCTCGTTGGTCCATCAACGACCGAGATTAAATCTCTAATCAACAGCTAAGATTAGATTTGGCTTGATCCATGACTTTTGGGACCTTCTAACCCAGTTTATATTAATACCCATTAATATTTTATTTTTCCTAAGTTTAGACTTAGGAACTCCATTAAAAATATTAATTATTTTAATATCTCTCAAACCAGGTACGATCTATCCAAACCATTTCTGGGTCCTGGAGATCTCATGTGCTTTAGCCTCTCCACCAATTTTTGTGGCTAGAGCACATCCAATGCTACCCCAAATCAACCCTCCCTCTTAGCGAGGACTGTGCTCTAGTAATACTCCTCAAGAGCATTACCCTGATCATCCGTCATCGGTCCCTGTGTTGATGCTAGGCCTCCTTTCCCAACATCCTCCGCACTGCTGCCCATGGCCTTGCCATCGCCACTGTTGCATCTGTACGACAACTCCCTCTACATACGTGCTGCTGCTGCTCCATCCTCCCAGCACTGCATTTGCACTGCAACTCCCTCTGCGTTCGTGCCACTGCTGGTCCTTCTTCCCAACACTGCATCTGCACTGCATTCTCTTCTCATCACGTTGCATCGTGCTACTGCTGACTGTTACTGCACTGCAACATCACCCCCATTTCTGTTACTAAAATGGATTTTTTATCATCCCCATCTTTTCCCTGAAGTAATCGAACTTTGTTCTTCCAAGGGCCTTGGTGAGGATATCTCCCACCTGTTCTCATGTAGGAGTGTAGCTCAACTATACAGCTCCTTGTTGGACACAGTCTCTTGACAAAGTGACACCAGATATCAATATGCTTTGTTTTTAAAATTGGTAACTAGGGCCAAACTTCATGTGGGTTAGCTTATTTATGGCAGCTGATATTTTTATTGGATCCCTCTCATCGAGAGGTGTAGGATTGATCTAAAGATCATCCGATTCCGATAAGTATTAATGGAGTTATGAATTTATTTTGATTAAGGAATTATTATCAAGCCGGCCAACAACTTGAGTAGGCTCAAAAGCCCAATAGACATGCCTATTCATCATCTACGTTTTAGTATAAATATAGAGGACTTCAAGTCATTTCAACACACACTTGGGATCTCTTCCTCTCTTTACTTGTCTTTGGGTTTTAGTAGGAGGAGAGATCCTAAGGGATAACGCTGCCCTAATCCAGAAAAAGCTGGAAAAGCCGGAACCGCCGAAAAATCCGAAACTGCCAGAAAAGCCGGAATTGCCGAAAAAGTCAGAAAAGCTGGAACTGCCAGAAAAGCTGGAAAAGCCGGAAAAGCCAGAACTGCCAGAAAAGCCGGAACTGCTGGAAAAGCCGGAACAGAAAAACCGGAACTGCCAGAAAAGTCGGAAAAGCCGGAAAAGCTGGAAAAGCCGGAATTGTCGGAAACACCGGAATTGCTGGAAAAGTCGGAACTGCCGAAAACACCGGAACTGTCAGAAAAGCCGGAACTGTCGGAAAAGTCGGAAAAGCCGGAACTGCTGGAACTTTCAGAACTGCTGAAAACAGCCGGAACTGTCAGAACTGCAGGGAACAGCCGGAACTGCCGGGAAGGCAACATGGTGCAGCAATGGCACATAATGTAGTACAGTGATGATGGGTGTAGCATGGTGCAGCGCGGTGAGGTGCAACATGATGACAAAATGCAACACAACGATAGGTGAAGGAGTCACCTTGGAGAATCAGTTGAAGCAACATGTCTTCAATTGATCTCATGTATCATCTTCTTAGAGATGATCTATGCTCTTATCTAGATAAGTCAAAGTGTTGACTTCTATTGTAAATGTACTATCTCTCTCTCTCTCTTTCTCTGCTGAACTTTGAAGAACATAAAAGAAGAATTGATCAAGGGTTTCCCCACATTGTGGGGTTTGTCCCTGGCTAGCGCCACATCCTGTGTCCTCTTGTCTTGGCTTGTCTTCTGTGATTTATATTTATGTTCTATCTGCAGTTTACTTTAACGCTGATGTGATTGCTAATCTGGAAAAGATAATGAGCTAACTGTGAAAATTGAAATAAATTGCTCTAGCATAGAACATACCTAAAATTAACATGGTATCAGAGCTGAGGTGAAGACAATGCCCAAGCAAGAGTGAAAGAGCAATCACCGAAGATAGTTGGGAAAGGACAAAAGGATCAGTGGATTCCTCATCCCTCTTCAAATTCATCGAGGGTGAAGTCGAAGCAGAGAATATTATCAGAATGGTGCAGCGGAAGTTTCTGATGGCCTACCTAAAGATCACTTCATTGGGAAGTTCGGATCTAAGGGTGGAAGGAAAGGCGAATGCCTTGGTTGCAATAAGTTCGGCCATTATGCAAAGGAGTGTCTGAATGGCAGAGACACATCTCTTGATGAAGATAACAATCATTCCAGGGACATCTTCAATGATCAAAGGAATGACAGGTAATGCAGGTCATCAAGGAAATGGTCGACTCTTCAAAGAAAGCAAGGAACCCCAGGTATGAAGAATCAAATGTTGTTTCTGATAAGATAAAGAAGTGTTATCTTGTATTGGCCCTCTCCTTCAGATTCTTTGGGAATCTGGCTTATTGATTGTAGTGCTTCAAGGCACTTTATCGGATAGTTGGGTGCACTCTCTAATTTGGTAGAGATAGAAACAATTGTGGGATTATACATGGAGCTGATGCCACCTATCCCGGAAAGGGTGTAGGGAATGTTATCCCTCAATTGAATGAGGGTAACTCAATTCATTTACAGAATCTCTTTTATGTACCTGATTGCAAGAAGAACCTGGTGTCCATTTCAACAATGGAAGTCAAAGGTTTCAGGGTGGCACTCATCGATGGAAAGGTATGTGTTTGAAAATAGAATTTTCAAAGATGTTTTTGAGTTCAGGGTTGTATCCACTAGGGACCATGTCCATTGACACATAGCACCGAAGGTCTGTGAGTCAGATGGTGACAGGGATGCTTGAATTCAAAAAGAGCATGAAAGTACATGTCTGAGATGTACCGAAGGAAAATCTTACAAGGGGACCATTCCCCTCATGTAGCAAGTCCACAGGTTTGGAACAACCTGAGCGGTTTGAGATTGATGATTAGGAATCTCACGTATGCAGGTGGAAAAAATCCCTCTATGGCTTGAAGAAAAACTCCCCAGGCGTAGTATGAGAGGATTGATAGCTGTTAAATGAAGCTGAGATTCACTAGGAGTGAAATCGATCCAAACCATTATCCGAAGGTTGTGGATGGTAGACCTCTCATACCAACACTTTATGAGGACGACCTATTTCTAATAGGTGCAGACCCTCTCATTTGCAGAAGTAAGAGGGAGTTGGATTCCGAATGTGGAATGATAAACTGCAAGCCTGTGACTACCTCGAGGATCTTAACTTTTAGAAGTTATATGGTAGTGATGCCGGACCAGATTTTGGAAATGCCTTTGAGCTTCATAAACTCATTCGCATTGATGTTATTGGTGAACTTCCATCCGAACATATGTTTTGCAGTTAGCATGGTGAGCTCACATTTGGTTGAGCCTCACTAGATTGGTGCCAAGAATCTTCTGAGATATCTTCAGGGCACAATCTCTCATGGATTGAGATACACTGCCGGAAATATGAAACTGCATGATTATTCGAATGCTGAGTGGGCAGGCAGTGTGGAGGATCACTAGAGCACTTCTTAGTGCTAGTTCTCTTTAGATTCTGCTTCGATATCATGGATGAGCAGGAAGTAGAAATCGGTTGCTATAAGCACCGCCGAGACCGAATACATAGCTACGAGTATGATCTTGTGTGAAGTTGCATGGTTGCAGAAGCTCTTAAGTGAGCTGTTTGTACACATGATGAATACCACTGTGATTCTCTGTGACAACCAGAGGTGGGATTCGATTATTGAGGAATCCCGTATTCGATGATTGCTCTAGCAGATAGACATCAAATACTGCCTTATCTGGGATATGGTAAGTCGATGAGTGAGGAGGCTCCATCGTATTGAGACTGATGTATAGGTCGTAGACATTTTGTCAAAGTCCCGGGGAAAGGTCAAATCTGTGACTTTCTCGAATGACTTGGAGTCGTTGAGAGACCTTCTTATAAGGGTCCTGCATGTTGCATGCATTGAGCTCTAGGAGCTCTTGGGGGCTTGGGGTACTTACTGAAGCAACATACGACCACAGGGCGACTCATCCTCCCCTGGTGGTGCGCTATGAACAAGATGATTAGTTCTCCTGTGGGCCGGTATGATTAGTTCTCTCGTGGCAACTATGTAGCAGGATGATTAGTTCTCCTGTGAGGTTTGGATGATGTGTTCTCCATGACGATAATGTAGCAGGATGATTAGTTCTCCTGTGAGGTTTGGATGATGTGTTCTCCATGACAATTTTGTAGCAGGATGATTAGCTCTCCTGTGAGACCTGGATGATGTGTTCTCCATGGCGATTTAGTAGGATGATAAGTTCTCCTGTGAGGACAGGATTGATTAGTTCTCCTGTCGAGGCATCCTACCCATGCAGTCTGGGACTCATGGGAAGTACCTCTCATTTGATCAATGAGCAGGGAAATGAGGATAGGGACCATAGTAGTACCGATGGACGCATCGCTGTATCTACTGTACTCCTTATGCTAGGATGAACTTCATTGATCTGGGATCAATGATACTGGTCTTGGACCAATTGTAGGAGTTGTACCTACTATGACGCTCGCTTCAGGTTGGTTGAGACTGGTCTGGGACTAGTGGTACATACTTTGAGACTGACTTCGGGTCAGTGGAGGACTGGTCTGGGACCAGTGAGAGTGGTACATACTATGACGCTGACTTCGGGTCGGTTGAGACTGGTCTAGGACCAGTGGTACACACTTTGAGACTGATGATACTGGTCTGGGACCAGTGGTAGGAGTGGTACCCATTATGACGCTGACTTTGGGTCAGTTGAGACTGGTCTGGGACTAGTGGTATGCACTCTGAGACTGACTTTGGGTCAGTGGAGAATGGTATGAGACATTCTCGATCAGTTCTTCTTCTTCATGGTTCAACAGAGTTGAGCAGAGCAGAGCAGAGCTAGCAGAGCTGAGCAGAGCCAACAGCGCTGAGCAGAGACAGCAGAGCTGAGCAGAGCAGTGCAGGGCACTGATGGCAGAGACAGTACAGTCGGACATATGGATCAACGGATGGAGTTCTCCCTAGTTGAGAGGGAGTGTTAAAATTGGTAACTAGGGAAAAAATCCATGTGGGTCAGCTTATTTATGGCAGCTGATATTTTTATTGGATCCCTCTCATCGAGAGGTGTAGGATTGATCTAAAGATCATCCGATTCCGATAAGTATTCATGGAGTTATGAATTTATTTGGATTATGGAATTATTATCAAGCCGACTAGCAACTTGAGTAGGCTCGAAAGCCCAATAGACATGCCTATTCATCATCTACGTTTTAGTATAAATATAGAGGACTTCAAGTCATTTCAACACACTTGGGATCTCTTCCTCTCTTTACTTGTCTTTGGGTTTTAGTAGGAAGAGAGATTCTAAGGGATAACGCTACCCTGATCCAGAAAAAGTCGGAAAAGCCAGAACTGTTAGAAAAGCCAGAAAAGCCGGAATTGCCGGAAAAGCCGAAATTGCCAGAAAAGCCAGAAAAGCCAGAATTGACAAAAAAGCAGGAAAAGCCAGAACTGCCAGAAAAGCTGGGAAAGCCGGAGCTGTCGAAAAAGCTAGAAAAGTTGGAAAAGTTGGAACTACCGAAAAAGCCGGAACTGCCGGAAAAGCTGGAACTACTGGAAAAGCTGGAACTACTGGAAAAGCTGGAAAAGCCAGAACTGCCGGAAAAGCCGGAAAAGCCGAAACTGTTGGAAAAGCCGGAAAATCCGGAACAGCTGGAAAAGCTAGAACTACCGGAAAAGCTGGAACTGCCGGAAAAGCCGGAATTGCCAGAAATGTCGGAACTGCCGAGAAAAGCTGGAATTGTCGGAATTGCAGGGAACAATCGGAACTGCCGGGAAGGCAACATGGTGCAACAATGGCACATAATGTAGTACAGTGATGATGGGTGTAGCATGGTGCAGCGCAGTGAGGTGCAGCATGATGACGAAATGCAGCACAACGATAGGTGAAGGAGTCACCTTGGAGAATCAGTTGAAGCAGCATGTCTTCAACTGATCTCATGTATCATCTTCTTAGAGATGATCTATGCTCTTATCTAGATAATTCAAAGTGTTGACTTCTATTGTAAATGTACTATCTCTCTTTCTCTCTCTTTCTCTGCTGAACTTTGAAGAGCATAAAAGAAGAATTGATCAAGGGTTTCCCCACATTGTGAGGTTTGTCCCTGCCTAGCGCCACATCTTGTGTCCTCTTGTCTTGGCTTGTCTTCTGCGATTTATATTTATGTTCTATCTGCAGTTTACTTTAATGCTGATGTGATTGCTTATCTGGAAAAGATAATGAGCTAACTGTGAAAAATGAAATAAATTGCTCTAGCATAGAACATACCTAAAATTAACATTTGACCAATCATGAAACACTGGTTCTTAGAGAGCTTGATGCAACTTTGATTATCGCACATAATCCTAGTCACCTCCATCTTTCTTTTGAATAGGTTCACAAGCAATTTTCTAAGCCATATGGCCTCACACAAAGCTGTGCTTGCAACCATACATTCTGCCTCAGTTGAGCTCAGAGCCACGGATTTCTGTATCCTACTGCACCAGGAGGTCATTCTTGATCCAATGTTGAAACAGTACCCAGGGGTGCTTTTCCGATCCACTGAACTGCCTTCCCAATTGCATCAGTAAATCCACTTAATCTGATATCCTTACTCCTGGTGTACAAGAGTCCCTAATCGATTGTTCCCTGTAAATACCTGAGAACATGTTTGGCTGCTACCCAGTGTGCCCTCTTCAGCTCCACCATGCACTGACTGAGGGTGTTGACAGCGTAGCAAATGTCTGGCCTGGGATTGACCAGATACATCAGGGACCCTATGAGCTTCCTGTATAAGGTGGGATCAACGTCCTTGTCTTCTGATGCATCAATCTTCTTCCAGTTGGTGATCATTGGAGTAGCCATGGGTCCACAGTCCTCCATCCTGAATCTCTTTAGGATTTTTGTAGCATATCTCCGTTGCCCAAGGAAGATCTCCCCCTTTTGCTGCCAAACTTCCAACCCCAGGAAATAATACATTCGTCCCAAATCCTTCATGTCGAATTTCGTGGCTAGATTCTTCTTGCAGTCCCCGATGAGCCTGGATGATCCTGTTAGGAAGAGATCGTCCACATATAATACTAAGATTAGAGGCTCTTTCTCTACAACCAGATAGTAGAGATTTGGATCTGCATCACTCTTGACAAATCGCATTTTCTGCAAGTAGCCGTTGATTCGACCATACTATGCTCTAGGTGCCTGTTTCAGCCCATACAAGGCTTTCTTCAATCTGCATACTTGAGACTTCTTCTCATGTGTCTCAAAGCCCTCTGGTTGTTCAATGTATACCTCTTCTACTATCACTCCTTTCAGAAATGTCGTTTTGACATCCATCTGATGAATCTCCCATCCCATCTGTGTTGCTAGAGGTATCACGGTTTTAATAGATGTATACCTGGTTACTGGGGTGAAGGTCTCTTCGTAATCAATTCCTTCCTTCTGAGCATACCCCTTAGCCACAAACCTGACTTTGTATTTCTCAACACTGCCGTCTGCAGCGTATTTGATCTTGTAGATCCATCTCGAACCTACCACTGATCTGTCTTGAGGCCTTGGCACTACCTCCCAGACATTGTTCACCATTATGGAGTTGTACTCCTCTACCATCGCATCCAGCCAAACCTGATGTTGAGCTGCCTCCTGAAAACTGGCAGGCTCCCCATTCCGAGCTACTAACGCTTGATATCTATCTGGTTGTTTTCGCTCCCTCTTATTGTTCCTTAGCACACCGATGAAGTCCTCTACATCTCGTAGAATCTGACGAAGTTCCCTGCTCGTTCTTCCTCTGCTAGCAGGTGCTTCTGTTAGCTCCTCCTCATCCTGTGATTCTTCTTGACCTGAGGAAGAATTCTTTTCTTCTATTGGTTGAAGAGGTTTGACCAATGGTTCTTCTTTTGACTCCTCCTCGGAAGGCATTTCTCGAGATTTTTTGAAAGCCTTGTACTCCATGAACTTCACATCTCGTCGAACTACTACCTTCCTACTCCCTGGAAGATAGATCTTGTATGCCTTAGCGTTCTCGCTATATCCCATTAGATATCCTTTCTCTGCAGTGTGATCTAGCTTCTTCCTCATTTCCTCGGTTATGTGGCAATATGCGAAGCTCCCAAATATCCTGAAATGACTGACTTCAGGTGTCTTCCTTGTGAAGGCTTTCTCTGGAGTAATCTTGCCCAGTGCCCGATGAGGAGTTCTATTTTGAACATAGACTGCTGTGTTGCATGCTTCTGCCCACATGAATTTTGGCATATCCTGATCATACATCATGGCCCTAGCTGCTTCTACAATAGTCCCGTTCTTTCTTTCTACTACATTCTGCATCGGATTGTAAGGAGTTGTCCACTCTCTTCTAATGCCCTCCTTAGCGAAAAAATCATTGAAGTGCTTATCGACATACTCTCCACCATTATCTGAGCGCAAAACTTTTATTTTCTTCCCAGTTAGATTCTCCACCAGAGCCTTGAACTCTTTGAATCGACAGAGAACCTCGTCCTTGGTTTTTAGAAAATAAATCCAAGATTTCCTTAAGTGGTCATCAATGATGGTGAGGAAGTACTCGACACCACTAAGAGCTTTAGTGGACATGGGTTCGCAGATATCTAAGCGTATCAATTCGAGTACACTCTTGACCCTTTTTTACTTCTAGGAAATGCTGCTTTGGCATACTTTCCTAGAGCACATCCTCTTCATATATCATTTCGTTCCGTACTAAGATTCAGAACTCCTGTTACAGTGCTCCTGAGAATTCTCAGAGCCCCAAGGTGCAAATTCCTCATTCTTCTATGCTTTAGTTCGTTCAAATCCTTGTCTCCATGACTGCCTATTAGTGCCATTGGTGATTCTAGTTGTAGTTTGTACAACTTGCTACTTTTGATCCCGATTTGCACTTTCTTTTTCCAGCTTGGGTGTTTGACGTATACTTTCTCCTTGATGAAGAAAACGTCATAGCCTTTGCCTTGAAGTTTCGACACGGAAAGTAAGTTTATCCCCAATCTTGGTACATGCAACACATTGGTAGCACGGAACCGCTCTCCCGTTTCTGTCTGAAAAACTATGGTACCCCTCCCTACTAGAGTACACTTTGCCTTGTTCCCCATGGTGATCTGAAAGTTCATCTTCTCCTCCCGATAATTTGAGAAACATTCCCGGATTTCCGTCATATGCCAAGAGGCTCCACTGTCTATATACCATATCTCTGATGATGCAGAGCTAGTCACACAAGCCACTTCTTCTTCTAGCCTAGAAGCCAAAATAGTGAGATCAAAATCACTTTCTCTTGTGCAGTTTTATGAAAATTTGTGCAAATCTTCTGACGTAGATGCCTCTGCATCATGGTCTCGACCCATAATTGATTTTCCCTTCCTGTCTCTGGTTACTTGCTCTAATACCATGTGAAAATTCTATCACTGCAACAACCGATTTATTTTACCTACTTATTTCCCAATAAGTTATTTATGAAAATCCTTCAGTAAACATTAAAATAAATTCTGATGCAGTTATCACACCATAATACAGAAACAAACACATGCACAAGAATCAACACATCGACACAGATATTTTGGACAACAGTCCTCGGAAAAGCCAATGTGGGAAAACTGGTGCAACAAGGGAGGATTTTTATTATTCAGCAATTCTTCAGTACAACTGGGTGCCAAGCTGACTTACCCAACAGAAAGAAAATTCTCCAGCACTTCTCCCAGTCTTAGCGTTAGGCTACTGACCTTTGTGTAGCTCCTAGACCCCTTGCATCAGCTCCTGCCTCTCTGCGTTAGCTCCTGCCTCTCTGCGTCACCCACGCAGACCCTCCAGTGACTGCGCAGTCTGCTGCCCCTGTGTGTGCCTGAGAGACTCTGCGTCTGCCTCTCTAACCTCTACGCTGGTCTTCTGGTGCTGTTCCCGACTCTCTGTTCTGTACTTGATGCCTTCTGCTGCTCTCCAAACCATTGGTTCGAATTTGTCAGCTAATCCTGCTCCAAAAATCAACCTGACTGGCCTCCCTCATTGTGTTCTTCCACTGATCCTCAAGCCTCTTCTTATACTTTTCTTGTTGGTCCATCAATGGCCGAGATTAAATCTCTAATCAACGACTAATATTAGATTTGGCTTGATCCATGACTTTTTGAACCTTCTAACCTAGTTTTATATTAATACCCATTAATATTTTATTTTTCCTAAGCTAGACTTAGGAACTCCATTAAAAGTATTAATTATTTTAATATCTCCCAAACTAGGTACAATCTGTCCAAACCATTTCTGGGTCTTGGAGATTTCATGTGCTTTAGCCTCTCCACCAATTTTCATCGCTAGAGCACATCCGATGCTACCCCAAATAAAAAAACTACCAAAATTGGGGTTTCCTAAGTAGCACCCATCCTGAAGCTATAAGCCAATAGGGGAGATCCCATGAGACTAGGGTTGAGGATTAACCCCCCATTTAAGGTGAGGGAACAAGACTATAGTCAAAACCCTTCCTCCTTCCAAGTCACCCAATAATCCATACCTAATGTGCCCAAGGAAAAACATGCATAAACACCCGATTGCATAATGAAAAACATACCTTTAAGATCGGATGGCCCACCTTCAAACATATGCTCTCAACAAATGGGCGAGGGACATATGACTGGCTCAAGGAGCAGAGATCAATTGGCACAATATCAGCTACACTTGTGGCTGTTAGGGCTTGCCTATTGAAGACAAATCTAGGAGAAAAAAATTCTCCTATAAGGTCACCTATTGGTGGTGGGTAACAGGCTCAATAAGCGAAGGTGTTTCTTGTGCTGAGAGGCTTCTTAATGGGTCTCTACTCAACATTAGAGTTCTATATAAATAGACGTGCATGTGAGGAGACACTATATCAACATAACAAGCTCATTCATATATTTTTTGGTCAAGGAGAAATCGCAGCTGAGAAATCTGTTTTCTAGGCTCATCTTTCATCATTCCATCTCTACTCAGAGACTGTATGTGTGAGGGTTTGACCAAGTTGACCAATGTTTTTATTGATTCGTACAATTGCACGTGTGAGTGTTTGACCATAGTTTAACGAACATTTTGACCGATTTGTATAGTTGCATGTGTGAGGGTTTGACCGAAGTTTGACTAGTCCATACAATTGCACGTTTGAGAGTTGACCATAGTTGACTGCAGACAATTTGATTGTAGTTGACCAATGTTGACTATAGAAAGTTTGGCTGTAGTTAACCAGTGTTGATTGCAAACAGTTTGACCGCAGTTGACCACATATTTTAGAGTTGACTTTTGACAGGTTTGACTAGCGCTTACTAGCAATAGTTTGACCAAGTTTAACTAGTGATTTGACTTGTAATTTTGACTCAGATATCTAGACAAACTCTGATTTGTAAACCTTGCTGAAAAACAATTTGTCCTTGAGAAAAGTTGCCGGGTTTTCTCCCAAATTGGGGTTCCCAGGGTAAAAATATTGTGTCTACTGTCTATTGTGCATGGCTATCTTTCTATGATCTTTATTGTTTCCGCTGCATTTACATTTGAGATTTTTTGAGTGTAATTATTCAATGATAACAGTGGCATGAAAAAAATATTGTTTGAAAATTCATCAGGAAGTAATTATCGGATCAAAAATTGTATTCTACTGCACATGCTATAGAATCTCAACATGGTTGGTGTGCAATTATATTAAATTCTTATGAACCATGAATGAAATTCCTCAAACTGTAAATGAAAGTAGCAAAGGGTGTTATAACATTCTACCCATTTGTATTAGTGATGCAATTCAACAGAAGAAAAGTGAATCCACAATGAAATTCCGGAGACTTGAACAATAGAAATTGAGCATATTGCAAAGATTTATAACTTGAGAAAATTATGTCCCATGCCACTTGGCATTACCATCAACTTAGTATGTTTTGTGTTTAAGATTTAGAAAAAGCAATGGCTTTAGTGCATATTGATTATATATTATAACCAGTTTTCCACGTGGACTCGCCCCCCCAGGGGTCGAGTTTCCTAGCTCCCTCACGCTCCGGGGACTTGGGGAAGAGAGGGGGTCGTTTCCCCACGCTCTCAAAAAACAGGGTACACAGGGGGACGTGCCAGTTGGTCGTTTCCCTTTGACCAAGTCTGATTTTTGTAAATGAATTTTTTTTTATCATAAATTTTATTTTTGTTTATCGGGCAATGGTTTCGTTTAACTTTTAAGTGTGTGCTGCCCTCCCTCCCTCACTCCATTTTCAACACTCGGACGCCGTCACATCGCTGAGCCCGATACCATTGCTGCAGCACTCCTCCGATGCCATCACTCGCCCGTCGCCATCGTTGCTGGTCTGCTGGAAGGTTGAAGCCACACTGCACATGAAGGCTGAAACTTCAAACACCATGGACGCCATCACCTGAATGCTGAAGCACCGTGGAGTTTGGACGTCGTCACCTGAAGCTTCAAGCACCGTGTTGACTGTTGCTCGACCACCGCACTGTGCTGACTGTTGCTCGACCACCGCACCATGCTCACTGCTACTGCTGCCTAACCAATGACCACCGCACCATGCTATTGCTGCCTTTCCATCCCCCATTGACAGTCCTTAGTCAAGCTGTAACAGTAAGTACCCACAATCCATTGCTGTTTTTAAAATTTTTCCATTTTTTTTTGTAAATTCATAAATTGTAATTTAAAAAAAAAATTTCAATCATGTAGGCTGCGTTTTTTATTTTTATTTTTAAAATTTGACTGTGTTTTTAAAAAAAAATTGAAAGTTGACTGTTTTTTTCATTTTTATTTTTTTTATTGTTTAGAAATTAGTTTTGACTATGTATTAATTTTAGGCTGCGTTTTTTATTTTTTTTTAAACTTGTTTGTGTTTTAAAATAAAAAATTGAAACCTGACTATTTTTTCATTTTTTTTGTAATTTTTTAGTTTTGACTGTGTATTAATTTTATTTTTTTCTTGTAAATTGAAAAAAAAAAAAATTCAGTGTTCAATGTGTGTGCTGTTAGTATTAGTCAGCCTGTGTGATGTTTTTAAATTTTTATATATTAATTACAGGCTGCAACCTACATTTTGATTTGTCATTCAACTTACAAAGTTACAACTATGAGTTAGAGTCAAACTTCTTCTGGGAACAACGAGAACAGTGATAGCAATTACAATGGTAGTGAGCCACAAGATGCACAAGAAGAAGTTGAAAGAGGTCACAGGGGGGCAAGAAACCAGAATAGGCATGGTGTAGATTCTGGAGGCCCACAAAGAGAGCTGGAAAAATTTGCAAAGGGGGCATTTAATCCTCTAAAACCACTTCTAATCTATGCAACCAGACTGCCGAAAAAGAATCCAAAAGTTGGTGGTGGCTCACATGATTGGGTCTGCAATATTTGTGGGCATCACTCTGTTGGCAGCTATACCAGGGTGAAGCAACACATTTTGGCTATTACAAGTAAAGGAGTCAATATGTGTCCCTCAAAGAACCTGAATTCAGCTCAAAGAGAGCAACTTTGGAGGCTAGAAAGGGCAGCCACTGGAAAAGGATTGTTTTCTAGCAAACATGTTAATCATCCACAAATATTCCTCCATCAAGTGCTTCATAAAAAAGACAGGTTTCTACTCGTGCATCTCGTTCTTGTGCAATGGGTGGTACAATGTTTGGGATGTACAACATTCTAGATCGAGATGACACAGATGATGCAATTGGCAAATTTCTTTTTGGCAATGGAATTCCCTTCCATGTTGTTTGTTCTCTTTATTACAAGCAAATGGTCCAAGCAATTGCAAGAAGAGGGCCTTCATATTTTCATCCAGAGAACATAAACTACGAACAACAATTTTAGATAGACAAGTGTCCAGAATTAATGTGCAAAAAGAGAGAAGGAGACAAACATGGTTGAGGTTTCGTTGCTCTATTGTTATGGATGGATGGACTGACATCTGAAAACGCCCACTAATCAACATCACAGTGACATCTTCAGAAGGTCCATTCTTTTTTAAAGCGGTTGATTGTTCTGGAAAGCGCAAGGATGCATCTTTCCAATTTGAGTTTCTTCGAGAAGCTATACAAGATGTTGGGCCTGATAGTGTGGTGCAGGTTGTGACAGATGTAGCAGCAGTTTGTAGATCAGCTGGGTTATTGATTCAAAACAGGTATCAACATATTTTTTGGATTCGTTGTTGTGTGCATGCACTCAATAATGCACTGAAGGACATTGGCAAGATTCAGTGGATATCAGACTTGGTGACAACTGCAAGAGATGTGCAGATGTTTATTTGCAACCACCACACCTCCTTGGCTATGTATAGGGCTCACACGAGGAAGGAATTCCTCAAGCCCACTGATATTAGATATGCTAGCTATTTTCTCTTATTGGAGAGGATGCTACAGGTACAAGTACCTCTACAATCCTTAGTTGTGAGTTTAGAGTGGGGAAGGTGGTCAGAATCAAAGACAGGCACGGGGAAGAAGGTCAGGCTTCAGGTGTTGGACAATGATTGATGGGCAGATTGTTCTTATTTGGTGTCATTCTTGGGCCTTGTTGACCACTACCGGTCAACTGCCCATGCAGTACTCCTCCTTTCTGTTGGCAGAGAAGGGTAGCTCCTGAGCGACGTGTCCGTGCCAGCCTACAGTCATCAACAGCCTGATCATTTTTGTTGTAAACCCAGTCTGCATGTATAAATTGTAAATAATCTAAGCAGATCAGAGTCATGTATGTAAAGTTGTCTAGGAGGACCTAACTTTCTAATGATGATCTGCGTCCCGGGAGGTTTTTCGTCTCACCGATCTACGATCGGCAGAGTTTTCCTTCAAACCTGACCCCAAAGCCGGGATGGATTTCGTCATTAGAACTTTAGGAGAATCTTAGTATGTTAATCTGCTAGATTATAGTTGTGTCGCAGAACTGGGTGTTCTATGAGGGTCTGTATTAAGTGGGTTCATCCCTTTGAGATGTAAATTGTAAAAAATCATGATGAAATGTGTCTTGAGGGTTGAAAAATGTTGTAAATCCCCTCATGAGTCCTAAGTCCTAGGTCCTAGGTGATGTTTCCAACGGCTTAGTTCGATGATCCATCTTAAAATGAATTAAAAAATTAAAAAAAATGAATAAAAATAATGAAATAATAAAATAAATAAAAATTAAAAAAATGAAATAAATAAAAAATAATAAAAAATTAAAAAGCAAAAACCCTAAACAATAAAATAATAATATTTTTGTGAATGCATGCAAATATCTTTTTTAATAAAATAGACGGATGAGATTAAGAGATGTCTTAACCCTCATCGACGGTCGAGATCGCTTCAACATAGATCACTCAAAACTAGCCGTTGGGATCATTTCCTTTATATAGGGTCTTAGGGGGTCATTTTACAGGTTTATCTGATCTGTGAGTCTGGACTGAAAAAGCTCTCTTGTAATCTGATTTTCTGGTTAATAAAAAGACTTTGGGGTTCAAAACTGGCTGGTGTTACTCTCTGGAATCGCTGTGAGATTTTCGTTTTTTTTGCATATTTCAGTTTTCAGCAGTTAATAATAGCTGGTTTTCAGAGTATTGTGAGTACAGGTATCTTGCTCACGTGCTAGGGTTTGAATGTTGTAGGGTTTCTGGAATAATGGCAGGCATCTCCATTATTTCTTGAAATCTAGCAGCATTTCTTGCCCTCTTTACTGATGTTTGCTTGAGGTGTGCAGGAGATCTTTAGGTGAAGGGTATTTGTGGGCGTTTGGGGAAGTTCTGGGCTGAACCAGCCAACTCCCACAGGCTTTTCTTTGTAGAGCCTAGCTGATTTTGGCCCTGGGTTAATCATTAAGAGTTTATTTCCTGTTTTACATGAGAGATTTTCCTTCTGTTCACAGCAAAGTTCAAATTTCTGATATATATTGAAAGCATTACTGAAATTATTGTCAAATCTGGCTGTCCCAGAGCTGTGAAAATTTTGATTTTAGCAATTTTTTTTTTTGAGGGTTTACTGCAAAATTTTGTATATCTGCCAAATTTCCCTTTTGCAGGATATCTGTTGTCATCATCTCTTGCCTATTGCGCTTGCAAGTGTTAAACATAAATGCTGAATCCAATAATCAGGGCATCCTGTTCATCCGGTTGATACTAAGAAGAGCAAGGAAGGGTTGCTGCTTTTCTCAGCATAAAGTCGAAGTGATTGTGGCAAGCATTCAGCATTCAGACGACTGACACTTCAAATTGATGCACGGTGAGTCAAACTTGTGCTGCCGGCAACCCCAAGTAACGTATTTCGCAGTTTAAGCCTCAAAATAGTTTCAAGTCTTCTTTTCTTTTCAGCGGAAAGTTGAAGTATTATTGAGCGTGAGCTGATCTGGTCATCAAGGTTTTTCCCTTAGCCTGCTTTTCCCTTTTGGATTTTTGCCCAGGAAGCGTACCTCTGTTTTCATGTTTGAGTTTGCTGTGGCTGATTCAGAGGGAAGTTTGAATCGATTTTTTTGGGGGGCTATGGTTCAAATCGTGTTGGTTTTCTGCCTTTCGATTTGCTTCACGTTATCTGTGGTTTCCCTTTAAGTCGATTTTCATTCATTTCTTTTGTGTGCCAGCGTTTATCTCTGTTTTTTTTTTGTGCTCGCATTTCTCTGGTCAATATAGCTGTTGTATGCACCCGGAAGCGTATCTTTGTTTGGGCTCATATGTGGCGGTCCTTCATTGCAAAAATCGACTAAGAACACTGATTCATCTGGCGGATATACACATTGGCCCATCGCATTATCGTGTAGCCATTTCCCCTGCGCCTTCCAAAATCGAGCCGCAGTCCCTCTGCCGTTGACTGTGTATCAAGCATCCCGCCGTCCAGACCCGTCTGTAGCATTCAACGCCGCCATCACCTGTGAACCATTTCCGCCACGGAGATCACTGTAATATTTCTTGGGTGCATTCATAAGACTTGGCGTAAGCTCAGGCAGAATCGATTCAAGCTTTCCTTAAATCACTGCGTCGATTTCCCTTGAGGTGGTCTCTAAATCGTTTTTTCTCTCCCTGGTTTCTGCCGGCATCAACTGCTCATTTTTTTCCGCATTTACATTTTCCTGAGGACGCATACGGCGTCGCAGTCCAGTCATACCTGCAGTCACGATTTTATTTGAGCTCACACATAAAAAAAGGGGCACGCATTTAGCATTTCGACTCTCAGTTCTTCTCTGCCGTCATTTTTTGTTGACTGGGGTCGCACTTGGTATTACAGTCCAAACCTGCATTCAGTCGTTTTCATAATTTTTTTTTATGCGTGGTTACGACATCATATAGTTAGGGTTAGCTTAGCATGTAACGTATAGCACTTGGTTTGGATTTCATGTTTTAATCGTTTCAATTTTTTTGATTTAACTTCAAAATATATATATATATATATATATATATTTTTTTTTTTTTTAAATTAAAATGTTTTGGTTATGATTTATGTTAGTTTAGATTTAGGTTATTAAATTATTTACTTGTTAGATTTTCAATAGTTTTTTTCGTTACATAGATTTTAGTTCTTTCAGCGTTTAATATTTAGATTTTAATTCTTTGTTTTATATAGTTGCATTAAAAAAAAAAAAAGAGGAGGAGGATTTTAGATTTAGTTTTATAGTTTAGTTTTAGATAGATTTTTTTAATTTTCTTTAAAAAAATAAAAAATAAAAATAAATTTTGAAAAGCATAAAAAATTTCTTTTTTTTTTTGTGGAGAATTACTTTTACCACCTTTAGTTGCTTATCACTGCATATCTTTCACGCTGAGATCTGAGCACAAAATAGATATCTGGTTTCACTGTTGTTTAAAGCAATTTATTTCTCTTAGTTTGCTGGATATCGTTATTTGAAGAGCTTTGTGGTTTTACTAGATATTTAAAACATTGCTCTCTTTATCTGATAATAAATGATTGCTGTCCGTGGTTCATGTTCTTATGTCATCCAGCTAGTAGTCATTTAGATCTTTCAAGGCACTGGTCTGCTCAATTCATTAAATCATTTTATTGCTTATCTCAATCGTGCATCTCGTCTCCCAGCCTAACTGTTTGGCAGTTGGCCTCCATCACCCCACAGGGTCTACCCCCCTTAGCCGCGGGAGACAGGCTTAAACGGAGAGACCGGGGATCAGAGTGACAGCCCCCGGTCTGAGCGTTGTCGTGTCAATCCGGGCGACAACATTTTTTGGCGCCGTTGCCGGGGATAGAGTTTTTCTGTCCTTGGTTCTTTCATTCCAAGCTTGTCTGTGCTTAACTTCTTGTTCAAGTGGCGACTCCACTTCCCATATTATCTGCAAGAGTGTACACTAGAAGACATCCAGGCAGTCTGTGCAACCCCACTCCTGATCCTGAAAAGGTTTACAGGGTGCGGTCACACAAACTCGCTTCTCGTACAGTCCTTACAAATCTTGGACAAGAAGCCCTTTCTGACATTCATCTGCTCTTTAGGGGTCGAGTTAGGCGTAGCACCATGGGTATGTATGCCCCTTGTGATTTTTCTAACATCCCAGGGTACCCCAATGATATTCCATCTGTTGGGATAGACAAATTACCTAACTTTCAAGGAGACAATGCTATTACTGCTAACTCCCATTTGCGAGATTTCAACATATGGTTGGCTAAGTATGCTAGATCCCCTGATTTTGATCATGAAGATGTCAGGATGACTCTTTTTATCCTGACTCTAGGAGGTGATGCTTATGACTGGTTTACAGAAAAACCTCCAAATTCATTTGACTCTTTACAATCAATCATTAATTCATTTAAAGAAAAATATGGAGATAAGAGAGAGGGAAGACATCTTGTAAGAGCTCTTACTCTAATGAAAAAGAGAGAGGATGAAACTGTTGAAGAATTTAATAGAAGGTTTAATGGTATTATTAGAGAATTACCTCAAGACTATAAACCTACAGATAAAACTCTCCAAGATTTTTATATTGATGCCTTTGGTCCTGAACCTTCTTATGAGTTAAGGCGTGCTAAACTTGGTGATTATCGAGATTGCCAAGCCTTAGCTATAGAACTTGAAAAGGACAAGGCAGCTTCTGGGAAGTCTGAAATCCCAGGTTATGACAGGGCTGCTACAAAACTAAAGGAACCTAAGGGAAAGGCAGCCCAAGAGCCTGAAAATGAACTTGTTCTCAAATTGCTTCAAAAAATTGAAACCATGGAAATTAATCATAACAAGGAGATAAACACTTTGCAGAATAGGTTGATTCAAATTGAAAGAGCGCAATCGGAAAATTTTCAACCTCGAAATAATAATAACAGAAATAGTAACTGGCAAAGAAAGGGTCAAACTAGTGAGCAAAGGCCTCCTAATCCGCTTACTAATCTGGTTGATAATGCTCCTCCTTACTGTCGTGCTTGCGATGCTTTTCACGAAGAGTCCTCTTGTCCCATCATCAGAAGACTCCTAGATAATGGAATGTTTGGGACAGGTGAGCAAATAAACGTAGTAGGGAGCAAGTTTCCTTTGCCTATGAATGATTGGATAGATGTTAAGGAAAGGAGCTATGATGTTGTGAATCCTCAATCTGCTTTTAGTATAAATAACCTTGAAGACGAAGATGACATTTTGGCTAGGTTATATGGTGAGAAACCTTCTCCTGAGAAAATTCTGGAAATTGCTAGAGATAAGGGTTTAACATACCAGAGAAGGGATAGAGATCAGAGCGGGAATCAAATTCCTCCTCGAACTTTAAACCCTGGTATAAACTCTGGAATAGATGTCGATTTGGGGAGTTGGTTTAATAATGCTAAAATCTGGGTTCCTGTATCTGAGATCGCTAAGATCCCTTCCCAAAGAGACAAGTTACTAAAAGCAATTCAGGGTCCTCAAGTCAACGCTTCTCAACAGAAGATTCGTGAGGTTGACTATCATGATGCTCCTATTTATCTGCAAAGCGTAGATGCTGATAACAAGGATCATCAACCCTTCTTTATCACCTTATTAGTCAATGGGTATAAATTGAATAACTGCATGTTGGATTCAGGTGCATCTGCTTGTGTTATGACTAAAAGGGTTATGGAACAGCTTAACTTAAGAGTTTCCAGACCCTACTATAATATATGTGCCATGGATTCTAAGAAAATCGAAGTACATGGTTTAATCAAGGATTTGCAAGTTCATCTTTCGGTTTACCCAGACATCATGGTTGTTATGGATATTGTTGTCGTTGATGTACCTGATGCTTGGGGTATGCTGTTATCTAGAAAGTGGGCCTCTGATCTAGGGGGAAGCATTCAGATGAATTGGTCGTATGCTATGATTCCTTCTCCTAGCAGTGACGGTTTTGTTAGACTAAATAGAGAGCCTGAGAGGAAATTTCATGTTGAAAATCCTAAAAAGACTCATAATGAAATAATTAGAGAGCAATCTGACATCGGGAACTATGCTATCCTGTCTAACTTCATAACTCCTCCCGACGAGAAGGTCAAAAGTCTTAAAGATGAAGTCTGGTATATGTATTTCGATGGTGCTTTCTCTAGTCATGGTAAGGGTGTTGGAATTGTGCTTAAGTCTCCCCTTGGTCACGTGTTCAAGTTTGCCTATCGTCTAGAATTTGAAGCAACCAACAATGTCGCTGAGTATGAAGCCATATTGTTGGGCCTTGAATTGGCCAAAGCCTTGAAGATTAAGTTGCTTAGCATAAAGGGGGATTCCGATCTGGTTATCATGCAGCTTAAGAACAAATTCACATGTAGAAATCAGAGATTAAGAAACTATCGAAATGCTGTGTGGGATACTATGGAGCACTTCGATGCCCTTAACCTTGAAGCAATTCCTAGAGAGCTAAATAGTTCGGCAGATGAACTTGCCGTAGCTGCTACCACTTTCCAGTTGTCTGATGACTTAATTAACGATAAAATTAAAATGGAAGTAATATTCAGACCATCTGTTCCAGACAACTCAGAGCATTGGCAAGTTTTTAATGATGAAAAGCAAGTCATTCGTTTTCTCAATAGTTTAGACGAGTTTGAGGATTTCCGGTTAGTTTCTGGCGAGGATGGGTCTTTAGATCAAGGACATATCATAAATCCCACTCCCAGAAATGTGGTTGCCTTAGAGCAACATTTTGATCGGCATGATGCCACGAAGCTGAGAGAAGAAAACAAGTTGGACCCAGGAGAGTACCTGGAAGTTAATATTGGTACTTCTGAAAATCCGAAAATAGTTAAAATCGGTAAAGGTACTAGTTTGGGAGAAAGGAAAAGGTTAACCGATTTACTTCGCGAATATCGAGATGTCTTAGCTTTTTCCTATGATGAGTTGAAGGGCTATAGGGAGGATATTATGGAGCATACTATTCCATTAAAGGACGAAAATGCTAGACCCTTCCGGCAGAAACTTAGGCAGATTAATCCTAAGCTAGCCCCCTTGGTCCAGAAAGAGCTTGCGAAAATGCTGGCAGCAGGGATCATCGCTCAAACTAGGCATTCGACATGGTGTTCGAATTTAGTGATTGTCAGGAAAAAGAATGGTACGATAAGACTTTGTGTTGATTTTAGAAACCTTAATCTAGCGTGCAAAAAGGATAATTACCCTTTGCCAAAAATGGAAACTTTGTTGCAAAGAGTAACCGGGTCTGGAATGATGTCATTGCTAGACGGTTTTTCTGGGTATAATCAAGTCTGGGTTAAAAAGGAAGATCGACACAAGACTACATTCACAACACCATGGGGCACTTTTGAATACATCAGAATGCCATTTGGGTTAACAAATGCTGGAGCTACTTTCCAGAGGGCCATGGATTATGCCTTCAAAGGATTAATCGGGAGAATTATTGAAATTTACCAAGACGATCTTACTGTTTTCTCTAAAGATGGTATCAGTCATATAGATCATCTTAGGAAAGTTTTCGATAGGTGCAGAGAATATGGAATTTCTTTGAATCCGGCTAAATCTGTCTTTGGGGTAACAGAAGGAAAATTACTGGGTCATATCATTTCTAAGGAAGGAGTTAAGGTCGATCCCGAACGAGTCGAAGCAATTCAAAAGATTCCTCTCCCGCATAACCTCAAGTCCCTTCAGTCTTTCCTTGGAAAGATAAATTTTATTAGAAGATTTATCCCGAATTATGCGGAAATAGCTAAGCCCATTCAAATTCTTCTGAAGAAAGATGCGAAATTTGTCTGGCAAGAAGAGGGCAAAAGGGCTTTCCAGGAAATCAAGTCTGCTATCGCGAAAGCTCCTGTCCTTGTTAGTCCTGATTACTCCAAAGATTTCATGATTTTTTCTTTCGCTTCTGAAGATACCATTGCCGGTGTCTTGCTTCAAAAGAATAAAGATGGTCATGAGCAGCCTATCGCTTTCATGAGTAGAGCACTTCAAAACTCCGAATTGAAGTACAATACCATGGAAAAGCAGGCTTATGCCCTGGTCAAGTCTCTTAAGCATTTTAAAACTTATGTGGGTTATTCTAAGATCATTGCTTTCGTCCCACATTCTGCTGTTAAGGACATATTAACTCAAACTGATTGCTTAGGGACTCGTGCTAGGTGGGTTACTAAGACACAGGAGTATGATTTAGAAATTAGACCCACCAAGCTGATCAAAGGCCAAGGTTTAGCTCAAATGTTAACTGAAAGTAATGAAAAGACTCTTGGTTTGTTCTGCCTTGACGATCTTTCTTCACCAGAATTAAGAAGGTTAGCTGAGCATGAATGGTATAAGGACATAGTTTACTACTTAACAAATCTTGCATGTCCTAACCACTTAGTCGCTCATAAGAGAAGGGCTCTTAGACTAAAAGCCACTAAGTACTGCCTTATGAAGGATGGCCTTGGGTGGAGAAATCCTGAGGGCATAGTGCTTAGGTGTGTTGACGATGTTGAGTCCAAAAGACTAATCTCCGAATTTCATTCAGGATTTTGTGGTGGTCATTATGCCGCTAGAACTACCACCCACAAAATCCTGAGAGCTGGCTATTATTGGCCTTCGATTTTTTCTGATGTGCACAAGTTTGTTAGAACGTGTCAAGCCTGCCAACTGTTCACTGGGAAGCAGAAGCTTGCTGCCCTGCCTTTACAACCTGTTATTGTAGAGGCACCTTTTCAGCATTGGGGTCTAGACTTCATAGGGAAGTTCCATGAAAATTCTAGCAATGGCTACTCTTGGATTTTGACTGCTACTGATTATTTCACTAAAAGGGTCGAAGCCATTCCTGCTAAGAATGCCACTGAAAAGGTGATTATGGATTTCATTGAGAATAATATCATTACTAGATTTGGTGTCCCCGCTAAGATCACTACGGACAATGCCAAGGCTTTTAGTTCTTCAGAGTTTACATCTTTTTGTTTCAAGTATGGCATTGTCTTATCTCATTCATCGAATTACTATCCTCAGGGTAATGGTTTGGCTGAATCAAGTAATAAAAACCTCATAACCATTATCAAGAAAATAGTAGGAGATAACAAGAAGTCTTGGGACAGCAAAATCAAGTATGCTTTGTGGGCAGACAGAATTACTAAGAAGAAATCTACTGGTAAATCTCCCTTTGAATTGGTTTATGGCTTGGATGTTACCTTACCTGTGCACCTAAAATTGCCAGCCTATCAGCTTCTCCAAAATTTTTCCACTGATAAAGATGTTGTTCAGAATAGGATAGATCAGATTGTGGAATTAGATGAGGCTCGTCGGACAGCTTTTGAAAATATATGCAAAAATCAATCTAATATTAAGAAGGGCTTTGATAAATGCTCTCGATCTAGATCTTTGCAGGTTGGAGATATGGTTTTACTTTGGGATCGCAAAAATGAAAAACTGGGAAAGCATAAGAAGTTTGACAGCTTGTGGCTGGGACCATACATCATTAGAGACATAGCTGGACCAAACTCATTCTACTTGAGCAGATTGGATGGCGAACCACTTGATCTACCAGTGAACGGCCAAATGCTCAAGCTGTTCTTCAGAGATAATATCTGATGCCATGGGGCATCTTTTGTATTGTATTTCTATCCCTACTCCTTGTCTTTTCAGCATTTCATTTCTGTTTTTAGGATTAGATTTACTTTTCATGTTATTAGCTAGTCAATAAATGAAGAGCTTTTATCTTTCCTGTACTTAATGTATATGATGATTTGGGAATGGACGCTACTTATTTTTATTTGTGTGTTGTATGGATGCAGATTCTGGATTCTCACATTCCTACCAGTGCAGCAACGTGTCCCCAAGTAGAGCCAGATGTTGACCACTACCGGTCAACTGCCCATGCAATACTCCTCCTTTCTGTTGGCAGAGAAGGGTAGCTCCTGAGCGACGTGTCCGTGCCAGCCTACAGTCATCAACAGCCTGATCATTTTTGTTGTAAACCCAGTCTGCATGTATAAATTGTAAATAATCTAAGCAGATCAGAGTCATGTATGTAAAGTTGTCTAGGAGGACCTAACTTTCTAATGATGATCTGCGTCCCGGGAGGTTTTTTCGTCTCACCGATCTACGATCGGCAGAGTTTTCCTTCAAACCTGACCCCAAAGCCGGGATGGATTTCGTCATTAGAACTTTAGGAGAATCTTAGCATGTTAATCTGCTAGATTATAGTTGTGTCACAGAACTGGGTGTTCTATGAGGGTCTGTATTAAGTGGGTTCATCCCTTTGAGATGTAAATTGTAAAAAATCATGATGAAATGTGTCTTGAGGGTTGAAAAATGTTGTAAATCCCCTCATGAGTCCTAAGTCCTAGGTCCTAGGTGATGTTTCCAACGGCTTAGTTCGATGATCCATCTTAAAATGAATTAAAAAAATGAATAAAAATAATGAAATAATAAAATAAATAAAAATTAAAAAAATGAAATAAATAAAAAATAATAAAAAATTAAAAAGCAAAAACCCTAAACAATAAAATAATAATATTTTTGTGAATGCATGCAAATATCTTTTTTAATAAAATCGACGGATGAGATTAAGAGATGTCTTAACCCTCATCGACGGTCGAGATCACTTCAACATGGATCACTCAAAACTAGCCGTTGGGATCATTTCCTTTATATAGGGTCTTAGGGGGTCATTTTACAGGTTTATCTGATCTGTGAGTCTGGACTGAAAAAGCTCTCTTGTAATCTGATTTTCTGGTTAATAAAAAGACTTTGGGGTTCAAAACTGGCTGGTGTTACTCTCTGGAATCGCTGTGAGATTTTCGTTTTTTCTGCATATTTCAGTTTTCAGCAGTTAATAATAGCTGGTTTTCAGAGTATTGTGAGTACAGGTATCTTGCTCACGTGCTAGGGTTTGAATGTTGTAGGGTTTCTGGAATAATGGCAGGTATCTCCATTATTTCTTGAAATCTAGCAGCATTTCTTGCCCTCTTTACTGATGTTTGCTTGAGGTGTGCAGGAGATCTTTAGGTGAAGGGTATTTGTGGGTGTTTGGGGAAGTTCTGGGCTGAACCAGCCGACTCCCACAGGCTTTTCTTTGCAGAGCCTAGCTGATTTTGGCCCTGGGTTAATCATTAAGAGTTTATTTCCTGTTTTACATGAGAGATTTTCTTTCTGTTCACAGCAAAGTTCAAATTTCTGATATATATTGAAAGCATTACTGAAATTATTGTCAAATCTGGCTGTCCCAGAGCTGTGAAAATTTTGATTTTAGCAAATTTTTTTTTTGAGGGTTTACTGCAAAATTTTGTATATCTGCCAAATTTCCCTTTTGCAGGATATCTGTTGTCATCATCTCTTGCCTATTGCGCTTGCAAGTGTTAAACATAAATGCGGAATCCAATAATCAGGGCATCCTGTTCATCCGGTTGATACTAAGAAGAGCAAGGAAGGGTTGCTGCTTTTCTCAGCATAAAGTCGAAGTGATTGTGGCAAGCATTCAGCATTCAGACGACTGACACTTCAAATTGATGCACGGTGAGTCAAACTTGTGCTGCCGGCAACCCCAGGTAACGTATTTCGCAGTTTAAGCCTCAAAATAGTTTCAAGTCTTCTTTTCTTTTCAGCGGAAAGTTGAAGTATTATTGAGCGTGAGCTGATCTGGTCATCAAGGTTTTTCCCTTAGCCTGCTTTTCCCTTTTGGATTTTTGCCCAGGAAGTGTACCTCTGTTTTCACGTTTGAGTTTGCTGTGGCTGATTCAGAGGGAAGTTTGAATCGATTTTTTTGGGGGGCTATGGTTCAAATCGTGTTGGTTTTCTGCCTTTCGATTTGCTTCACGTTATCTGTGGTTTCCCTTTAAGTCGATTTTCATTCATTTCTTTTGTGTGCCAGCGTTTATCTCTGTTTTTTTTTTTGTGCTCGCATTTCTCTGGTCAATATAGCTGTTGTATGCACCCGGAAGCGTATCTTTGTTTGGGCTCATATGTGGCGGTCCTTCATTGCAAAAATCGACTAAGAACACTGATTCATCTGGCGGATATACACATTGGCCCATCGCATTATTGTGTAGCCATTTCCCCTGTGCCTTCCAAAATCGAGCCGCAGTCCCTCTGCCGTTGACTGTGTATCAAGCATCCCGCCGTCCAGACCCGTCTGTAGCATTCAACGCCGCCATCACCTGTGAACCATTTCCGCCATGGAGATCACTGTAATATTTCTTGGGTGCATTCATAAGACTTGGCGTAAGCTCAGGCATAATCGATTCAAGCTTTCCTTAAATCACTGCGTCGATTTCCCTTGAGGTGGTCTCTAAATCGTTTTTTCTCTCCCTGGTTTCTGCCGGCATCAGCTGCTCATTTTTTTCCGCATTTACATTTTCCTGAGGATGCATATGGCGTCGCAGTCCAGTCATACCTGCAGTCACGATTTTATTTGAGCTCACACATAAAAAAAGGGGCACGCATTTAGCATTTCGACTCTCAGTTCTTCTCTGCCGTCATTTTTTGTTGACTGGGGTCGCACTCGGTATTACAGTCCAAACCTGCATTCAGTCGTTTTCATAAATTTTTTTTTATGCGTGGTTACGACATCATATAGTTAGGGTTAGCTTAGCATGTAACGTATAGCACTTGGTTTGGATTTCATGTTTTAATCGTTTCAATTTTTTTGATTTAGCTTCAAAATATATATATATATATATATATTTTTTTAAATTAAAATGTTTTGGTTATGATTTATGTTAGTTTAGATTTAGGTTATTAAATTATTTACTTGTTAGATTTTCAATAGTTTTTTTCGTTACATAGATTTTAGTTCTTTCAGCATTTAATATTTAGATTTTAATTCTTTGTTTTATATAGTTGCATTAAAAAAAAAAAAAAAAAGAGAAGGAGGAGGATTTTAGATTTAGTTTTATAGTTTAGTTTTAGATAGATTTTTTTAATTTTCTTTTAAAAAAAAAAAAAAAAAAAAAAGAAATTTTTTGAGAAGCATAAATTTTTTTTTTTTTTTTTTTGTGGAGAATTACTTTTACCACCTTCAGTTGCTTATCACTGCATATCTTTCACGCTGAGATCTGAGCACAAAATAGATATCTGGTTTCACTGTTGTTTAAAGCAATTTATTTCTCTTAGTTTGCTGGATATCGTTATTTGAAGAGCTTTGTGGTTTTACTAGATATTTAAAACATTGCTCCCTTTATCTGATAATAAATGATTGCTGTCCGTGGTTCATGTTCTTATGTCATCCAGCTAGTAGTCATTTAGATCTTTCAAGGCACTGGTCTGCTCAATTCATCAAATCATTTTATTGCTTATCTCAATCGTGCATCTCGTCTCCCAGCCTAACTGTTTGGCAGTTGGCCTCCATCACCCCACAGGGTCTACCCCCCTTAGCCGCGGGAGACAGGCTTAAACGGAGAGACCGGGGATCAGAGTGACAGCCCCTGGTCTGAGCGTTGTCGTGTCAATCCACGCGACAACAGGCCCTATTGTGGAGGTCATTCGTTACACTGATTTAGATGCTCCTAGCCTTGGAGAAATCTATGAGACCTTTGATAGCATGTTGGGTTGTGTGAAGGTAGCCATTCAGCAGAGGGAGCCTTCATTAGAGTTCTATACATCCCATATTCGACCCATCATTCAGCGTAGGTGGGATCGCATGAACACATCTTTGCACATGGCAACATATGCATTAAACCCAAAATGGTATGTTGAGAGACCTGGGAGGGTGCCTCCTATTGATGATCCTGAGGTAAAGAATGGCTTCCTAGATGCAATTGCAAAGATGTACAATGAGGAGGAGAGGGCAAGATTTCGAAGACAGTTTGTTCAGTTTGCATCTCTTAGTGGCCCCTTCAACACACGTGGTGCTCGAGCAGATCGCATAGATCTAGCCCAAGATGACCCGATTGGTTGGTGGAGGATGCATGGGGATGGTGCTCCAGAGCTCAAAGATCTAGCTATGCGTTTGTTGTCTCAGATTGCTAGTTCCTTTGCAGCAGAGGAATTGGTCCACATATAGCTTCATCCACTCTATCAAGAGGAACAATCTTACCTCTAAAAGAGCAGAGAAGTTAGTTGTTGTGCACAGTGCCCTACGCAATGTTGCACGAAGCGGGAGCGAAGCGGAAGCGCAGAGCGCGGAAGCGTCATTTTCCAAAAATCTAGGAAGCGAAGCGTCCGCGGAAGCGTCTGCTATATATATATATATATTTATATTTTTTTGCATTTATACTCAAAACAAACATCCCAAATACCAAATTAATTGTAGAAGACATGAAAACATGCATATTTTTGCATAAATCAAGATAGATATGGCATCCATGATTCCATTGTAGTTACTTACTAGTACAACAATCATCTATATTCTAGCTATTACAAACATACATCAAATTTTTAAGCATATTATAAAACATAAAACATTTAAGCATATTATAAAACATAAAACATAGAGCATATTATGATTTATCTAGCAAGTGAGCAACTGTCAACATTTGTCATGTCCAAAATTCAAATAATAATGTTTACAAAATATGTCACTTGGTCACCGCCAAGCCAAAAAGGTTCAAAATTCAAATTCACAAGTCTACAAGTCTAATGAGTAATCTATGACAAAAAGAAGTAGATTGTGAATATATCTACTAATCTCTCCTCCTTCCACCACGAATGGAACGTGATGGCGGGCCTCCACGTGGTGGCAATGAAGAAGATGGTCCCTGTGTAAGTCGTGGCACTGGAACTGATGAAGAAGAACCCCCTGCTGTTGGTGTTGAACCATGGAACCTAGGAACCAAGGGACCAGATGGGGGTGGGGGTGGTGGCATATCAACACGGTCATCATCATCCTAGAATCGCTCAAAAAATTCATGCAAAAGAAAAAAAACACTAGTTAACAAAAAAATTAAAAACATGAATTAGAGAAATGCTTTATAAGGGAAAATTGGAAAATTCATACCACAATGGACATACCTGGATAAGAGCATCCTCTAATTGCTCTAGTCGCAACACTCCATCCTCCAAATTGGGCTCCTCTGGATTCTTGTCCCAAGTCAACAAGTCTTTATTAGACTTTGCATCTTCACAGTAATGGGACAACAATCGCAAGTTGTAATGAACATAAACCAAGCTCTCTGCCCGGTCTAAATTCAACCTGTTCCTTTTAACACTGTGGATGAAAGAATAAGAGCTCCAACACCTCTCTGCAGAAGAAGTGTTTACCACCTGTGATAGCACCCGCAATGCCAAACTCTGTAGAAGTGGAGTAGCCCCTCCATGCATGTTCCACCACTCAAGAGCAGAAAAATGCTCTCGATCTTGAATTGCATGCATGCTCCCAAATGGACCAGTGTTGAGCGTATAGTTGCTCACCTGTCTCCGTACCAATGCAGCCTCCTCATTATCAGGGATTAATCTACTCAATGCAGCCATATATTTTTCGCGAACCTCTCTATCTTGGTGTGGTTTTTTCCTGCTTCCCCCCCCAGGTGCTGGTGTTGAAAGCCATGATGGATGATAGTATTTAGGTGTCAAAACATATGCTAATGCATGCAATGGAATATTTAGCATTTCCCATCGGTTTTGCACCTCTACACGAATATAATTGTACAAGGTGGTATCTCTAGGCTCAACAATGTCTTTAATCTGCCCCAACGTGCTATCCATTTGCTCATACACCTCCCCAATTACTGGTCGATCTGAATCTGCAAACTTGATCATGTAATAAATTGGTTTGGTGAATTGCAAAACATATTTAACCTGTGACCAAAAGTAACTGTCAAGAACAGTGTCCTTGACTACATTAGCACCATCTGTGTCAGTGTTAATTTCATCCCATGTTTCAGCACACACCAGATTAGTTAAAGCTTGTCTCACCCTCACTAGCCGCCTAAAGGTGAGGTAATAACTAGCAAATCTTGTCTTTGCAATTTTAAGCAATTGCAACTTGGAGTAAGTGCCATAGAAGTAGTTTACCCTTGTATGCCCTGTGATGAATTTAATGAGCCGCTTCCCTTTCCTGTAAACCTCAGCAATCCACCCACAATCTTTGTGTTTCACAATATCATGCATCAAAAGGTTCAATGTGTGAACCAGACACCCAGACCAAAAGATGTGTGGATGAGTACGCTCAATAATTTTTCCTGCTGCCTTACAATTTGCTGCATTATCTGTGATCACTTGAACCACATTATTCGGACCAACATCTTTGATTGATTTCAATAGGAGATCTACAATGTTTTGTGCAGTTGCACTGATGGAGGAGGAGTCATGACATGCAATAAATACTGCACCACTAGAAGAAACACCAAGAACATTTATCAAATGTTGGTTTCTAATATTTGTCCACCCATCTGATACAATGGATACCCCAGAATCCACCCACTCATGTGTAAAACGTGTCAAAGCTCTTTGAACCTTAGCTTTTTCTCTTTCTAATAACACTGTTCTAGCTTTCTCATAGTTGGGGGCCTTGTATCCTTTTGGGGCTTCATTGATGGCCTTTACCATGTCATGCCAATAGGGAGAGCGAAGCACATTGAATGGTACACCGCAAGCACAAAGAAAACGGACTATCTTTCCATCCACATCATCCCTCCCAGAAACATTAAGGAAATCCCCTATTGTTTTTCTACCTCCAGAGGTTGCAGAAGTACCATGAGGAGATGGGCAACTACCAAATTTAGAGGTTGCACTTGATTCAGAATGAGTTTTTTGTTTCTTGTTTTTTCGTTGTGCAGCCATCTCTATTTGGATGTATTTTCTTCTTTCTTCAGTTGAAATGTTTGGGCAAATTTGTACCCCCACAGAACCCTTTTTTTCATCACTGTCCAGCACCCCACAAAGATGCCTCCTCAGACGGGTATATGAACCCGTATATGGTTTTCCTCCATGACAACCATGAGGGCACACAAATTTGTAAGATCCACCACCCTTTCCCCCATCAAGTTTGGTCACATAGTTCCACAAGGGATTTGATGTACCTTTCCCATCTTGTGCTTCAGTGTCCCCTTCAAGTTCATCCCCTTCCTCTTCAAACCCTTCCTCCTCATCATACATTGGGTCACTACTATTAGGACCAAGTTCATCCCCTTCCTCTTCCCCTCTATTCCTCACCCTTGCCATCATTAAAACCAAGAGTGGAATGATACATAGAAGCCAAAAGAACACCATCTTGGAATATGGATATAGGTGGTGGACAACCTGTAAATAAAGGAGCAAGTAGAAACAATGGGAAAGAGTAGGAGAGGGAGGAGAAAAATACAATTTTTTTTTCAAAAAAACAAGGGAGTTTGGGGTTTGAACTTACCTCTTTAGCTCTTGTAGATGAAGTCCTCCAAGCTCTTGCTCCAAGCTCCTCCTCCTTCTCCTAGCTCCTCCTTCTTCACTCCTCCAAGCTCTCCTCTCTTCTCCTCTCCTTTCCTCTCTTCTCTTCTCCTCTCCTCTCTTCTCGTCTCCAACTCTCATAAACTCAAAGTGAGAAAATGAGAAGAGAATGGGGGCTTTATTCTTTTCTAAACTCACCCTAAACTCACCCTAACCTCACCCTAACCCACCCCCTCATGCAAACTCAAGTTAAATTTAAAAAAAAAAAAAAAAAAAAACGAGTTACATTGCTGCACCCGCGGGCTTTTCCGGAAGCGCGGATCCGGAGCTCGTGAAGCGTGCGCTTCCGGGCCGAAGCGAGGCGCTTCCGGAGGCCCGAAGCGCCCTCCGAAGCGCGGATCCGGGCCAACGCTTCCTCTTTTCCAGGAATTGCATAAAAAAAAAGGAATCGCGCTTCAGCAATTTCGGAATCGCGCTTCGCCTAGAGGTTCCGGAACGCTTCCGTACGGGTTGCGATTCCGGCCTAGGATCCGGGGGGGGGGGGGGGCGATTCCTGCAACACTGGTCGTGACGTTATGAATCCTTCATCAGCTTTTAGTATAAATGTATGGTTCATTACCTGGCACAGTTAATGGCCGCAAATGGTTTATTAACTAAAGAACAAATAGATTGCTGCGGTATGGCATGCTGCAGAGAAAAACAAAAATTGTTGCAGTATGGCATGCTGCAGAGTAAAATAAAAATTGTTGCGGTATGGCATGTAACAGAGAAAAACAAAAATTGTTGCGGTATGTCAAGCAGCAGAGAAAGACAAAAAATTCACCTAGTAGATTGTTCATTCGCTAAACACAAATAGATAGATTGATGTTGTATGGCATGCAGGGATAGGAAAATAGAAATTGCTGCGATATAGCATGCACCCAACTAAAAACATAAAAGATTGCTGCTTTATACCATGCACGGAGTTAAAAACATAAAAATTAGGAGACTTATGGGTTACTTAGGTTAAATGAGTAATAACAGTTATGATCAAAATTCCCAATTTCAAAGGTAAGCGGTAGAGTTATGAGCATTGATGTTATTAAATCTTATTTTTTGGTTAGATTTTTCCCACTCACAGAGAAGGAAATGGAAGTATTTAAATTAGAAAATTTCTTTTTTAAAAAATAAGAGGTTGATTTTTTTATAAAATAAATTTGAATATTAATTTTCTAAATAGGGAAGGATTTTACATTAATGAATCTTTGAAATCAAAGAAAGAATATAGGTTTTTGAAAAGAGTATATGGTTTGGAGGGAAATGCATATAACTATATTTTCTGATTAGATTTTTCCGGGTCATAGAGAAGAAAATTGAAGTATTTAAAATTAGAATTTTTTTTTTTTAAAGACAAGAGGTTGATTTTTCTATAAAATAAATTTGAATATTAATTTTCTAAATAAACAAGGATTTTATATTAAAAAAAAAAATTGAAATCAAAGAAAGAATATAGGTTTTTGAGAAGAGTATATAGTTTGGAGGGAAGAGGTGAGTGTAAATTCTTTTTGAGTGGATTTGGTTCTGAAGATTTTTTATTATATATAGTTATAAGTTATATAAAATTCAAAATAAATTAGAAAGAAGATAGCTAAAAATATTTTAAATATATATTATATAAAAAATGTTTAAGAAGTGTATTATCGAATTTTTTCGAATTGAAAATTTTTAATCCGAATTTTTATCATATCGAATTCGAATCCGAATCGAATTTGGTAACTATGGGTTGGGGGAGAAGAATGATTCTTCTTCAGCAGCCTCATTGCAGAATTATCTTGGAAGATTTTGATAAACTCCTCCTTTGAGAGTGGCTTATGATAGATCTTCAATCTGTGACCATTCACAATGAGAGGAGTTTGATGCTCATCAATTGTTTTGATTCTTACTGCTCCATTGCTAAAAACTTTTTCAATCTCATATTGCCCAAGCCAATGAGTCTGAAATTTACCTTGAAAATATTTGAACTTTGAATCAAATAGCAATGCCCAATCCCCTTCTTGAAACTTTTTGTCGTTGATGTATTTGTCATGCCACTTAGCTCTTTGATGCTGAACTAGATCAGTTCTTTGGATTGCTTCTTGTCTGATCTCATCTAGTTCATTCAATTGCTCTAGTCTATGCTTTTGAGCTTCTGATAGATCCATTCCCAATTGAACTGCGATCTTGAAAGTTTTAACTTGGAACTCAATGGGGAGCAGAACTTCCTTCCCATAAACAAGTTCATAGGGAGTGTGTTCTGTTATGTTCCTCCATGTAGTTCTATAGGCCCATAAGGCTTCAGGAAGCCTTTTTGCCCAATCTCTTCTGTGTAGATGCACAGTGTTGGTAATGATGCTTTCAATTACTTTGTTTGTGGACTCCACTTGACTATTTGCTTACGGATCATAAGGAGTGGATTTTCTATGCATGACCTTGTACTTTTCCATCAGCTTCTCCATCATTCTGGATGTCAATTGACTTCCCTGATCTGTCACAATTTCTCTTGGAACACCAAAGCGAGTAAAAATATCCTCATAAAGAAAATTAACTACTGGATTTTCAGTAGTAGAAAATAATGCTTTGGCTTCTACTCATTTAGTTACATAATCAGTGCATACCAATATATACTTTTTCTGCTTGGATGGAAGATTAATAGGTCCAGTAAAATCTAAAGCCCATTTTTCAAAGGGTTTGATGAGTACCTGAGGTTGTAATGGCATCTCATTTGAGGGGGTAGGTTTCTCTACTCTTTGGCAGCTGTCACACCTTTTGACATATTGTTTTGCATCTTTGAAGAGGGACGACCAATAATATCCTAAAGAAAGGATTTTATAGGCTGTCCTCTTGTCAGCAAAGTGTCCACCGCATGGTTCATCATGACATGCTTTGAGAATATCAAACACTTCATCTTCCCTGACACATCTTTTGTGTAATAACCCGAAACACAGTAACTAGAATCTGAAATACAGAAAGCCTGAAGAATTTAAATTTGTACTTACCTTAACTGCTGCTGATTCTGCTACTGAACTGGTGATTCTGCTGGTGATGTCATGGCTATTTGATCCAATCTTCGAGAGACCAATACCACCCAACCAGACTGAGCAAACCTAGCTGCTCAATCCAGAAAGCTTCTCAACAGAAGCTCTCTGTCCCTCCGTGCCCAGAACCTCAGACGGCTTAAAGCTCTTCCAATGGGTAATTATCTTCTCCTGGTTTTCTCCTGGTGAATTTCTGCTTCTGGTTCCTTCTGCTCCTCTCTTGTTTTTTCCCCTCCTCTCGGTTCATGCCTCCCGTTTTATCTACGGGCCTGGCGGTGGCCGCCCTCCTACCTGCAGCCACCGCCTTTCCTCCTCCCGACACGCCTCCATGCACTTACGACTCTCAGATATTTCCCTGCTGACATAGCGCTCTGCTATAAATGTTCCGTTGATCTTAAGCGCCCCCTTTTAAAAGGGTCCTTGATGATTTTTGGTTTTTAGCATATAGTTTAGTTTTAAAGTTTTAATTTATATAAGTTTATAAAGTTTAATTTATAAAATTTAATTTATATATGTTTATAAAGTTTAAATTTTATATTTTATAAAATATAATTTATATATGTTTATAAAATTTAATTATATTTATAAAACTTAACATATTTATTATTAAAAATTCATCATATTTGTTTTATCATAAAGTTTAAAATTTTACATAGCGGATCAGTTTAGATGGGTCGTTACATACACCCCCCCTTTTGAAAACTTCGTCCCGAAGTTAGAGTTTTAGGTTCAAGGTTTTAATGGACATGACATTTTCTATCCAGGTCCCCAAGCTATTCAAAATCATCCTATCCTCCCTAATCTCTTCTACTCCCATCCTATTCGTCCTCTACCGGAGTATGCCATGGCGTCAGTTTTACTGACCTGCCCATTCATAAACTCTAAGGTGACAGCGTCGGCTATACCGACCTGATTCCCAGTAGGCATCCGGCAGTCATCATCACACGTCTAGGGGAGCGTGATCCGCACAGTCCTCCCATGACTCCAGGGTTCGAAGGATAAACGGTGGGCAACACCTCCACCCCTCCTAGTAGAATCTAGGGTTAATACCCTATCATAGAATCACTTGGAACTTTAATTGTTCTGAGGTTCTGTCATCACATGGTCATCCCAGTAACTGCTTATTACCTGCAATCATACACTTATCCATGCATCTGTAAAATGTGCATCAACATATTCAAAATAACTCACATATTATTCCTTTATGAATTCATCTATGATACTACAGTACAACATATTTTGCCATATCCCATGCATGTCTTCTGACGTTCATCTAGAATGCATTCACTTCCTGATTGCTATCCCTTTGATCATATTGACATAAATAAGTAAATCAGATCTATAATATCTTAATTTCTATCAGAAGAAAAATTATTCAACTGTCTTAACTTTACTTCGGCAACTATAAAAATGAACCACATATATTGTTTTGGTATCCATGTACCAGCAGGAATTAAACATATATTATGTCACAAATTTCCATGTTTATCCATAATCATTCAAAATGTTTCTGAGTCTCTGATTGTAGTGAAGTAAATATATACTAAACATAGTGTAAAGTTCTTCAAAATGGACATAAATTAGGGTATCTCTGACATATGTCCTCTGTATTCTCCCAAGTTGCTGATCCAGGACTATACTTGTCCCATTGGACCTTAACTTGGTCCACCAGGCGGTTCCTCAGCTGTCGAACTCTACGCTCCAGTATACGTAACGGTTCGACCGTTATGACTCCCTCGTCCGATACCTGCAATTCTTTCCACTGGAGGTTATGAGATAGATCAGCTATATAATGTCTTAATACAGAAACATGAAATACATTATGAATTCTATGCAGGTGAGGTGGCAGGGCAAGACGATAGGCAACAGGTCCAACTCTTTCCACGACTTTAAACGGTCCTATAAATCGGGGTGACAACTTTGTCCCTTTTCCGAATCGAATAGTACTTTTATTTGGTTTGATACGGATGAAGACCTGATCCCATACTTCATACCTCCTATCAGTTCGGTGAGTATCAGCATAACTCTTTTGTCTATCCTGTGCTTCCTTTAATCGCTGTCTAATTTGTCTAACCTGAGCTTCCATTTCATGGATTAATTCTGGTCCTATTATCACTCGATCTTCTAACCTGTCCCAACTTAACGGTGTTCTGCAAGGTCTGCCATATAAAGCTTCAAATGGAGGCATCCCAATCGAACTGTGGTAACTGTTGTTGTATGCGAATTCGACTAAGGGTAAATACTTTTCCCAGTGTGATTGCTGATCCATCACATACATTCGCAACATGTCTTCAAGTACTTGATTTACTCTTTCAGTTTGCCCATCAGTCTCAGGATGGTAAGCAGTGCTTAAATTTAGCTGAGTACCTAAGGCTGTTTGCATGCAAGTCCAGAATCTGGAAGTGAATCGCGAATCTCTGTCGGATATAATCTTCTTAAGTACTCCATGAAATATGATAATTTCATTTATGAATACTCGAGCTACGTTAGCAACATCGTAAGTATCTCTTACCGGAATGAAATGGGCGCTTTTTGTTAATTTATCCACCACTACCAGAATGGCATTGTGTCTTTGAGAAGTAAGAGGTAGTCCAGTGATAAAATCCATAGAAATGGTCTCCCATTTAGACATAGGAATGTCGTGGGGTTGTAAGAGGCCCGCTGGGTGACAATGATCTGCCTTTACTTGCTGACATTCCAAACATTTTGCAACAAATTGAGTGATATCACGTTTCATGCCTGCCCAAAAGAAGAGTTTCTTGGTATCCGCATACATTTTCCCTACTCTAGGACGAGCACAATATACTGCTTTGTGGGCTTCCCCAAGGATGGTATCTCGAAGATCTTTATCATCAGGAATGTACATCCTTCCATGGAATTGTAAGATCCCATCGTTTTCTAATTCATAACCCTCAAATTTAGATTCTTTTGCCTTAATACCCTCAAGACTTGCTCTCACCTTTAAATACCAGCTGTCTTTTATAAGATGATCCAGTACTCGTTGTCTTAAGTCCACTTTAATGGGTATGAGAGAAAATATCCGAGGTCTCTTGCTTAAGGCATCGGCTACTACATTTTCTTTTTCCTTAATGTATGATATTCCGAAGTCATATTCACTTAGGAATTCACTCCATCGCCTTTGCCTGGCATTTAAGTCTCTTTGGGTGAACAAATATTGTAGACTTTGATGGTCGCTTTTAAGCGTAAAATTTCGTCCCACTAGATAGTGTCTCCAAATCTTTAAAGCTAGCATTACAGCGGCCAATTCTAAATCGTGAGTAGCATAGAGTTCTTCATGAGGTTTTAGCTTTCTGGAAGCATAAGCTATCACTCCCTTATCCTGCATCAATACTGTACCCAGCCCTTGCTTGGATGCATCAGTACATACCGTAAAGTCTTTGCCCATATCAGGGACTCTTAGGATTGGTGCACTAGTGAGTAGTCCTTTGAGTTCAGAGAATGCTTTATTACATTCCTCGGTCCACTCATACTTAACACCTTTACGCTGAAGGGTTGTGATTGGCTTTGCGATTTTGGAGAATCCCTCCACAAATCTCCGGTAATAACCGGCTAAACCCATAAAGCTTCGTATCTCATGTGCATTTTTCGGTATTGACCATTCCATGATCGCTTTTACCTTCTCAGGATCTACTGAAATCCCTTCACCTGATATGATGTGACCCAAATAATGAATCTTTTCCTGAAAAAAAGAACACTTGGATAGTTTTCCATATAACTGACGTTCTCTAAGGCAGGACAATACTATCCGCAAATGATCTTCATGCTCTTCTTCATTCTTGGAATAGATGAGAATATCATCTAAAAAGACTTGCACAAATTTATCAAGATATTGACGGAAAACACTGTTCATAAGATTCATGAACACGGCTGGCGCATTTGTTAACCCAAATGGTACCACAGTAAATTCATAATGTCCAAAACGTGTCCGGAATGCAGTCTTAGAGATATCATTTTCAGAAATCCTTAGCTGATGATACCCTGATCAAAGATCAATTTTTGAAAAGACAGCAGCTCCTTTCATTTGATCGAAAAGATCATCGATTCGCGGGATAGGGTATTGATTCTTTACTGTAGCTTGATTCAAGTCTCGATAATCTATGCATAATCTTAAGGATCCATCTTTCTTCTTCACAAAAATTACAGGAGCGCCCCAAGGTGAGGTACTGGGCCGAATATGCCCTATATCGAGTAGTTCCTTCAACTGGATTTGCAATTCCTGAAGTTCTGGAGCTGTCATTCTATAAGGCGTTTTAGAGATCGGTTGGGTACCTGGCTTTAATTCAATAGTGAGATCCAATTCTCTTACCGGGGGTAATCCAGGTAGTTCCTTTGGAAATACATCCGGGAACTCGGCTAACACCGGATATTGTTCTAAGGATGGCCCTTTTTCTTGGCTTACTTCGTGAATTGCATAAGCCTGACAACCCTTTCTTAAACAACGCTTCACCTGCATTGCCGAAATGTAGCGTAAAGAAACTTCCCTCTTGATTCCTTGAATTTGGATTACTTCTCCCTCATCATTTATGCCCAGAATCCTTTTTCCATAACGTTCCACCCAAGCTTGGTGAGCTTCCAGCCAATCCATACCTATGATAAGATCATACGTTCCTAAGGCTGTGACATAGACTTTCAGTTTAGTCGAACAGACCCCTAGGTCAATTTGGCATTGATCTACACTCAAGCCCACGGTTTGGAGTTCTCCTGAGGCCATTTCCACTTGGTGGAAATCATTTTGTCTACGAGCTGCCAACCCACATTTGTTTAATGCATATGACGAAATGAAACTATCTGTGGCACCAGTATCAAATAAGATTTTGAGTTTTATGCCATTGATAATACCTGAAGATTCCACTACAGTGGATTGATGGGCTGCTTGGTCGTGGTTGACTACTGCATGAATTCTATGATTACCTCGATTGGCTGATATCGGCTCCTTCCCAGTCCTATGCAATATATTCGATGAAGCTTCTGGGCAGTCACGCTGGAAATGCGGTCCCCCACATCCCCAACAATTGAGCTGCGTTGATCCTCTTGAATCAAGGTGTGAATTCCTAGAGAACGAGCCGCGTCCTCCCATGTTGATTCCTCTCGCACTCCTTCCTCTACCGGCAGTCCCTCGCGATGCCCATGGTCTGGTGTTGGACGATTCCGCGGCTATAGTGTTTACTGCCATGGGAACTCTTGTCCCCACATTTGGGGTAAACCTGTTACCGTAAGGTGGCCTCGAGCTACCTCCTCTGAAGAAGTTCCGGGGAGCCTTCCCTGGAAATCCTGATTGTAAAGGCCCTGCGGGCCCCATATCTTTTTTGATTCCAAGGTGCTCTTCTGCATAACGACTGCATTCGACTGCCTCAGCTACTGATGAGGGTTTCCACATGCTTACCAAGGCTCTGATGCGATGATTTAACCCAAATATGAAGCGTTCAGCTTGACGTTCATCAGAATCTAAGTAGTGAATGTATTTTACAAGTTCCATAAACCTTATCTCGTATTCTTCCACCGTTTTATTTCCCTGAATTAATGTATGGAAGGCTCTGGCTTGCTGTTGTTGAAAGTATGGAGGCAAATACTTTGCGCGGAACCTTTCCTCAAATAGTTCCCAAGGGACATTATCTGATGTAAGGTGCAGCTGCTTTTCCAGATTTCCCCACCAAATCAAGGCACTTTCCTTTAGTTGAAACACGGCAATTTTTGTTTTTGCTAAAGGCGAATATTCTCTTAACCTAAAGCATCATTTCATCCCTTCCAACCATGCTTCAGCGCGTTCACCTGCTCGACCTCCTGAGAATTCTGGGAGTCTAATTTTCTGAAGCTCCCTAGAAATGTCTTCTCTCGAAATTCCGCTGAACTGGTGGCTACATGTTGAAATTCCCCTTTGGTTTTGGCCTTAGTTGATTCTTTTAATGTTTCCAATAAGGCCTCCAAAGAATTCATTATCACAGTCAACTCTGGCGCTGGGGCGATTGATGTTGATGATGGTCTTGGCGGTGATGCTGGTGATGGGGATGATGATGGCGACGGTGGCGGCATTAATGGTGGTGATGCTACCTGATCACGTCGTCGTCGCTCATACGTCCTCACCATTGTGATGGTTCCTGAACACATAATAAAATTCTGTAAAAATTTTGAGGTGGATAACCGAATTTTTAACACACAATTTCCTTTTGCAACATCACATTCATAACGGGTATAGTTTTGCTATTTTTACCCGCTAGGTGGATCTTACTGGTACCGAGGTCAAGGAGGGTGGTCTCGCGACCTCCTTGTCCTAATGCAGGGTATTCTATCCTAATATGAATAATGCAAAAGTGTATGGGTATTAGCCCCTAAGGTAAGGCACCTAAAGTTTATTTACCTAACAACATCCACAAAATGAAAATGTTAGATGTTTCGTTTATAATGTACATCGGTAACATACCTGTCATATCTCAATCTGACTATCATAAAAGAAGGTCATATATGATTATTTTATTAGATAACCCTGAGTATGTTGACAATGATGAAAAGAAAAACATGAGAGTCCAACAAAGAATCACGTTTTAATTTATTATTTCTAGCCATGGTAAATTTACCTGATGCGAATGATTGAGTAGATTCTTTTATCTTCATTGATTAAGAGGTCTACTATCTACGTGACTAATAGTGTATGGGTACTTTTGTAATTTTCTTAATATCATATATATTCCACTTTATTAATTCCTTCTAGAGAAATGTAATCTGGTGGTTCAGCAGCAGTAATATATATAGTTTGCAGGGGTGAGAAAAAAAAACCACATAACTGCACTTGTTTGCTCAATTCTCTAAGAAATCTTCTAACTTTGTTTTGCTTCTCTTCCAGTGCTACTCCTGAGGTTCCTTTCTGGTTAAAACTCTTAATTTCACGGACTGCTGCATTATTGATCCCCTCGACTGAAAAGGAAATGGTGCTTGCTTCTACCTTAGATGCTGATCTTAACTGTGATGCAAGCAAGTATCGCAATAACTGTAGCTGCCCAATATGGGCCAGGCATTCAACCAATGGTTCTCACGTTGAATTTATGATTTCAACCTTTTTGTATACAGAACCACCCAGGTAAGGGATTGAAGCAGGTGGAGCTAATGCAGCATCCAGACTTCCAAGTTGCTCCAGATAGCTTGTAATATCAGTATCACTGCTATCAGTGCAGCGTTGAGGCCTGTAGTTACAGTAAAAGGATGTTGATTTTTTTGAAATGTTTATGAGATCAGAATCGAAATAACTGTCGAAGATCAGAAGATTAAAATAAAACAAGCAATAGATAAATCAATCTAATTCAAATGCTAATGGAATTTCACCTAAACCAAGTATTGTTGGCAATTTATTTAATTTCCATGAAAACACATTGCCATTTATTTTGAAAAGACAAGAAAACTTAAGGGTTCAGTAAACGGTAATCCAACTTACAGTTGGTGAAATGCAGGAGGAAACTTAACAACATCCTAGACCCATCTTAGCTTTGGATCTATCAAGCACTAAGAGGATCAAATCCTCCTCAGCACTTGCTATATTTAGGAATAAGATGGACCCAGGCTGGTTTTTTTTTTAATTTTTATTTTGAAATTATATTTGACTAAAATTTAGCTAGCATCAGCAGTACACATGGACGTTACACGTGTACCACTCAGCGCATTAATCCTGTGCAGGTTAGCACAATAGAGCAAACCGAAAATACTTCGATTGAAGGAGATTTGAAGTGACCTATAATCTATGTTAGAGAGATGTCTAGCCATTTCTTTATTGAGTGTCACATGAAAAAAAACACAGAAAACCTAAAAATTAAGACCAAATTTCAATTTCCTTATTACTTATGATCGAAGGCAGCTGAACATAAACAAAATACAAAATAGCTGGTTTTGCCTTGATTCACTATAGTTCTCGGTCCAATATGAATATTATCAATATTAAATTAAAGCGATGGCTAGCAAAACTTACTTAAATTCCTTGGGCCCAAAATAAATACAAATTCAATCTAAAAAAATATCCAAATTACTCTTTCAAATAACGCAGCTTCAGCTGGACATAAAATTGCTCTTAAACAAAATGCAGAACGCCCCTAATTAAATATCCCGAGATTCATCGGCTCGAAATCGTCTTGCACATTAGAACTAGATAAATTGCTCGAATCAGAGTATAAAACTACAACTTCACAGGCAGATACTCAGAATTCAGCTCAAAACCGTATTGCATATTAGAATTAAGGAAATGGCTCGAACTCAGATAGAAAACCTACGAATTCATCGAAAGACAGTCTGAATTACTGTTAAACGGAATGCAGCACGACGCTGGATATGATCTAAAACAAAAATGCTTGAATTTCCCTCAATTCATCTGCCAAATAACTTTAATTGAATAAAAACAATGGCTCTTAACTTCCTTAAAATACTCTGCCAGATATTATAAATGACAAAAAACCAAAGAAATTACTGGATTATTCTTAAACAAAAAGCAGCACGCAAAGCTGAAGAGAAACAAAGACAAAATACTTGAATGGACCTCAATTCAACTGCGAACGAACTTAAGAGCAACGGCTACCTATCGCCTTCAAATACCGTTCTACGTGCTTTGGTAAATCACAGGAAACCAAAGAATTTAATCTAAGACGATCTAGGAACAAAATGCAGAGGTAAGTTGACATATTCGAGCTTACGCTTTAACATATACAGCCTCCTCAGCTGTCCTTAATTTTAGGGTTTTGGTTAAAGGAAAGAATTGGCTGTAAATGTCGTTAACTTCTACATTTTTTTGTGCTTACGATCAGAGAAAGAAACCGCTACCAACAATCAATTTCATTCTTCCTATACCAAGAACAACAAATCGTGGCCTGTAAGGTCGAAAAGGGTTTGAACAACACCCTCTGATACCATCTGTAATAACCCGAAACACAGTAACTAGAATCTGAAATACAGAAAGCCTGAAGAATTTAAATTTGTACTTACCTTAACTGCTGCTGATTCTGCTACTGAACTGGTGATTCTGCTGGTGATGTCGTGGCTATTTGATCCAATCTTCGGGAGACCAATACCACCCAACCAGACTGAGCAAACCTAGCTGCTCAATCCAGAAAGCTTCTCAACAGAAGCTCTCTGTCCCTCCGTGCCCAGAACCTCAGACGGCTTAAAGCTCTTCCAATGGGTAATTATCTTCTCCTGGTTTTCTCCTGGTGAATTTCTGCTTCTGGTTCCTTCTGCTCCTCTCTTGTTTTTTCCCCCCTTCTCTCGGTTCAGGCCTCCCGTTTTATCTACGGGCCTGGCGGTGGCCGCCCTCCTACCTGCAGCCACCGCCTTTCCTCCTCCCGACACGCCTCCATGCACTTACGGCTCTCAGATATTTCCCTGCTGACATAGCGCTCTGCTATAAATGTTCCGTTGATCTTAAGCGCCCCCTTTTAAAAGGGTCCTTGATGATTTTTGGTTTTTAGCATATAGTTTAGTTTTAAAGTTTTAATTTATATAAGTTTATAAAGTTTAATTTATAAAATTTAATTTATATATGTTTATAAAGTTTAAATTTTATATTTTATAAAATATAATTTATATATGTTTATAAAATTTAATTATATTTATAAAACTTAACATATTTATTATTAAAAATTCATCATATTTGTTTTATCATAAAGTTTAAAATTTTACATAGCGGATTAGTTTAGATGGGTCGTTACATTCTGATCACAAAGTCTGGTCCTGTTTTAAACAATTTGTTAGAAATCCATGAATATCTTGAATTCTTTTGAATAATCTTTCTTCTTTCACTAGGAAATAAATGTGGAGGTGGTTTCCCTGTAACCAAATAGTTAGCCATATCTGCAAACCAAAGAGTTTTAATAGTTACTGCAAATAAGTATTCATCAAGAAACTTATCCTCTACAGGAAAATCTTTTTTGATATTCTGAATTCTAGACAAGAAATCAGCAACTGTGTTTTGTTTTCCAGGTCTATCTAACAGAGTAATATTGAATTCCTGTAAGAGTAGGAGCCATCTTGTAACTCTGCCATTAGTAATAGGTTTGTTCATCAGATATCTAATTGTAGAATGATCAATATGAATAAAAGTTTCATAGCTTGTTATATAATGTCTGAACTTATTAATTGCATGAACAACAGCTAAGAACTCTTTTTCAGTCACAGTATAATTTAACTCAGTGGGAGTCAAATTTTTACTGGTGTAGTAAATGGCATAAGGAACCAAGTCTTTTTGTCCCAATACAGCGCCTAGAACTGTATCTGAAGCATCTGTAGAAATATGGAAAGGAAGTTTCCAATTTGGTCCTCTTAAGATAGGTGCTTCAGATACTTTTGTTTTTAAAGCTTCAAATGCTGATTGGCAATCAGGACTCCACTTGAATTCACAGTCTTTTGTAAGTAGTTTAAAAAGTGGAGATGCTATTTTAGTAAAGTTTTCTATAAATCTTCTATAATATCCAGTAAATCCTAGAAAAATTCTAACATCTTTTTGACAATTTGGAATAGGTAACTTGGAGATGACTTCAACTTTAGATTTGTCTACTTTAATCCCATCCCTTAAAATATGATGTCCCAAAACAATACCTTCAGTAAACATCATAAACCATTTTTCATGGCTTAATGAAAGGTTTGTTTCTTTACATCTTATAAGGATTTTTTCCAAATTTTCCGAAGCTTCTTGAAATGTATTACCATAGACTGTAAAATCATCCATATATAGTATATACCTCTACACAATGATGGATTAGATCATAAAAAATTCCTAGTACTGCGCTTTGGAATGTTGTAGGTGCATTACATAATCCAAAAGGAAGCACTCGGTAGGCAAAAGTTTCCCATGGACAAGTAAATGTGGTTTTATTCTGATCTTCAGGTGCTACCTGAATTTGATTATAACCACTAAAACCATCCAGAAATGAAAAGTACTTTTTGCCTGCTAATGTATCTAATACTTGATCGATAAAGGGCAAAGGAAAGTGATCCTTCAAGGTTGCTTTATTCAATTCCCTATAATCAATGCACACCCTCCATTTACCATTCTTTTTGGGTACTATCACCAAGGGAGAAACCCATCGGCTATCTGAGATTGGGTAAATGAAGTTCACATTGAGTAATTTTTGGAGCTCTTCTTTCACAATCTCCCTAAGATTTGGATTCATCCTTCTCTGAGGTTGTCTGATTGGTCTACTGTTTTCCTCAATATAGATATGATGGATGCAAGTCTTAGGGTCAATACCTTTCATATCAGTATACTCCCATGCAAATGCAGCAGAATGTTTTTGTAAGATTTTGGTTAGCTCTTCTTGTTGTAACTTTTCCAAATTTTGTTGATATTCAATGTTTTACTTGGAAAAATTTCAACTGTAGAACTGCCAAACTCTTCCATAGAGTAGAGAGACATTTGCCTTGATGACAAATATTCAAAATCAGAATTTAACTGAAATTGTGTGATCATATTCTGAAGATGTTTCAAAATTTTCTAATGTGTTCAAGATTTGACTATCTTAAAATAGTAACAATAGTAATATTATTCCTTTAATTAAAAAATTACTCACATTATTAATTAGTAAATTTACCCTAGGCTAATAGTATTGATAATATTAATTTGAAGTTAATATAATAATATTACTATTAATAATATTAATTTGAAGTTAATATAATAATATTACTATTAATAATATTAATTTAATATAAATTTGAAGTTAATATAATAATATGACTATTGATTAAAAAAAAAAAAAAATTGCCCTAGTCTATTATTAGATTAATAATATTTATTTGAGAAGTTAATAATTGGGATAATAATATAAAATTAAACTATGGTCTCTTTGAATATGATTTACCATAAGATTAGAAATTATAATATTATTTGAATAATTTAGTTAACAAACCTTGAGCCCAGATCTAATCTAGTTGTTAGGAGTCTTTTTAGTTGTTGCCCGGTCAAATATAGCCGTTGAAGGACCTGCATTCCCTATTTAACTGATCGCTCAGATTTGTTCCTCAACTTATCTTGATGATGAACCACACTAGTTGGTTCGAAACGCGTCAACAAATGACTCTCTATGTGATTTTGCTGAAATTATTCTCACTATCAGAGTAAAGACAGGTTGTATAGTATCTTCATCATCGACCCATTCATTGTCTCCTACTTCTGTAATTGCTTTTGCTAGAGGATACAAAGTAAATTTCTTTGTTGAACTACCATCAGAAATGTACATGTTACCAGATCTACAACTAATAAAAGCATTCGCTGTGGCTAGCCAAGGTCTTCCTAAGATGAGTGGGTGTCCTCCTAGATTATTCTTGGGAGTCAAAATCATAAAATCCACTGGGTGTTTCCAAGAATCTAAGGAGACCGAAATATCTTCCAGTACACCATCTGGTTTGATTACTGATCTATCTGCAAGTTGCAGTAAGGTAGGTGTGAAAAGAAGATTAGAAAAGTTACGCTGTTCCATACTCTGTCTACTCATAATGTTTATAACAGCCCCTAAGTCAATCAATGTATTTGGAATTTCTATTCCATTTATGTGTGTCTTGATAATTGGACTACCTGGATCCACATATTTCTGCAAGGTAATATTTCCCATCATGATATCTGCTATCTTTCCTACCAGGTGGATTCTTTTTGTCTCTTGGTTTCCTACCTGGTCTTTTGATACTCAACTCCTTTATTGTTTTTGCTAGAATGGGAATCTCTCTAATGGCTTGTAGCAAGGGAATCTTGATACAAACATTCTTTAATTCATTTAGGAAATCATAGTTAGGCAACAAGATTTGTTTTTCCACCCCCTTGTCAATTTGTAATCTCTCAGGAAAAGGAGGTGTGGATGTAGATGCAGGTTGCTCAACTATAGGAGTTGTGGGGGTTGACTCTTTTTGTTTTTCTTTTTGAATGGTTGGGTTTTGAAGGGATGCTTCTTCAAAACTTTTATTGACGCTCAGAGAATCCTCCTCAGAAGCATCTTGCTCTTGAACATCTATAGAAGGTTTTTCCTTTTCTAAAATCCTACCAGATTTAAGTTGAACATCATTAAGATCAAGAGGAACAATCATGTAGGTAGGAAATTGTTGTCCTTCTACCATTTAAGCATTCTGAGGGTTTTTATTGTTGGGATTTGGTAATGGTTGGGTTGGTAGTTGATTTGGCTTCTGTTGAAATGGAAGCAAGAGTTGAGGATTTTGATTTTGTTGAGGAGGTTGTTGTTATGGAAATGGCAATGAAAGTTGTGGGCTTTGATTTGGAAGTTGTGGATTTTGTTGTTGGTTTTGTGGGGGACGATAGCCCTGATAAGATGGAGGATATTGATTATATTGAGCAAATCTCCCATAAGGATTTTGTACCCCTTGTGCCCATGATTGAGATTGATACTGATTTTTAGGTTGAGGCCAAGGTTGTTGCCAAGAATTCCAATTTGGTGGGGGCTGAAAACTCATAGGATTGTTAAATCGTTGATTTTGTTGCCCTTGCCAAGGTCTTCTTGAAATGAAACAAAGAGATTCTACAGAATTTGGGTCCTTCTGAAAGATAGCTTTGAGTCCTGGGATTGAAGGACAATCTTTAGTCTCATGACTTTCTGAGCAAATCATACATGTTTCTACAACTTTTGCATCTAAGGGACATCCTCTTAGTGCATGTTTCTTTCTACATTTTGGGCAAAAGATGGCTAAGGCATCAGCTTCTGTTTTTTGCTTGTTTTGAATTTTGAGGGTATCTAGCTATTCACTACGGCTCCCTAGAATGTCAGTTTTGAACTCATCAAGCATATTGCCAATCTCTACCCTACTTACTGTCTCAGTTGCAGATTTGTTTGCTCTAATAAGAGAAGGATCTCTAGGCCTTTTTCCAGTTTTAGATTTTCCCCTTGAGAGATGGATACATAGTTCTGCTATGTCACTTAGTGGAAGTTGAGAGATGTCTCCCTTCCCCATCATGTTTAAAATATCTATCCATTCATCTCTAATGGCTTTCAATAAAAGGGCTTTCAAGGTTTCCTCATCTAAATTGTTCATTTTTGCTCTCTTTAAGTTGTATTGAAATCTTTCAAACAAATCCTCCAAGTTCTGATCTTCTTTTTGCATCATTTTGAATACCTCATCCTTATGATTAGTAGGCGTACAATAATCCAGATATCTATCCAAAAATGCATGCCTCATATCATTCCAAGTCCTAATAGATTGAGTGACTAATCCCATAAACCATTTCAGAGCAGCCCCTTTCAATATTGAAGGGAACAGTTTGAGTTTTTGAGAGTCTTCTAAATAATCATAGGTTCGGCATAAGACTTCAAACTCAAATAAAAATGTTTCAGGATCCTCACTTCGCAATCCATAAAACTTTGGGAGGACAGATGGTGAAATGTTTTTCATTGTTGTATGGGTTTCCTCATCTACTATAGGGAATCCAAATGAGTTATCTCCTTCCCTATTTCCCCCATTGTTACCTCTACCTCCTCCATTATTACCTCTACCACCTCCATTATTTCCTCTACCTCTACCTCTACCCCCTCCTCCAAATAGTGAAAATTCTCCATCTTGTACCTCTTCTGCCATGATAGTTTCCTCAGAATCTTCTGGCTCTTCTATTAATGGCTGATGAGAGAGAGTTTCTACCTCTTCTTCTTCTCTAGGTAATTCTACTTTTTCTACTACAATAGGCTCCCCTATGGAGGTGAAGAAGGGTTCTTCTCTTAGGACAGATTTAATAGATAATGTGGGAGAATCTTCTAATTCAGTTGCTACCCTTGAATTCCAGGAATCCTAAGGCTGGGAGTATGAGTCTGGGATGGAGGTGTATCTTGTCTATTCCTTAAAGTAGTTGGAGTTGTAAAAATCGAACTTTTGCCCCTAGCTATAACCCTTCCCCTAGAATCTCTTTCTCTATGCATGTCATTTTTATTTTTATTTTTTGATGATTTTTAATTGGGCTAATAATCCTTTTTCTGATCTTCCAGATCACACTAGGTGCAAGAAGAGAGCATACTCAAGAAATTATTGAATTAATAATTCTCTTTTCTGATCCTCCAGATCACACTAGGTGCAAGAGGAGATCATACTTCAAGAAATTATCAAATTTTCCCTCTTTTTTTTTTTGAATGTAAGAGATAGGCTACCTAGTTACACTTCCCCGGCAGCGGCGCCGAAATGTTTAGTCAATTTAGTGTGTCCTAAATTGCTACATAAGTTATCAATCCGGGAATCGTAAACTGATGAAGTGTAGTGCACTGTATATGCTAGACAACCCTTTTCTTACCTCACTATTTTCGGTTTTTATCTTGTTTTGGGGTTTTGTTCTTGTTGGTCTCCTAAAGTGTTTAATGCAAATGGAAATCCTAGTCTAAAGTTAAAAAAATACTTTTAAAGATGAAGTGTGGATGTAGAATTGAAGACAAGGTTTATGCTTCTTATGGTAATTTCCAAACTTAGAACTTCAAAGATCTCAAAACATGCTGCCTACAAAATCAGAACTTGAACAAGAGCGTTAACATGCAGCTACATAAATCAAGCTAAAAATGAAGTACTAAAAATGAGGTTACCATCTCTATTGTCCATCCTAATTACAGAATTGAAATTTAATAAACTGCTGCACTCAAAACTAAAAAGTAAAGAAACTGGAAACTAGTCAATGATTTCACCCATAATCACAATATTTCGTCAATTAACTTCTAAAATGGGGTTAAGCTAAAGACTCCAGAAATATCATCATATGGCATGAAAGAATGACATTTAAATTATTTAATTTGCACTCTAATGAAAGCAAAGTCAATTAGTCCATCTATAATCACAATATTTCGTCAATTAACTTCTAAAACGGGGTTAAGCTAAAGACTCTGGAAATATCATCATATAGCATGAAACAACTAACATCTAAACTATCTACTTGCAGACTAATGAAAGCAAAATCAATTACTTCACCTATAATCACAATAGCTTGCCAATTAACTTCTAAAACAGGGTTAAGCTAAAGGCTCTGGAGATATCATCATATAGCATGAAGAATTGATATCTAAACTATCTTAAGCAGTAAACAAATCTCACTAAATAAAAGCATAACAACTAGAATTGAAAACTAAAGTTCAGCAGAGGAAGCAAGTCTCAGATCACCACTTGATGCAAAAACTACATTAAAAAGCTCGAGCATAACCTATTCTGAAATGCACTGATCAGTGTTAGTAGAAAATATAACAAGCTGCAAAAGCATGTACAGGATTAGAATGATTAAAACCATAAGCAAAACATGAGAAATGTACAGCTCAAATAAGAGAAAATATACATGAAAAACTATACAAAATGAAAGAAGAACCTCAGCAACGCAGGGGCCCTCTGCAAAGCTTTGGACTAACATGCTGTCACTTCAAACCACGCTTAAACAACCATTTGGAAAAAAACAGAGTTTTGTATTATGAAACAGAGGAGTATGTCTCTCAGTTACACAACAGCAAAATAACGCTACATCAACAGTATCAAGACTAACTATTTGCGTTGCAAATGCTTATATTTATAGAGAAAATAGATCGCTGTTTCTCAGAGGAATTTCTTCAGCAATGGACATGTGAATAGGTCAGAATTCGAATATTCAGCCTGTCGGTTGCCATGAGCAGTAAATCTACGCAAGGTGGATGTTGGATTGCGTTATGGAGATGGCCTGTAGGTGGCAAAAACGGATCCACGAGTTCAGGAACGGTTTCGGGCTTCCTTTACGTGCAGGAACAGAGTCCTAGTTGACGCAGGACTCTCTGTTGACCACCCTTTGACCGGTACCTTTCTTCACGAATTCGGCTAAGCAAATAGGACCTCATCCATGTGTGGATCATTCTTGAGCTGCCCATGTGTCTCGTTTCTCCTACCGACACCTGTAACCTACAGAACAATGAAAATGACTGCGGAATTGCGAGTTAGCTGCGGAAAGTGGCTACATTCCGTCGCTGATAAACAAAACCTAGTCAAGTAGCACACACAATGATATAATTTGAAAATCACGTAAATACACTCCTGAAATCACCATGTAACATCTTTTGATAGCTTATGAGGCACTGATATGGGAAAATAAAAGAGAAAAGGTTTAAGAGGATGTGTGGAAGAGAGGTAGTTTTGGGGCTCAACAGTTATTTCTGAGGTACTTTTCAAAAACCCAGTAAAACCTAGAAAGGGTTTGTCCTAGTTTTGATGCTCCAAAATTGACCCCAAATGCTTGGCCCCTCCTCCACAAGCGGAATATGTAACCTGCAACAGACTTTGTGTTTGCTGCTCCTTCAATGTTTTGGAAAATTCCCCAAAATAGTTGCAAACTCCAAGCAAGGGCTCTCCCGGACTCCTCAAATCTCAGACCCAAAATCCCTTCGCTCCTCAACTCCCAAGTGTGCCTCCTCCAAGCACCACGCAATCCCTGTGCTGCTGCTAGTGTCTCCTACTCACAAACTCACACTCCCATATGTTGGAACAACCGAAACTGGATGGAACTCCCTCCTTGGGTTGGCACTCGAAGTCCACCGCAACAAGGGTTATATCTCCGCTAAGAGACACTCGTGTGCTAAACAACACTGTAGACTTGGCTTCAGCTCAAGCGTGCTTTGTCAGAGACACAATTTTTGAATAGATGAATGAATGACCAAAATAAGTGCCCCTTGCTCTATTTATCAAAAAGCCTCCAAGATGCCCATGTGGGCCCAACTCGACTTCCCCCCACAAACTTCGCTCCAATGAGAGCATACTCCACATGTGGGTCGTAATTCTCCATGGGGTAGCCCCCACGCTCCACTAGAGCCACAATATTTCCCTTCCTTCCTAATGTTTTCCCCCCCACTTAATCCCAAAATTCATGTGGGACCTCTAAACCCACATCTCCTAAGTGCAAACATGAAATAAGACAAAATTGGGCATGATTGATATTTCCCTTAGCAATATTGCTAAGCAGGAATATCACACTTTTACTTTAGTATGACTCCTATTCCTTCTCCCACGCATCACACTCTAATACAAAAGGTTGACTAAGGTCGGGGAGTGCCAATACTGGACAAGAGCTCATTACTTTCTTGAGCTTATTGAATGCCTTGTTTGATTCTTCCATCCACTTGAATGCTCCTTTCTTTGTCAAGTTTATCAAAGGTGTGCCTAATTGTGAGAATCCTTTGTTGAATCATCAATAGTACCTAAAAATTCTGAAGAATGTTCGTAACTTTGTCAGGTTCTTGGGTGTAGGCCAATCCAATATTGCGTGAATCTTCTCCTGATGTGCTTCCACTCCTTGTGCATTGATTAGATGTCCAAAATAAAGAATTTTTGTCATCTTGAATTCGCACTTTGATGCGTTGGAATAAAGTGATTGTTCCTTCATTATGCCCAGAATTTCGTCGAGGTGTTCCAAGTGCCCTTCTCATATCTTGTTGTATATGAGGAGGTCATTGAAAAAGATCAGCAAAAATCTCCTTAACTAGCTTGTCAAATATGTTGTTCATACAAGATTGGAATGTAGCGGGAGCATTGGTTAGCCCAAATGGCATAACCAAAAATTCAAAGTGTCCATAGTGACATCGAAAAACTGTTCTTGGCACATCTTGCTCTCGAACCCGAATTTGATGATATCTTGATTGCAAGTCAATCTTTGAAAAGTATACAACTCCATGTAATTCATCTAATAGTATATCGATCCTGGGAATGGGGTACCCGTTCTTGATGGTCTTTTTGTTGAGTGCTCTGTAGTCAATGCACATTGTAATATCCCTCACGGAAAATTAGCAGTAAATATGCAACGCAAAATAGACAAAAACACCATGAAACCAAGGAAGCAATTAGAATATGAATTTGCATCCAAAACTGCACCGTGTACTCATTTTATTAATGGAAAGAGGTGTGCAACAAGGTACTGGAATGAGTGCACCTAGGCATGCTCTAGGCAAGCTAGCAAAGCCCCAAAATGATCAGTTAATCACCTGTTGATTTGGGGTAGCATCGGATGTGCTCTAGCCACGAAATTTGGTGGAGAGGTTGGGGCACATGAGATTTCCAATACCCAAAAAGGATTTGGGCAGATTCTAAACAGATCAGGGGATTTTAAAATAATTAATATTTTTAATGGAGTCCCTAAGTCTAAACTTAGGCAAAACAAAATATTAATGTGTATTAATATGAATCTGTGTTAGAGTGGTCCAAAAGACATGGATCAAGCCAGATCTAATCTTAGCCATTGATTAGGGACTTAATCTCGGCCGTTGATATGTCAACAAGAAAAGTATAAGAGGAGGCTTGAGGGTCACTTGGAGAACACACCAGAGTGATCAATTATTCTATTCTCTAGAGCGGGGTTTGCTAAGAGAGATAGAATCAATGATCGGGAGAGTAGTTGAGGGGCATTGGGTATAGAGAAACAGAGAAGGCATAGATTGTGCTGGGAGAGCAGTGCAGCAGCCAAGGAGAGTGACGCAGAGCCAACAAGGGCTCACGAAGGGCCACGCAGAGGCAGCAAAGTGCTGCGCAAAGCACCAGAGGGGCTAGTGTAGCTGATGCAGAGGCTCCCAGAGTTGACGCAGGGCCTCCTGGGGCTGACGCAGGCCAAGGAAGACTGACAGAGGGCCAGCGCTGGGCTAGGAGTGGCTGACACAGTCCAGATTGGGCAGACACTAGGGTTGCAGAGCAGTTTTGTGCTGAGGAATTGTCGGAAGGATTTTCCGGGGTTTCAGCCAGGAGATTTCTCTCAAACTATGAAGTATAGCTGCTAAGGAAATTCTTTGTTGGGTAGGCCAGTTTCGGCACCTAGATTGTACTATGATATTGCTTAATAAGAAAACCCTCAGATAGCTGCACCGGTTTTCCCGCATTGGGGTTTTCCAGGGACATTGGTCCAAAAATAATGGTGTCATGTGGTGTTTTTGTTCTTGTTTCGTTTAGTTGCCGATCTATAATATGTTGAGCATGCACTGGTGTTTATTTTCAGTATTTACTTTGTAAATAACTTGTTAAAGAAAAATAACAAGTAGGTAGGAATAAATCAGAAAAAGTGCATGAAGGGTTTCTAACTAAGTAAACTTAGAAACTTCAACATGGTATCAAAGCGAGGTTGCAGATCATAGGAGGACTAAAAAACATCAACCGAGCGGAGCAATAGCAGTAGAAAACAACTATCCCGAGGTGACAGAAGCTGCTTCTAGCAACGCAAAAGCCAAGGAGTGTGACGCAGAGCCAGCCAGAGCCACGCAGAAGAAGCTAGGAATTGCGCAGAGCATCAGAGAGGCCAGCGTTGCTAACTCAGAGGGCTAGAGGGCTGATGTAGGGCATCCCAGGGCTGACGCAGACCCATCCAAGGTGACGTAGAGTCAGCGTGAGGGAGAGAGGGGCTGACGCAATTCACAGAGAGGCAGTTGCTGGGGTCTAGAAGGCTGCAGGAATATTGCAGAGTTGAGCTGGTGAGGTACTGTAGTCTGAACATTACCTGACAGAGCAGGGCCAGAGGAGTTGTTGCCGAGGGTTTCTAGTCGAGGAACTCGGATCAACAGTGTAGTTGCACAAGACGATCAGAGTAGAGGGCATCTCGACAAGCGGCAGAAGGATTTCCTGGAGGGAAATCAGGACTCAGAGGGAGTCCAGAAGAGAACTTCCAGACGGGAAGTAGAGACTCAAAAGAGTTGAACAGAGAACTTCCAGGAGGGAAGTAGAGGAGCATCATGACACTACACGGGGTAAGAGACCAGGATAGACTGGACGGAGCATCGAACTTCGCAGTCTGGAAGGCCAGAATCTTATTAGTGCTTGACAGGAATCGTGTCAAGAACTTCGCCTTGAAGGTTATAGCTATCCCAGTCGACCCCAATGATAACGACAAGTACGAGGAGGCAATGGCGAGGGCCAAGAGCATCATCTTTGACGGGGTTAAGGACCATGTAGTTCCACTCATTGCCAAAAAGGAAACGACATATGAGATGTGGGAGGCCCTCAAGAAATTGTACCAGCATACTTCTGTGCAAAGAAGAATGCTACTTGAGAATCAGTTGAGGTTCTATCAGATGAAGAAGGGAGAATCGATTGACATCTTCCTCGAAGGACTAAATGAGATCGGAGATCAGTTGATTGCTATAAAGGCGACATCGGATCAGGAGCTGATGGTGAGGACAACCCTGAATGCTGTCTCAGAAGAATGGGAAGTATTTGTCCAGAGTATACTAGGTAGAGGGACACTACCACCTTGGGACGAGATGTGGGTAGCTCTTCGCCAGGAAGAGATTAGACGACAGTCAAAGACGGGTAGCAGCAACAAGGGGATCAAATTCAAGTAGGAGGAGGAAGATGTGGTCCTAGCATCTGAGGGAAAGCAGGAGAAGCGGAAGAAGAAAGATCTCTCCAAGATCAAGTGCTTCCATTGTGGGGAGTTGGGTCATTATGCGACCCAGTGTCCAAGGAAGAGGAGTAAGGGAGACTCTTCTGTGACTAAGGCAACGCCAACACGGGCAGATAAGGAAGTTTTGATAGACGATGACTGTGCCATGAGTGCACACGCACTACTTGAGCGGAAGTGGGGATACATCGAGCTGTAGTCAGATGGACTATAGGGGATGAGGGGCAGGATCCTCGAGGTACCCAGCCTCTTGGATTAGACCTTGCTACGGGAGCCTCGGAGAGGAGTAGCAGGACTGGTTGGGTGGGTAGAGATGGATGTGGATGGAGCGACAGAGAGAGCTATAGTGCAGGAGTCTCGAGACAGCGCGAGGCTAGTAGGCTGCAGCAGTGCGAGAGGCACAGGAGTGTTGCACTAGTGCAGGACAACATAGAGAGGTGTGCAACGGTGCGAGATGCAGGGAGTTGTTGCAGCAGCGCAGAGGTCAGAGAGGGAGCACTTGTCAGCGACAGAGGGAGCTTCAGCATCAGTGGGTGTTTCTAGCCCAACAGGGAGGTCAGTTGGGAGATCAGTTACTTACTTCTCAATAACTGAGTTGCAGTGCAGCAGTGGGTAGCACGATGCAGCATGATGAGAGGAGGTGCAGTGCGGATGCAGTGCTGGGAGAAAGGACCAACAACACGGATGCAGAGGGAGCTGTCGTACAGATGTAGTAGTGGCAGTGGCAAAACCATGGGCAACAGTACAGGAGGCAATAGTGTAGAGGATGTTAGGCAAGAAGGTCTAGCATCAGCATAGGCACTGATGCCGGATGATTAGAGTAATACTCAGTGAGGAGTATTGCTAGAGCACAGTCCTCGCTAAGAGGGAGTTTTGATTTGGGGTAGCATCGGATGTGCTCTAGCCACGAAATTTGGTGGAGAGGTTGGGGCACATGAAATCTCCAATACCCAGAAAGGATTTGGGCAGATTCTAAACAGATCAGGAGATATTAAAATAATTAATATTTTTAATGGAGTCCCTAAGTCTAAACTTAGGGAAAATAAAATATTAATGTGTATTAATATGAATCTGTGTTAGAGTGGTCCAAAAGACATGGATCAAGCCATATCTAATCTTAGCCATTGATTAGGGACTTAATCTCGGTCGTTGATATGTCAACAGGAAAAGTATAAGAGGAGGCTTGAGGGTCACTTGGAGAACACACCAGAGTGATCAATCATTCTATTCTCTAGAGCGGGGTTTGTTAAGAGAGATAGAATCAGTGATCGGGAGAGGAGCTAAGGGACATTGAGTACAGAGAAACAGAGAAGGCAGAGATTGTGCGGGGAGAGAAGCGCAGCTAAGGAGAGTGATGCAAAGCTAGCAAGGGCTCACAGAGGGCCACGCAGAGCCAGCCATGTGTTGCGCAGAGCACCAGAGGGGCCAATGTAGCTGACACAGAGGCTCCCAGAGCTGAAGCAGGGCCTCCTAAGTTTGACGCAGGCCAAGGAAGGCTGACGCAGGGCCAACACTAGGCTAGGAGAGGCTGATGCAGTGCAAATTGGGCAGACGCTGGGTTTGCAGAGCAGTTTTGTGTTGAGGAACTGCCAGAAGGATTTTCTGGGGTTTTAGCCAGGAGATGTCTCTCAAACTATGAGGTATAGCTGCCAAGGAAATTCTCTGTTGGGTAGGCCAATTTTGACACCCAGATTGTACTCTAATATTGCTTAATAAGAAAACCCTCAGATAGCTGCACTGGTTTTCCCACATTGGGTTTTTCCGGGGACATTGGTCCGAAAATAATGGTGTCATGTGGTGTGTTTGTTCTTGTTTCTTTTAGTTGCTGATCTGTAATATGTTGAGCATGCATTGGTGTTTATTTTCAGTATTCCCTTGTGGTGGCCCCCACGTTCCACCAAAGTTGCAATCTTTCCATCGAACTGTAATGTTGGGGTGCCTCTCATGTGAAAAATCAAATGTGGGTCCCCTAAACCCACTTCTCCTAAGTGTAACCATGTACTACACCAAAATTGAGCAAAAATCTATATTTACTTAGTGAAACACTAAGTAGGAATGTCACAGTCCTTCCCGCCAAAATGTTGTTTGTCCTCAAGCAATTGCAATGAAGGATGTTGTAGTATCTGCTCCCCCTCCCATGTGGCATCCTCTTCCGGTAGATTCCTCCATCGGATCAAAACCTCCTTGATGACCCTGTTACGCAGATGTCTCTCCCTAGTATCCAAAATGGCCTCTGGTTCCAACACCAAATGCCCCTCATCATCCATAGGGGGTAGCTTTGTAGCGGCTGTAACCTGCTATCCCATTGCATTTTTCAGGCAAGACACATGAAAAATGTGTGCACTTGACTCCCCAGGGGTAGCTCCAACGCATATGCTACCTCCCCCACCCTTCGTGTGACACGATAAGGCCCATAGAAGCGGGGTTTGAGTTTTTCCCCCCTTATGCTTGAGTGTAAATTGTCGGTACGGCTAGAGCCTCAAAAACACCAAGTCCCCTACTTCGCACTGCCTCTCAACGCTACCCCTGTCTGCATAAAGCTTCTGTTGATTTTGGGCCATTTGCATGTTGTCTTTCAGAGCCCTCAAGATATCTTGGCTCTCTTGTATCCAAGCCTTGGCCCTTGTGGCCTTGTTGTTTCCAAACATAATATCAGCGAAAGATAACGCATCATAACCATACAAAGCTTGGAATGGCGACATACTTGTAGACATGTGGTGCGTAGTGTTGTAGCAGTATTCACCCAAGTTTAGCCACCATATCCCCTCTCCCTGTTGCCTTGTCACATAGTTACGCAAGTGGCCCTCCAACCACTTGTTAACTATCTCCGTTTGCCCGTTTGTCTGAGGGTGGTAACTGGTACTCGGGGTGAGCTCAGTACCCACCAACTGGAATAAATCTTGCCAAAATCCACCCATGAACCGGCTGTCCCGGTCATTGACAATGGTCTTTGGGAGACCATGTAGCCGAAACACCTCCCTGAAAAACAATTCGGCCACCTGTGAGGCCGAGTACCGAGCTGGAATGGCGAAGAAGTGGGTGTACTTCGTCAAGCGGTCCACCACCACATAGATGCAGTCTTTGCCCTGTATTGTAGGCAACTCGGTGATGAAATTGATTGATATGCTCTCCCATTTCCCCTCCGGAATGGGAAGTGGCTGCAATAGGCCTGCAGGGTGTGTTTGCTCGCCCTTGTTTCGCTGGCATGTGTCACACTCCCGGATATGCCTCAAGACATCATCCTTTAGACCCTTCCATGCAAAGCACTCCCTGATGGTCTAGTATGTCTTTGTGAACCCTTGGTGCCATGCTAATGGTGAATCGTGAGAAGCCTATAGGATCTTCTCCCTCAGTGGGGACTTGGGTACCAAGTAGATCACCTCGTCCATCACCCGATACCAGTCATCTGTCACCAACCCATCAAGGACCTCACACGCAAACCTGTCCTTGGAGTACTCTACTAATAACTACGCCCTCCAATCTAGGGCGATGCTCATTAAGGAAAGAGTGGCTGGCCTCCTGGACAACGCATTAGCCACTACGTTGTGCTTCCCTTTGACATACTCAATGTCAAAGTCATATGCTTGGAGCTTGCTCACCCACTTCTGCTGCCTCTCCCGCAACTGTTTCTGCTCCAAAAAGAGCCCGAGGCTGTTGTGATTGGTCTTGACTTTAAACCTGTTCCCCACTAAATACTACCTGAACTTGGCCAACACATGCATAATGGCCAACATCTCCTTATCATAGATGGAGTATAGTAGCTCATGGGGCAATAACTTCCAGCTCTCAAAAGCTATGGGGTGCCCCCCCTACATCAACACGACCCCTGTTGAAGAAAGTGTAACTAGGTTCGGTCTTCATAATGACATGTAATTATGACTGATGTAAATGATGTAATAAAGATAACAAAATTATTGTTGTAAACTTGCTTCATGGGTTTCATGAGCAAGTGATTTTAGGATAATAGGATTTATCATTTAGATTCTAGAGTTAATGTCATGTATGAAGAGCTCTTCTTGAGCCTATGTTTAATGTAAATGACTCTATGTCTAAGTCTACAATAGCCCTCCAAATGACAAGCACAATCCTCTTTGTCATGTCAGCTTCAAGTAAAGATAAAACCTTGATGTCGGCTTACAGTTAAAAGACATGTCTCTTTGTTGGATCATGTCAACTAATTTATGGAGGACCGACTACTATAAATACCCAGCTAGGGTCTTTGCAAAAGGGCAGGTGCAGAACTTGGATTCTCTGTAATTTTTTCCGATGGATACAATGGAGTACATAACTTGAATGCCTTGACAACTTCGGTGGTAATTACAGTCTTAAGACCTCGCAAATCTCAGGGATCTCTGTTCTTCGGATGGGTACCACAGAGATGAATTTTTTGGCCTCCTCACAGTTTTAATGATTACAGTCTCAACCTCCTTGGTGATCACAGTCGCGGCCTATCAATACAGTGATCTCTGAAGAAGCCTTACAGTCTCGGCATACCTGTGAAGAGGAGTATCTTGAAGTGACACTCTCTGTTTCGGCATACAAGATGCAACTATAACTTAGGCATAGAAACAATCATAAAGACACAATCATGATCATGATGAAGATCTCGATGCAACTCTCATATATATATATATATATATATATATATACATATCTCAGTATAGAGATCTTGTTGTTAAGGTGAACATCTCAGTGGAGGAGCAACAATGATCTTAGTAAAGGTGCAACAATGATCTCAATGAAGGTGTTGCGATGGTGTTGTTGTAATGACCTCAGTGGTGCAATAGTGATGACCTCGGTGTAGCAACAGTGATGATGATGATCTCAGTAGTGACAAAGAAGAGGATTGGTGTCTTGGTCTCGGAGTGGCCTAATAGGTCAAGGGTCATGGTCTTGGTATTCGTCAATTGAAATCTCTATAAGAAGTTTGTGCGGGTTTTCCTCCCAAAGAGAGAGGTTTTGGCCCTGGCAGAAAGCCAACTTCTTGTGTTCTTGTCTCTTTTGTTTTGGTAACTATTTGATGAACTAAGAAGACACACTCTAATAATATCAAGATAAGATTGTGCTGTTAAGAAAAAGTTAAAAATACCTCACAAATAGTTATCATGGCAAGAAGAATCTTGTTAACTTAATTTGCCCTAGATTCTTCAACAACCCCCACACCCACTCATGATGCATCACACTCCAACCTGAAAGGCTAAGTAAAGTCAGGAAGTGCTAACACCGGATAGCTACTCATGACTTCCTTGAGGCGATCAAATGCCTCTTACGCTGTAGTGGTCCACACGAAGGCCCCTTTCTTCGTCAAGTCTGTGAGGGGTGCAGCTAACTGGGAGAAGCCCTTCACAAACTTCCTATAATAAGTGCAAATGCCTACGAAACCCCTCAGCTTGGTCACATTCTAGGGCTTTGGCCAATCTCGGATAGCCCTGATCTTCTCCTCATGTACTCTAACACCATCCTCCCCAATGATGTGCCCTAGGTAGAGCATCTTAGTCTGCCCAAACTCGCACTTGGACAGTTTGGCATATAACTGCTACTCGTCCAAAATGAGCAATACTGTCTCAAGGTGCTGCAAATGCTCTTCCCATGTCCGACTGTAAATCAGTTTGTCATCAAAGAATACTAGTACGAACTTCCTCAACTGCCCACGAAACACGTGGTTCATGCATGACTGGAATGTAGCTGGTGTGTTGGCCAGCGCGAAGGGCATAACCAGGAACTCGAAGTGCCCATAATGGCACCGAAATGTTGTCTTCGGGACATCTTGGTCCCTCACCCGGATCTGATGGTACCCCGACCGCAGATCAATCTTTGAGAAGAACTTAGCTCCCCTCAACTCATCCATCAACTCATCTATACGGGGAATGGGGTAGCGGTTCTTCAATGTCTTCTTGTTGAGGGACCAGTAACAGACGCACATTCGTAAGGACCCGTCGTTCTTCTTCACCAGTACAATTGATGAGACAGTATTGCTCATGGATGGCCCTCTTGATCTCATCCTGATACACCTTGGGATGTCGATAAGGAGTGGTGATGACGACCTGCACCCCCGACCCCAACTCGATAGTGTGCTCAAACCCCCGGTCAGGTGGTTGACCTAGTTGCATGTCCCCAAATACAACTAGATACCCATCAAAAATAGCCTGTATCTTCGGATGTGGTGGCTTGGGCTTTCCCCCAGCCTCTGAGATCCTCAACTCCACAACCCACTCAATGTCTCCATGTCTCAAGTTAGCCTCCATCCCGTGGGCCGAAACAATCTGTGGTGGGTATCAGTGCATCCCTCGAAGCAACACGGTCTTGCCATATGGCCCTACAAAATCCATCTCCAACTTCCTCCAATCTGTTGTGACTCTGCCAAGCGTATAGAGCTACTGGACTCCCAACACCACGTTGGTGTCCGGTAGATCTACTACAAAGAAATGATCTATCATGGAGTAGTTCCCCATGGTCACTGTCAAGGCTGACACATAGTGAGTGCACTACATGGTTCTGTCCTAAGGAACAAGAACTGAGAATCCCTCAAACTCCTCAGTTGTGATGCCCCTCCTCTGAACTAATTGAGCATCAATGAAATTGTGGGTAGCCCCATTGTCCACCAAAACTGATACACACTGCCCCTTAACAGTGCCTCTGATCCTCATAGTCAAGAATTTGGGTAACCCACGCTATGCAAGGACCCCTCCAGTAGGTGCGAAGGAAACTCCTCCTGGTGGTGGTGGTGGCCCTCCCTCGTGAGGTGCTGCGCTGTTCTCTCCACCCATCTCAAAATAGGTCTAATTCTCTGCATTGTTGTCAGAGAAGACCTCGATGTAGTGGGCCTTGCCCGTTGCACACCTGTGGCCTAGTGCCCACGGCTCCTGACAAGTGAAGCACAATTTTCTCCTCCTGAGGTCTCTCTAGGTCTCCTCATACAATTGCCCACGCCCCTGATTGGCCCTCGGTGGTGTAGCCCTGGTGTCCTTCCCCCTCTGCTGAAAACCTTGTCTAGAGGGTAATGATGCCCGAGACCTAGGTAGGGCATCCTGCAAAATCTCGGGCTCTCCCTACCGCATCTTGTAATGTAATGGACTTGTTGAACCTCACTAACCCGCACAATGGCTCTGCTAGCCCATCCATAAACATGAAGATCCTCCTAGACTCTAACAAATCAGGCACCATCACAAACAATCGTAGAAACTTTGAAATGTAGGCTTTTGCACTCCCGGTCTGCTTGAGCCTTGTCAGCTCCCCAAAATACTCCTCCAGATCCTTCCTCTCAAACTACTCCAACACCATCACAAACAATCGTAGAAACTTTGAAATGTAGGCTTTTGCACTCCCGGTCTACTTGAGCCTTGTCAGCTCCCCAAAATACTCCTCCGGATCCTTCCTCTCAAACCGCTCCAACACCCTTCTAGTGAAATCATCATAGGCAGTTACTCCCACATGTCCCAACGTGGTCAATCCATGGAACCACCAGTTGTGGGCTTCCCCTTCCAGATGCAACGTGGCAATCTTGATTGCCTCTCCTTCTGTCATTTGGTTCAACTGGAAATAAACATCCAACTTTTCGACCCATGCCTTGGCCGAGCTCTTGGAGGACCCATCGAAGGTTGGGAGAAATAACCTCCCCACAGTGCGTTGCAAGTCTGTCCCCTGCATGTAACCTCCTCCACTCTGTCCCTTGGGCCTATTGTTGCCCTTCAACTGACAAAAATCCTTGAAAGTAATGGCCCTCAAAAATCAGGCCCATAGGATTGATACTCCCGGAAATAATCCCCATAAGGTTCCTCCTCTTGCTCTGGCTGCCCACCAGCTCTAGATTGTAGGAATGTAGGAATGGTGGATCTAGGGGGTGTGTTTTGAATCAATTGCATGTTGGCATGGAGAGATGCATGGTGCTGTGAGGTGCCAGATCCTTCTCCATAGTGGAAATCCCCTTGGACTCCCTTGCCCTTGTTGCCATTGCCATTTCGCTGGCCCATTCCTTCAATGTTCCAAGATAAATCCTGCACTGCCTTCAGTAGGAGTTGGGCAAACTCCTTTTCCTCATCCCTTTTGTCTCCTTCATTGTCCCCCATGTTGGTTTCTTCTACCTCTGGTTTTGTAGTCACAGGATCAGGGGTGATCTCTAACTGTCGTTCTTTGCTTCTATACCTCTGCCTCTGGTATGTCATGTTCTGCTTATCCTCCGGTGTCATAGACTGCGCTGCTCCCACAGGCTGTGCCAAGTCTATGAGCTCTGATACCACTGTAATATCCCTAAGGGAAAATTAACAGTAAATATGCAAAGCAAAATAGACAAAACACCATGAAACCAAAGCAAGCAATCAAACCACGAATTTGCATCCAAAACTGCATTGTGTACTCATTTTATTAATGGAAAGAGGTGTACAACAAGGTGTTGGAATGAGTGCACCTGGGCTTGCTCTAGGCAAGCTAGCAAAGCCCCAAAATGATCAGTGAATCACCCTCCTCCAATCTGCTGCTAATCTGCCCAAGTGCTGCGTTGTAGATGCCCAGAAATGTGCTGCTGCCTGAAAGGATCTACTGCTAGGGCCCTCTCCACTGCTCAAAAAATTCCGGGAAATTAATCCTGACCTCTACTCAAGAAACCCAAAATAACCCACGAAGGGTTTGGCCAAAGCTTGACCCCGGAAATTTGACCCTCTTTGGCTTGAATGGCTCTTTTGCTGGGCAAATCGACCCACTTGAAGATTCTATTGCTAAATGCTCCAAAAATGCTTGCAAACCTTGTTAGAAGGCTCCCCAAGCTTTCCCTCCAAGTTTCCTCCACAAACTCATTTCACTCCTCAACCTCCCAGAGTGTCTCTAGCTAAGATTGCGCAGTCCCTGTGGTGCTATAGCGTGCTCCCTGTTGTGGTACGACATCACTACTGCTAGTATGATTTGGAAATAGGTGAAACTCCCTCCTTGGGCTGGCACTCGAAGTCCACCGAAGCAAGGGCTGGGATATCCGCTTGGAAACACCCGGTGTGCTGAATAGCACATGTAGACTTGGCTTACTGCTCAAGTGTTCTATGTGAAAAGACAAATTTTGAAAAGGATAGATGATGAGAAAAATGAGAGCCCCTCCTTCCTTTTATCGATTTGCCTCCAAGATTGCCCATGTGGGCCCACATCGAATTCCTCTCACCAATTTCGCTCCAATGAGCATGTATTCTCCATGTGGGCCGAAATTCCCTTGTGGTGCCCCCCATGCTCCATCAAAGCCACAATCTTTCCATCGAAATCCTTTGTTGGGGTGCCTCTCATGCCAAAAATTGAATGTGGGTCCCCTAAGCCCACTTATCCTAAGTGTAACCATGTAAAACGCCAAAATTGAGCAAAAATTGAAATTTACTTAGTGAAACAAAGTAGGAACATCACACACATCCTCCACATGCCAACCTTCTTTTTCACCAAAACTACCGATGAAGCGAATGGACTGGAGTTGGGTTTGATGTGGCCCATAGTTAGCAATACCTGGATTTCCATTTCTATCTCATCCTTGAATTTATTTGGGTGCTGTATGATGTGGTGATTACAATCTTGGCCCCTTATTCCAACTCTATAGTGTGTTCAAACGCTCTTTTTGGAGGTAGTCCTAGGGGATCTCACTTAATACCTGGACATGCTTACTCAACAATTGTTGAATGTTTGTCTTGTACTATGGGCTACTAATACTAGGCGTCTTTCGGTTTGTAATCACACATTCTGCAGTTTATGCTATGTCTCCATGCCTAAATATGGCCTCCACTCTTTCGGCGGACATGATCTGAGGTCTGCTCTTAGTCATGCCTCTCAATACTACCTTGTTTCCATTTGGTGCTTTGAATTCCATCTCCATTGCTTTGTAGTCTATAGTGATTTTTCTCAACGACTATTAACCATTGAACACAACATTGGTATTTGTAAGATCTATTAGATAAAAATCATTAGTGATAGTGTAATTATCGAGTGTTATGCTCAAACCTAGGATCATCCGTGTGCAAGCTAGGTTGTATCCTTTTTCCACTATTACATCGAGGTCTTCAAATTCTTCTGTGGGGAGACCTCTTCTCGCTACTAACGCTGCATCGATAAAGTTGTGCATAGCTCCTCCATCAACCAAGGCTGTGTTGCGTTGTCCCTTGATATCTCCCCTGATCCTGAAAGTGTAATACCTGGGGTTTCTTGATAGAAAAGTGGTCCTAACTTTCGGTTGAGGTTTCTCCTCCTCGCTGGGCTTTTCCTCCTCTTTAACCTGCTCATGTGGCTGCTCTTCTTTGGGGTTGCTAGGTTCATCGTTTGGTGTGGGTTCTTCTTCATCCTTGCCATCAGAGACTACTTCAATGTAGTGAATTTTTCCTTTTCCTAAGCATCGGTGTCTTGGCTCCCATAGTTCCTTGCATGTGAAACAAAGCTTCTTTCTCCTCGGGTCGCTTTCTTATACTTGTCTTTTTGAGGGATGAATAGTTTGAATGGGGCTTTATCCTTTGTTGTTGCATTTGCCATATCTCGTGTCTTGGTGATAATGTCTTGTAGGGTAGTGGGTTTGAAGGCCTTGAACCAACCACATAGAGGTTTGACTAATGCTGCTGCGAAAAACATTATTAACGTTTGTTCGGATATGTCTGTCACCATGACTGCTATCCTTTCGAATTCTATGATGGACACTTCTAGTGCTCCTGTCTATTTGAGTTGTGCCAACTCTCTAAGATGTATATTCGGGTCCTTTTGATCAAATCATTCTATCAACCTTTGGGTGATGTTCACATAAGAGGTAATGCTGGAGTGCCCCAAGGTGATCAATCCATGATACCACCATTCATGTGCCTCCCCTTCCAAATGTAGTGTGGCAAATTGGATAGCGTCTGCTTCTAGCATATGATTGAGTCGGAAGTAGGTGTCCAATTTTTGCACCCAAGCTCTTGTTGAACATTTAGATGATCCATCAAAAGAAGGGAGGGATAGTTTACTTATCCTGTGCATTAGATTAGAATTTTGCTGCTCCCTGGGTCTATTCCTGTATTTGATGTTGCTGAATTCTTGGAAAGACATGGTTACCCGTGTAATGTCTTCTAGTGTTGCATATTCCTAAAAGTATTCATCAAAGAGTCCATTCCGCTTTTCCGCTCCTTGGGTTACTGTTGTTTGATTATCAAAAAATTGAGGAAATAAGGGCCTGTGACTTCTTCCACTAGTTTTCCCATTGTTTGCTTGAGTAATAACATTGAAAGGGCCAGGATTATGGCCGTTGCTCCCTTCAGCACCAATCATGTTATCAGCATTCAATCCATTATTACCTATATTGTTTATAGTTTGGACAATGAACTGTGCCATCGGCTGTTGTCCTTGCATTAGTGAGTTGGTCATTTTCTGCTGTCCCTGGAGTATTGCGTCCAATGGGATACCAGGACCTTGTTCCCCTTGCCCTCTACTTTGATTCATAGCTGTACTGTGGGTAATCCTTTTCTTTCTTACTGTAATGTTGTTTGTATCTGCTGGAAGCATACAAGGCTCATGCATTCACAGGCTTACAAGATGCTCAACTTTGATACCATGGTAATGTCCTAGGGTAATTTTTGTCCTAGGGCTTCTTATTCACTAGGTTTTTCAACAAAACGAAGTTTATTCATTCATACAATAGGAGATATTTCTTCATATCATTCAATAATAACAATATACATGCATGAATAATATGATCATTAATTATATGATATTCCTTAGTTCCACAATGAATGGGACTGATTGTCCAAAAACCTAGAATGTACACAGTCACTATTTTAATTCAATATTGTTGCAAGTATAAGTAACCAGATTTGCTGCTAAACCAAATTCTACTAAGTCCTAATTTATCCTACAGAACTTAAGCTATCTTATCTTGCTTCGTTGGCATAAAAGACTAATGACAGTAGGCTCGACTGCCTTGTTGAGGTACTACAATTTAGTCTTGCAACAGTTCGGACCTGAAACTTGGATTTGCAACTTGGACCTGCAACTCAGATTTATAACAGTTTGGCTCCCCAATCTTTGCCCGCGCTATCCAAGAAAACCTCAATTCGTTCCACAACTAGTATCTGGAGATGCCACCAAGTTTTTGTTCAATCAGACAGATGCTAGATTCCAAAATTTGCTCAACAATTGATAACAAAAGATGAATGGAGAGGAATGACCAACTAGGGTTGAATCTTTTCACCACCAAAATTAGTAGAGAAAAAGGGGTCTCAAAACCCTAAAAGCCACAACTCAGGAAAAAAGATATATTTGATCCAAATCGATGATGCCAAATTGATTCCAACTCCCCTCTATTTATAGATTCCCTCAAGGGGTTTTTCAAATGTAAGGGGCTGCAATGCAACCCCCCAATTTGGACTTTTTTGCCCCAAACATTGGAAAAATTGGATTTCCCCTCTTTATCAAGACTAGAGCCTATGGGGTTGGATAGGCTATTCTGTCCTCCCTTAGCCAGCCAATTGGGTTAATAGAAACCTAGCTAAAATTTAATGAAGTGAAGAAATAGCATCCAATATTATACCTCTTCAACGTTCATTCTTATTTTGCTAGCTTTTTTTACCATATCAATGTTGTAGCTCTATGATCTCATTGTAACATTAAGATATCACACAATAAATAATAGGAAAACACTTAGCAAAAGTAGTAAGAAATTTTGCCTCTTTATTCTCAACACAAAAAATGAGAGGAGCAACCTTTTATAGGAAAAGATGGCCCCTAAACCATTAACACAATACTAGGTACTAGCACGACAAGGTGTGCTGAATACAAGTGGTAATCCACTAACTTCTAACCAAGTTCTCCACACATGTGGACCTTCTTGAATGCGAAGTGGTGTGTAATGACCAAACACAATAACTAGAATCTGAAATACAAAAAGCCTGAAGAATTAAATTTGTACTTACCTTAACTGCGGCTGATTCTGCTGGTGTTGCTGATTCTGCTGGTGATGTCGTGGCTATTTTGATCCAGTCTCCGGGAGACCAATACCACCCAGCCAGATTGAGCAAACCTAGCTGCTCAATCCAGAAAACTTCACAACAGAAGCTCTCTGTCCCTCTGTGCCCAGAACCTCAGACGGCTGAAAGCTCTTCCAATGGATAATTATCTTCCTCCTGGTTTTCTCCTGGTGAATTTCTGCTCCTGGTTCTTTCTGCTCCTCTCTTGTTTCCCCCCCCCCCCATTCTCTCGGTTCAGGCCTCTGCTTTTATCTACGGGCCTGGCGGTGGCCGCCCTCCTCCCTGCAGCCACCGCCTTCCACGCATTGATGGCTCTTAGATATTTTCCTACTGTCCTCTGCGCTCTGTTATAAATATTCAGCTGGTCTTTAAGCGCCCCCTTTTGTATAAGGGTCCTTTTGATTTTTTTGGTATTTTAGTATATAGTTTAGTTTATTAAAGTTTTAATTTTTTATATGTTATAAAGCCTTAAATTATATATTTTATAAGTTAAATTTATATATGTTATAAAGTCTTAAATTTATATATGTTATAAAGTCTTAAATTTATATTTATAAGATTTAAACATATTTATTATTTAAAACTCATCATATTTGTTTTATTATAAAGTTTAAAACTTTATATAGTGGGTCAGTTTATATGGGTCGTTACATGGTGCACCTTGACATTTTCCCATGTGTGAGTGTCAAAATGGTCAAGTACAAGTGTGCTTTACCCTCTTTGGCTAACAAAATTTATCTTTTACATGTGTGAGGTTAAAACAGGGTCAAAGCACTAGCACCCCCACTAACTAATTGATCAATGTGTACAAAGCATATCCTACGTGTGAGGAAGAGGAGAGATAAAGTGTGCCCTATCTAGAAGTTGAAGGAAGCCTTGTGCATGACAATTGAGTCAAAGAATCCAAAGTGCCACTGCTGGAGACATTTATAGGCACATGAAGAGAGAAAATGGAGCATAGCAATGTTCACATATGTGAGTGACATATTAGCTCAATAATGCACCAAAATAAGTCTCATTTATGAGAAATGGGCTCAAGAAGGGGGAAGCCCCTCACATGTGCTAGAAAGATGAAATATCCACAATACAATATCCAAGATTACTCCGTGTGATGCCAAGTGTACATGATGCTGATGTAGACATCTTTGTGATGATGTGGTGTCCATGTCTTTGTACAAATGCACTGTCATGGATCCCAATGCAATGACATGGATTGTTGAGAATTGTAGCGAGAGAAGGTCTTCTTGACTCGTGCCTTAGTCAAAAAATACCCTGATCAATCTTTCCTTTAGCATGCTACGACTCCAACCTGTATGAGGGTCATAGATTATAAATTAATAATTAGAAATCACATTATAATTAGAGGCAGTGGGGCATAAAATAATAAATTAAAATTTAAAATGAATTCAAAATTTAATTTGAATATTTTTAGCGTGTTGCACTTCTTGGTATTTTTCCAAATAAACACCAGTTGCACTCACATCTAGAGGAGCTACATGTTTCGCTAAGCACCCATATAGAAAGATTTTGGAGGTTGGGTACTCATGCACCATAGCTTGTCCACCAAGCATAGAGAAACATAGGAAGAAAACATTGAGATTTGAAAGTTGAAATAAAGTATGAAGAGACAATGAAATTTGAAACAAATGCTTACGTGACATTTTTGGTCTTCCTGGTTAGTGGCTGAAGGGGTGTTTTCCTATAGTTGTGCATGTTGGACCTCTATGTGTATGAAAGAGAACCCTTTCTTAATTGAATCTTTAATAAGTTTAATTGCAAGTAGAAGCATTCTATTATGTTTTTCTTTAATGTCTATCTTGTTGATCTCTCTCTCTCTCTCACACACACATATATATTGTAAAAATATGTTGAATAAGAACTATGATTTTACTATGATGTGAATGATAATGATCGTTCCTTTCATTTTTCTTAGTTAAAAGTCATGTGCACATATAATACTCTTTTTTGATTAGTTCATTTCGTTAACATTCCAAACCCTCAACTTTGGTTGGATTTTACTCTCAACAACTATAGGTTGTCATTTTCCTCCTACTAATATGTTGTTTATATGCAAAAAGGAGGTGGAGAGGAAGCATTTTGGTGATGTATTTTTATAATTTATGTTCTAAGTCTAGTATTTTGGGTTTTTTGTTTCCTCACTTTTCGTGGGATTGAAGTTATGTATGTTCTCAATGATTTTCAATTTTAAGGAATCATTTATTTCTAATTAGCACCAACATTTACTCAATAGACCATTATGGCATTACCTTATACAATGGTACTTGTCTTGACAGCTTTATCCAAGTTATGATGACTACAATCAAATACATTCCCCAGGTAATGGAATCTTCTTGCATATGATTGCTTAGCAGTGATTTTTTTTTTTTGAAAATGTTGAGTGTTTCTTGGGAAAGAAAATGTCATGTTATAATCATTTTTAATTTTATTACACAAGCCATGGCTCATAAAGTAGGAAAGATTTTGTCTTTTATATCTAGGGTCTTTTGTTAAAATCTTCAACGAGACAACCAATTGTGCTCGCATGCTAAAAATTAGATTTTTTTTTTTGTTGGTATTTAGATATGCATGACCACAAGAGACAAAAATATAAATGTATTTTATTTTATTTTTTAACATAATTGGAGGATTTGTATTAAAGAAAGCTTGCAACAAAGCTCGCAACAAAGCTCGCAACAAAGAGTACATCCAAAAAAATAATGTTCTTTAGTTTACAAGCCAAAAGAAGAGGGCTATCCATCAAAAAACTAAAACCATGGATATTATTGAAATATATCATGAGCCTTTCAAATTGATAGGTGTAAAATCTATAGTAAGAGCCAAAAAACTTAACAACTTTAAAAAGCATAATCTAAAAGTAACTAAGATAGTGGAGTAGTGGTGAAATTATTCCCTCGAGTGCTGGTTGAGTTCCTTGCTTCCTTTCCTGGGACTGTGTTCACCATGAATTGTTGAGTTGGAGCTGTTACCCACCAAAAGTGGGTGACCCCATTGGAGAATTTTTCTCCCAGATTTGTCTTTAGCCGATAGCCAACAGCCCTGAAAAACCACTAGTGTAGCCAATATATTGTGCCATTTGATCTTCGCTCCTTGAGCCAGTCATATGTCCCCTCGCCCATTTGTTGAGAGCGTATGTTTGAAGGTGGGCCATCCAACCCTAAAGGTATGTTTTTCATTGTGCAATCAAGTGCTCATGCTTGTTTTTCCTTGGGCACATTGAGCATGGATTATTGGGTGACTTGGAAGGAGGGGTTTTGAGAGCAGTTTTGTTCCCTCACCTTAAATGCGAGGTTAATCCTTAATCCTAGTCCCTTGGGATCTTTGGTATTGATTTATAGCTTCAGGAAGGGCACTACTTGGGAAACCCTGATTTTGGTAGCACAGTCCCATTTTCCCATTTCACATTTTTCACTCCCCTCTGCTCATTGCAAGCCTTATTTCATCATCTTCCCTCTCTAGGTCCACAAGGCGCTGGTACGCCCCCTCCCCTTGTCCACATGTTTGGGTCAAGCATGGAAATGTTGCCCTGGAGGTTGATACAACAAAAAAAAGGAGGTCAAAAGCATATCATGGCCACAAGCAAAAAATGAAAGAAAAGAATACTATAAAATGCAAAAGATGGCCATGACATTATATTAGCACGTGGGAAAAATCCAAACATGAGCTCTACCCCTTCATTATGGCCATCACCTTGGTTCCTAGGGCCCCATGCATGCCCCCACATCATTAAGGAACCCATGCACATCCCAACTCGTGGTGGGTGATGAACTGCCCCACCTTTAAGGGGTAATAACTGCTTATATCATACATAACATGCTCTTATCTCCTAGAGCCCTGAGCAATAATACAAAGAAAACTCAAGAAAAGGCAAAAAGCAAATGAAGAAGGGTGGAAACACAAAGGTCAGGGTAACTCATGTATCCACAATTGCTCCCTTCTACATCTATATACCCAAATATGTGGACATCCCTCATCATTACCATCCTTGAACCCATGGAATTTGGCCTTGAGACCCTTGTCCCTATTGATCTCATCATTATTCACATGACCCCTATCACTTGAAGGATGTACCTTGGACCTGTCTTTCCCCTTAGGGGCTGGGAACACTTAATAGGGTTGCTTATTAGCCACTTCTACCTAGGGAGGTAACACTATTACATGCTTAAAGCCCTAAATTTGGAAGGGAAGCCCATTATGAAGTCTCATGTGTGCCCTTGATTAACAAGCTTGGTTCACTTAGATGTACTAATGAATTATTGTATCTGATGGTGAGGAAGCGCATTGGATCTTATATGTAATTGCTAGGTGGTTTCATCATGGGTTGGGCAACTTAATTGGGGCCCAAGCCCACTAGAGGATGACATTTGTAGGGGATGCCTTGAGAGCCATGGTACTCCATCATGTGTTTGAGCATCATTTCATGCCATGGGCACTCTCAGCGCCTTCAACAACTTGTTCATTGACCACATTATTCGCGAGATGATGCACATGGATCAGCTTGACTCAACCGACTTAGCATGATCAGGGCAGCTGCTCGAAGGCCCATATGAGGTTTGTCTCACCCTTGAAGCATGGGAGGGCATGCACCATCATCAAAGCCCTCATTTGGAGCATTGTACATGCTTTTCTTTCATTTGTAGACCCATGAGACCAACAGATGTGCCCCAAACCCACTTTGGGGCCCCACATGATGACTTACATGGAAAATTAGGGGCCATCCCCTAATTCATCTTTATTGGAGCCCTCTCTCTCATCATGGCACTTAGAGGACTCAACATGGCCCTCCAACGACCCTTCTTCATCATGACATCATCAATTCAACTTACTTATGGATGGCTTTTTCATAACTTGTGATAGCTACTTGGTCGACTTGTGACCAAGGCTTGTTCTTAGCACATTATTTTATAATTTTGGGGGCTCATTAGGCTAATTCGATTTGGAGAGACTCATATAAATAGAAATGAGTCTCATTTGTGAGAACTCATCATCATCACTTGGATTCTTCTCTTGTAAAATACTTTACGCTTTTCTCTTGGATGCTAATGGAGACTCTTTGATGCATTTTGATATTTGGAGCTAAAATTTCGATCTTCTTTGGAGCCATTTCATGATTTGTGGATGGATATATCATATTGTCATTTTGTAAGTGCTTCTTGTTGAATATTTTTCTCGGAATAATGTCTAATGTATGGAATTGTTGCAACTCGTTAATGCTTTTGTGCCCTAATTTGTTGAATATTATTTTGGAAAGTTGGCAATTGCAGTTGTTACTCATTGCATGACAATTGATGAATGTTCCTAGTGGATGAGATTTCATTTTTCTTCCATGAAACTCCATAAATCTTGGGTGGGTAAATGTTAAAGGTTGGTTGCTAGGGCATCAATCTTTAGCCTCCTTAAGGACGATTTTGGCCAATTTTGAATCATCTTAGACTCCATAGCCCAAGGGACTAGGCATTGGTCCAAGAAGTTTGGTGATCAATTCTTCCTTTCTCCATATTTTCTCTCTAAATTTTTGGCCCCTTTTTCCTAGGACAACTAACTAGGGCGTCAAGCGAAATCCTCTAGAGGAGGAATTTTTGGATTATGTTCAGACAAAACTCTTCTTTGAGGTCTTGTCTAGAGGATCTCCAATTTTGGTTGATTTCTCATGGTGATTTATCCATAAATCCTTGTGCCCTAGGTGTGCCCTAGAAGGGAAACCTAGCTTGTATTTCCTTGGATAGGTGGCTTTCTTGAGGGTTGTATGAGCTTTGTATTCGGTGGAATAAATCATAAGAGACCCTTTCTCCTCCCTTGCCTTGACCTAGTGAATACCTTGGAAGCATTTCTTCCCACGCTTATTCACAAAACCCTAGGTCTAGTGCAAGCCTTTCCTAGGTCTTTCAAAGAGAGTGAAGAACCTTTGGGAAGTGTCATAACATCACATAAAGCTCCTTTGAGAGGTCCTACCTCCTCTCCCAAAGGCTTGACCTTAGGCATACCTATTATCATTGCAAATCTCAAACCCTAGGTTTTGATCTTCTCACCCAAGCTCTTTCTTGGAGAGAAAATTAGCTTCCTTGAATCATTGAGCCTTTATTGTGTCTCTCCTTGAATGGATTTGCGAAATCACTTCATACATAGTTATTAACATATCCATTTCAAGTAATTTTCCTCCTATCAGGACTCCTCCCATTGGGGAAAGCCCGTAAAGAGCAAGGGACCTTGACTGATGTGTCAATGAGTCATTGTCCTATTGTTATCACTTAGTCTAGTAGTTGTCCCTTAGGTTTCCTTTCCTTAGGGTCTTGCTAGATTGTGTGGTAACATTTTTGGTGCCTTTGCCGAGGAGGAAGCAAGTCTACCCCCTTGGTCAAGCATTTGAAGAGGTGATTCCTCTAACGATGATATAGATCCTCTTCTGGTGACTCCATTGGAAACACGAAGCCCTTGTTCTTCGTTGAGCTTCAAAGTTAAATTCTTGGAGGGTGAAGCAAGCATTCTTCAAGGCAATTTTCATTCACCCTAGTGACTCCCATGGCATTACTATATAGAAACCAACAACATGTAGATCGAGCATTTTCCTGCCTTAGATATACCATTGATCCCACAATATCCAGGTTTCAAACACACAAGAGATATGCCAACATTTGATGGGGATCCACTTTTAATAGCCAATCATATAAATTTTTCGTAAGGTATGTTTCAAGACGCAATATCACTCAACTTCATGACAAGATGGACTTGTTTGTCCTATCTATTGCTCTTGATACTAATTGGATTGAATTATGTGAGCGTAGAAGTATTTGCTCTCTTTTTATGTTGTTTGTGTGGTTTTTCTTCCATAAAGGACCAAGTTTTCAAACCATTGAAGAAGCATGTCAAGCCATGGACATATCATTTGAGGAAGCCTTCAGTGAACTCAAGGAGGACCATGAGGAAGAGAAGGGTTCCCTTCTAGATCATCAAGATGAGGTCATTGATGAAGACCTCAAGGATCATGCTGAAGAACAGTAGTATGAACTAGAAAGTGTTTCTTCCCAGGATGATGACAAGGTCCTAGATCCTAAAAGCCTCCAAGGACTACAAGGAAGGACATATGAATAATGGAAATATTGTGGGCAACTAATATAAGAATGTGAGGACAAGGATCACCTATTCTAGTTATGTGAACAAAGGGGAAAGCTCTATGAGATGCGACTTGAATATGAAGAGAATCCTACAGGGGTTCTTCTCCTAGAACTTTATTACCAGAACTATGTAGTAAACATTATGTGTGACGTTGTTCAAGAAAAACATCATAGTTCGCAGTAGAATCATCAACGAAGTGACCCAATTCCTTGAGAAACACTAGAGCCAAGTAAGCCAAAGGAGTGGAATGATTATGAGGCAACCACAAATTCAAAGGATCATGACAGTCAAGCTGATGAGGAATATATGGATCAATTTTGGTCTGTAGGTTGGGGGATCGAACATGATGATCAAGAAAAAGAGTGTTGTGTCCCTTTTGGCAAATAATGTGGATCAATATAAGGCATCTCTAGAGTATCCAAGTTATGAATCCTTTTGTCGCCTAAGATGTATGCCTAAGTGTGGGGAAAGTTTCCAACCCTTCAAGGTATAATCTTTATGGTGCAACGCTTAGAACAGGGGTTGTCACCTATTCCCTATACACTCCATTTAAGTTCTCTTCTAGACAAGATAAGGGGGGTAGTCCCTAAAGATGGTGATGGAAGGACAACTTGTTGAAATAACAAGTTCTAGGAGACTAAGCGCAAGGAAATTATTATTAATGTAACTTAATTAATTAGAGCAAGTGTAAATATTATTGAGAAATGTGAAGGATAGATTCGATTAAGGTCAATATGGCATTAAACAAGATGAAATGTGATAGGACAATGCCTTAAAACAATGTTCAATAAAGATATAACACTTGCAAAATGGAATGATGCTTCAAGTCACAAGACATGCAATGCTGCAAAACAATGTTAGTACAAGAATTGGCACAATATTGATATATGATTTCAAAAGTAAAACTTGCAAGATGAATGAAAACTTGTACTTCACTTCAAAGAGATGCTCAAATAAAATATGACAATATCAAAGGAAAATGAGCAAGGAAATTAAATGACAAGTACAGGAGTGGTAATGAAATATTGCAAGAGTATAATGCTCACAATTAACAATATGCCTAGAAGAGATGAATGAAATGCAAGATCTATCTATGTGAGATGCAAGGATTGTGAAAATTTCAACACTGAAATCCTATTGCAGCAATTGGAATTAATTCTTCCAATTGTAAATTAATTTACCAGTTTATTGCTACGACAATAACGAAATAATGACACTGCAATCTTCACAAAAATACTGCGGAAAATAAAAGCACTGGAAACTGAGAAAATATTGGCACACACACAAAAATTATGACAATTATTTTGGACTAAAGTTCCCGAAAAAACCCAACTTGGGAAAACTGGTGCAACAACTGAGGTTTTATATTATTGAGCAATAGTGAAATAATCTGAGTACAATCTGGATGTCGAAAGCTGGCAATCTTGCTGAGAAAATACTGGCAAAAATCTAGTGAGGAATTTTCCTTACCCCACAAGCAATCTGACATTGAAGGATGGCCTCTGAAGCTCCTCCACAAATTGCCTTGCGTAACCCTCTGTGCATGCACAAATCTATACAACCTGGATCTCACACTGAGATGCCTCTTCAACCTGTTATTGACTCTAGAAAAGTTTTTCCCGACCTCTGTGAAATTTTCCTACCTCCGGAATTTTGAAATGACTTCCAAAATCTGCAAATCGAACTTCCTCTTAAAGGCTTCAGCGCAACCCTTGCACAACCTCTCTGTGGTTATCTCTACTTCTCTGCAATGTACTCTCCGGAAGTGGAAAAACCTTCCTTCCGGATCACTGTCCTTGCCCCTCTCTGTCTCTGCTTCCCTTCTATGGCTCGAACTCTTCCGACAACTATTGCTTCTCTCTAGAAAATCGAACTGCCCAAGAAAATCGATCTCAAGTCTGTGTTCTCCATCTACCCATCGACCACTTATAATCTCCAGTTGGGACTCCAATGACCAAGATTTAAACATAATCGATGGTTGAGATCATATCTGGATCGAACCGTGTGAGTTTCTAGATGATTCACACCTTTCTCAATTAATGCTGATTAATTAACCCCTTTTCCTAAGTTTAGACAGGAAATATTTAAAAATCGGCTAATAAACCAATTGAGACACTTCTAGGTGGAATTTCCAGAAACGATTTCGAGGGGGGGAGAACCCATGTGTTGTAGCCTCTCCACAAAGTTTCAAGACTAGAACACCTCTGATGCTACAAAAACTAACACTCCCTCTTAGCGAGGAAGGTGTTCTAATGATGCACTACTGCTACAACACCCTGTCTTTGTATCACCTCTGTCACACTGCGGATGTCTGGCCATTGTGACTGACTGCCACTGCCCACCAACCACTATGCAACTTTGATGTTGTATTTGTACTGCTGCTGACGCTGTTATACTGGTGCCAACTCTGCATCTGAACTGAAACTCCCTCTCACCTGTTGCTGCTATTGGTGCAACTACTACAATTGAGAAGCATCCAAAATACTGAATCAACTGTGTCTTTGTGTTGCGTTTGTCTCCTGTGCATCTGACTGCTACTAGCCTCTGCACTATTCACTAATGAATCTGTGCTGTTGCTAACTCTGCTACTGAGCCTCCTGCTTTGCTGTCAACACTACATTGCGCTCCTAAGCACTTGACTGCAACTAGTCTACAACTGTCACTTTGGAATCTGACTGTATCACTGAAACTGATCCATCCTGCTACTATATACTGTGGGACCCTGTAGCAAGGTAATTATCCATGGGGAGGACACCTCACTTGACCTTGCCCATCCTCTGCAACTCTGGGACTATAACTCCATATCACCCCACCTCTCTTCTGGAGGTATAGCCGCAAACAAGGTAAAATTGTCCTCTAGCCTGGAGGACAACTTATCTATCTCTGCGGATGCTTCTCCTGCTTGTCCTTTTTTCTGAGAGGACAGTGAGTACTGTAGTGGCCAAGCTCGCCACACCTGAAGCACTTGACCTTAGATAGGTCCTTTTTCTTTTTTTTCTCCCCCCGTCCCCGGCTGGGACCTTTCGATACTGGGGCTACATTCTCCTCTTCCTTCTTACCCTTCACGCCCTTGCTGCTGCTTCCACTAATGGTGCTCTTTAACAAAATCTCACCTCAACTCCTATTGTTGCAGGTCAGACCACATCTTGTCCCATCTAGGCATGTTGTCTTTGCCCACGATACTTTGGACAAAGACTTGCCATTCCTCTGAGACACTATTTAGTGCCAATCATACAAGCTTTGTCGGTTGAGGTGCTTCTCCAAAGACTACAAGATGATCACAGACCTTTTGAATCCTGGTGGGGAAGGGATCTATGCCTTTACACTTCTGCATCCTGATGCTTCCTAGCTTCTCCTGCAAGAACATCTTCCGTTGCTCGGAAGAATTCTGATATAGCTGGTCGAGAGCGTCCCACATTTCTTTGGCAGTATTCTTGCTAGATACATGCGAGACTATATGGTCTCGGACTCCATCCAGGATCAATCAGTTTTCCTTTGCCATCTCTTTCTTGTATTCCTTTAGCTGATTTGCATCCCGAGGAATTGCTATCACATTGCCTACATAAGATTTTAGGCCATATGCGTCCAGTAGGAAGGACATCATAGCCTTCCAGATGAAAAAGTTGGAGGCTCCCTCCAATCTATCCTGATCTCTAAGCCAAACTGTGGCCATCTCTGATTTTGGTAAAAAATATCCCTCGTTCCCGCTGTTCGACTACTGAGTCTACTACATGTACTCCCTTCTGAAGTGAGAAATTCTTCTCATGGCTTTTGCCAATATGTATCTGGAAAATCAGATTTCTAAAACTCGAAACCCCGTGAGGGAAATTCTCTGTGTGTGAGCCTTTCTCTTCCACCTGACGCCGATTATGCTACTGCAAATTGCTAGAAAACCCTTCTATGCCCAAACAAGGAATCTGCATGGTGAAAATAACTGAGCTGTTGCTTCCTCTACCTACTAGAATCACTGAATTTGGCAGGCCGAATTTTTCTACCAACCTGCACTGAAAAATCAAACTGCCCAACAATTCGTACTGCCTTGCTTAGGCTGTGCGTAACCCCCAGAAATTTGTCCCGCTGCTTCCTTTGAGCAACGAATTTCTGACTGTGCTTCTGAGCTTCCTTGTTGGATCAAAATCGCTCTAATACCATGTGAAAATTTCACCACTGAAATCCGATTGCAGTAACTGGAATTAATTCTTCTAACTGTAAATTAATTTATCAGTTTATTGGTACGACAATAATGAAATAATTACACTACAATCTTCAGAAAAATAGTGCGGAAAATAAAAGCGCTGGAAACTGAGAAAACACTGGTGCACACACAAAAATTATAACAGCTATTTTGGACTAAAGTCCCCAGAAAAACCCAACTTGGGAAAACCTGTGCAGCAACTAAGGGTTATATATTATTATGCAATACTGAAATAATCTAAGTACAATCTGCATGCCAAAAACTAGCAACCCTGTAGAGAAAATACTGGCAAAAATCTAGAGAGGAAGTTTCCTCACCCCATAAGGAATCCGGCACAGAAGACTGGCCTTTGAAACCCCTCCATGAATTGCCTGCGTCACCCTCTGCATAGGCACAAATCCGTACGACCTCGATCTCACACTGAGTTGCCTCTTTAGCCTGCAACTAATTCTGGAAACGTTACTCTCGACCTCTACGAAATTTTCCTGTCTTTGAAATTCTGAAACGACTTCCTGAATCTGCAATTCGAACCACGTCTTAGATGCTTTTGCGCAACCCTTGCATAACCTCTTTGTGGCTATCTCTGCCCCTGTACAATGTACTCTCTGAAACTAGAAAAACCTTCCTCCGACTCCCTGTCGCTACCCCTTTATGCCTCTGCTTCCCTTCCCCAACTCGAACTCTTTCGGCAACTGTTGCTGCTCTCTGAAAAATCGAAGTGCCTAAGGAAATTGATCTCAAGTGTGCGTTCTCCATCTACCCATCGACCTCCTCTTATAATCTCTAGTTGGGACTACAACGACCAAGATTAAACATAATCGATGGTTGTGATCATATCTGGATCGATCCATGTGAGTTTCTAGATCATTCACACTTTTCTCAATTAATGCTAATTAATTAACCCCTTTTCCTAAGTTTAGACTTAGGAAATTTTTAAAAATATCCTAATAATCTAATTGAGACACTTCTAGGTGGAATTTCTAGAAACGATTTTTGGGTTATGGAGAACTCCTATGTTTTAGCCTCTCCACAAAGTTTAGAGACTAGAATACCTACCTCAGATGCTACAAAAACTAACAAGGTTCTTCGCAAATTTTAATTAAAATGCCTAATCTAAAGAGAAGGCCTCAATTGCCAAAAACTAGTCTTAAATAAGGTTGTAGAAAGAAGTGACGGGGAAGGAGGCTAAGGCCTCATTAATGATACCTACCCAAGACTTCTAATGACCCAAATGCTTCCATTCCTACAAGGGACTCAGCAATAAGAGAACTGCAAGGGTACATGTTTTAACTTTTAACCTTTGAGTAAGGGTCAAGCTCTTGAATTGAAAATTGGAGAAGGTTGTCCTATCATTCTATTCTTATGCTTGGAGGTAAATTTTAAAATGAAAATCTAACTCTAGTATGCAAGATGAGATGTTAATGAAATGATTCAACGAGATGAGATTATAACCTGTAACGTTCCTAAATAGGAATACAAGTGATAACAAGCAAATAATACATGCAACAAATTACAGAAACGAAATATTCAACAAACACCTATGTAAAAGCTGCAAATGGAGAACTTTTGAGCCATTTTATTATATTTTTGAAAGTCAAATACAATAGATGATTGAATGGTGCACCTGGGCTTGTCTCAAAGGATAAGCAGGACCAAAACCAAGTAGGAAAATGGCTGAGCTAAAGGTTGCCCAGCTGCTGCACCAATTTGCACTGCGCTGCCCAAAAAACTGCCACTCTACTGAAGTTTGAATGGCTAGAAGGTGCACTAAAACTACCCAGAAATTTATATGCTTTTACTCTGGACTCCTTGGCCAAAACCCAGAAAAACCCAAAAGGGATTTTAGCTGGTTTGGACTTCTGATTTTCGACCCCCTTGGAGCCTCACCTCAGCTCTAGCTGCCAATTTTGACTTGCTAGAAACTGCCTGTAAATCCACCTGAAAACTCCTCCAAAATGTTGAGTTCACCCATGCTATCCAATCCCTGACTTCCTGGATGATCTCTTGGCCCAACTCAGCTGCTCCCAAGTACCACGAAAATCTACTATGTGGCCTCTGTGCTGTCCCTCAGCCCAGCAGTTCGAATTGCTGGAATGCTGGTTCAGCTGGCTGAAAGCTTCAGTGAAAATGCCTGTCCAATGCTGCTACCTCAACTCCCTGACCTCCCGACAAGCTATGTGATCCCTGCTAGTCCAAAACTCCCTCTGCGTGATTCCTGGCTGCCCAGAAATATGCACTCCCTTCTCTGTGCTGGTTGCTGATGTGTGTCACTGCCCCGAAACTCCTGAAAACTCCTGTAGAACAACCTCCCTAGGGCGGGCACAGATGGTCCCCCGAAGTAGAGGTTGAATCTCCCGCGTGAGAGACTTGTGGCTAAACAGTTGATAGACTCGCTAAACAATAGAGTGAACAGATGTGTGTTTGTTCGCAAATGTCCAAGATGAACCACAATGAGATCTGATCTCTCCTTATATCTCCTTGGGCCTCCTTAGCCTCATGTGGGCCCCTCCCTCCATCCATTCGATTACCCTCCAAGCATATCAAATGGCTAATTCGAATTCCCCATGTGGGTGGCCCCCACATTCCACTAGCTGCCAAATAAAGTCGATTTGGCCCCTAAGTTCCTAAGTCGAAGTGTGGGGCCTTCTTCCTAACTCAAAAATGTGCAAAATGGTGTATCAACACCCTGTTACTAATGTTTTTGAGAAGGGACATGACATAACCAAAGATGCTTCAAAGAAAAAGATACTAATCCACAAGATAATTATAAACACTTGAAACAAGATCATCTTACACAGATAACCAATGAAGCATATAACGATTACTCAATGAAACAATAAAGATGATATGAAACAATAACTCAAATGCCTTCAGTGGAGAATGCTTAAAAGATGCTCTTCTTCACTTATGTTATGACAATTATATCCAAAGTGAGAATTATATAGTCAAAGCACAATTATTTGATGTCAAATGAGATTTGTAACTAGATAATAGAAAATATCACTTTGATATAAGATGCAAATGAGATGAAGACAGTAAATATTCATCCACAAGAATAGATCAAGTGACCAATGACAATGAGAGCAATAAGATCTACAATGCAAAATGGAACTATAATGAAAGCAAGTTAGAAGTTATGAGTTAGATCTAAGAGCTAAGTTAGTGAGAGCAAGAAACACAAAGATCCTCCCTTTTAAATAAGGAAGAGGCATACCATGGGATTAAAAATCCCAAGTTCCCCTAAGGAAAAATTATTTTATTAAAAAATTACAAAGAAAAACCCTTTAGACAAAATAAAGGGTTTAATGTCTCTAAGGGGGTGTTTACAAAATAAAAACTTGAATAGAAAATACCCTCTCTTCAATATTCTAATGAGAGAAAATAATAATTTTACAAAATTATTAATGAGAATATGTTATAATGATTTTGCAAAATTTGTGATGTGAAATATTTTCTCCCAACAAAATATGCTCCAATAATTTACATCAAAGCTCAAGGAAATACGCAAGGGTTAAGGAAAATGCTGCTGCTACAGAGAAAACAGCTAAAAAATGCAGACATCTTTCCACAAAGACTTCGGATTTAAATTCCTTAGCCTTCAAAATTTCAATTCTGAATTTCTTCTTTAAATTTCTCTCATAACCATTAAAAGATTTTCGCTGAAGATGCTTGCAGCTAGGAGAGATGGGTTCAAACTGAAAGCGGTCTGCAAAAAATTAGAAATCGATGATTCTTTAAAAGCCACAATTTTTTTTAATCCTAAAACCCTTGAAATTCTTCCTTTGGAAACAGGGATCAGCCCCAAAAATTGCCCGCAGCCTTATAAAAAAATTGTAGGATAGCTGCAAGAGAAATTCATTAAAACCTCCAATAAATCTTGGAAATAAATCCAAAGCCAAACCCTTAGAAGAATTTATAATTTTTTTTGTAAACAATCTAAACTCTAAAAATTTCGATTTGATTTGGAGGCAAAAATAATCCTCAAGAATTACTTTCGGCTTTCAGATATATAGGTCCTAAAACTGTTGTGGCCCTCTAATTTTTTTTGAAAATTTAGTTCCAGGACCTTTCAAATTTGGATCTCCTGCGAAATCGAAGCTAGACAACCATTAAAATTTTGGAAATCCTGTCAATCTGAATTTTTCTTTTTTTTTTTTTAGGGAAAAAAAAGACAACTTCTATTAAGATCTGTCAATCTGAATTTAAAACATTGAAAACCCTTATGGCTAGGGTTTTGCATATTAAATGAAAATAAAAAGGGTTGAGAGCAAGGGTTTTATAAAATTTCAATCTCCATCTTTGGAGCTCAAAATCCACCTGCAAACAATATTGTTAAGAAATCCAAACAAAACCCCTTTCGTTTGTCTTCAGATCTGCAAGAAAACAATGAAGAACAACTCCATATATATATATATAAGAAAATAAAATCTATGCACAAAAGGGTTAGATCTATATACAAAATATTTACAAGAACTAGATCAAGGAGTATGAGTGCAACCCCACTCCTTGATTAGCCAATAACATGCTCTATATTAGCAGATCTAATCAATTCAGCACAATGATTTTAAGGGAAAGATGAGATAAATAAGTTTTAATTTAGGCTAAAGCCTAAAAACCCTGCAAAAAATTCGTTAGATAAATCTTTCAAATGAAATAGAGTGGGATTTCTCACTTCATTACTCAAGAGTTGGTTAATTTAACCGAAATCATCCCCTCACGCTTGAGATCTGATTCAATAAAATAGTTTCTACACAATTCACAAAATTTTGTTAAATCCAGATGAGTTGGGGATAAACAGAATGGAAGGAAGTTCTAGTAACTTGACCGAAAACCACTAGCCACGTCCAATCCGAAAATATTTTTCCAGATCCAATTACCAGTGTAAGATAGCTATACACCAATAATTCTAAGTGAACATATGAAAATAAGAAACATAAGTACAAGTTGAAAATAAGCTCAATAAATCAGTTTTACCATATCCATGGAAGAAGAGCCACAATGTTTCACCCCAAAGACTTGTGTTTTATTATTCCAAAATATAGAGTTTCTAAAGCCAAAAGCTAGAGTACAACATCAAAATATTGAGATGTTACAGTGAGGAGCATAAGCTTCCTTAAGAAGAAAATATGAAAGATCTAGATCTCTCTACCAGTGAAAACACCTAGTTGCTCAAAGTTGGCTTGATCTCGGCTAGTTGAATGCTTGATCCATGACAAATTAATCTCGTCCCTTGATCTGGAAGAGGAAATTCGAATTCCTTTGAAAATGGCTTTGATTTTGGTCCAATTTTTTTTTCCAAATTTTTCTCCTTGAAAAATCCCCATTCTCTTAACCAGTTTGATCCACTAATTCGATTTTCTCCAAAAAATCAATTTTTCTTGGGAATAAATTCCTTTTGGACCAATCGAATTTTTTATGGAATTTTTCCTTGCTTAAATCAGGGAGATTCTCCAACCTTTTTCCTTCATTCCTTCCTCAGGAAAGTGCACAACCTTTTTAAATATTTTTCCCTTGGAGAGAATTTGATTTTTCTCTTATTTTTTTTTTTACCAATTTCCAGCTTCAACCTAACTGCTATTCCAACCCTGAAACAAACGTTGAATCTGCCTTTTATAGCGTTCCTTTCTACACTCTAACATCTGCTCGCACTTCTGTCCAACCTCTCATACTTCTGTGCACAAAGTACTACCTTCTTTAGGTTTTGTTGATACCTAGGAACCCCTGTACAGGTCTGCGACATCCTCTAGAGAGATTGCTCAACTGTATCAACACTATATTAGGGTCTCGACCTTCCCATCTAGTGGCAGATCTTGAGTGAGTAAACTAACTCTTGGACATATTAACGATGGCAATGTATACTTCAGAGAAAGCCTTTGCTAGGGTGCATACTGCTGTCCTAAATTCTTTTAGGTCCAACTCTTCTATCTCTTGGAATCTGATCAGCTTGAGGAACTGTTACCCACCACCTGTGGGTGACACCCATAGGAGAAATTTTTCTCCTACATTGTCTTCAACCAGTAGCTGGCAGCCCCTTGCAGCCACTAGATAGCTCGATGTGCCACTATCTCCACCACTTGAGCCAGCCATTATGCACCCTCACTAATCTGTGATGATCGTATGTTTGAAGGTGGGCCTTCCAACCCCAAAGGTATTGCTTTCATTATGTAATTGGGTATTTTTGCTTACTTATCATGGACACTTCTGGGCATGGATTAGTGAAGGGATTCGGCAGAAAGAATGGGCTTGGTCTATACTCATCCCCTCATCCAACTTGGTAGTTAACCTTGGATCCTAGACTTGTGGGATCTCCTCTATTGGCTACTAGCTTTAGGAGTGGCATTAGATGGGAAACCCCGATTTTGGTTGCTTGGTCCCGCTTCCCGACATCACATACATCACTCCCCTCTGCTCATTATAACCTCTTTTCACATATTTCCCATATGGGTCTACATTTGTCCATTGGGTCTACAAGTAGCTAGCCTCCCCCCCTTGTCCACACTTTGATTCGGGCCTGAAACGTTGCCCCAGAGGCTGATGCAGCTAAAAAGAAAGTTAAAAGCATAATTTGGCCACTTACAACATAAAATGTACCATAAAATGCAAAAGATGGTCGAGGCATAAAATTGAGCACGTGGGAAGAAGCCAAACATGAGCTCTACCCCTTATCATGGCCATCACCTTGGTTCTAGGACCCCTATGTGAGCCCCCTGCATCATTAAGGAACCCATGATTGTCCCAACCCCTGATGGGTGATTGTTAATTTTAGGCAGCAATGGTATGTTCTATGCTTTAGAGCAATTTTACTTCAATTTCTTAATTAGCCCAATATCAATATCTAGTTTAGCAATCACATCAACATGATAGTAAAATGTAGATAGAACATAAACATAAACAGTAGAAGACAAGCCAAGACAAGAGGACACAAGATGTGGCACTAGCTAGGGACAAACCCCAATGTGGGGAACCCTTGATCAATTCTTCTTATAGTCTTCAATAGTTCAATAGAGGGAGATAGTACAATTTACAAATTTGATAATTTATGACAGCAGCAAAAGAGCCCTAACCAAAAAAGTCAATGCTGGTCAACAGGGCAGATTTGACCCTCAACAAATTGGTCAACTTCAGTCAAATTCGGCCTCCAAATAGCAAGATGAATCAGCCTTCAAAACAACCCAAAATCATCCCAGTCAAATCTGGTCAAACAACCAACCTGCAGTCAGCCCTAGCTGCAGTCAACGCTGGTCAAAGTCAACGTTTGGCCTCGATTTCTGTGCCCAGAAATGCGGCCTGCACAAACAAAAATACCTCGCCCAAAAACATAGTCAAACAGGTCAATGCTGCTGGTCAACGCATGGTCAAATTGTCCCAGAATTTCGGTCAATGTAGTCAATGCCCAAAACAGAAATTCGTCCTCCTTTCCTTCGCACCCGTGAGAGAGAATGCTGCCCAAAAATGTGTACCCAATCAATGAGAGAGAGAGAGGTGTGAAGTGAGCGTGTCCAAATGAGGCAAGTGTTAAAATTGGCAACTAGGGCCAAACTCCATGTGGGTCTTCTTATTTATGGCAGCTGATATTTTTCATGGATTCCCCTTGTCGAGAGGTGTAGGATTGATCTAAAGATCATCTGATTCTGACTTGTATTCATGGAGATATGAATTTATTTGTGTTATGTGACAATTCGTCAAGATTGGCCAGCAACCCAATTACCCCAACCTATCCTCAATGTTTTATTATAAATAGAAGAGGACTTCAAGTCATTTTTTACACACTCATCTCTTGTGATCTCTCTCTTCATTTGTTTGGGTTTTGGTGAAAGAGAGATCTAGAAGGAGTGCCCTAGCCACAGTCATGGATGAATCTTATATGCTGCCCTAAAGAGATCAAATCACAGTCTTGGAGGTGCCTTAGCTGCAGTTAAACGTGCCCTAGCTGCAGTCAAGGAGGAGGCCTAATTAGCAGTGAAGTGCAAGCCCTAAACGCGGTCAAGAGAAGGCTTTCTATATGCTGTCTAAGGAAGCTTCAACGCAGATCAAAGGGGGCCCTAATTCTCTGTCCTAGAGGGAGACCTAGCCACAGTAAAGGAGGCCTATGCACAACTGAAGGAGAATCTCTCTAACGCTGTCCTAAATGCCCTAGCTGTAGGTCATTAAGGGACCTTAACTCGCTGTCACAAGAGACCCTCAAACGCAGTAAAAGGGAGACCCAAATCTGTACCATAGAGAGGCATCTATTTAGGGTTTGACTGCTATCTCGTATGGGTATAAGGAGCAGAAAAACCCTGGCTAGTCTCATGGCAATACGTATGATCTCAGATCTATGGAAAGCATGACAAGAGGACGCAAGGAATTCTGTGCTAGTATCATTCTCGGCATACCTATAAATTAAAGGTGCAATCAAGATAGATCTCGGATGGATGGAGCAGAAAAGACTTCGGATAAGGACGCTGTATTAATATGAATTCTGGGCTTGATTCATTCTCGGCATAGTCATAATTCTTGTGATGTCAATCTCGGCAATTCTGTGCATGGAGTCTTACCGTCTTGGCTCAGTTAGTCTCACAGTATGTGGATCTGTCTCCTTGCAATCTTGATATGTATGTCAGTGATATCACAATAGCTTTTGTAATGCCCATAATTCAAAATACAGGAAACATGTAAATACTCATAAACTGGAAAACAGGAAGCATAAAAATGTAATTTGCACTTACCTGAACTGCTATCTGATTGCTGATTCTGCTATTGAACTGGTGATTCCGCTGCTGGTGATGCCGTGGCTATTTTGATCCAATCTTCGGGAGGCCAATACCACCCAACCAGACTGAGCAAACCTAGCTGCTCAATCCAGAAAGCTTCCCAACAGAAGCCCTCTGTCCCTTCGTGCCCAGAACCTCAGACCACTTAAAGCTCTTCAATGGATAATTCCCTTCTCTTGGTTTCCTCCTGGTGAATTTATGCTTCTCGTTCTCTGCTGCTCCTCTCTGGTTTTTCCCCCCCGTCATCGGTTCAGATTAGCGATTTATAATGGCAGGCTTGGCGGTGGCCACCCTCCTGCTTCCGGCCACCGCTCTCCTTCCTCCTGACACGCCCCCGCATGCAATTTAAGTCTTAGATCTTTTCCCGGCCAGGTGCGCTCTGCCATAAATTTTCAGGTATGCTACAGCATATGGTTGCTTTACGCTTAACATATGAATATTTATAATTTCAGTTTATCTTGTAACATTAAATCTATATAAATATTATAAAGTTCCATTTATATAGTTTATATCTTATAACATTTAAATCTATATAAATATTATAAAGTTCCATTTATATAGTTTATAAGATTTATATTATAAATTTCAAATTTATATATTTTATAAATTTAATATATGTAAATTATAAAGTTCAATTATGTTTTTTTTATAAAGTTTAACTTATATATGTTTATAAATCTAAATTGTATTTATAAACTTAACATATTTATTGCTTAAATTTCATCACATTTGTTTTATTATAAAGTTTAAAACCTTATATAATGGATCAATTTAGCGGGGTCGTTACATACACCCCCCCTTCTGAGAACTTCGTCCCCAAGTTTAGAATTTTAGGTTCAAGGTTTTAATGGACATGACCCTTTCCTATCCAGGTCCCCAAGCTATTCAAAATCATCCTATCCTCCCTAATCTCTTCTGCTCCCATCCTATCCGTCCTCTACTGGAGTATGCCATGGCGTCAATTTTACTGACCTAACCATTCATAAACACTAAGGTGACAGCGTCGGTTATACCGACCTGATTCCCAGTAGGCAGCCGGCAGTCATCATCACACGTCTAGGGGAGCGTGACTCGCACAGTCCTCCCATGACTCCAGGGTTCGGAGGATAAACGGTGGGTAACACCTCCACCCCTCCCAGTAGAATTAGGGCTACTACCCTATCATAGGATCACTTTGAGCTTTAATTGTTCTGAGGTTCTGTCATCACGTGGTCATCTCGAAAATTGGATCATTTATCTGCAATCATACACTTACCCATGCATTCGTAAAATGTGCATCAGCATATTCAAAATAACTCATGTATTATTTACATATGTCACTACAGCATAACATATTTTGCCATATTCCAAGTACGTCTTTGGCGTTCATCTAGAATGTATTCACTTCCTGATTTCTATCCTATTGATCATACTAACAATAAAATAAATCAGATCTATAATATCTTAATTTTTATCAGAAGAAAACTTATTCAACTGCCTTAACTTTACTTCAACATTTATAATTTAGTAAAATAAATCACATATATTGTTTTGGTATCCATGTACCAGCAGGAATTAAACACATATTATTTTGGTATCCATGTACCAGCAGGAATTTAAACATATATTACGCCACAAAATTTCATGTTTATCCCTAATCATTCAAATGTTTTGGGTCCCTGATTGTAGTGAAGTAAATATATACTAAACATAGCGTAAAGTTCTTCAAAATGGACATAAACTAGGGTATCTCTGACATATGTCCTCTGTATTCTCCCAAGTTGCTGATCCAGGACTATACTTGTCCCATTGGACCTTAACTTGGTCCACCAGACGATTCCTCAACTGTCGAACTCTACGTTCCAGTATACGTAAAGGTTCGACCGTTATGACTCCCTCGTCCGATACCTGCAATTCTTTCCACTGGATGTTATGAGATAGATCAGCTACATAATGTCTTAATACAGAAACATGAAATACATTATGAATTCTATGCAGGTGGGGTGGCAGGGCAAGACGATAGGCAACAGGTCCAACTCTTTCCACGACTTTGAACGGTCCTATAAATCGGGGTGACAACTTTGTCCCTTTTCTGAATCGAATAGTACTTTTATTTGGTTTGATGCGGACGAAGACCTGGTCCCCTACTTCATATTTCCTATCACATCGGTGAGCATCAGCATAACTCTTTTGTCTATCCTGTGCTTCCTTTAATCGTTGTCTAATCTGGCTGACCTGCGCTTCCATTTCATGGATTAATTCCGGTCCTATTATCACTCGATCTTCTAACCTGTCCCAACTTAACGGTGTTTTGCATGGTCTGCCATATAAAGCTTCAAATGGAGGCATCCCAATCGAACTGTGGTAACTGTTGTTGTATGCGAATTCGACTAAGGATAAATACTTTTCCCAGTGTGATTGTTGATCCATTACATACATTCGCAACATGTCTTCAAGTACTTGATTTACTCTTTCAGTTTGCCCATCAGTCTCAGGATGGTAAGCAGTGCTTAAATTTAGCTGAGTACCTAAGGCTGTCTGCATGCAAGTCCAGAATCTGGAAGTGAATCGCGAATCTCTATCGGATATAATCTTCTTAGGTACTCCATGAAATCTGATAATTTCATTTATGAATACTCGAGCTACGTCAGCAACATCATAAGTATCTCGTACCGGAATGAAATGGGCGCTTTTTGTTAATTTATCCACCACTACCAGAATGGCATTGTGTCTTTGAGAAGTAAGAGGTAGTCCAGTGATAAAATCCATAGAAATGGTCTCCCATTTAGTCATAGGAATGTCGTGGGGTTGTAAGAGACCTGCTGGGTGACAATGATCTGCCTTTACTTGCTGACATTCCAAACATTTTGCAACAAATTGAGTGATATCACGCTTCATGCCTGCCCAAAAGAAGAGTTTCTTGGTATCCGCATACATTTTCCCTACTCCAAGATGAGCACAATATACTGCTTTGTGAGTTTCCCTAAGGATGGTATCTCGAAGATCTTTGTCATCAGGAATGTACATCCTTCCATGGAATCGTAAGATCCCATCGCCTTCTAATTCATAACCCTCAAATTTAGATTCTTTAGCCTTAATACCCTCTAGACTTGCTCTCACCTTTAAATACCAGTTGTCTTTTATAAGACGATCCAGTACTCGTTGTCTTAAGTCTACTTTAATGGGTATGAGAGAAAATATCCGAGGTCTTCTGCTTAAAGCATCGGCTACTACATTTTCTTTTCCCTTAATATATGATATTCCGAAGTCATATTCACTTAGGAATTCACTCCATCGTCTTTGCCTGGCATTTAAGTCCCTTTGGGTGAACAAATATTGTAGACTTTGATGGTCGCTTTTAAGTGTAAAATTTCGTCCCACTAGATAGTGTCTCCAGATCTTTAAAGCTAGCATTACATCGGCCAATTCTAAATCGTGAGTAGCATAGAGTTTTTCATGAGGTTTTAGCTTTCTGGAAGCATAAGCTATCACTCCCTTATCCTGCATCAACACTGCACCCAGCCCTTGCTTGGATGCATCAGTACATACCGTAAAGTCTTTGCCCATATCAGGGACTCTTAGGATTGGTGCACTGGTGAGTAGTCTTTTGAGTTCAGAGAATGCTTTATTACATTCCTCGGTCCACTCATACTTAACACCTTTACGCTGAAGGGTTGTGATTGGCTTTGCGATTTTGGAGAATCCCTCCACAAATCTCCGGTAATAACCTGCTAAACCCATAAAGCTTCGTATCTCATGTGCATTTTTCGGTATTGGCCATTCCATGATCGCTTTTACCTTCTCAGGATCTACTGAAATCCCTTCACCTGATATGATGTGACTCAGATAATGAATCTTTTCCTGAAAAAAAGAACACTTGGATAGTTTTCCATATAACTGACGTTCTCTAAGGCAGGACAATACTAGCCGCAAATGCTCTTCATGCTCTTCTTCATTCTTGGAATAGATGAGAATATCATCTAAAAAGACTTGTACAAATTTATCAAGATACTGACGGAAAACACTGTTCATAAGATTCATGAATACGGCTGGCGCATTTGTTAATCCAAATGGTACCACAGTAAATTCATAGTGCCCAAAACGTGTCCGGAATGCAGTCTTAGAGATATCACTTTCAGAAATCCTTAGCTGATGATACCCTGATCGAAGGTCAATTTTTGAAAAGACAGCAGCTCCTTTCATTTGATCGAAAAGATCATCGATTCGCGGCATGGGGTATTGATTCTTTACTGTAGCTCGGTTCAAGTCTCGATAGTCTATGCATAATTTTAAGGATCCATCTTTCTTCTTCACAAAAATTACAGGAGCTCCCCAAGGTGAGGTACTGGGCCGGATAAGCCCTATATCGAGTAGTTCCTTCAACTGGATTTGCAATTCCTGAAGTTCTGGAGCTGTCATTCTATAAGGCGTTTTAGAGATCGGTTGGGTACCTGGCTTTAATTCAATAGTGAGATCCAATTCTCTTACCGGGGGTAATCCAGGTAGTTCCTTTGGAAATACATCCGGGAACTCTGCTAACACCGGATATTGTTCTAAGGATGGCCCCTTTTCCTGGCTCACTTCGTGAATTGCATAAGCCTGACAACCCTTTCTTAAACAACGCTTCACCTGCATTGCCGAAATGTAGCGTAAAGAAACTTCCCTCTTTATTCCTTGAATTTGGATTACTTCTCCCTCGTCGCTTATGCCCAGAATCCTTTTTCCATAACAGTCCACCCAAGCTTGGTGAGCTTCCAGCCAATCCATACCGATGATAAGGTCATACGTTCCTAAGGCTGTGACATAGACTTTTAGTTTAGTAGAACAGACCCCTAGGTCAATATTGCATTGATCCACACTCAAGCCCACGGTTTGGAGTTCTCCTGAGGCCATTTCCACTTGGTGGAAATCATTTTGTCTACGAGCTGCCAACCCACATTTGTTTAATGCATATGACGAAATGAAACTATCTGTGGCACCAGTATCAAATAAGATTTTGAGTTTTACGCCATTGATAGTACCTGAAGATTCCACTACAGTGGATTGATGGGCTGCTTGGTCGTGGTTGACTACTGCATGAATTCTATGATTACTTCGATTGGCTGATATCGGCTCCTTCCCAGTCCTTTGCAATATATTCGATGAAGCTTCTGGGCAGTTACGCTGGAAATGCGGCCCCCCGCATCCCCAACAATTGAGTTGCGCTGATCCTCTTGAGTCAAGGTGTGAATTTCTAGAGAACGAGCCGCATCCTCCCATGTTGATTCCTCTCGCACTCCTTCCTCTACCGGTAGTCCCTCGCGATGCCCATGGTCTGGTGTTGGACGATTCCGCGGCTATAGTGTTTACTGCCATGGGAACTCTTGTCCCCACACTTGGGGTAAACCTGTTACCGTAAGGTGGCCTCGAGCTACCTCCTCTGAAAAAGTTCCGGGGAGCCTTCCCTGGAAACCCTGATTGTAAAGGCCCTGCTAGCCCCATATCCTTTTTGATTCCAAGGTGCTCTTCTGCATAACGGCTACATTCGACTGCCTCGGTTACAGATGATGGTTTCCACATACTTACCAAGGCTCTGATGCGAGGGTTTAACCCAAATATGAAGCGTTCAGCTTGACGTTCATCAGAGTCTAAGTAGGGAATGTATTTTACCAGCTCCATAAACCTTATTTCGTACTCTTCCACCGTTTTACTTCCCTGAATTAGTGTATGAAAGGCTCTGGCTTGCTGTTGTTGAAAGTATGGAGGTAAATACTTTGCGCGGAACTTTTCCTCAAATAGTTCCCAAGGAACATTATCCGATGTAAGGTGCAGCTGCTTTTCCAGGTTTCCCCACCAAATCAAGGCACTTTCCTTTAGTTGAAACACGGCAATTTTTGTTTTTGCTGAAGGTGAATATTCTCTTAACTTAAAGCACCGGTTCATCCCTTCCAACCATGCCTCAGCGCGTTCACCAGCTCGACCACCCGAAAATTCTGGGAGTCTAATTTTCTGAAGCTCTCTAGAGATGTCTTCTCTCGATCTTCTGGGCTCCAAATTATTTGGTTCCGCTGAACTGGTGGCTACATGCTGAAATTCCTCTTTGTTTTTAGCCTTAGTTGATTCCTTTAATGTCTCCAATAAGGCTTCCAAAGAGTTCATTATCACAGTCAACTCTGGCGTTGGAGCGTTTGATGTTGACGGTTGCCTTGGTGGTGACGAAGGTGATGGGGATGATGATGGCGACGGTGGCGGCATTAATGGTGATGATGCTGCCTGGTCACGTCGTCGTCGCTCATACGTCCTTACCATTGTAATGGTCCCTGAACACAAAATAAAATTTATATATATAAAAAAAATGAGGCGGATAACCGAATTTTAACACACAATTTTCTTTGCAACTTCACATTTATAAACGGGTATAGTTTTGCTATTTTTACCCGCTAGGCGGATCTTACTGGTACCGAGGTCAAGGAGGGTGGTCTCGCGACCTCCTTGTCCTAATGCAGGGTATTCTATCCTAGAATGAATAATGCAGAAGTATGGTTATAGACTCCTAACAATTGGGATAATTTCTCTGTCTGGGATGTGATTTGCTTCAATGGAGGAATCACATGAATAATACTGTAATGAATTCATTTAAAGATTTTTGTTTTTTTTGTTTTTTTGTTTTTAAATTCAAAACACCCAGATTCCTTAACTTGGATATGGTGACAAGGCAAGGAGCATTAACAAGCTTGCTCGTTTGGCCCGCAAGCAAGGTCTTTATGATGTGTCACTGAGCTGAACAAAATGCTGGCTATTTCACACGGGAGTTCAAGCACGAAAGATTTGTGAAAATAAGAGGACAAGCAAAACTGATTTAGAAATGAGAGGGAAATTAAGAACTGGGATCAATTTAATTAATAGTACCAATCTGGAAAATTGTCCTAGTCAGCACCGGGCAGAGATTTTCTGCCTTAAGGGAGAATATTTCCAGAAAATGAATAACGGTACCTATGCTAATGAAATTAAGATATCTGATCTTGTTTCTTGATGAAATATTTCTGGTTTCAACAATAATTTCTGTTATCATATGATTTTTGTGTTTTAGATTTTACTAGTTTTGATTATGACTCTTGATTTTAATTTTGTCACATATTTGATATACACACATGCATATGGCACACTTGGGACACCTACTAACCTGGATTTTAAAATTGGCATCCCCATATATACCCGTACGACCATCAATGGATTTCGACAGCCGTGGGGATTTATAGGACTATAGAATATCCTTATCAAAGTTATATTCTGTGAAACTCACTATTTATGATAAAAAAAAGATGGTTTTGCAGATGAAGCATTAGAATAAGACTTTCGGGAACAGCTGGAAGAATGTGATAAGGAGTTGTTCACTGTCCTTCAAAAAGGGACCTACTGTACCTTTCTGTCGAAGATGACAAGGCTGCTTTAAAGAGAATGCAACAGATCCACAGTAAGAATACCATGGCGCTGGTGTTCTTGATCAAGAATAGAATAATTCAAAGAACGATGGCATTGATGCTATGAAAGGCAATTGTGTCCCCCATGATACTACGAGGAAAAATAAAATCATAGGTGCTATGAAGAGCTATTAGATTATGCTTTAGTATCTACCATGTTCACAATCAGCTTAGGCATTATAACATCACGTTAAAGTATCAAATCTATACCATGAGATCAGGACCATGCATCTGTCAGCTGAAGCATGAGGCTGGACAGAGTTGATACAGGATGTCTGGGGCATCTGAGAGTGATGGAAGCTCTGCAGTCATGTAACTGAGGGAGAATAAGGAAAATCTACATCTAATAGGTATAAAAAGAGACCTCATGCAAGCTGGAACATGCCACACGGGTTCATTGGATGGCTTGGGATTGTTACCCGTGAAGAGGCAACATTTGCAATCTAGAAATCCCCCTTAACATGAAATAACACTTTTTATGATTACCCAGATTGTATTTAGCTCACTACAAATTTTTTAGCATACTGTCTCAATAATTTTATAGAACTATTGATGTGAAGACTGTTTATAGGTCAATTCCTGTCCAATGGGTCACCCAGGTAATCGACTGTGGTGTCCACTGGTTCTTTTAAAGAGTCATGTAGCTACATGCCACAGTTTTAATTCAATAATGACCGCATCTCCTCTCAGAGAAGATCATCCCGAAAACGTCTTTAACATCAATGCAAACAATTCTGACTGACGTGCTCAGTGAAAGCGAAGTCATTTCGGAGCAATTATCGTCAATATTACTTAGCAGATTAAGAAGAGAAAAAAAATGGGGATATTTCTCTGGCTGCATATAGGCTAGCCATGAATGTTATGAGGTGTGTGGCAATTAAGCTTGAGAAAAAAAATGTGAATCTTTTTCTTACATCGGTAATGTCAGCCAAAAGAAAATCTGCAAATGATCTATGCAATTATCATGAGATCATTTTTTTTTAACATCTATCAGTGTGCACGCAAGATATTGCGGTCTGTCATCCCGAATTTGACTCAAGAGCTTCGGTCAGAGTTGTTAGATGTGCGATTGAGTGCAGTAAAGCTTCTTGGGAGTATCACTACGATTCCAAGTCATGAACTTGCAAAAGAGTTTCAACCACTTCTCTCAGAATTTTTTAAAGAGATTTACAGACAATTCTGTGGAGGTTCGATTAGCGGCTGTCAAATATGCTAAAGAATGTATTTTGTCAAATCCATTTAGGCCTGAATCATCTGGCATAATTGCTGCTCATACCGCGTGAAGTTCCCTGCGAAAATAACATGCGGTAATGTGGATGGAACAAGCGGCCTTCACTGCTCCTCGTACGGCGGATAGCGTGAATCGAACACGCGACCGCTGATGCTATTTGCGCTTTTGCAAGTTTGAAGGTTCTCCAGTATTGATACCGGAAAGGGGGCGACTTATGAAAAAGGTCTATAAGCCATTCTTTTGGCTATCGATTGTAGAGCAGATCTCTCCGTGAAGAAATAAAAAAAAAAAAAAGGCGATGAATGGAGCAGCGAAGCTGGGAGTTCAGAAAAGAGAAGTTCGTATCTTAAAAAAAAAGGGCTGAGACGGTTGCAGGTAAACGACGGTGATGATATATAGCAGGAAATTGAGGTTTCAAGTTTCCTCAGAATTCAGTTCGATACAAACCCTAAGACTGTCGTATCTACTTATTCCAGAACGAATTAAATCATGGCAGAATTAAATCACAGCGTACAGGAGCGTAGGCCTGGGAGGTCCCGAAGGTTTGAACACGGGCTCTGATACCATGTGTAATGCCCATAATTCAAAATACAGGAAACATGTAAATACTCATAAACTGGAAAACAGGAAGCATAAAAATGTAATTTGCACTTACCTAAACTGCTAGCTGATTGCTGATTCTGCTATTGAACTGGTGATTCCGCTGCTGGTGATGCCGTGGCTATTTTGATCCAATCTTCGAGAGGCCAATACCACCCAACCAGACTGAGCAAACCTAGCTGCTCAATCCAGAAAGCTTCCCAACAGAAGCCCTCTGTCCCTCCGTGCCCAGAACCTCAGACCACTTAAAGCTCTTCAATGGATAATTCCCTTCTCCTGGTTTCCTCCTGGTGAATTTATGCTTCTCATTCTCTGCTGCTCCTCTCTGGTTTTTCCCCCCCTCATCGGTTCAGATTAGCGATTTATAATGGCAGGCTTGGCGGTGGCCACCCTCCTGCTTCCGGCCACCGCTCTCCTTCCTCCTGACACGCCCCCGCATGTAATTTAAGTCTTAGATCTTTTCCTGGCCAGGTGTGCTCTGCCATAAATTTTCAGGTATGCTACAGCATATGGTTGCTTTACGCTTAACATATGAATATTTATAATTTCAGTTTATCTTATAACATTAAATCTATATAAATATTATAAAGTTCCATTTATATAGTTTATATCTTATAACATTTAAATCTATATAAATATTATAAAGTTCCATTTATATAGTTTATAAGATTTATATTATAAAGTTCAGATATATATATTTTATAAATTTAATATATGTAAATTATAAAGTTCAATTATGTTTTTTTTATAAAGTTTAACTTATATATGTTTATAAATCTAAATTGTATTTATAAACTTAACATATTTATTGCTTAAATTTCATCACATTTGTTTTATTATAAAGTTTAAAACCTTATATAATGGATCAATTTAGCGGGGTCGTTACAGCTTTGCTAATAGTCTCGGCATATATATATATATTTGTGCTCCTTCCTGGTTACAATATTGGTGAAAGTAAAGTCGCAGTCCTAATCTCATTGACCATCACAATCTCAGTGCAATGAGAGGGAGCAGTATCACAATTTGCTCCATAGATTAGTACTCTTACACAGTTAAGATGATTGCTAGTGTTGCTGTGTTGGTGATGTTTTGGAGACATTCTCTTCAGTGTTGCTATGTGCTAGGCCACAAGCCATAGCACCATAGCAAGGGTTGCCCTTGGGGTTGTTGTCTTAGGACTGTTCGGAGATTGTTCAAATCAGCCATTCATCACAGTCAAGGGAGTTTGGGGCTGCAACCAGAATTGCTGGAGCAGCTAGCAATTTGAGGAATGCTGCATCAGGATATGCTTCAGCATGATTGAAGATTGTCATAATGATGTACCTTCTACTGCTGTCATAAAATCTCAGATTTATGTATTTGTACTATCTCTCTCTGCTGAACTATTGAAGAATATAAGAAGAATTGATCAAGGGTTTCCCCACATTGGGGTTTGTCCCTGGCTAGTGCCACATCTTGTATCCTTGTGTCTTGGCTTGTCTTCTACTATTTATGTTTATGTTCTATCTACACTTTACTATCATACTGAAGTGATTGCTAATCTGAATATTGTCATTGAGCTAATATGAAAAATTGAAGTAAATTGCTCTAAGCATAGAACATACCTAAATTTAACACTAAGTCATCATGTATTTATAGCAAACATTGAGGATGAATAGATGTGACTGTTGGGCTTCTAAGCCTACATAAGTGTGCTGGCCGACCTTGACAATTTGTCCATAATCAAAATAAATTCATAACTTCATTTGTACATGTCGGAATTAGATGATCTCTAGATCAATCCTACACCTCTCAGAGAGAGGAATCCGAGAAAAATATCAACAGTCATAAATAAGATGACCCATGTGGAGTTTGCCCTAGTTCCCAATTTTAACACTCCCTCTCAACTAGGGAGAACTCCATTTGCTAATCCATCTGCCAATCTGTACTATCTTTGCCATCAATGCACTGCTCAACTCTACTCTGCTCTGCTGAACTATGAAGAAGAAGAAGTGATCGAGAATGTATCATACCATTCTCTACTGACCCAAAGTCAGTCCCAAATAAAATAGAGTTTCTCATACCACTCTTACTGACCCGAAGTTAGTTCCAATCAAAAGAGAGTGTCTCATACCACTCTTACTGACCCAAAGTCAGTTCCCATTGATCCCAGATCAATATCGGTCATCCTAGCATAGGGAGTATGGTAGTACACGATGCGTCCATTGGTAGTACTATGGTCCCTATCCTCATTTCCCTACTCATTGGCTAGATGAGAGGTACTTCCCAAGAGTCCCAGACTGCATGGGTAGGATATCTCAGTAGGAGAAGGGTGAACCAGTCATCCTGCCTACATGTCGCCAAGGGGTATCACAGGAGAAGGCTGAACCACTCACCCTGTACGTAGAAAACTACTAGGGGAAGGCTGAACCACTCATCTTATGGTTGCTCACTGCTCCAAGATGTACCCCAAGCCCCCCGGAGCTCCCGGAGCTCAATGTTCATCTCATACAGGACCCTCATAAGAAGGTCTCGCCATGTCTGCAAGTCGTTCTCGGAAGGCCAAGAATTTGACTTTCCCCAGGGGCTTTGTCAGAATATCGACGACCTGCTCATTAGTCCCAATGTGATGGAGCCTTATTGCTCCTCGTTGTACCATATCTCGGATAAAGTGGTACTTGATATCTATATGCTTGGAATGATCATAAAACACGGGATTCTTTGATAATCGGATCCCACTTTGGTTGTCGCAGAGGATCACGGTGGTATCCAACACATGTCCAAACAGCTCACTGAAGAGCTTCCTCAACCAGACAACTTCACAGGAGGCCATACTAGCAGCTATGTATTCGGCCTTGGCGGTGCTCAAGGCAACTGATTTCTGCTTCCTGCTCATCCAGGATATCGAAGCAGAACCCAAAGAAAAACAACATCCAAAAGTGCTCTTGCGATCCACCACACTGCCAGCCCAATCAGCATCAGAATAACCATGCAGCCTCACATCTCCGACAGTGTATCTCAGTCCATGAGTGATTATGCCCCGAAGATATCTCAGAAGATTCTTGGCACCAATCCAATGTATATGATGAGGCTCAACCATATATTGGCTCAATGTGTTAACTGCAAAACATATGTCCGAACGGGAGTTCACCAAGAACATCAGTGCTCCTATGAGTTTACGATACTTAGAAGCATTTCCCAATTCAGTTCCAGCAACACTTCCACATAACTTATTAAAGTTAAGTTCCATCGGAGTAGTTAAAGGCTTGTAGTCCACCATCCCAAATCTTTCTAATATCTTCACAACATATTTTCCTTGAGAGAGGAAAATTTCCCCTTTGCCTGACCTCCAACCCTAGGAAATAGTGCATCAGTCCTAGGTCCTTCATCTCAACTTCAGAAACCAACTCCCTCCTACATTTGTTAATGAGAGGGTTTGCACTTCTATCAACTCCATGCTTGATTTTGTAGAGCCACTTAGAGGTGACAACCAATTTGTCTTGGGGTCTAGGGACCACATCCCAGACATCATTCTTCATAGTTGACTCGTATTCTTCATTCATAGTATCATTCCATGCTTGTTACTTCACGGCTTCTTCGAATGATGAAGGCTCATTTTGAACGATAGTGCACATGACAGTTAAGTATCCTTGATACCTATTCGACTTCCTACTTTCACGGAAAGTCCCCCTTGGTGCAATATGTCTCTCGGCATCTTCGAGAGTCTCCCTAGGCCATGAGGGTCTCCTCTTGGAGGAGGAAGGCTCATGAGGAGGAGGATCTATAGGATCAATAGGTTCATCAACATCAAGCATCGTTTCGTCCTCTTTTTCACCCTGATTTCCGGTGTCAACTTCTTTGTCCTTCCTTAGGATAGGAAAGTTGTTGATCTTCCTGAGGGCCATATCTTTGTCGAAGGTGACATTATGGCTTATCTCAACTTCCTTTTGACCAGCCACATAAATTCTATATCCCTTAGAATTTTCACTATAGCCCACAAAGATTCGTTTCTTCCCAGATGCACCCAATTTGTTTCTTTTCTATTTTGGCACATGAAAATATACGGAACTTCTAAAAATTTAAAATGAGAGACATCGGGTTTCTTACCAGCGAACTTTTCTTTGGGAGTCTTGGAGTCCAATGCTTGATGAGGGCATCGGTTTTGAACATACACGACGGTATTTGCAACTTCAACGCATAGAAACTTCAGAAGCCATTGATCATGAAGCATGGCACGAACAATTTCTACAATAGAGCGATTCTTCCTTTCAGCCACACCATTTTGCTTGGGGGTGTATGGTGTTGTAGTCTCCTTCTTAATACCAACTTCTCTGCAATAATCTTGGAATTCATTGGATTTGTAATTGGTCCCATTATCAATGGTCAATATCTCGATTTTCTTCTCAAATTGGTTTTTGATCAAGGCTTTGAAATGTCGGAACCAGGTGAACACTTCATCCTTCTTCTTCAAGAAGTAGATCCAGGTCTTGCGAGAATAATCATCCGTAAAGGTGAGATAATATAAGTATCCTCCCAAAGAGTTTATAGGCATCATACCAGATATGTCGGAGTTGATCAATTGCAATATATCTGTGGTTTTGCTATTACTTGAGGGGAATGGTCCCTTGTAAGTTTTCCTTTGGCACATCCTAGACATGCACCTTCATGCTCTACTTTGAACTTGGGCATAGCTGTCATAGTTTGTCTCACGTCGGGTAGTGCCTTATAATGAAGATGGGCAAACCTTCGGTGCCATAGTTCAGATTGTAGAGATGTGTGGCAAGACATGGCTCCCAATGGACTTCCTCCAACTTGATATAAAGTGTCAACCCTAAACGCAAGAGTAAAAGCATTTTTAAAATTTATTTTCCAAACACGTACCTTTCCATCAATAAAAGCCACCTTGAATCCTTTGTCTTCTATTGCCGAAATGGACACCAAGTTCTTCTTGAGATTGGGTACATATAGTACTTGTAAATGAATAGTATTACCTTGATTCAATTGAAGGGTAACATTCCCTACTCCTTTCATGGTATAGGTGGCATCGTCTCCAAGGATGATCTCCAAGTTTGTCTCCTTTTCTATCAGATTAGGGAGGGCTTCCCTGTATCTGGTGAAGTGCCTTGAGGCACCACTATCAATCAACCAATTTCCTAAAGTTTTCGAAGGAGAGGCAGTGGAGAGGGCCGATATAAGGTAGTACTCTTTTTGCTTATTGTTAACAACATTGGATTCTTCATACCTGGAGTACCTTGATTTCTTGGAGGGTTGACCATTTCCTTGATGTCCCGCATTCCTTTTTCCTTTGCCATTGGACCTGCCATTCCTTTGATCGTTGTTGTTGATGTTGCCCATGGAATGATTGTGATCATCATCATGCGATGTGTCCCTTCTATTTGGACACACCTATGCATAGTGGCCAAACTTATTGGAAACAAAGTATCTTCCCTTCCTTGCATCTTTGAATCCCGGTCTTCCTTGACTTTTCTTCTTTGAACTTGCATTGTTCTTCCTCTTGGCATGAGCGGAGAATGTAGTGGGGCTGCTTCTATTAGAAGGTATTTCTTGCTCCACCATTCTTGTTTCTTCTTGAATGCATCTTGACATCAATTCTTGAAACCCTGGAATTCGATCATTGTTGAGTATGGTGGTTCTAAATACATACCACTCAGGTGGGAGTCCTCCAAGGGTGGTGAGAGTAAGTTCCCTGTCAGGAATGATTTCTCCAATCGAGAGTAGATCATTCTTGATTTCAGTAATCCTCAAGAAATAGGATTGAATGTCCTCATCCTTGCCCTTCTTAATATCTTTCAACTTATTATTGAGAAATAGAATTTGATTAACATTACTAACCTTGAACATGCTGACCAATCTATCATAGATCTCCTTGGAGGTCTTCAATTCGAAGATATAGGCCACCAGATGCTTGTCAATGGAATCCCTGATAATTTTCTTCGCTTTGACTTCAACCCTATTGTACATGGACTTTGCAACAGCCGGTGCATTTGAAGGAGGCTCAGGGATTTTACCCTGCACATAATCCATCACTTCTTTTTCTTCCAAAGTCAAATAGCCATCTTCCATCTATGATACTCAGATTTATCATGGAGCTTGTTTTTAGCCGGGAAGTAGGATGAGGAACCCATTGAGCCTTTTGTCCTTGTCCAACTGTCTTTGGTGATTACTCTTTCACTCTTGCTTGGGATTTGTCTTCACCTCACCTCTGATACCATGTTAATTTTAGGCAACAATGGTATGTTCTATGCTTTAGAGCAATTTTACTTCAATTTCTTAATTAGCCCAATATCAATATCCAGTTTAACAATCACATCAACATGATAGTGAAATGCAAGTAGAACATAAACATAAACAGTAGAAGACAAGCCAAGACAAGAGGACATAAGATGTGGCACCAGCCAAGGACAAACCCTTGATCAGTTCTTCTTATAGTCTTCAATAGTTCAGCAGAGAGTACAATTTACAAATCTGATAATTTATGACAGCAACAAAAGAGCCCTAACCAAAAAAGTCAACGTTGGTCAACAGGGTAGATTTGACCCTCAACAAATTGGTCAACTTCAGTGAACTTCGACCTCCAAACAACAAGACGAATCAACCCTCAAAACAGCCCAAAATCAGCCCAGTCAAACAGTCAACCTGTAGTCAGCGCTAGTTGCAGTCAACGCTGGTCAAAGTCAATGTTTGGCCTCGATTTTTGTGCCCAAAAATGCGGCTTGCCCAAATAGAAATACCTCATCCAAAAACATAGTCAAATAGGTCAACATTGTTGGTCAACGCATGGTCAAACTGTCCCAGAATTTCGTCAACGCAGTCAACACCCAAAACAGAAATTCGTCTTCCTTTCCTTTGCACATGTGAGAGAGAATGCTACCCAAAAATGTGTACCCAATCAATGAGGAGAGAGAGAGAGATGTGTGAAGTGAGTGTGTCCAAATGAGGCTAAGTCATCATGTATTTATAGCAAACGCTAAGGATGAATAGATGTGATTGTTGGGCTTCTGAGCCTACATAAGTTTGCTGGCCGACCTTGACAATTTGTCCATAATCAAAATAAATTCATAACTTCTTTTGTACATGTCGGAATCGGATGATCTCTCATCAATCGTACACCTCTGGGAGAGAGGAATCCAAGAAAAATATCGGTTGTCATAAATAAGATGACCCATGTGGAGTTTGGCCCTAGTTGCCAATTATAACAGTGATGAACTGTCCAACCTTATGAAGGTAGTCACTACTATATCATTCAGATCATTCCTAGAGCCCCGAGTAGCTATAAAAGAAAAATCAATAAAAGGCAAAAGGCATATGAAGAAGGGTGGAAAAACAAAGGCTGGGGTAACTCATGTACCATGATTGCTCATTTCTACATCTATACACCCATGTGTGGGCTTCCCTTGCTATAGCTAGCCTTGTACCATGGCATGTGGCTTGGAGCCTTCCTTGTTGTTCCACTCCATTCCATCATTATTTCATGTGATACTTGCCATCTAACGGATGTAGCATGGACCTGTCATTCCCTTAGAGATTGAAACCACCTAATAGGGTCCTTGATTAACTTCCCTCCTAAGTCACCTGACATGGGGATTTAGGATTCGTAGGATTCGGGATTCGTGGCGTCGGATTCGGACACATTGACCCCCCGGAACAGGACACGTAGGATTCGTTATATATTATTTTATATATATATATATATATATATATATATATATATATATATATATATATATATAAAAAATTAGATATTTCTTACACAAATTTTAATTAATGATACAAATTTATTGATTTCAAACATAGATCTTCATCTATAGCTATTAGCATGCATAGTACATACAAAATTCAAATAAATGTCAGTGGTACTGGTCACATAAATGATAAATCTATTAAATCATGATTCATAATTCATAACTGAAAGACAACTTACAACTACAAGATAGTAAGATAAACACATTGACAACTGTAGTTTTCTCATTAAGTCATCAAATCAAATGTGTTACATAGGTAGTGCTAGTGCAATGCCAATGGCAAATAGAAATAGAAAATATAAAACAACTACAGGTATACAAGCCTCAAGGCATCAATCAACATCAGAATCAGCATCACTGTCTTCATCATCATGGTCCCCGCTGCTCTCCTCTGCATCCTCCTCCTCCCCTGTATCCATAGTCGCCTCTGCATCTGCTGGTATGGAAGTTGAATCCTCTAAGTCATCAAATCTAACAGGCTCTAGCACTGGATCATTGAGATCCATGTTGACCAATGCCAACTCAACACTGGTGTCCAGACCCATATCATCAGGAAAGACATCCCACATCTTTGTCTTTCCCCTCAACCACTCTTCCCTTTGCCTATAACTAAGACGAAGGTTGGTGTGCACACACACCATTGTCTCTGCCCTGGACTGCTCAAGCCTGCTCTTCTTCACACTATACAAATTCCCATATGTGCTCCAATTCCTCTCGCAACAAGAGGATGAAGTCACCTTAGAGAGGAGCCTCATGGCTAACTATTGAAGAGGAGGGCTTGTTGCCTTATGGAGGTGAAATGCACTTACCTGGTGGTTGATTCTCCTTGCTGAATGCTCTACTCCCTTAACTCCTTGCTGCGAACCCTTCTCCACTTGCCAACAGCTCACAAAATACTTGCCAAATGAAAATATGCGTGGCTGTAATGAGCAAACACACCCTTTTCATACCTGCGCAGGTCACTTTTTGAGCCTAGCGAGTCTTGGAAAATAGGACACGATTCCCAAAATCGTGACACGCAGTCGGATTCGACGTGTCAAAAAAGGACACGACGTGTCATGGTTTTTCGACACGAATCTCGAGAGAATTGTATCAGACACGATGGATTCGGGATTCGTGGGGCCTATAGGACGAATCCAGTTTCATAGCTTCCCTCCTGAACCTAGGGACACCTGTACATTCTAAAGCCCATTGTGGAAGGGCATGCCACTATGAAGTGCCCACTTGGTTCCATTACTTGTAAGCTCATTTGCTCAATTACACTGATGATTTGTTGTACTGGAAGGTGAGGAGACGCATTGGATGTTATGTAGTATTGCAGGTGGGTCTTCATCTTGGGGTTTGATCTCCCTATACGGGGTCCAAGCCTTCCAGGGGGTCATATTGGCTTTTATAGGGTGTGTGTTGAGAGCCATGGGCCTCCACTATAGTAGAGAGAAACTAGCCATGCCATTTGATCCTTCAACAACACTCATTGCTTGCTCGTGTTCCACTTATTTGATGATGATGATGCACCTGGTCCACTTGCCTAGTCGGCTACATACTTGCCCCACACACCTTGCAGTTGATCTAGGGCCTAGATGGGGTTTTGTCTCACCATGGGAGACAAAGGGAGGGCTTGCATCATTGTTCTAGCCCTTGCAGATGGGATATATGCTTGTTCGATTCAATTGGAGACCCATGAGGATGCCTTTGTGCCCCCAAACCACTTGGGAGCACCACAGGTCATTTGCTTGGAGATTAAGGGGCCATCCCCTTCATCACTATTTTTGGAGCCATTCCATTAATTTTGGCACATGTTGGACTTCACTAGGCCTTCCAATGGCCCTTCGAGCTATTGTATTATCGTTTTGACCCTCTTGAGAGGCTTATTTTCATATTATAGAGCTATTTGGTGGGCTTGTCACTAAAAGGTTGTTATTTGTACATTATTTTATTATTAGGGGCATCGTTGGGCCTAATTAGGCAATTCGAATCCCTTAGAGGATCATGTAAATTGATGAGAGGTTCATTTCATTCCTCATCGCCACTTGGATTTGGGGTATTTCTTTCTAAAGATTTCAGACCTTCAATTTGTGGAATGATTTGGATGATTAAATGCATTTTGATGTGTGGAATATTTTCGCTATCTCTCTTGGAGATTCTATTTTGCAAATGTGATATATGAATATACTCTCTTGTCATGTATGTGCTCTTTTCATGTGAATTTCTTAATAATTTGTTTATGTATGGAATGCTATGCTTTGATTGTGCCCTAAGAATTAATGCCAATTTGTGAAACACTTGTAATCTTGGCCCGTTGCATGTGTTATTTATCTTGGCAAGAAGAACGAATTTTCCTAGGGGTAGGTTGTGCATGTTTTACCTTGACATTCCATCAAATCTTGCATATCGAAGTATAAAAGTCTAAAGTTGTCGTGTAGCTGCATCCATTAGTAGTGAAGCTACTTCTTTATGCCTACTTGAAGAGCGAAGTTCCCAATTCTTAATCATTTTGACTCCAATCTTCCTAATAGCCAGGCACTGGTCCTAGATCCTTGGTGATCACATTAATTTTACAAAATATCATTCTTTCACCTCTTTTCTTCCTCTTTTCTTCGTCCCCTAAGGATAAGGAGATTTTCTAGTGCTTGGTGCGAAATTTTAGGAGGAGGAAATTTAGTATTCCATCCTAACAAGTTTCTTCATTTATGTCTCCTCTAGCCATCCTCCAGTTTTGAATGAATTCCAACGGTGGAATTTCAAATAAATTGATGCCCTAGCTATCACACCAAGAGGGAACCCTTGAAGCTGCTTTGACTTGGGGATTTCTTGAAGGTTTGCACTTTGTTGTTCATCATTCAAAACCTTTTCTTTTAGCTATAGGTGATAATTGAATGGGCCTTTACCATGGTATATCTCTCAACCCTTGGTTTCTTATAGTATTTCTCTCAAGGAGTTTTTCGTGGAAAGTCACCCTAGCTTCTCCCAAAGCTCACACTTTAATTGAATCTTTCCATTGAATGAGCCATTCTTGCCTCACTTTGAACCCTATTATAAACACATCAATCACAAGTGAGGGATTTTGGAAGTTCTGATCTTAGGCATTCATCATTTTTTAAAATATTCCTAAGCCCAAGGTCATCCTTCCCTCAAGCCTTTCTTGGAGAGCCCTTCTTTTGCTTCTAAAACAAGCAACCTATCATTTGAGCCTCTCCTTTGAATGGGCTTTGGAAATCACATTGTGCATCGTTATTGACCTCATCATTGTAGTGATTTCCACCATACCGGGATTCCTCCCATCGGTGAAAGTCCATAAAGAGCAGGGACATTGACTGAGGTGATAGTGGGTCCTTGTCTCGTTGTTGCCACTTGATCTAGTAGTGGTCCCTTTGGAACCCCTCCTAGGACCCTTGCTAAATTGAGCGGTAACAAGAACTAAATCAATCATACTTCATCTAGATGTCCAATCTGTAATGAAGTATGTCTCTATTCAGTGCACAACTGAGGTGTTTTCGGTCATCCATTAAGGATCCTTATTATCTACAGGATGGCCCTAAACTTCGGCATGATCTGAACCTCTAAAACCCTGCGGCATCCCTTCTACAAGGACTTAGGTTCTCGCGCTGGTCCACCCAGGTGTGCAACCTTCTTCCTGTTGAGAAATCAATGCTAGTAAAGTTAGGGTTACTAGGGGAAAAACTAAGTAAATACCTAACTCATCAAAATATAATGAAGAAGTAAGTGGGGTACTTGATATGCATACCACCATTATAATATATAGTTATACCAAATTTAAATACCTAATTATCAAAAGTAATAAATGCATTAAACTTAGGACTTCAAAATATTATCCAGTGGGTATTCTAAAGTAATACTTCTATTAGTAAAGTTTATTAACTAATATAACTCTGATAATAATAAACCTTATTAATTAACTTATCTTTTTAATTAATGTGAATATAATAATAAACCTTATTAATTTGTATATTCATTAACTAATGTAAATATGACATTAATAAAGTATTTTAATGATTATACCTTGGTTAAAATGCATTAAGACAAAACTTCATTTTAATTCTATTTTAAAGGTTAGTTGTTATCATGCCAACAAGAAGTAGTGGTGGAATTTAATAACTAATTTAAATAAAGGCGGTGGGAAGGTTTTCAGGAAGGGATTTTGAGATGTTGGATTTGGGGGATGTTGTCGCACAGATTGACACGACAACGCTCAGACCGGGGGCTGTCACCCTGATCCCCGATCTCTCCGTTTAAGCCTGTCTCCCACGGCTAAGGGGGGTAGACCTTGTGAGATGATGAAGACCGACTGCCAAACAGTTGGGTGGGAGACACGATATGATGAGCACTAAAATGTTTTAATTAATTTAGCAGACCAGTGCCTTAAGAGATTGGTGTTAAAACGATTACTTGTTAGATGATATAGAAATATAAAACCGTGAACAACAATCATTTATCATCAAATAATTTAGAACAGTGCAAGATATCAGTTAAAACAACAACGCTCTTATAATGACCAAAGCTCAATAACGATATCCAGTAACTGAGAATTTTGAAGAGATGAATGCTTTAAACAACCACGCAAATCATAAATCATTAACCAGATATCATATTTATGCAGCTAAATCTTCAAGATGATCATTCGTGTGCATAACTTGAAAATTTAAATCTCCAGCATGACAATTTTCTTAGGAAAAACTAAATCCTGACAAAATTCCCACAATGCCTTTTTTATGCTTTTTCAAATTAAAAAAAAAAAAAAGGTTTAATTAAAAAGATCTAAGAAAGTTAAATCTATCTAAACTAAATCTAAAGCGTAAAAATTAATAAAATTAAACTATAAATCCTAAAAAAAAAATAAAATTTAATTCCTTAAACTAACTAAAAAAAATACTATTAAAATCTAATGTTAAAATTTAGTCTAAATCTAAATTCTAATTAAAAGGAAATTAGTTTTTTATATTTTATTTTTTATAAAGATTCAAACAAAAATAAAATAAAACTAAATACTAACCCTTCAATCCTAAAAAAGCTAGACTAAACTCAATTCTAAAATTAAAATAACTTGAACACTATACAAAATCCTAAAAATGAATATCAATTTTCATTAAATTTTTTTTTTTTTTTTTTAAGTTAAACCCTAAAATAAAAAAAATGATTTAATTTAAATCTAATGCTATACCTATCAAAAAAAAGAAAAACTTAGATTAACATTACCATCAGTAAATGGGGTGGGATTGGCCAGCGTAAAAGAAAAAAAATGACCGAACGCGTGGAAAAGTCTTCGACAGGCACAGGTGACGGAAAGAATAGCCGCTTTCGTGATGGTGTGAACAGAACAGCTCGGTGAACACCCTTTGCTGATGCCCATACCCATTTCAAAATACAAATCTTAACAACGGTACCTTCAGAAACAAAAGAAAACTGCAGCTCTCCACAAAATTCATATATGAAATTTCCGGTTCGAAATTTGCCTGATGAAATCTCAAAAAAACTTCTCAATCACATGCACCTGTAACCTGCAAAAGAAAGAAAAAGGAAAAACCTAATAATATGCGCATGAAATAAACCCTAGATGATCTAGATAGAATTACAGCGTTTTGGCTCTTTTGACAGCCGGATTTAGCAATAAGAGCAGAAATATTTTCAGAGAAATTTTTTTTTTTTTTCAGATTTTCACTATGAAGAACTTCAGAAAATCTCTCATGCAAATTAGAAAAAATAAACTGAATGATAGATCCAGAATCAAAACCAGCTGGGCTTAGCAAAAAAAATGCTTGCGGGAGTTGGCTGGTTCAGCCGAGAACTTCCCCAAACGCCCACCAATCTTCTTCAGTAAGGGTTTTCTGCACACCTTAAATCAACCATCAGTAAAGAGAGAAAGAATGATGCTAGATTTTAGATAACAATGGAGATACCTGCCATTACTTCAGAAACCCTAACACCATTCAAACCCTAGCAAGTGAACAAGATACCTGTGCTCACAATACTCTACAATAAGCTATTATTAATGGCTGAAAAATAAAATATGCAGAAAATAAAACAGCTCACAACACTTCCAGAGAGTAATATCATCAAAATTTGGATCCCAAAGTCTTCTTTTATTAACCAAAAACAAATTGCAAGAGAGCTTCTTCAGTACAAGACTCACAGATCGAATGATCTGAAATGACCCCTAGCACCCTATTTAAAGGAAATGATCCCAACGGCTAGTTCGAGTGATCCATGTCGAAATGATCTCGACCGTTGATGAGAATCAAGACATCTCTTAATCTCATCCGTCGATTTATTAAAAAAAGATATTTTACATGCATTCACTCAAAATATTATTATTTTATTATTTTAGGGTTTTTGCTTTATTTTATAATTTTTATATTTTTTAATTTTATATATATATATATATATTTATTTATTTTTTAATTTTTTAATTCATTTTAAAATGGAACCTTGAACTTAACCTTTGGAAAAATCTCCTAGGGCCTAGGACTTAGGACTCATGAGGGGATTTAAAACATTTTCCAACCCTCAAGACACTTTACATCATGACTTTTACAATTTAGATCTTAAGGGGGAAAACCCCTTTATCATAGACCCTCATAAACCACCCAGTTCTGCGACACAACATTAATCTAGCAGATTAACACACTAGGATTCTGCTAAAATTCTAATGACAAAATCCATCCCGGCTTTGGGGTCAGGCTGAAGGAAAACTCTGTCGATCATGGATCGGTGAGACGAAAAACCTTCCGGGACGTAGATTACCATTAGAAAGTTAAGTCCACCTAGGCAATTTACATACACGACTCATATCTGCTAAGATTATTTACAATTCATACATGCAGACTGGGTTTACAATTAAAATGATCAAGCTGCTGATGACTGTAGGATGGCACGGACATGTCGATCAAGTGCTACCCCTTTTTGCAAAGAAAAGGGGGTGTACTGCATGGGTAGTTGACCGGTAGTGGTCAACATCTGGCTCTACTTGGGGACACGTTGCTGCTCTGTAGGAATGTGAGAATCCAGAATCTGCATCCATACAACACAAAAATAAGTAGCGTCCATCCCAAAATCATCATATACATTAAGCACAGGAAAGATAAAAGCTCTTCATTTATTAACTATCTAGAATTGTAAATCTAATCCTAAAACAGAAATAAAAATGCTGAAAAAAGGAGTAGGGTTAGAAATACAATACAAAGGATGCCCCATGGCATCAGATGTGTTCAATATAGTGTATACTGAGCATTTGCCTGCTTTCAGGCAAATCTGTCGGCTGCTTGTCGGATGTGCCATGTCCAATTCTGCATATGGTAGGACTTTTTCCTATCCGTAAATCAAGCTGCTCGCGGTCGTCTGATGCATCAAACCTTCTTCTTATTTTCTTTCTCTTGTGCTTTTTCTTTGTGGCAGGTTGTATCACTGATGACATGGAACTTTCTGTTTCAAAGCTATCAGATGAAGTATGTAAGATATGCGTGACATGTCTTTCTTTATCTTGCATCTGATCTTTATCATTTTTAAGTCTATCTGGATCACCTTCAATTAACCATCTTTCAATCGAACCAATGACCTCCTCATAATAAGATGGAACTTGTTGCGACAAAGGAGAAGGCTCCTGATTTGTTGATGTCCCTTGATTTCTCTCATCCTTTGACCATTGTTGAAACTTTTGAACCTGTATTTTAATGGCATCCATCTGACTAGAGTGTTCAACCTTTATAGCACTGATTTGCCTAGCATGGTATTCTTCCATGTCTTTTATTACTTTATCGTTCTTTTCCTTTATATTCATCAGGCAATACTGCATGGAGTTTATTTCTTCTTCATGATTTGCTTGCATGGTAGCCAACTGATTATTATGATTGAACGTCATGATAGTCATTTCTTCATCCATAGTTAATAACTTGTTTTGCATAGATGTAATTTTCCTATCATGACCAGTTTTCATGGTCATCATATTTTCCTCTAAGCCTGACATCTTGCTTTGCATGAATCTAATTTCTGTGTCATGATTAGTCTTCATGGCCTCAATTTCTTTAGCATGTTGATTTTGCATAATCTCCATCTCCCTATTACGTTTTTCCAGGTGGGTGCATAAAGTTCTCACATCATTGACGTAATTAGTTTGATTAATCTCCATATTTTTCACCAGCAGCATTAGTTCTTGTATAATTTGCCTCTAATCGTCCTTTTCATTGTCATTTGTCCCTGATTTTCCACTATCATGGACTTGATCTGCAATAGTACCGGTGGATGACACATTCTGATATGAAGAATCGTCTTGAAATCTTTCACTGACAGCTGGACCTTTTATCAAATTACTTTCATTCTGTTGCACAATTTTAGGGGCAGAAGGCAAGCTGTTTGGATTATCATATCTATCTTTAAAAGCATTGACAATGTCTTGTAAAGAAGTGAAAGAATCCTTAGGAAAATTATTAAACCAATTCAAAGCATCACCCTCTAAAGAAAAGACAAAAAGACGCATTTTGATATCTTCATGATTAAACTGAGGGGGTCTACAGTATATGATCATTATGCGAGTAAACAAGCCTAGATGCCTTCTAACAGCAATTGAATCACCACCCGAGAACACAGGTAATTTAGAAATGGCCTCCTCCGGAAAATCATGGAGACGGTCAGTAAAATGACATGGTTTAAATGAATAATCCATGATGAATAATAAGGGATCAAATGGATGATAGAACAAGATTTCTGCTCAAGAAAATTAAGAGATGAAAGAAATGGAGTCGCCACTTGAACAATGAATCTAATTCTAGGATCCAAAAAGCAACAAACAAGCTGATGAGAGAGGCTTATTGTCTGGGAAAAATAAGAAAATGGAGTCGCCACCCAAACAAGAAACAAATCGAATAGAAGTTGCTGATATGACGAAAGATAAGGTGATGAAAGAGATCCCAAATGATGCCAAAAAAAATGTTGAATTTGCCAGCTCAAATGAGAGATGAAAAAGATGAGAAGATGAATATCGATGAAACTCCAGGAACAGATAAAATCTGTCCCCGGCAACGGCGCCAAAAAATGTTGGCGTTGCCGGGCCAGATGAGAAGATAAAAAAAAGAGAAGGATGATTGTCGTTGAAACGCCGAGAATAAAATGGTCCCCGGCAACGGCGCCAAAAAATGTTGTCGCACAGATTGACACGACAACGCTCAGACCGGGGGCTGTCACCCTGATCCCCGATCTCTTCGTTTAAGCCTGTCTCCCACGGCTAAGGGGGGTAGACCCTGTGAGATGATGAAGACCAACTGCCAAACAGTTGGGTGGGAGACACGATATGATGAGCACTAAAATGATTTAATTAATTTAGCAGACCAGTGCCTTAAGAGATTGGTGTTAAAACGATTACTTGTTAGATGATATAGAAATATAAAACCGTGAACAACAATCATTTATCATCAAATAATTTAGAACAGTGCAAGATATTAGTTAAAACAACAACGCTCTTATAATGACCAAAGCTCAATAACGATAGCCAGTAACTGAGAATTTTGAAGAGATGAATGCTTTAAACAACCACGCAAATCATAAATCATTAACCAGATATCATATTTATGCAGCTAAATCTTCAAGATGATCATTTGTGTGCATAACTTAAAAATTTAAAAAATTTAAATCTCCAGCATGACAATTTTCTGAGGAAAAACTAAATCCTGACAAAAATTCCCACAATGCCTTTTTTATGCTTTTTCAATTTAAAAAAAAAAGAAAAGGTTTAATTAAAAAGATCTAAGAAAGTCCTCGAGTAAAGGGAAGAAATTCGTTGGGGCATGGAAAAATCATCATGAAAGGGTGCAGAGAGAAGGATCGAGTCCTCGACTATAGTACAGTGACGGCGGATGGAGTGGGTGGGCGGAAGTACACTCCAGGTGAGGTAATTAATGGCCGAACGATGAAAGGTGCAGGCTGCGGCTCGCCTAACCTCACAACAGAAGGGAGGAATACCGATATGATGACAGGGAACAAGGGATTACAGGAGTGCTACGGGCGGCACAGGACAACCGGATCAAACGGTTTCTCGAAGGAAAGAAGCCGGATATATTCCCTAAATCGGCTGAATGAAAAACCATCTTGCATATTTCTAAATTGGGTTAAGGGGGAGGTTCCTGTCAAGCATCATCAGAGAGCAGAGACTGTTCCAAGGAACCAGAGAATAAGGAACATCCGACCGTTGTTTACCATGGAAACTAGACAGCAGCGTAGGCAGGTGGAGGAAAACCAGAGTGTCGGGGTTGACAGCCGAAGCCGTAAAGACAAATTCATTATGCAGCAGGACCCTCCTTTTACTGTTCTGGAAATTGAGGATGATTCGGGCGACGACCCAACCCCTGATACTGGCAGCGACCGCAGATTCCACGGAAACAACTCGCCGGGGGAAGGAAAGGAGCACCGGGAAGCGGTTTTGAATAGTTTACAAGGCTCGAAGGTCCGGCGCTATGGCATGAGGAAGCGCAGCCCGCCAACTGATAAGGACCCAGACCGAGACGGCAAACGGATGAAAAGCCAGAAGGGTAAAGGTAAGATGGAGGGGGAGACCTCCAGAGGTGATCAGGGGAAGAAACGGCAGAAAAAAGAAACCGTCATCCACCGTATTCGCAGGGCGGAAAAGGCTTTTAACCGGAACGCTAAACCTGCTGTCCGCAAGCTCATGCAGCACCTGGAAGAAGATTCGATCCAGGAACAATCTGATGAGGAGATGGGTGACTGGGAATTTCTTAACCCTGACCCGGGGCATACGCGTGGGCGCATGTCCTTATTCAAACAATCGCTCCACATCTACTGGGTTATGAAGGGCCTCCTGGCTAAAGCGCTGGAGCAGGTGGCGAAAGAAATGGTCAATCTGGCTAAAGGGGGTCCTGATATCCGCCGTGAGCTAGCTTTCCTGCGTGTAGCAATGACTGAACAGGATAAGAAGCTGGAAGCTATACAGCAGCAGCTGAATCGCGTCATCCCAGCCCCAGCGGAAGAAGCAGCTCAGCAACCTCCTGGCGGTAACGAATGATATGAAATATGTTTAAGAACTATAGAAATTTTTGTGGTTTTAGCTTTGAACCTGATATAGATAGTAGAAAGTATGCAGTTCAGAACAGTAGTTTTAGGCATAGTTCTAGTAAGGCTCATGATTGTATAGTTTATCTAGCTCAGACTAACAGACTGAGAGCCTTCTATTTTTGGGCTGCTTTCAAAAACTATCGATGGCACTCTGGCCCGGTTTCCCCTAGTGGGCGGGCAAAGACTGATTATGATATGATGTAATGTTTTTTGAACGAGTAATAGAATGAGAAACACCTCAGCTTACAAAAAAAAAAAAAGATCTAAGAAAGTTAAATCTATCTAAACTAAATCTAAAGCGTAAAAATTAATAAAATTAAACTATAAATCCAAAAAAAAAAAAAAAAATTAATTCCTTAAACTAACTAAAAAAAATACCATTAAAATCTAATGTTAAAATTTAGTCTAAATCTAAATTCTAATTAAAAGGAAATTAGTTTTTTATATTTTATTTTTTATAAAGATTCAAACAAAAATAAAATAAAACTAAATACTAACCCTTCAATCCTAAAACAGCTAGACTAAACTCAAATCTAAAATTAAAATAACTTGAACACTATACAAAATCCTAAAAATGAATATCGATTTTCATTAATTTTTTTTTTTTATTTTTTTATTTTTTTTTAAAGTTAAACCCTAAAATAAAAAGAATGATTTAATTTAAATCTAATGGTATACCTATCAAAAAAAAGAAAAACTTAGATTAACATTACCGTGGACTGGCCAACGTAAAAGAAAAAAAATGACCGAACGCGTGGAAAAGTCTTCGACAGGCACAGGTGACGGCGGACAGAGATGCGAATCGGTTTGAAAATTACCTGAGTGCTTCGACTGAGATTGGATTTGTTACCTGATATAAGTTCATGCCACTGTGTGAAAGTATGCAGCCAGCGTTTCAGAAGATCGTATTGGAGCTGAGAACGTCTTACCAGATGCCCGCGCGGAATGACTTTGACACACGTCCACAGAAATTTACTTAGCCAAATACGTGAAGCCTCAGTCCACGCAGCACGTGAGTTGCTGAACGGGCAGAGAAACTTAACGCTGATGATGCGTCCTTTTTTTGATGATTTCACGCAATCACGCCCACGCAGAGATCGATGCCTGATATAATTTCATGCCGCTGCACAGACTTTCGATTTGTCTTTGGCTGCTCAGGCTTGGTGACAGGAAACTTGTGTGAATGACGTGGGCGTAAGCAGAGAGAGCTGGAGCGGGTGGCTTCGACGGAGGAGCCTTATGCAGATAGCCACGTTTCATTTATTGATTTTCAGGTGGAACGAGCAGCTTTGGAGGAATGCTCAGCTCTTTATAGACTGATCACGTTTGAAAAAATAAAGAATAGCCGCTTTCGTGATGGTGTGAACAGAACAGCTCGGTGAACACCCTTTGCTGATGCCCATACCCATTTCAAAATACAAATCTTAACAACGGTACCTTCAGAAACAAAAGAAAACTGCAGCTCTCCACAAAATTCATATATGAAATTTCCGGTTCGAAATTTGCCTGATGAAATCTCAAAAAAACTTCTCAATCACATGCACCTGTAACCTGCAAAAGAAAGAAAAAGGAAAAACCTAATAATATGCGCATGAAATAAACCCTAGATGATCTAGATAGAATTACAGCGTTTTGGCTCTTTTGACAGCTGGATTTAGCAATAAGAGCAGAAATATTTTCAGAGAAAAAAAAAAAAAATTCAGATTTTCACTATGAAGAATTCAGAAAATCTCTCATGCAAATTAGAAAAAATAAACTGAATGATAGATCCAGAATCAAAACCAGCTGGGCTCAGCAAAAAAAATGCTTGCGGGAGTTGGCTGGTTCAGCCGAGAACTTCCCCAAACGCCCACCAATCTTCTTCAGTAAGGGTTTTCTGCACACCTTAAATCAACCATCAGTAAAGAGAGAAAGAATGATGCTAGATTTTAGATAACAATGGAGATACCTGCCATTACTTCAGAAACCCTAACACCATTCAAACCCTAGCAAGTGAACAAGATACCTGTGCTCACAATACTCTACAATAAGCTATTATTAATGGCTGAAAAATAAAATATGCAGAAAATAAAACAGCTCACAACACTTCCAAAGAGTAACACCATCAAGATTTGGACCCCAAAGTCTTCTTTTATTAACCAGAAACAAATTGCAAGAGAGCTTCTTCAGTACAAGACTCACAGATCGAATGATCTGAAATGACCCCTAGCACCCTATTTAAAGGAAATGATCCCAACGGCTAGTTCGAGTGATCCATGTCGAAATGATCTCGACCATTGATGAGAATCAAGACATCTCTTAATCTCATCTGTGGATTTATTAAAAAAAGATATTTTACATGCATTCACTCAAAATATTATTATTTTAGGGTTTTTGCTTTATTTTATAATTTTTATATTTTTTAATTTTATATTTTATTTTATTTTATTTATTTATTATTATTATTTTTTAATTTTTTAATTCATTTTAAAATGGATCCTCGAACTTAGCCTTTGGAAAAATCTCCTAGGACCTAGGACTTAGGACTCATGAGGGGATTCAAAACATTTTCCAACCCTCAAGACACTTTACATCATGACTTTTACAATTTACATCTTAAGGGGGAAAACCCCTTTATCATAGACCCTCATAAACCACCCAGTTCTGCGACACAACATTAATCTAGCAGATTAACACACTAAGATTCTGCTAAAATTGTAATGACAAAATCCATCCCGGCTTTGGGGTCAGGCTGAAGGAAAACTCTGCCGATCATGGATCGGTGAGACGAAAAACCTTCCGGGACGTAGATTACCATTAGAAAGTTAGGTCCACCTAGGCAATTTACATACACGACTCATATCTGCTAAGATTATTTATAATTCATACATGCAGACTGGGTTTACAATTAAAATGATCAAGCTGCTGATGACTGCAGGATGGCACGGACATGTCGATCAAGTGCTACCCCTTTTTGCAAAGAAAAGGGGGTGTACTGCATGGGTAGTTGACCGGTAGTGGTCAACAGGGGATATAAGGAGACAGAGGAGGACATGAGAGGGGGGTTTTCATTTTGGTATTTCGGAAGAAGTAGACTGTCGAAGCCATACAAAGAAGTAGTAGTCAGAGTGAATTTGTGGAGAGAAACTTGATAATTGAGTAATTGTTCTTGGAGTTTTGGGCACAGGGGCTAGAAGACCTCAAATACAAAGTCTTCTGGATCTGGGAACTGGATAGGTTGATCCGAAATAGGCTGGGAGGAAAAGGTCAGTTTGGTAACAGCAGCAAGAGCAAAGGCGGTTCATAATCACCTTCAAACACGATTTCCAAGTAAGTATTTGCAATTATACTGTTAAAATTTAGATTGTTTGGTTAATTCCTAAATTGAGGGCACAAAATTTTCATTTATGGTTAATTTCTAAATTTAAGGCATTTCACTCTGGTATCAAAGCGAGGTTCAAACTCTGCCGCACCCTATAGGCCCTATACGTACCGACCAATGTTATGCGTCTTGTTCTATGGATGGACGAACTTAATTTAGGGCTTTGACTGTGATCGACTCTAGATTTGGAGTGTTCAACAACAATCGTTGAATTTAGGGGTAGATCTTTTGACAACCTAAATCCAGAATGCCCCGACAATGTTTAAATTTGCTTTCGTAAATGTTTTTAGGGCATCTACACATGAAAATACTTAGAACCGCACCCGATGCACACACGCATGGTATGTATGAACATTGTTGTTTTTTATCAATTTCAAGTTTCTTAGGGACATGAAAATCCCAGTCTCACTTGTGGACTCTTCATCCGTTCTTGCCCTGCATAATGATCATGCACGCCCTCTATCGGACTTCTTCGACATTGAGATATGTAGCCTCTTGGGTCGATGCCTTCAAAGACGAGATTTCTACAAGAAAATAAAAAAAATATGTTTTAGAGAGATTCTGCAACCCGATGGTACCATCCACAGGATCGATGGTGTGTATCAAGGCCTGTATGTTGACCATGACGAGTTTCGCAACCTTACCCATCCGCTGCAGGGTCTCCGGCAATAAAGTCGACAAAAAAGAAAAAACACGTGGCTTTGGTGGCATGAAGACGGTGGGTGGGTGGGATGTTGTCGCGTAGGATTAAAGGAATTCACTTGTACATGACTAGACTCCCAAGTAGAACATTTGAGTCCCTTATTAACGCAAAGTCTAAAAACTTTGAAGACTCATCGCATCCATCTTCAATAAAGAGTTAGAGTTCCGATAATCGTTTAGGGAGAATTTTTTTTTTTAAATTATTTATAAACTCTCGATGTGCAAATTCAATTTTTGTGTCACATTAGAGTCTTCTGATTGGTTTTCAATCCGAAACTTATCTATAAATATCTTTATATGCAAATCCGACACTCCAGTTGATGGGAATATTAAGTTTAATATATATATATATATATAAACAAGTGGATATTCACTTTCGGATTTCTCATAAAGGAATGATAGTTATAGATGATGGTAGCCGTGATTTTTTTTCCCAATGGAATGAAGGCCAAGGGCTCAATTAGAAGTGGAAATAAATTTGAATTCTCGAGCATGATGAATTCACCTTTAATCAACTACTTAATAAATCCTAAAACTAATTAAATATCAGGTTACTCAATAATGAATGTATTACTCAACCAACAAAAGTTATTCCAATAGTTGTGTCATGTCCCATCCCAAATAAATTTGTAATAGGTTTTGGTCTCTCCACAATTTTGCATAAATTTTGATAAGTAAAAGAACCCAACAATTTTGACTTAGGAATTTAGGAGAAAGGAAGGCTGAATTAGATTGCTAGTGGAAGGTGCGAGCCACCCACATTGAAAAACGCACTTGGGCTATTTGAATTGCCTTGGAAGGGAAATCGAATGACTTGGAGAGGGACCCACATGAGGGAAGGAAGGCCCATGAAGATATAAGGAGGAAGAACTCCTCAATTGGGACATCCATTCATTCTTGCATATCGAACTTGTGTTTGCTCGAGCTGCTTAGCGGAGTCAACTGGTTGTTTAGCATTGAGTTTCTCAAGCCGGAGACTCAACCTTTCCTTCAGGGGACTTCGAGTGCCACCCTAGGAAGGCATTTCACACTACCTTGAGGAGAACCGGAGGAGATTTGTGGCCTTATCACTCAGCCTTCGAACCAATAGAGTGTATTCCTGGAACACGCAGAGAGGGAAACCCGCAGAGGAGATTCAGAGTTCATCCGGGCAACACTTGCTAAGAAAGTTTGGGGAGTTGGATTACAACAAAGGATCAACCTTTTGGAGGAGTTTTGGAGCAAGAGGTTGTTGCATTTGAGCAGTTCGATTTGTAGCCTTGGTGGACTACGCAGAGGGTCAGATTGGGCTCCCGTGGGAGTTGGGGGAGAGAGCTACAAAGCTGGGATCAGTTGGGAGAAGGGTGGAAATCCATAGGGGACAACATCTTAGTGTTTTGGGGAAGATTTGGAGACCTTTCCCAGCCCATTTAAGACAGGCTGAGTTTGCCAGCGTGAGGAGGAGGACGTGCTCCTTGGAGGTCGATTTTCAGGGGTATGAACTAGGTCAAACCCTTCCTAGGGTTTGGTGGGTTTTGCTTGAGGATCCGGGAGTTGAAGTTGTAGAATTTTTTGGGTGAGGAAGGCAGGGGTTTCAGGACATCCTTTCCAGAATGCAGTGCAGTTTCTGGGACACGTAGATCACTTCTGGAGCAACAGTTGGGCAGCCCTCAGATCATCATTTGCTCACCTAGGTTTTGTCACACTTATCCTTGGAGACAAGCCCAGGTGCACCATTCCATCACTGTTGTATTGGCTCCATGAAGATTTAATAAAATGGCTCAGAAGTTCTCTATTTCTAGTGTTTTCATGGGTGTTTATTGATTGCATCTCATTTTTGGATATTGGTTTGTCTGTTTGCTTTGTTTATCACTGAATTTCCTAGTTAGGAACATTACAGGGGTATTGGAGCCCAGATCTTGGCTTAGCCGTGGGGAGTTTCTGCTATGAGAGAAGGGGACCAACATAATATTACATACAAGAGGTAGAGGTACCGAAGTAGAGAAAAAGAGTTGGAGATCACTCTAGACATGGAGGATAGGGGAAAGGCAGCAGTATTAGAGGAAGACATGGGGGAGCCCAAGAGCAGGGAGGAGATTGCCTTTGATATCCTCTTGGAGGCTTTGAATGATTTAGCAAAGGGTCAAAAGGAAATGCTAGAGGAGATCAAAACGCAGAACTGGGAGAGCACTCCTAGGGGATTTCTATTTGGGGATACTTCGGGGGCCTCTCAACAATTCGACCATCCTTCACCCGCAGCACAACCTCTATCAACGAGTGGGCCAACTCGAGCTACACTGCCCTCTTTCATGCCTTTGACACAGAATGAACCAGCAGGAGCTGAAGATCTTCCATAGATGGGAGAACACTTCAGAGAATGGCAGTCTGTGGGAGCAGACTTCAGGGAACACTCTCTTTCAGAGATTTTTGCAAGCTCAATCAGAATGAGAAGAGCAAGGGCTATGTAGGACAGGGTACATAGAGCTATGAGTTGCAGAGGACGATAGGGAGAATGTACTTCCCCACATACGATGGCACTGCCAAGTGCACTGCTCGGGCTTGGGTTGAGAAGATGGACACTTATTTCCAGCTCAATCAGATGACGGCGCTGGAGGCCATCAAGATGGCTGCATTGCACCTGGAGGGGGAAGCCCACGATTGGTGGTTTCATGGCTTGGCTACCTCGGGGCTTGCCAATGTGACTTCATATGAGGATTTCACCAGGAGGGTGGTGGAGTGTTTTGACCAGAGGGATCCGGAGACTCACTTCAGGGAGCTAACCCAACTCCGACAAACAGGCAACCCAAAACAATACATATCGGAGTTCTTGAGAGTCTCAGTGATGGTGTCGGACCTATCAGATGCTCGGAGGGTGTACACCTTCATAGAGGGCTTACTCGAGCCCCTGCGTGGACTGGTGAAGTCATGCAGACTCTCCACATTGTAGGAAGCAGTTACATGTGCCAGAGATTTACAAGGGGCCATCCCCAAGACACAAGCACCCTTTCCTGCACGTACCGCCTACCCCTAGAAGGGGAGTGATACTAGACCCCCACCTCAGAGAACCGCCCAGGGATGTGGGCAGCTGGATGATGAGACACGGAAGGACCTTAGGAGGAGGAAGTTGTGCTTCACTTGTCGGGAGCCCTGGGCACTAGGCCGTCGTTGCACAACTGTGAAATCCCACTACATCGAGGTCTTCTCAAATAGTGACCAGGAGGATGTGGAGTAGGAGTGTGGTGTGGGAGACGGTGAAAGTCCGATAGAGAGGGGACCACCACTACCTCCTCCACAGGGGGGGGCATCCTTTGCCCCATCCGAGGGAGTCCTTGCTTCTTTATGCGGGGTCCCCAAATTTCTGACATTGAGGATCAAAGGTACGATTCAGGGGCAACGGGTATCAATCTTAGTTGACAGTGGGGCTACCCACAACTTCATAGATGCCCCGTTGGTGCAGAGGAGGGGCCTCACCACGACCGAGTTTGAGGGCTTTTCAGGCTTGGTGTCGGGTGACCGGATCATGTAGTGCACTCGGCATGTGCTAGCCTTGACAGTGACCATGGCGAACTACTCCATAACAGACCATTTCTTTGTGGTTGATGTGCCGGACAACAACGTGGTGATGGGTGTCCAGTGGCTGTACTCCCTTGGACGAGTTACCATTGATTGGAAGAAGCTGGAGATGGAGTTCACCAGCCCGGGTGGCAAGATGGTGGTCATTAGAGGCATGCATTCATACCCACCATAGATAGTCTCAGCGCATAGGATGGAGGCAGATCTACGACATGGAGACATAGCATGGGCAGTAGAGCTGACGGTTTTAGTGGTTGGGGGACAAGACTAGCCACCACCTCCAGACATACAGGCCTTGCTAGACAAGTAGTTAGTGGCATTTGGAGATATTCCACTAGGGTAGCCACCAGACAGGGGATTTGAGCACACCATCGAGCTAGAGCCGAGTGTGCAGGCAGTGATTACCACCCCTTATAGGCATCCTAAGGCCTATAAGGACGAGATTGAGCAAGCCATCAAAGAACTGTTGGCATTGGGCCACATCAGGCCAAGTTCCAGTCCCTTTGCTTCTTCAGTGGTGCTGGTGAAGAAGAAGGATGGAACCTTGCGCATGTGCATTGACTACTGGGCTCTCAACAGGAAGACATTGAAGAACCGGTACCCCATTCCTTGCATCGATGAGTTGATGGATGAGCTTAGAGGAGCCAAGTACTTCTCTAAGATAGATCTACGTTCGGGGTACCATCAGATCAGAGTGAGGGATTAGGATATCCCCAAGACAACCTTTCGATGCCATTATGGGCACTTCGAGTTCCTGGTCATGCCCTTTGGGTTGACCAATGCCCCGACTACCTTTCAGTCATGTATGAACCATGTGTTTCGGAGGCAGTTGAGGAGGTTTGTATTGGTGTTTTTTGATGACATATTGATATACAACAGAACTTGGGAGGAGCATCTCCAGCACTTGGAGGAGGTGTTGCGTATTTTGGAGGAACAATAGTTCTATGCCAAGCTGTCCAAGTGTGAGTTTGGCCTGACCGAGATGCTCTACTTGGGGCATATCATTGGCGCAGATGGGGTGAAGGTACATGAGGAGAAAATACAAGATATCCGTGATTGGCCGGTACCCAGAGATGTGATAGCGTTGAGGGGCTTCTTGGGCATTTGCACGTATTATTGGAAGTTCGTCAAGGGGTTTTCACAGTTAGCAGCTCCCCTCACGAATTTGACTAAGAGAGGGGCTTTCGCATGGACAGATGGGGCACAGTCAGCTTTTGATTGCCTCAAGGAGGTGATGAGCAGTTGTCCAGTATTGGCACTTCTGGACTTCTCCCAACCCTTCATTGTGGAGTATGATGCATCCGGGGAGGGAGTTGGGGCAGTGTTATCTCAGGATGGGCACCCCATTGCTTTCGAGAGTCGGAAGCTCTTACCCCATGAGAGGTCATATTATATATATGACAAGGAGATGTTGGCCATCATGCATGATTTGGCCAAATTTCGACAGTATTTGGTGGGTAACAGATTTTGAGTGAAGACTGACCACAATAGTCTTCGTCACATCATGGGGCAGCAGGACCTCAACGACAGAAAACAAAGATTGGTTAGCAAGGTGCAGGCCTATGATTTTGACAGAGTATGTGCGGGGCAAACACAACGTAGTGGCTGATGCCCTATCTAGGAGACCCGCAGGCCTCTCACTCATGAGCATTTTCCATGATTGGAAGGCCCTACTATTGGTAGAGTATTCTAAGGACAAGAGGGTATGCGAGACTCTAGAGGGGACCACACAGATGAGCGCTACCGGGTGATGGACGAGGTCATCTATTACAAGGGGGGCATATTTTTCATTCCCAAATTGCAGTTGAGGGAGAGAGTGCTCCAAGCAGCACATGACTTGCCATTGTCAGGGCATCAGGGGTTCAAAAAAACATATATGGCAGTCAGGGAGCGTTTCACATGGAAGGGCCTCAAGGGGGATGTGTTGAGGAATGTATAGGAGTGTGAGGCATGTCAGAGGAACAAAGGGAATTGATTCACCCTGCCGGGTTATTGCAGCCACTCCCCATCCCTGAGGGGAAATGGGAGAGTATCTCCATGGACTTCATCACTGGGCTCTCCACAGTACAAGGCAAGGATTGCATCTATGTAGTAGTTGATTGGTTAACTAAGTATGCCCACTTTTTCGCCATCCCAACCCGGTATTCGGCTTCATAGGTTGTAGCGCTATTCTTCAAGGACGTTTTTTGGTTGCATGGGCTTCCTAAGAACATCGTGAGTGACCGAGGCAGCAGGTTCATGGGAGGATTCTGGTAAGAGCTCTTCAGATTGGTTGGTACTGAGCTCACCCCTAGCACGAGCTACCACCCCCAAACAGATGGCCAGAGCGAGCGAGTTAATTTGTGGCTGGAGGGGTACGTTAGGAACTACGTGATTGCAGTAGATGGCTTGGATTCGGTGGCTACACTTGGGCGAGTATTTCTACAACACCACCCATCACATGTACATTAGTATGACTCCTTTTTGTGCATTGTATGGTTATGATGCATTATCTTTTGTTGACATTGTTTTTGGAGACAACTGGGCCCCAAAGGCCAAACACTGGATCCTAGAGAGGCAAGACACTCTCAAGGACAACTTAGTGACAACACAAAATCAGCAGAAGATGTACGCTAATAGGCACCGAACTGAGAGACACTTTGACGAGGGGGATTTGGTGTATCTCCGGTTATAGCCATATAGGCAGTCCACCTTGAAGCAAAAAGGGCCCGAGAAGCTACAACCACGTTTTTATGGGTCGTACAGGGTGGTCAGACAAGTTGTAGTGGTGGCCTATGAGCTGGAGCTGCCTCAGGGGAGTAGAATTTTGTTAATTTTAGGTATGTTCTATGCTTAGATCAATTTATTTCAATTTTCACAGTTAGCTCAATATCTTTTCCAGATTAGCAATCACATCAGCATGATAGTAAATTGCAGATAGAACATAAACATAAATCACAGAAGGCAAGCCAAGACAAGAGAACACATGATGTGGCGCTAGCTAGGGACAAACCCCAATGTGGGGAAACCCTTGATCAATTCTTCTTATATGTTCTTAAGTAGTTCAGTAGAGAGAGAGAGAGAGAGAGAGATAGTACATATACAACATAAGTCAACACTTTGACTTATCTAAATAAGAGCATAGATCATCTCTAAGAAGATGATACATGAGGTAGTTGAACTCAGTTGAAGACATGCTGTTGAACTAATTCTCCAAGGTGATTCCATCACCATGCTGCACCTCATTATCATGTTGCACCTCACTGTGCTGCACCATGCTGCACCCATCATTATGTTGTATCTCATCATGCTTCACTAATCATGATTGTACCCATCACTGTACTGCATCTCCTCATGCTGCACTATGCTGAGCTCTTCATTGCACTATGCTGCACCCAAATGCATGTTGCAATACCTCATCATCCTGCTGCTGCAATACATTCTTGTTGCTGCTATATGCCCATCATCACCATGTTGTACCATTGCTGCACCATACTGTACCATGTTGCCTTCATCATGCTGCCACCTATCACATCATTATGTTGTTGTACTTACTGTGCACTGTGCTTCACCATTATTATGCTGCATATACCAGCCTTAGCTGCTTGCTATGGCTTGCAGCCTAGCAAAGCAACTAGGCAATAGTTCAAGTTCAAACATACAACTTCTTCCTCAATATAGAGACTACTGCTACCATACATAATCCAACAATCTTTTGACATTGCTGCTAGGTTTCCATTGTAGTGACTTAGGGCAACATACAAGTAGCATATAGAAGGCAACATATGCATCCTCCTTGACTACGACCATAGTGTTAAGGACAACGTTTGGGTGATTGAGTATTTCCTATCATTAGGCTAGCGTATGGATCTCACTGCAGTGAATATTATGATAGTGGATGAGGAACCTAGAAGATTGCGGATTAGGCTGTTCTCTTCATGACTTGTGGCCAGCGTAATGGGGATAGCGTATGGAGGCCTCATTGTGCTGCACCATACTGCACCCATCATCACTATTCTGTATCTCATTGTGCTTCACTAATCATGACTGTACCCATCACTGTACTGCATCTCCTCATGCTGCACTATGTTGAGCTCTTCATTGCACTATGCTGCACCCAAATGCATGCTGCAATACCTCATCATCCTGCTGCTGCAATACATTCTTGTTGCTGCTATATGCCCATCATCACCATGTTGTACCATTGCTGCACCATACTGTACCATGTTGCCTTCATCATGCCGCCACCTATCACATTATTATGTTGCTGTACTTACTGTGCACTGTGCTTCACCATTATTATGCTGCATATACCAGCCTTAGTTGCTTGCTATGGCTTGCAGCCTAGCAAAGCAACTAGGCTATAGTTCAAGTTCAAACATACAACTTCTCCCTCAATATAGAGACTACTGCTACCATACATAATCCAACAATCTTTTGACATTGCTGCTAGGTTTCCATTGTAGTGACTTAGGGCAACATACAAATAGCAGATAGAAGGCAACATATGCATCCTCCTTGACTGCGACCATAGTGTTAAGGACAACGTTTGGGTGATTGAGTATTTCCTATCATTAGGCTAGCATATGGATCTCACTGCAGTGGATATTATGACAACGGATGAGGAACCTAGAAGATTGCAGATTAGGCTGCTCTCTTCATGACCTGTGGCCAGCGTAATGGGGATAGTGTATGGAGGCCTCCTTGCTGCATTGAGGAGCCTTCTTTAAGGACAGAGAAAGAGTCTCTATCTACGGTGAAAGACCTGCGGCTAAGGCATGAGGGACCTACGACTAGGCCGGAATAGGATTGCGCATTAGGGCAGCATGTATAGGTCTTAGATCTCCCTGCTTGGACTGTGGCTAGGCATCCTTTAGATAGCCAGGTTAGGGCAACGTATGGGAGCCTCTTTACTGCGGTTAGGGTATCCCTTTTGCTGTGTCTAAGGGCTGTCTCAAACCCTTCCAAAACAGCGTATAGATTAGGGCATCTAGGGCATGATAAGACTGCATTTAGGGTCAGTTGTTAGGCCTCCTTCACAATGCTAGATCTCACTTTGAACTGCGGCCAAACCTTCATGAGACCTGCGGCTAGGCTTCATTATGACAGCAGCTAGGGCATCCTTCTTTTGCTGCGTATAGGGTCTCCTTCTAGACCTGCGTTTTTCCCTTAGAGATTCTTCTTTCCATTAAAACCCAAAACAAGTGGAAAATAAGAAATATCAAGAGAGTTGTTTGTACAAATGACTTGCAAGGCACTTATATTTATACTAAAACGTGGAGCACAAGTGGGGGCAGTTTAGTTGTTGGCCGACCTTGACTTATTGTGCCATAACACAAATAAATTCATATCTCGATGAATACTTATCGAAATTGGATGATATTTAGATCAATCCTATACCTCTCGATGAGAGGAATCCAAGAAAAATATCAGCAATGATAAATAAGATGAACCACATGGAGTTTGGCCCTAGTTGCGAATTTTAACAAATTCACAACATCTTCCATGTCTCATGCCTCAAAAAGGTGTTAGGACAACAGGTGACAACAGGAATAGAGTTAACCCCACTGGATGATGAGGGCCATCTAGTTTTGGATCCTGAGGTCATTTTGGAGACCCGAGAGAGGAAGCTGAGCAGCAAGACCATTAGGGAGTTTTTGGTGCGTTTGAAGAACCTGCCAGACGAGGATGCCACATGGGAGGGTGAGGACATTATGGAGCACCCAGTGTTGAAGTTTCTTGAGGGCAAGCAACATTTGGGAGGGGAGGACTATCATGTCCCTTCCCAAATAAATTTGTAATAGGTTTTGGTCTCTCCACAATTCTGCATAAATTTTAATCAATAAAAGAACCCAACAATTTTGACTCAAGAACTTAGGAGAAAGGAAGGCTGAATTAGATTGCTAGTGGAAGGTGGGGGACACCCACATGGAAAAATGCACTTGGGCCATTCGAATTGCCTTGGAGGGGAAATCAAATGACTTGGAGATGGGCCCACATGAGGGAAGGAAGGCCCACAAAGATCTAAGGAGGAAGAGCTCCTCAATTGGGACATCCATTCATTCTTGCATATCGAACTTGTGTTTGCTCGAGCTGCTTAGTGGATTCAACTGGCTATTTAGCATCGAGTTTCTCAAGCGGGAGACTCAACATTTCCTTCGAGGGACTTCGAGTGCCACCCTAGGAAGGAATTTCACACTACTTTGAGGAGAACCGGAGGAGATTCGTGGCCTTATCACTCAGCCTTCGAACCAATAGAGCATATTCCTGGAACACGCAGAGGAGATTGGGAGTTCATCCAGGCAACACTTAACGGGAAAGTTTGGGGAGTTGGAGTACAACAGAGGATCAACCTTTGGGAGGAGTTTTGGAGCAGGAGGTTGCTGCATTTGAGCAGTTCGATTTACAACCTTGGTGGACTGTGCAGAGGGCCAGACTGGGCTCACGTGGGAGTTGGGGGAGAGAGCTACAAAGATGGGATCAGTTGGGAGAAGGGTGGAAATCCATAGGGGACAACATCTTAGTGTTTTCGGGTAGAGTTGGAGAGCTTTTCCAACCCATTTCAGGCAGGCCGAGTTTCCTAGCGTGAGGACGAGGATGTGTTCCTTGGAGGTTGATTTTCAAGGGTCTGAACTAGGCCAAACCCTTCCTTGGTTTTGGTAGGTTTTAGTTGAGGATTCGAGAGCTGAAGTTGCAGAATTTTCTGAGCAAGGGAAACAGGGGTTTCAACACATCCGTTCTAGCAGGCAGTGTAGTCTCTCGGCAACGTAGATCACTTCTGGAGCAAAAGTTGGGCAGCCCTTAGATCATCATTTGCTCACATGGGTTTTGTCGCACTTGTCCTTGGAGACAAGCCCAGGTGCACCATTCCATCACTGTTGTATTGTCTCCATGAAGATTTAATAAAATGGCTTAGAAGTTCTCTATTTCTAGCAGTGTTGAAAATATCGGTATCGGAAAAATATCGGCGAGGGTCCAGAAAATATCTTACGGCAATATCGGCGAAAATATCAACAAATATCAGCAAGCATAAATTTTTTTTTTTCAAATTTTTAAATAGAGCTGATATTTTCCTAATATTTTCAAAATATCACAATATTTTGCCGACATTTGCCGATATTTTGAAAATATCACGATATTTTCTCGGCGATATATCGTTTTGCCGAATATATCGCGATATTTTCGAATATCGCCGATATTATCAACATTGATTTCTAGTGTTTTCATGGGTGTTTATTGATTGCATCTCTTTTCTGGATATTGGTTTGTCTGTTTGCTTTGTTTACCACTGAATTTCCTAGTTAGGATCATTACAAGTTGTGACTTTAATAAACTTTAATGTGCTCTTAAAGATGAAGTTAATTAATGTTTAACTTCAAAGCATATTATATGTAAAGTTAGTATATTCAAGTATATTAAATATATAGATAACTTTTCTTTTTATATTAAATGCATTTAACTTCAAAGCATAAAACAATTAATGTTTGATTTATATAGAATTTAAATAATTAATGTCAAATATTTCTTTTAAATGATAATTAATTATAAGACTATTAAATTAATATATTAATTATTTTTATGAGCATTATATATATTTGCATATATTTTGTATTTTTAAAAATTATAATTATATATTTATATTGTTTGTATTTGCCGGCTCTCGCCATTCAAAAATCATATAATATAATATATAGTTGGCATCCATGACGTTCAAAACAAATATATGACTCCAAAAATAAATAACTTGTTGGGATTCCAAGACCGAGTCACCTACTCAGTGAATGATTGTGACAATGTTTATTTTCTTAGGGAAGTGTGTGAGCCTTCCACTCAAAGATCCCAAAGCCTTACGTGCCTTTGGCAAGACTACAAGTACTCTTGGGAGAATAAATTTTAATAATAATTTTTTAAGAAACTGTACTAACCGTGAATGAAGATGGAGAGTATTAAATTTATTTTAATAAAAACATCTGAAAAGAGCATTGTTCCATAAGTTGATGAAAGTTAGGAATAGGCTCTTTTCATAAAATATAATTATTAGGAACACATATGAAGGGGTATTAGGTATTTAAATTTGGTATTAACTATATATTATAATGGCGGTATACATATCGAGTACCCCACTTACTTATTCATTATATTTTGATGAGTTAGATATTTACTTAGTTTTTCCCCTAATTAATTCATTACCCTATACTTGTACATTTAGTTAGTATGTATACTAGTACAGTACATGTGGTGCATGCATATGTAACTATTATGTGCATGTTAATATTCCCATGCTCCCTGTAATTCGAGATGGCCATTACAGAAGGACTTCTATGGGAATTTGGAAAATACACCAGGCAGATACTCAGCTGCCCAAGTAGATAGATTTTCTCACTGGCTAAAGTTCAGCAAGAGGAAATCGAATCAGAGGGTGAGTTGTAGGTGAGAGAGAGAGGGACCAACAATAGTCGTGAGTGCAAGAAATGGCAAGAAGAGGCAGCGCAGATCACCCACGTAGAGGCAGTGATGCAGGGACAGTGCAGTCATTGTGCAGAGGGTGATGCAATGTGGCTAGCGTGAGGGCAGCAAATCGTCTCAGGTGTCAGAAATTCACTGTGGAGTGGACAAATTTGTTTGTAAATTTTCTCTCAGTGATTCTTCTTCTATTCTGCTATCCGTAGATTGTACATGAGATTTTGCTGAAGAATAATAAAAGAACCCTCATATGCTGCACCGGTTTTCCCACATTGGGTTTTTCTAGGGACAATTGTCCAAAAATAACTGTGTTGATGTGTTATTGTTATACTAGTATTTTCCTTACATTTATTTTCCTCAGTAATTAATTTGTGAAGACTACAGTGTATGTATTTCGATATTTGCCATAGACAACTGCAAATAATTTGTTTCAGTTAATTAACAAACAGAAGAAATATTATGAATCACTGCAGTAGGATTTGGAATTTCCAGATTTTCACAGCCTACCGCTAAGAATGTCAAAGAAGTATGCAACTTTATGGGGTTGGCGGGCTATTATTAAAGATTTTTAGAAGGATTCTCTTGGATATCCAATCCCATCACAAACCTCCAAAGGAAAGGGGTTAAGTTTGAATGGACAAGTGAGTGAGAGAGAGCATTTAATGAGCTAAAACAACAAATGACAACTGCTCCAATATTAAAGGTTCTTGACATGGAAAAGAACTTTTGTGTATGCACAGATGCATCAAGAGAGGGATTAGGCACAATCTTGATGCAGGATGAAGGGGTTATCGCTTATGCTTCATGTAAACTCAAGACCCATGAAATCAATTATGCCACGCATGATCTGCAATTAGCTGCAGTTGTAATGGCCTCGAAACTATAGAGACATTATCTAGTGGGACGTCAATTTGAATTTAGAACAGATCATAAAAGTCTTGAGTATATCATCACCCAAAAGGGCCTTAATGCTCGACAACGACGTTGGAGTGAGTTATTTAGTGACTATGATTTCAGAGTATCCTACATCAAGGGGAAAGAAAATAAGGTTGTAGATGCTTTAATTAGGAGATCCAGAGTTCATTCAATACTCTCATTGAAGATAGCCTTGAGAAGTCAGATTCTAAACTACCTAATAGGAGACCCGTAATACCAAGTTACCAGCAAATAAAATTTTCCTTGCAAGGAGTACTAGTGCCATCCATGTGGGATGGATACACCATAGAGAATGATGGATTGTTACAATATAAGGGTAAGATGTATGTGTAGGCTGGTGATGAACTTCATAAATTTATAATGAAGGAAGCCCACCAAGCCTCGTATGCTGCTCATCCGGGAGTCAAGAAAATGTATGCGGATTTAAAAAGACTCTTTTTCTAGACATGAATGAAAAAGGATATAACACAGTTCGTGGCCCGATGTCTGCAATGTCAACAGGTTAAAACTGAACATTGTCACCCTGCAGGCCTTTTACAACCACATGATATACCAGAAACTAAGTGGGAAGTTGTTTCGATGAATTTTGTGAGTGGATTACCTATGACCTCCCAAAGACATGACTGCATTATGGTCATTGTTGATAAATTGACTAAGAGTGATCAATTCATTCCAGTTAAGAGCACATTTGAGTCGCCAACCATTAAGCTGGGATCGATTAAAGGATCGAGTCATGTTGGGACCTGAAATGCTCCAAGACATGGAAGAACAAATGGCTACAATTAAGAACAAATGGAAGAACATGGAAGAACAAATGGCAGAACATGGAAGAACAAATGGCTAAAATTAAGCAGAGGTCAAGCTCATCCCTGAAGTAGTTGGACGAGTGCTGAAGAGAAAGGGTCAAGTTCACTTCACCCAAATTACTGGTCGAGTTATCTGTTTATGGGCTCAAGTTTATTCCTTGCTGTGGTTGAGTTCCTTTCTTCTTAAAGGCGCTGGTTGCAACTATTCAAGTTCTGGGCCGAGTTTCATCTTCCAGATAGACTGAGACAGGTTGTTGGTCATGTATTTATCTTCAAAAGGGGACAGAGCCATACCAGGCCAAGTTCTAGGTAGGGAGGGCCAAGTTTACATTCTCCTGAAAGACCTGAGTTCAAGTCTACTAGAGGGGTCGAATACTATTGATTGCCTGTGATACTCATCATTTGGGGTCTTGGTTCCGGATTGCAACAGGAATTGACTGTGGAGTTTATTCCAGGTTTCTCTGTACCATTTCTGTGCTTGCAAACTCTGTTATATATAATTAATACAGTGGCTGAATATTTTTAGAGTTCTGTTATATAAATATTGGTGTTTCCAGCCAAGGAGTAGTTTTTATATGCTGAAATAAATGAATATCAGTGATGTTATTTTCTGAGTTGTATCTGTGTATCCGGAGGAGGAATATAGATTATTGTCTCTATTGAAGATCATGTTGCATTGCTGATATTACTTGAGTTTGTAACAATCACCTACAGGCATACTTTTCTCAACTGTCCACTGGTATTTCTTGTCTTGTTCCTCTTATTACTGTTGGTGTAAACATTATTAGTGGTATGTGTCCCTTTCAAGTTTATAAATAATATTATTCTACTGTTGAAAGTGTTTTCTGCGAACATTTATTTGGTATTGTGTTCGTTACATTAATTAAATGACATGAAAATGCACCTGCAACAAAACATCTGTAAGAACTTGTACCTCAAGCTAATTTCGGAATAGCAGAACATGAAATATTAAATACAGAATTTTAAAGAAATTTAATCTAATGATACCAACCTTTCTGCTTTGCTGAAAGTCTGTCTACCCTGCTGCAATTCTTGTCCCGCTGTCTGCTCCGCTGAAAATCTGTTTGCTCTGCTGCAATTCTTGACCGGCTGTGTCACCAAAACGGCCAAAAACCACCTTGCCAAATTGAGTACAACCTAGGTACTTAGTCTCAGAAAGCTTTCAATTGAAGCAATCTGATTCCCCCATCCCCAAAAACATTAGTATAATCAAGAGTCAAGTTTCCTTCATAACTGTACTATAGTATCCAAAATTGTTCTCAACTCTTCTCCCCAAAATGGTTTTTCCCCCCTTTTATTTCCTCATCCACTGCCTTCTTTTCTTCTTCGTGTCAATATTTTGGTCACATGTAACTTTTATGAAATCGAATCTCATTTGATTTCGTTGATTTTTATTTGAATACGTAGTTTGATTTAATAAGATTTTTTTTTTTTTAAATGAATTAATTAAATTTATAATTTTAATTAATTTATATTATAATTTTATTAATTTTTAAATTGTAAATTTTAATCTTGTACCTTTAAAATTAATATTTTCTGCTGGTTTCAAGGACTTATCATATATATGATACTCTGCACGGCCCCTTATGTAACCGGCAGTCCCATTGACCTACTTTGTGATCATTCGTTGGACATTAATAAAATTATCTTATCTTATCTTATCTGGTAAGGTATTAATTTATTACCTTAATTTATATCTCCTCCTGTAGTAACTAGTTTACATATAGTGCGATACATGCGGGTCCATGCATACGTAGCTATCGTATGGAGGTCTCGTATGTATGGTAATACTCGTATTTTATTTATAGGCGGGTCATTACAACATCCACAAACTGTTTAAGGAAATGACACATTAAAAACTCAAGCCAAACTCAGAATCTAGTGGCAAAACAAAGATGTTCCTAACAGGGTTTCTTACAAAAAATTAATATTTTCCACCCCAAAGTGGGTACTAGGATAATGTTGTTGGAAATTGGCAGCTCAGGGAGAAATTCCCTCCTTGGAGAAGCCATTCTCACCTTGAGACCCTACTTGCCGTTGGAAAAAATTAATTTGGACATGGGAAAATTATTATTTTAATGCTGGTCCATGTCTAATTTAAAGGTACAAGTTGGTGTGGAAGAGGAAATTCGACCCACAAGACCACATATAAATACAAGTTACTTGGCATTCCTTGGAGGGATTGCATCACACATCTTTTCTTCTTCATTTGGTTCGTACACCTATGAAATTGTAGGGTCCGAATCAACGTTGCATGAAGCGAGGATGAAACGGGGACGTTTTTTGGAAGCAGGGATGTGGAAGCGTCATTTCCCAAAAATCTAGGAAGCGAAGCGTCTACTATATATATATATATTTTGCATTTATATTAAAAAACATCCCAAATACCAAATTAGTTGTAGAAGACATGAAAACATGCATATTTTTACATAAATCAAGATAGATATGGCATCCATGATTCTATTGTTCATCAATGATTAATTATTCTAGCATCAACCATCTAGATTTTGGCAATTACAAACATACATCAAATTTTTAAGCATATTATAAAACATAAAACATTTAAAAGATAAATCATAAAATCATCAAACATTCAAGTAACTTATCTAGCAAGTGAGCAACTGCGAACATTAGACATGTCCAAAATTCAAATAATAATGCTTACAAAATAGGCCACTTGGCCACCACCATGGCTCAAGTACATATTGAACTAGGAAGAGTAAGACAAAAAAGTTCAAATTCACAACAAGCCTACAAGTCTAATCTATGACAAAAGTAGTAAATTGTGAATATATCTACTAATCTCTCCTCCTTCCACCACGAACAGGACGTGTCGGTGGGCCTCCACGTGGTGGCAATGAAGAAGATGGTGCCTGTGGATGTTGTGGCACTGAAACTGATGAAGATGAAGCTCGTGGTGTTGATGTTGAAGCATGGAACCTGGGAACCAAGGTAACAGATGGGGGTGGCATCTCAACTCGATCATCATCATCCTGGATAAGAGCATCTTCTAATTGCTCTAATCCAATGTTGCACGAAGTGGGGACGAAGCGGGGACGTTTTTTGCAAGTGGGGACGCTGAAGCGTCATTTTCCAAAAATCTAGGAAGCGAAGCGTCTGCTATATCTATATCTATATATATATATATATATTTGCATTTATACTCAAAACAAACATCCCAAATACCAAATTAGTTGTAGAGGACGTGAAAACATGCATATTTTTGCATAAATCAAGATAGATATAACATCCATTGTACATTAATGATTAATTATTCAAGCATCAACCATTTAGATGCATCAACCATATAGAATCTAGATTCTTCTCCTCTTGTCTAGCCTTTGCCTCTACCTCGATTGTCTAGGGATATTAGTCAACATTGCCCAATTTTGATCAAACTACCTAATTCAAGACTTAAAATATGGTAGAAAAAGCTTAACATGCTTCATCGATGATTTTGACTTGATTGAAAGGTAATTTTTTGCTAAGGGCATGCCGCGTGACAAAGGAGTTCAACAATTAACACCACCAACACTAGGGTACATATAGGGCTTGGTGCTCTTGATTAAATGCTAATCGCATACCTTCATACTTGATATAATCTAATGAAATGCCACAATTCCATTGATCTTGAATTCCTGAAAACTATTAAGTCTGCTGAATTTTGAATAGGATATGAAATTCTATTTTCTCCATGTGAAGTCCAATGAGGCTGGAACCACTCTCAAACATCTTGAGTCATTTCATGGTAATGTTAAAAATTTAAGTAAAAGGATGAAAATGAAAAATAAAGGAGAATGTCACTTTTACTTTAAGAATTTAACATTAACATGAGGGAGCATCTACTATATTTATATTTTTTTTTTGCCTTCATTCCTCACCCTAACCCAAGGTGGACCCACCCCCAACAAGCAAATTCACCTAAAATTAAAAAAAAAATTGAAAAAAAAAACGATTTTCTAAACGCTTTTCCAGAATCGTACGGAAGTGTACGCTTCACCCTCCGAAGCGCCGTACGGAGCGCGCTTCGGAGATTCGGAAGCGCACTTCCGAGCCACGCTTCGGAAAATTCTAGGAAGCCGCAAAATCAGGCAAAAGCGCGCTTCCGCCGAAGCTTCCTAGACGCTTCCGCACGAGACGCGCTTCCAGGCTTGGAACCCGGGGGGGCGCTTCGTGCAACATTGCTCTAATCGCAACTCTCCATCCTCCAAATTGGGCTCCTCTGGATTTCTATCCCAAAACTTAAGGTCTTTATTAGTCTTTGCATCATCACAGTAATGGGACAACAATTGCAAGTTGTAGTGAACATAAACCAAGCTCTTTGCCCGGTCTAAACTCAACCTGTTCCTTTTAACATTGTGGATGAAAGAATAAGAACTCCAACATCTCTCTGTAGAAGAAGCGTTTACCACTTGTGATAGCACCCACAATGCCAAAGTCTGTGGAAGTGGAATAGCACCTCCGTGCATGTTCCACCACTCAAGAGAAGAAAAAGTCTCTCGATCTTTAATTGCATGCATACTCCCAAATGGACCAGTGCTAAGCATATAGTTTCTCAACTGTTTCTGTACCATGGCAGACTCCTCCTCTTTAGGGACTAATTTATCCAATGCTCTCATATAAGCCTCTAGAACCTCTGGATCTAGGTGTGGTTTTCTCTTGCTCCCTCCCTCAGGTGCTGGTGTTGAAATCCATGATGGATGATAATATTTAGGTGTCAGAACATATGCTAAGGCATGCATTGGAATGTTTGGCATATCCCATCGGTTTTCCACCTTTGCACAAATATAATTGTACAAGGTGATATCTCTAGGCTCAACAATGTCTTTAATTTGCCCCAACATGCTATCCATTTGCTTATACACCTCCCTAATTATTGGCCGATCTGAATCTGCAAACTTGATCATGTAATAAATTGGTTTGGTGAATTGCAAAACATATTTAATCTGTGACCAAAATAACAAGTCAAGAATAGTGTCCTTGGCTACATTAGCTCCATCTCTATCATTGTTAATTTCCTCCTATGATTCAAAGGTCACCATATTAGTTAAAGCTTGTCTCAACTTCACTATTTGCCTAAAGGTGACGTAATAACTTGCATATCTTGTTTTTGCAAGTTTAAGCAATTGCAACTTGGAGTAAGTGCCATAAAAGTAGTTTACCGTTGTATGCCCTGTGATAAATTTAATGAGTTGTTTCCCTCTCTTGTAAAGCTCATTAATCCATCCACATTCTTTATGCTTCACAATATCATGCATCAAAAGGTTCGATGTGTGCACCAAGCAACCAAACCAAAAAATGTGTGGATGAGTACGCTTAATAAATTTTCTTGCTGCATTATCAGTGATCACTTGAACCACATTATTAGGACCAACATCTCTGATTGATTGCGATAGGAGATCTACAATGTTTTGGGAAGTTGCACTGATGGAGGAGTCATGATATGTAATAAATATTGCACCACTAGAAGAAACACCAAGAACATTTATCAAATCTTGGTTTCTAGTATTTGTCCACCCACTTGATACAATGGATACCCCACAATCCACCCACTCATTTGTAAAATGTGTCAAAACTCTTTGAACCTTTGCTTTTTCTCTTTCTAATAACATTGTTCTAGCTTTCTCATGGTTGGGGCTTCATTAATGGCCTTAACCATATCATGCCAATAGGGAGAGTGAAGCACATTGAATGGTACACCGCAAGCACAAAGAAATCGGACTATCTTTTCATCCACATCATCCCTCCCAACAACATTAAGGAAATCCCCTATTATTCTACCTCCAGAGCTTGCAGAAGTACCATGAGGAGATAAGCTACCAAATCTAGAAGTTGCACTTGATATAGGCTGAGTTTTTTGTTTCTTGCTTTTTTGTTGTGCAACCTCCTCTATTTGGATATATTTTCTTCTTTGTTCAGTTGAAATGTTTTTGCAAATTTGTATCCCCACGACACCCTTTTTCTCATCACTGTCCATCACCCCACAAAGATGCCTGTTCACACGGGTATATGAACCACCATATGGTTTTCCTCCATGACAACCATGAGGGCACAAAAATTTGGTCACGTAGTTCCACAAGGGTGTCAATGCAGCGTTCCCTCTAGTGTTTCAGTGTCCCCTTTAGGTTCATCCCCTTCCTCTTCAAACCCTTCCTGCTCATCGTACATTGGGTCACTCATATGGGGATCAAGATCCTCTTATTCTTCTTCCCTTCTATTCCTACTCCCCCTTGCCATCATGAAAACCAAAAGTGGAATGATAAATAGAAGCCAAAAACACCATCTTGGAATATGAATATAGGTGGTGGACAACCTGCAATTAAAGGAGAAAGAAGAAAGAATGGGAGATAGTAGGAGAGGGAGGAGAAAAATTAGGGAGTTTGGGGTTTGCACTTACCTCTTTAGCTCTTGTAGGTGGAAGCCCGTCTTTACTCCTCCAAGCTCCTCCTTCTTCACTCCTCCGAACTCTCCTCAAGTCTCTCGTCTCTTTCTCCTTTATTCTCCAAGCTCTCCAAAAATACAAGAGTGAGCAAATTAGAGGAGAAAGAGGCTTTTAATCCCTTCATTCCCTTCTCTAACCCAACTTAGTCTCACCCCAACCACAAGTTAACAAAAATAAAATAAAATAAAAGGAAAATTAGTGGACTGCACGGTGAAACTGGCTGGCGGCCCCCACAGAGTTGGTCATGATCCGTACGGAAGCGACCCCGATGCACGGCGTTTCTGTCGGGTGATCTGCCCCTCGAAATGTGTCTCGACAATTCCGAAACGCGGATCGTGCTGGACAGTTCCCACATGCCAGGTAGCGTCTTTTTCGGCCTGATCTGTGTTTCAGAATTTCAGGGATGCGTTTCAGAGGCGGATCACCCGTGAATTCGTACGGGTCACGTTTCAAGGTTTTGATGCCAGGTGGTGTTTCGTGCAACACTGGGCCGAGTTCACACGTGCGAAGGAGAGAGAGAGATTTTTGTTGATCAACATTGACTTTGAAGGATTTGACTTCGTTTGACTTGATTTTAGATCTATTTTGGGAGGCCGAGTTCAGGAGAAAGAAGACCAAATTTTTTGGGGCACTTTGACCGATGTTGACTGCAATTTCTGAGCTAGGGTTTTTGCTGGTTAAACTTTGATTTTGACCAGATTTTGTGGGCAGACTTTTGGGACTATGTTGACGTTTTGACCAAGCAAGGAAGGCTACATTCTTTGACAGGTTGACCGAACATTTTGGAGCAGATTTGACCATTGAATTTGGATTGGTTACAACTGCGTTGATTGTTGTTGACTTTGCCTAAAAAATATGCAGAATTGAAGTTTGACCATATTTGACTTTTATGCTCAAATTGATTGGATATTGTTTGGTCAAGGCTTTACCTTTGACTAGTTGTTGATGTACTTGGACTATGCATCTCTTTGCTGAATATTTGATGACAATCTAATAGAAGAAGAATTTGGAAAGGGTTTTCCCCCTTGTGGGGTTTTTCCCTAGTCTTTGACCAAATCTTCGTGTCTCTATTGTTCTTGGTTGTCTTCTATTGTGCATTTGGTTTTATGTTCTACCTACTTACTATTACTGTGATATTCCCACTTAGGAATATTGGTAAGGAGAAATAACAATTTTGCCCAATTTTGTCTTATTTCGTATTTGCACTTAGGAAACGTGGGTTTGGGGGTCCCACTCGAATTTTTGGAGTTAAGGGAAGGCTCAACATTAGAAGAAAGGATAGGAAATTGAATTGCTGGTGGAAAGTGGGGGCCACTCATGGAAAATACGATCCCATAGGAAGTACACACACATTAGAGGGAACGAATGGTGGGGAAGTCGATGGCTGGGCCCACATGGGCAATTAGGAGGCACTTTGACAAAAGAGGAGGCAATCACTTTTGGGCATTCTTGATCATTTGAGCATTCTCTTAGACTAGCATGCTTGAGCTGGAAGCCAAGTCTACAGATGTTGTTGAGCACAAGAGGTTTTCAGGCGGAAATCTCACCCCTTGCTTCGGTGGTCTTCGAGTGCCAGCCTAAGCAAGGAGTCTCATCCTTTTCAGATCAATCCAGGATTAGTGTAGTGGGAGTGTGGAGGAGTTCCAGTAGTAATAGGGTAGGGACGGCACAGTGCTTGTTAGCGCCACATGTGGGACTTGAGGAGAGAAGGGAGTTTGGGGCTGAGACTTGTGGGGGAGTCTGGGAAGGAGAAGTGTTGAAGATTTCAGCCATTTTGGGGACTCTCAGTAGCAAAATTTTCTAGCGGGCCGAAATACTCAGTAGCAGAAGGAGCTAGGGGAAATTGGGCTGAAATTCCGAAGTCAACATTTGGGCAATTCCTTGGTGGGTTTTTGTGCGTTATTGGTGGAGAGCCTGGGGTTAATTTCCCGGAATTTTCTGAGCACCGGAGGAGGCCTTTGCAGCTATTGTTTACAGCCAGTAACTCATTTTCTTAGCAGTTCAACGCAGAGCTAGACAGAGATCAGCCAGTAGATTTGGGGGACTTGTCTTCTTCACTTGGGCTTTGCTAGCTTGCCTCAGTCAAGCCCAGGTGCACACTTTCCAAACATCAGATTGTAACCCCATGTTTTCATAATATAATGGCTTAGCACAGTGCAGTTTTTGGCTCTATATCGTGGTTTGATTTGTGTGCAATTTTCTGGTGTATTTTTACTATGCATGCTTTGTTTATTACTGTAAATTTTCCTTAGGGCTATTGCAGTGGTATCAAAGCTCATAGTCTTGGCTCAGCTTGTGGGAGAAGCATCAGTTTATGACACCAGAAGACCAACAGAGCGTGACTTACTGAAGGCAAAGGTATAGGAGCTGAGAGAGGCAACTACAAATTACCCGAGATCTAGTGATAGTTGAACCAGAGGTCGAAAGGCCAAACATGGGGGATAACGAGAGAGATAGAAGGAGTAAAAGAGGAGGAGTTTTCCCAACATCTTCTCAAGCCCGTGCAGGATCTGTCTAAGGGTATTGAGGAGTTGAGGCAGCAAAATTGCAGTAACAACAGGGGCAAAGGGATTCAAGGGGGATTCCAAATTGGTGAGGGCTCCGATACTTTGCATCACCAAAGTGGTCATGGCCCCAATGCACCCCTCATTCCTAGCACTCCACCTAGGTCCACTATTCCCACATTTATAGCATCCAGTGCTAGAGGGCCACAAGGGCAAGAGGAAATGCCCATGGGGGACTATTTTGTGGAGTATCAGTCATATGGGCCTAGCTTTAGAGAAGCCATTATCATCAGGGACTTTTTTCAGCTGAAAGGTAATAACAGCTAAAAAGGGAAAGGCAGAGGAAGCTACACACGTTGTACCCATTTGCAACTCACCATGGGGAGATTGTTCCTCCCAACTTTCGATGGTTCGTCCAAGAGCTCAGCAAAAGCATGGGTTGAGAAGTTGTATGTCTACTTCGAGCTCAATCAAATGATGGAAGGAGAGGCAATTAAAATTGCCACATTGCATTTAGAAGGGGAAGCCCATGACTAGTGGTTCCATGGGCTAAACATGATGGGGCATGTCGGAGTGACATCCTATGAGGATTTCACTAGGAGGGTGCTGGAGCGCTTTGAGAGGAGAGACACAGAGGAGCATTTTAGGGAGCTTACAAGGCTCAAGCAGATTGGGAGAGCTGAGACCTACATCTCAGAGTTTTTAAGGTTGTCAGTGATGGTGCCTGATCTATCAGAGGCCAGGAGGGTCTTCATGTTTGTAAAGGGGCTAGCAGAGCCATTGAGGGGTTTGGTGAGGTCCAATAGGCCCACCACCTTGCAGGCCGCATTAGGGAGAGCCCGAGATTTGCAGGATGCTCTACCTAGGGCTAGAGCACCGTTACCTCCTAGACAGGGTTTCTAGCAGAGGGGAAGAGACACTAGGGCTCCACCACTAAGAGCCAACTAGGGACGTGGGCAGCTAGATGTGGAGCCCTGGAGAGACTTCCTCCGGAGGAAGCTATGTTTCACCTGTCAAGAACCATGGGCACCGGGCCACATATGCATAACAAGCAAGGCCCATTACATTGAGGTCTTTTCTGACAGTGACCCAGAGGACGATGTAGAGTTGGACGTGGGTGGAGAGGACAACGTTGCACGTGTGGAGAGTGGACTGTCACCACCAACCACCACCATGGGGAGCTCCCTTTGCACCAGCAAGAGGGGTCCTTGCATCTCTACGTGGGGTACCCAAGTTTTTGACCTTGAGAATCGGGGGCACCGTGCAGGGGTAGTGTGTCTCAGTTTTGGTGGACAGTGGGGCTACCCACAATTTCATTGATGCCTAGATTGTTCAGAGGAGGGGCATCACAACCGAGGAGCTTGAGGGTTTTTCGGTTCTTGTGTCGGGAGATAGAACCATGCAGTGGACATGCTATGTTTCTGTCTTGATAGTCACCATGGGGAACTATTCAGTGACAGATCAGTTTTCGTGGTGGATGTGCCAGACACCAATGTGGTGATGGGTGTCCAATGGTCACTATTGATGGAAGGAAGCTGGAGATGGAGTTTACAGGGCCAGATGGAAAATTAGTTTTGCTGAGAAGTATGCATTCTTACCCTCCTTAGACTGTTTCGACCCACAGGATGGAGGTTGATTTGAGGCATGGTGACATTGAGTGGGCTGTGGAGCTGAGAGTTTATGAGGCTGGGGGTCAGCCCAAGCCACTACACCCAGACATACAGGCTATTTTGGATAGTTACCTGGTAGTGTTTGGAGACATATAGCCCGGCAACCACCTTGCTATGGTTTTGAGCACACGATTGAGCTGGAGTTTGGGGTATAGGTCGTGATTACCACCCCATATAGACATCCCAGGGCATACAGGGATGAGATCAAGAGGGCCATTCATGAGCTATTGGCACTGGGGCATATTAGGGCTAGCTCCAACCCTTTTGCTTCATCTGTTGTCTTGGTGAAGAAGAAGGATGGGACCCTACGCATGTGCATAGATTATCGAGCCCTAAAAAAAAAGACCTTGAAGAACCTTTACCCCATTCCATGCATAGATGAGCTAATAGACGAGTTGAGGGGGGGGGGGGGAGGGGGCTAAGTTCTTCTCCGAGGTCGACTTGCGTTTGGGGTACCATTAGATTAAGGTGAGGGATCAGGATTCAGGACGTCCCTAAGACAACCTTCATGTGTCACTATGGGCATTTCGAGTTCTTGGTTATGCCCTTTGGGCTAACCAACGCACTTGCCACTTTCCAGTCCTGCATGAACCACGTGTTCTGTGGGCAACTGCGGAAATTCATGTTTGTATTCTTCGATGATATTTTGATCTATAGCCGGACATGGGAGGAACATTTGCAACACCTGGAGACATTGTTGCGTATTTTGGAGGAGCAACAATTCTATGCTAAGATTTCCAAGTGTGAGTTCAGATTGACAAAGATGCTCTACATGGGGCATATTATTGGGGAGGACGGCGTGAGATTCCATGAGGAGAAGATTAGGGCTATCCAGGATTGGCCTCGAAATGTGACAAAGTTGAGGGGTTTTGTGGGTATTTGTACCTAATACAAGAAGTTGGTGAAGTGCTTCTCTCAGTTAGTAGCTCCCCTCATCGATTTGACAAACAAGGGGGTGTTTGAGTTGGAAGATGGGGCACAGGACGCTTTTGAGCACCTCAAACATGTTATGAGCAGTTGCCCGATGTTGGCACTCCCAAATTTCACACAACCCTTTATACTTGAGTGCAATGCATCAGGGGAGGGCATTGGAGCAGTCTTGGTGCAAGGGGGACAACCGATAACTTTCGAGAGGTGGAAGCTACTACCACACGAGAGGTTGTACGCCATTTACGATAAAGAGATGCTAGCCATCATGCATGCGCTAGGCAAGTTCAGGCAGTACTTGGTGGGAAACAGGTTCCAAGTAAAGACAGACCACAACAGCCTCAGATTTTTCTTAGAGTAGAAGCAGTTGCAGGAGAGGCAACAAAACTGGGTGACCAAGCTTTAGGCGTACAACTTTGACATTGAGTATGTCAAAGGGAAGCACAATGTGGTTGTTGATGCGTTGTCCATGAGGTTGACCACCATTTCACTGATGAGCATGGCACCAGATTGGAGGGTGCAGTTGCTGGTGGAGTATTCCAAGGACTGATTTTCAAGTGAGGTCCTTGATGTTGTGACGGATGACCGGTACAGGGTGATGAACGAGGTGATTTACTTTCGGGACTGGATTTATTTAGTGCCCAACTCCCAATTGAGGCGGAAGATCATGCAGGTTGCCCATAACGCACCATTGATAGGGCATTAGGGGTTTACCAAGACATACAAGGCCATCAGGGAGCGCTTTGCATGGAGGGGCCTTAAGGATGATGTTTTGAGGCATGTTCGGGAGTGTGATACGTGTCAAAGGAACAAGGGTGAGCAGACACACCCTGCTTGGTTGCTATAGCCTCTTCCTATCCCTGAGGGGAAATGGGAGAGCATATCAAAGGATTTCATTATTAGGTTGCCCACAGTCCAGGGCAAGGACTGCATATATGTGGTGGTAGACAGATTGACGAAGTTTGCCCACTTCTTCACTATGTCAGCTCGGTATTCGGCCTCACAGGTGGTTGAACTGTTTTTCAGGGAGGTATTTCAGCTTCATGGTCTTCTGAAGGTCATTGTCAATGATTGACACAACAGATTCATGGGGGGATCTTGGCAAGGGTTGCTTCGTCTGGTGGGCACAAAGCTCACTCTGAGTACTAGTTACCACTCCTAGATTGATGGGCAGACAGAGATAGTCAACAAATGGCTGGAGGGCTACCTACGCAACTATGTGACGGGCCATCAACGTGCATGGATACGGTGGTTGCATTTGGGTGAGTACTGCTACAACACCACGTACCACATGTCCATAAGTATGTCCCCATTTAGAGCTTTGTACGATTATGATGCATTATCTTTCATTGACGTGATGTTTGGAGACAGCAAGGCCCCTAGGGCCAAGGATTGGATACAGGAGAGCCAAGATATCTTGCAGGCTCTCAAAGATAACCTGTAGATTGCGCAGAACCAACAAAAAGTCTATGCAGATAGGGGCCGGGTAGAGAGGCAGTTTGAGGTTGGGGATTTGGCCTTCTTGAGACTTCAGCCATACAGACAGTCGACACTAAAACAGAAGGGGGCCGAGAAGCTCAAGCCCCGCTTCTATGGGCCGTATAGAGTCACTAGGAGAGTTGGGGAGGTAGCATACAAGCTGGAGCTACCCCTGGGGAGTCGAGTTCATAACATTTTCCTTGTGTCTTGCCTTATAAAGGCACTGGGTCAACAGTTGATAGCAGCTACAAAGCTACCGCCCATGGATGATGAGGGGCACTTGATACTGGAGCCGGAGGTTATTCTGGACACCCGTGAGAGGCACTTGCAGAACAGGGTCATCAAAGAATTTTTTATCAAATGGAGGAACCTACCAGATTATGATGCCACTTGGGAGGGAGAGCAGAGACTTCAACATCCTTCATTGCAGTTGCTTGAGGACAAGCAACCGTTTGGCGAGGAGGACTGTGATATTCCCACTTAGCAATATTGTTAAGGGGAAATATCAATTTTGCCCAATTTTGTCTTATTTCGTATTTTCACTTAGGAAAGGTGGGTTTAGGGGTCCCACTCGAATTTTTGGAGTTAAGGGAAGGCCCAACATTAGAAGAAAGGGGAGGAAATCGAATCGCTAGTGGAAAGTGGGGCCACTCATGGAGAAATATTGTCTCGTAGGAAGTACGCATTCATTGGAGGGAAAAAATGGTGGGGAAGTCAATGGCTGGGCCCACATGGGCAATTGGGAGGCACTTTGACAAATGAGGAGGAGGCAATCACTTTTGGTCATTGTTGATCATTTGAGCATTCTCTTATACTAGAACGCTTGAGCTGGAAGCCAAGTCTACAAGTGTTGTTGAGCACAAGAGGTTTTCAGGCGGAAATCTCACCCCTTGCTATGGTGGACTTCCAGTGCCAACCCAAGGAGGGAGTCTCATCGTTTTTAGATCAATCCGGGAGCAACGTAGTGGGAGTGTGGAGGAGTTCCAACAGTAACACAAGTGTGGAAGGATGCCATGGCCGAAGAATATGAATCTATCATGAAGAATGATGTATGAGAAGCAGTTTCGAGACACGAAGGAAAGACGGTTGTGACTTATAAATGGTTGTACAAGATTAAGCATGTTGCAGATGGAATCATCGAGAAATACAAGACGAGATTTGTGGCTAGAGGTTTCTCCTAGAAAGAGGGATAAGACTATGATGATATTTTTGCACGTTGCCACTATACTACCATTCGATCTATTGTTTATCTTGCTGCTAGTGTTGATCTAGATTGTCATTGATGTCAATATGAAGCCAAGGAGAAGTAGAGTAGACTTGTGAAGAACAGAAGCAAAGCCCCTGGAAAGAGGATCGCATCAGCAAAGGTACATAAATAGAGTCATCGGAAGTCGCAGAGAGATATGTCCAAGGGAAACCGCTATCGGAAGAACAAAGAGCAACAGAGCTATCAAAGCAGAGAAGAGAAGCAAGTGTAAGAGCGGAAGATTGAGGAGGAGCCACATCGGAGGAGCCATATCGGGAGTAAGAGAAGCATAGAGGAAGATTCATTTGAAACCACGAGAAGCAAAGAGCGGAGGAGTATATATATTATATAGATGCGATATAATAGACGGACCCGAACAGGTTACAGCAAAGAGTAGAAGAGTATATAATATATAGATGCAATATATATATTACTGACTCGAATGCATAAGGGCCATTGGATCTCAGAGATCAATGGTCCAGATCAAGTCGCTGAGGAATAGAGGGTAACCCGAAAAAACTTGAGCTAAACCCGAAGTAAGCGAGAACCTTGCGATTGATAGATCAACAGATCTAACGGTCATTGCATGGCATAGATGTGAGGGTGTTAACTCGCGAGGAAAGCAGTTTTGCAACAGGGAGTGGTATTTCGGGCGAGGCAGAAGTGGTAAGTGGTATTGAAGGGTGAGCACGCGATTCCACTTATCGAGCGACACGTAGCAGCGAGGAGGAGAGAGGAAATTGTTTTTCAGGCGGGTAATCCTCGAGCTATTTGTCCACCCGAAATCCTTGTGAACCGTTGGATCTTGTGGGAGGTGATCGACGACGGAGGATCAACGGACTGTTTGAAACTTCGGGTGTAATATCAACTATCGGATGGGATGGTAAGATCTACGGTGGAGGATTGATTCGAAAAAAGCAAACATCGGAAAATGTGCATGTATACGGACCCAACTGGACCATTGCAATATGATTTAATATATTATCGCATTCGTCGCATATCGCAAGCCTCTTGTAAAGCCTTGCCACATTGAAAGCACTGATTACAATATATATATATATATATCTATGGACCCGACGGAGTTATTAAAAACAATTTATAATAATATTGCGCCTGGGTATCGGGGAATTGGCTATGTTATGTGCAAATCTGCCAATTGCGATAAAGTTGTGGAGTTAATATAATATCACATCCAGAAGGGGAATCGGCCATCGGCGATGTTATAGACATGACTTGTAAAAGATCTCCTGAAAGCTGCAATTGCGATTGAGATTGTGACGTGGCATGTGGGACCACTCATTATATATTTCTAACTATGTTAATCTATGATATTGTTACAGGTGGATAGAGGATGTTAAAGGGCATTGGCAATGTTATATCGTGAAGACAAAGAGTTGCGACTACGGAAGCTACGATTGCGATTAAAGGAGTGATGTGATTGCCGTAAAGAATGTTGGGTCCAGTGTATGAATATTGAAAAAAATTGGGGCCTCTCTGATAAAGTTATTTCTTTAATATGCAGTATTATTATAATACGGCCTCTCTTTCGCATTAACGTGTCCTGTAAGAATTTGATGAATCTAAAGAGACAGAGGAAGCCGAAGAGTGAGTGTGGAGGAAGCCGAAAGATCAAGCGAGCGAAGAGGAAACGAGCAGAAGCCAAAGGTCAAGAGTATCAGGCATATAAAACAGAGAACAAGGGAAAGTTTGAAGTGTTGGCGAACTGTAAGAAAAAAAGGGAGCCGAAGTTCTGGCATAAGTGGAAGGAACAAGAGGAAAAAAGTAAGTCATAGGTCCAGCAGGGTTGGGAGCAGAGAATTACAACCAAACAGATCCAGACAGTTTACAGCAGAGGGTTGGAGCCCTTGAGGTTGGTGCCTCAGAGCTGAAAGGATTGGTGTCTTGGGAGTTGGTGCTCCTAAATTCAAGGTTGGTGCCTTGACAACACAGAGTTGGTGCTTTGGAGGTTGTAGCCTCACAAAGAGTCCAAGTTGGTGCTTGGCAACTGATTGAAACCATATATATATATATATTGTACTTGATTTATTGCAAAGATCACATTAACAAAAGCATCTATTCCTGTTATCTATTTCTATGTTCCAATTATAAATGTTTTAACTGATAAAAATAATAATTGAAAAGAAACACTGATTCACCCCCCTCTCAGTATTTCCAACAATTGGTATCAGAGCGGGCTTCTTCATATCAACCTAACAGCTTGAAGAAGGATTCTTAGTCATGATGAGAAATCAAGAAGTGGCAGGAAGACCTCCTCTGTTTGATGGCACAAATTTTGGTTTCTGGAAAAAGAGAATGTCCTACTACTTAATGTCCCTTGGACCCGAAGTCTGGCATTCGGTCTTAAATGAATACATAGCTCCTTCCACTCTTCCAACATATCAAGACGAGAGGAAAGTCTACGTTGCAAATGCAAAAGCCTTAAACTCCATCACTAGTGGAATCATTGATTCTGAATTTACAAAAGTCATGAATTGTAACTTTGGCAAAGAAGTATGGGATAAGCTAATTGGCTTATATGACGGGGACTCCAAAGTCAAGAAGGCAAAGCTTCAAACTCATAGAAGGCAATTTGAAAGTCTGAAAATGGATGATGAAGAAGATATTGCATCATACTTTCTCCGAGTAGCTGAAGTGGTCAACTCTCTTAAAGGATTGGAAGAAAACATTGAAGAAAGCACCATTGTTCAAAAGGTCTTAAGATCTCTCCTAGACAGATTTGACTCCAAAGTAAGTGCCATAGAAGAAATGAAGGATCTAGATACTCTCAATATGGATGAACTCCATGGAATCCTCATTGCCTATGAGATGAGAAAAGGTTGCCCTAGTTCCAAAGATGCAACATTCAAGGCCTCAAAATCAGAAAAGGGGAAAGAAAGGAATGTCAGTAGTGATGACTCCGATGTTGAATCCGAATTGGCGCAATTTGTATGAAGTTTGAAGAAAGGATCTAAGCTAAAAGATAAATACCCTCTTATTTGTTTCAAATGTGGAAAAATAGGTCATTATGCTGCAAAATGTCCTCATAAGCATGATAGTGATGATGAAGAAAATTCTAAAAGGATGGTATACAAAAAGAAAGGGTTCAACAAGAAGAATTTCCTTTCTAAGTAAGATGAGTCCGATGAAGATGAATTTGTAGTCATCAAAAAGAAATCAACTAACCAGTTCACTCACCGTAAAGGAGGTAATGAAGAATCAGATGAAGAAATTGACCATGCTGGAAGCCAAGAAGTATTATTCATGGCATTCACAAATGATGATGACTCAGGGCTAGATGGAAATGTAGATGAATTGTTAATAAGTGCCATTGAAGAAAATGAGAAATTACAGAATAAAATCATTTCTCTCAAGGTAGAAAACGAGGAAACAAAAAGAAAGGAAGATCTCTTGAAAAATAAGCTAAAAGAAAAAGAAGAATCTTGCGAAGAACGTGAAGCCAAAATAGTATCTCTGAGGAAGGAATTGGAGCAAGTTAAAAAGGGTTGGAAAAGCTCTCAAATACTTGAGACTATCCTAAATAATCAAAAACTTCAACATGACAAATCTGGAATAGGTTTTAAAGGAGAATCATCAAGTACTAAGAATAATGCGAAAAGCTAAGTCGACATACTTTCCAGCAACCCAAAAGAAGAAATATTATTTCATCAAAGGCTCATCCCAGATCCAAAGAATGAAGAGAGAGTTACTCCAGGAAGAATGTTGATTCAAATCGTGGATGTTACAACAGATACAAAACAGTGTTTCATCGAAGGCCCATCTCAAATCCAAAGAATGAAGCGGGAGTAACTCCAAGGAAGAATGTTGATTCAAATCATGGCTATTACAATAGGTACAAAACTATCTTTTTTGGGCATTGTTTCCATTGTAAAAATTTTGGTCATCAAGCTAGACATTGCATGGCTCGTAAGAATGACACACCAAAACTGAAGGATCAAATAAACAAGCCATATGGTCCCAAAGGGCAAGGACAAATCAAGACCTACAATTCTTTTGATCCCTTGGCCAAATTTGATCTGATTTGCTCATTATGTAATAATAATGGACACAATGAACAAAATTGCCCACTCAAAAGAGGAAAAGCAAGAAGTGAGAATCCCAACATGGATAAATGTGGCCTAGCTCTATGTGCTCAAAATAATGAAAATAATTGGTTTGTGGATAGTGGGTGCTCTAGACACATGACAGGGGACAAAGAGAAGTTTGTCTCATTGAACAAAAAGGAAGGAAACGTATCCTTTGGAAGTGGATCTGCCAACATTGCTATAAAAGGAACTGTTACTCTTATTAATGGAAAAGGAAAAGCTCAAAATGCTTTGCTAGTAAACGGGCTCAAACACAACCTCCCGAGTGTTAGCCAAATCTATGATCAAGGACATAATGTTGTCTTTAGCAATAAACACTGTGAAATAAGGAACTCTTCCTCATGGGAACTTGTGGTGAAAGGGGTTAGAACACCATACAACATCTATATTCTGAACAAGATTCAAGAAGATAAATGCTACTTAAGTCAAACAGATGAAAGTTGGTTGTGGTACAAGTGACTTGGACATACAAGCTTCGATAACTTGATCAATATCAACAAGATTAAAGCTGTACGAGACATTCCAAAGTTATTCAAACCAAATCAAGGAGTATGTGGCCCATGTCAACATGGAAAGCAAACTAGAACAAGTCACAAGACCAAGGAGTTCTCTACATCAGAGCCTTCAGAGATCATTCATGTTGATTGATGTGGACCAACTAGAACTTCGGCACTCCAAGGAGAAAGGTACTTTGCTTTATTTGTTGATGAATATACTAGAATGATGTGGGTATATTTTATAAAATATAAATCCGAAGCATTTGAGTGTTTTAAGAATTTTAAAGCTCTTGTGGAAAATGAAAAGGACTCTAAGATTAAATGTCTCAGAACAGATAGAGGGGGAGAATTCACATCAAAAGAATTTGATGAATTCTGTAAAATACATGGAATTAAAAGAGAACTCTTTGCTGCCAGAACACCAAAGCAAAATGGGGTAGTTGAAAGAAGAAACCGAACAGTTCAAGAAATGGCAATAACAATGTTAATAGCAGCTAACTTGTAGACAAAATTTTGGAAAGAAGCAGTCGGGACAGCTGTCTATACATTGAATCGAACTCAATTGAGGCCAAATAATGAAAAGACTCCTTATGAATTATGGAAAGGAAGACTTGCGTTAGCAAAATACTTCATGATTTTTGAAGCAAGTGCTTCATAAAAATCAATGATGACTCACCAGGAAAATTTGATTCACGGGTTGACGAAGGGATCTTTCTTCGATATTCTATAAGAAGCAAAGCCTACAAGTGCTACAATAATCGACTACGAAAAATAGTGGAAAGCATTGATGTAAAAATTGATGAAGACCTTCCAAAAAAAGAAATTGAAGAACATGAAGTTGATCCTCTCATTGAAGAAGAAGAACCTGAAAAAGAAGAAAAAGACCAAGGAAAAACCAAGGAAAAAGAACCATCTCAAACCCCGTCAGAGATGAAATTTCTCCAAAAATATCACTTAGAAGAGCAGATTATTGGCAATATGGATGAAGGGATGCAAACCCGAAGAAGGATGACTAGCACACCAAAGAAGAACGATGTTGCTCTTCTATCCATGATAGAACTAGAAACATTTACTCAAGCAAGGATCCTCATTGGGTTAAAGCCATGGAAGAAGAACTGTCTCAAATTGAGAAGAATGAGACATGGGAACTGGTACCTCGTCCAAAGGACAAAAACATAATAGGAACCAAGTGGGTGTTTAAAAACAAAATGAATGAAGATGGACAAATCATCAGAAACAAGGCAAGGCTTGTTTGTAAAGGCCATTCACAAATTGAAGGAATTGAATTTGAAGAAACATTTGCACCAGTAGCTCGTGTGGAAGCTATCATAATGTTCTTGGCATTTGCTTGCTCAAAAGGATTCAAAATCTATCAAACGGACGTAAAATCAGCATTTCTAAATGGGGAACTCAAGGAAGAAGTCTACATGGAGCAACCAGAAGGGTTTAATGTAACAGAAGGAAAATACTTTGTTTGTAAGTTGAAAAAGGCATTATATGGGTTGAAACAAGCTCCTAGAGCTTGGTACGCAAGATTGGATCACTATCTACAACAACAAGGCTTCAAGAAGGGGGTGGCAGGAAGTAATCTCTACATAAAGACGGATGAGGATAAGTTACTAGTCACACTTGTTTATGTTGATGATCTGATTTTTGCTAGTAATAATGATGAGATGAGCCATGAGTTTTCTTAAAATATGTCAAAAGAGTTCGAGATGTCAATGATAGGAGAGTTATCTCACTTCCTTGGACTACAAGTATCTCAAACCACAACAGGCATGTTTATATCTCAAGCCAAATATCTTAAAGACATGCTTAAAAGATATGGAATGGAAGACTGTGCACCCATGAGCACACCTATGACCACAAGTTGCAAATTGAGCAAAAATGATGACTCCCCTCCGGTAGATGCAACTCATTACAGGTCAATAATTGGAGCCCTTCTGTACTTAATTGCTATGAGACCCGACATTATGCAAGCAGTAGGAATGGTGGGAAGATTTCAATCAGCTCCTAAACAATCCCATTTGTTGGCTGTAAAAAGAATTCTCAGATACCTAAAAGGAACTCCTGATTTCAATCTCTGCTACCCTAAGAGCTCAACTCTTACTTTAACTACATACACCGATGCAGATTGGGCCGGAAGTGTCGATGATCGGAAAAGTACTAGTGGAAATGCATTCTTCTTGGGAGACTGTTTAGTATCTTGGCTCAACAAAAAACAAACATCCATATCACTATCTACAGCTGAAGCTGAGTATATAGCTGCCGCAGATTGTTGTACTCAAATACTATGGATGAAGGAAGCTCTAAAAGATGTCAACATAGGTACAAATCAACCAATTACCATCTAGTGTGATAACACAAGTGCGATCAGCCTCAACAAAAATCCAGTAATGCACTCAAAGACCAAACGTATACCAATCAAGTATCATTTCCTTCGTGAACAAGTAGCTGAACAAAACATCATCCTGGAATATATCAATACTAAGGAGCAGATCGCTGATATTTTCACAAAACCTCTTCCTCGAGAAGCGTTTGAACATCTTCATCAAAAGATGGGGGTTATCTCTTTAGCATCACTTAAGTTGATTCATAAAGATGTTGCAAGACAGGGGGAGCAGTTCAACAAGGGGAGTCCTTGTGCACTCCGTTGCCACTGATGTCAAAGGGGGAGAGAAGAAGAATATTTCCATCAATGACAAAGGGGGAGATTGTTGATCTAGATTGTCATTAATGTCAATATGAAGCCAAGGAGAAGCAGAGCAGACTTGTGAAGAACAGGAGCAAAGCCATTGGAAAGAGGATCGCATCAACGAAGGTACATAAACAGAGTCATCCGAAGTCACAGAGAGATATGTCCAAGGGAAACCGCTATCGGAAGAACAAAGAGCAACAACGTTATCAAAGCAAAGAAGAGAAGCAAGTGTAAGAGCGGAAGATTGAGGAGGAGCCACATCGGAGGAGCCATATCAGGAGCAAGAGAAGCATAGAGGAAGATTCATTTGAAACCACGAGAAGCAAAGAGCGGAGGAGTACAAAGAGCATAGGAGTATATATATTATATAGATGCGATATAATACACAGACCCGAACAGGTAATAGCAAAAAGCAGAAGAGTATATAATATATAGATGCGATATATATATTACGGACCCAAATGCATAAGGGCCGTTGGATCTCAGGGATCAATGGTCCAAATCAAGCTCTGAGGAACAGAGGGTAACCCGAAAAAACTTGAGCTAAACCCGAAGTAAGGGAGAACCGTCCGATCGATAGATTGACAGATCTAACGGTCATCGCATAGCATAGATGTGAGGGCGTTAAGTCGCGAGGGAAGCAGTTTTGCAATAGGGAGTGGTATTTCGGACGAGGCAGAAGTGGTATTGAAGGGTGAGCACCCAATTCCACTTATCGAGCGACACGTAGCAGCGAGGAGGAGAGAGGAAACCGTTTTCCGAGCGGGTAATCCTCGAGCTATTTGTCCACCCGAAATCCTTGTGAACCGTTGGATCTTGCGGGAGGTGATCGACGACGGAGGATCAATGGGCTGTTTGAAACTTTGGGTGTAATATGAACTGTCGAATGGGATGGTAAGATCTATGGTGGAGGATTGATCCGAAAAAGGCAAACATCGGAAAATGTGCATGTATACAGACTCGACTGGACCATTGCAATATGATTTAATATATTATCACATCCATCACATATCGCAAGCCTCTTGTAAAGCCTTGCCACATTGAAAGCACCGATTGCGATATATATATATATATATATATATATATATGGACCCGATGGAGTTATTAAAAACAGTTTATAATAATATCGCGTCTGGGTATCGGGGAATTGGCTATGTTATGTGCAAATCTGCCAATTGCGATAAAGTTGTGGAGTTAATATAATATCGCATCCAGAAGGGGAATCGGCCATCGACGATGTTATAGACATGACTTATAAAAGACCTCCTAAACGCTGCGATTGCGATTGTGACGTGGCATGTGGGACCACTCATTATATATTTCTAACTATGTTAATCTATGTTATTGTTACAGGAGGACTGAAGATGTTAAGGGGCATTGGCAATGTTATATCGTGAAGACAAAGAGTTGCGACTACGAAAGCTGTGATTGCGATTAAAGGAGTGATGCGATTGCCGTAAAGAATGTTGGGTCCATTGTATGAATATTGAAAAAAGGGGGGCCTCTCTGATAAAGTTATTTATTTAATATACAATATTATTATAATACTGCCTCTTGTAAGAATTTGATGAATCCGAAGAGATAGAGGAAGCCGAAAGATCAAGTGAGCAAAGAGGAAACGAGCGGAAGCCAAAGGTCAGGAGTATCAGGCATATAAAATAGAGAACACGGGAAAGTTTGAAGTGCTGGCGAACTGTAAGAAAAAAAGGGAGCCGAAGTTCTGGCAGAAGTGGAAGGAACAGGAGTACAGAAGTAAGTCATAGGTCTAGTAGGGTTGGGAGCAGAGAATTGCAACCAAACAGATCCAAACAGTTTACAGCAGAGGGTTGGAGCCCTTGAGGTTGGTGCCTCAGAACTGAAAGGATTGGTGTCTTGGGAGTTGGTGCTCCTAAATTTAAGGTTGGTGCCTTGACAAGACAGAGTTGGTGATCTGGAGGTTGGAGCCTCACAAAGAGTCCCAGTTGGTGCTTGGCAACATATTGAAACCATATATATATATATTGTTCTTGATTTATTGCAAAGATCACATTAATAAAAGCATCTATTCCTGCTATTTATTTATGTGTTCCAATTATAAATGTTTTAATTGATAAAAATAATAATTGAAAAGAAATACTGATTCACCCCCCCCCCCCCCCCCCCCCCAGTATTTCCAACAGCTAGCCATGGATGGACACTTCACTAGATGGATGTGAAGACCGTGTTTCTACATGGCATTCTCAAGGAAGAAGTATATGTTGAGCAATCACAGGGCTTTGATGAGCATGATAGGAAGACTCATGTGTGTAGGCTGATGAAAGCACTTTATGGATTGAAGCAATCCCCTGGGGCTTGGTATGCTCGCATTGATAATTACCCGATGAAGCTTGGATTTACGAGAAGTAATGTTGACCCAAACCTCTACTTCAAAGTTGTCCAAGGTATGCCTTTGATTTTGGTATTATATGTTGATGATTTATTTTTTACAGGTGGAGAGCTTATTCTTGAGTGTAAGAGGGAGCTGGCCTCTGATTTTGAAATGAGTGACCTTGGTTTGATGCACTACTTCTTGGGCTTAGAGGTGTGGCAAAGACCTGGTGATATTTTCCTTTCTCAAGGGAAATATGTTGTCAAATTGTTGGAGAGATTTGGAATGGTGGAATGCAAGTCCATGGCCACACCGATGGAGATGAATTTCAAGAAGTTATGTGGTGAAGTTGCGGGACCCAATTTGGAAAATCCTTCTAAGTACTGACAATTGATTGGGGCATTGATGTTCTTTGTGAACACTAGTCTGGACATATGTTTTGCTGTCAACACTTTGAGTCAATTTATTATCGAGCTTCTACATGCACACTGGATTTTTGCTAAGCATGTGTTGAGATACTTGCATGGGACTATCAATCTTGGACTGAGATATACTGTCGGAGATGTGAGACTACATGGGACACTGATGTTGATTGAGCCGGAAATGTTGTTGATAGAAAGAGCACATTAGGGTGTTGTTTTACCCTGGGGTCGGCCTTGATGTCTTGGATGAGTAGGAAGTAGAAGTTCGTTTCTCTTAGCACGACCGAGGTTGAGTATATTACTGTTAGCATGGTTAGCTTTGAGGCAATATGGTTGAGGAAGCTCTTTGGAGATCTATTTGAGCAGGTACTGGACACGAGCGTGATATATTGTGACAACGAGAGTGGGATCTGACTTTCAGAGAATCCCATGTTCGGCGACAGTTCGAAGCTCATTGAGATCAGATATCACTATATTCGAGATATGGTGCATAAAGGAGCTGTAAGACTCCATCACATTTCGACAGATGAACAAATAACTGACATTCTTACCAAGCCTTTGCCGAAAGGGAAGTTCTTGGTCTTTAGAGAGCAACTTGGACTAGTGGATGTGACCCTCTCGGGAAAGGGTCACGGATGATCAAGAACATTGAGCTATGATCTTCCCCCCCATTTGAACTCCTAGTGTGGGAATTGAGTCAAAGAGATCTTTGGGTTGAGGGAATTCTGGACAGTAGGAGTGTGTGATCCCAACCCTTTGTGGTAGGTTGGGTATCTCCCCTATTGTCACTATAGGGTGTGTGTGATCCTTTTCATTTATGGCAAGTTGGGTATCTCCCCCTATCAAGTCTGGGACTTGACAGAGTATACCCCAGTATGCATCCTACCCACAAGCTAGGCTTGTTGGGATTGCCACCCATCTGGCCAATGGGTGAGGAGACTTGGGTGTGTGTGATCCTTACCACTGGTAAGTTGGGTATCTCCCCCTTTTCTAGCACTTGACTCTTGAGGGTCAAGGTGGGAAGATTAGCGGACAATAGGATGGTTGTGATCCTTACCTCTCATGGTAAGTGGTATCTCACCTATTGTCATTGGACAATGGGATGGTTGTGATCCTTACCTCTCATGGTAAGTAGTATCTCACCTATTGTCATTGGATATATGGTGGCAACTTTATCTCCCTTATGATGATTCTTCTTCTTTAGATCGAGAGTGTTCAGCAAATGAGCAGAAATGAAATATGACATGATACAACGACGATGATGATGAAATAGCTGAGATGAGACTTATAATGTAGTCGAAAATTCATCCCTAGTTGAGAAAGGGAGTGTTGAAAATTGCCAGCTCAAGGAGAAATTTTCTCCTTGGAGAAGCACTTCTCACCCTAAGGAGACCCTACTTTCCCTTAGAAAATTTTATTGCTGGTCCACGTCTCATCAAAATGTACAAGTTGGCCTAGAAGAGGAAATTCGACCCCCAAGACCACATATAAATACAAGTTATTTGGCATCACTTGGAGGCATTGCATCACACATCTTTTCTTCATCATTTGGTTCCTACATCTCTGAAATTGCAAGGTTCGAGTTCAGACGTATGAAAGAGAGAAAGAGCTTTATGTTGACCAACCTTGACTTCTGTTTTGGGATTGTTTGACCAGTGTTGACTTTAAAGGATTTGACTTCTTTTGACTTGATTTTGGATCTATTTTGGAAGGCCCAGTTCGGGAGAGAAAATACCAAATTTTTTTGGGTAGTTTGACCCACGTTGATTACAAATTTTGAGCTAGGGTTTCTGCGAGTCAAACTTTGACTTTGACCAAATTTTGTGGGCAGACTTTTGGGACTATTTTGACTGATTTTGACCATGCAAGGAAGGCCAAATTCTTTGACAAGTTGACTAAAAGTTTTGGAGTAGATTTCACCATTGACTTTGGATTGGTTACGACTATGTTCACTGTTGTTGGCTTTGACGAAAAGAATTACAAAATTGAAGTTTGACCAGATTTGACTTTTATGCTCAAAATTGGTTGGATATTGGTTGGTTGACTTGGTTGGTCAAGGCTTTGACCTTTGACTAGTTGTTGATGTACTTGGACTATGTATCTATCTGCTAAACATTTGATGACAATCTAATAGGATAAGAATTTGGAAAGGGTTTTCCCCCTTGTGGGGTTTTTCCCTGATCTTTGACCAAATCTCCGTGTCTCTATTGTTCTTGGATGCCTTCTATTGTGCATATGGTTTTAACTTCTATCTATAATTGCTTACTGTTACTGTGTGCTTGAAAATATATTGGATAATTGATTGCTATTGGAAGAAGAATTGTTATAAGTGATTGTTACAACATAGAACATTGAAAAATTAACACTAAGGATGAAAAACAAGTACTCACTTGGTACACAACATTTCCTAGTACTACTTTTTATTTGTTACATAATTTTTAAATAAAAATTCCCGTCTAGGGGTAAATTTTTAATTACTAAAAAAAGGTTCTACGAAAACCTAATGCAATTCAGTGACACTGAAGATAATGCCTAGCATGGTAATATACTTTTCCCTTAGACTTACAAAACACACTCAAGGCCCAATTATTAAGATGCACTCCATCTTTGGAGGTTGTGAGTGGAAAAACTCAATTAATTATTGATCGCTAGAAAGCAAAAATAATTAGTTAATTGAAAAAAAAACACTTTGGAGCTAACATCCCTAGTAATTAGGTCCCAAGGGTCTAAGTCTTTTACATAAGTTCATCATGCTAGTGACATTTTTTACAACTTCCCCATGGGGGTATGGAATTTGCATAGAGAAACAAGAGAGAAGAAGAAAGAAGAGAAAGAGGCAAAATTGCCCTGCATGACTTATGGACTTGAAAAAATTTGACAGGTGCCTTGTCCAACTTTGGTCTTCTTCATTTATTTGCTAGGTATATCTAGCGTGTAACATTTGGCTTCACCTGGTGATGTGTGCTTGATCTTCTAAGAAGCATAGGAGGACTCTAGAATCTGTAGTGATCACAAGTATCTCACAACAAGGAATATTAAAAACACATGCATCATAAATAAAATCACCAATGTCCTACTAGCTGAAAATAAATAACATTGCTAAAATGAAAAATGATCAAATTAAAAGCAAGGAATGAAAGGAAGAAAGGTTAGAAATACATTATAGAGGATGCCCCATGGGCATCATATGTTTTCAGTGAAAGATAGTTTGAGCAATTGCACATTTGCAGGCAAATTCATCATCTCCTCATCCAATTGGTTGAGATGATATGAATTAGGTCTAGCCACATCCCGAATGATATATGGTCCTACTCACAAGCTACCAAATTTCTAGTGTTTTCCAGGTTAATCCTTTCTCTGACCCAAAGTAACATCATGTCGTCCTTTTGAAAGGTTCTTGGCCTAGTGGCCTTGTCAAATGTTCTTTTGATCTTCGCTTGATTCCTACAACTTTGATCAAAAGATTTCCTCCTAACTTCATCCAATTCAACACTTTGATCCAATCTATTCTATACTGCATCTTTATCTAATGTGAAATTCTGGAGAAGCTGATACAATGGAAGATTCAAGTGTACTGACAAGGTGACATCTAAACCATACACTAATTCAAAAGGACTTTTCCTAGTAGCACTCTTCTTTGTAATCTTGTTTGCCCATAGTGCATATTTAATCTTTCTGTCCCATGATTTCTTATTATCCCCTACTATTTTCTTAATGATGGTCATTAGATTCTTGTTACTGGATTCAACAAGTCCATTTCCCCGTAGATGATAGTTGGATGAATGGGATAGAATAATGCCATACCTGAAGAAAAAAGAGGAAAACTCCATTGAACTAAAGGCCTTGGCATTATTACTGGTAATTTTTGTAGGCATACCAAATCTCCTTATGATTTTGTCCTCTAGAAAGTCCATGACTACTTTTTCAGTTGCATACTTAGTGGGAATGTCTTCAACCCATTTCATGAAATAATTTATGGTCGTCGAAATCCAGGTGTACTCATTACTTGAATTTTTCTTAAACTATCCTATGAAGTCCATACCCAGTGCTCTTGATGGTGATTGATCGTAATTATCACTTGCGACCCTTTGGAGGTGTAGATGCACCTTCTACCTTAATGATTTCATCCTAGCATCCCATTTAATGATGGTGTGAGGCTTTGGAGGATGACGTTGTGCTTGAGAGGGCTATTTTGGTGATGAGCGACCTCATTTGGATGGAGAAACATGACTTATGGGATAAGATATATCACTTGAAATATTCATTGCACCTTTTCTTGGAGAGACATGCGTTTTGACATCACCCTTGGAGGTTTTAGACTCATAGGAATGGGTTAATTGAGGCTTATTTTCATGTTATTTCATTGTTTTGGCTATCTTTGGGGGTCAAATTGATGACCCATCCACCTTGTATCATGGATTTAATAATTTTTAGGGATTCTACTCTAATTTGAAGGAAAATTTTCTGGGTTACTCTCATATAAATAGGGGAGTCAATTTCCTCTTGGATCATTGTCACACTTGGAACATAACAACTCTTCATTAGTGATATTTCTCTCTAGTGCACAATGAAGGCCTAGTTGAGCGAGTTTCTTGGGTGGATCTTGTGATGTGATGTGATCTCTTTTCATGGATGCTTATGGTGGATCTTGGATGTTGCATGGTGAAGTAAGTTAGTTTATTTTATTTATCTTGGTTTTATGTTCTATGGGATATATGTTTTTGTACCAAGTTAGTTTATTTGGTATTTGCTTCATTGTCCCTTGTTGAGCTAAACCCTTCCTCCAAGTATTTGAGGAATAGAGATAGGTTTTTCTTTCTCTTAATCATCTGGAAAATTTAGAACCTAATTTGCAAACCCTAGAGTAAGTTTATTTTCCCTAGGTTTTTTTGGAATAAGAATCACTCCAAAAGTAATCCTAGAATAGTTTGTATCCTAGACTCCATTTTCCCTAGATTGAGAAGATACTAGTCTATCTCATTGGTAATTGTGACATTCTTTTAAAACCATAAAATCGTTTTTCTTTTTGTTTTATGGTAAATTAGAGTTAAATTGCAGCAAAATATTGTGTTTTTATCATTTAGTGACTCATTGATGTAGGCCCTACCATTAGGTGTTGTTCAAAAGTGCATTTGAGAAGCTAATTTAAAGGTTTTCATGGACTTTCAGCCATTTTATAGAGCTGACATCAAACTTTATTCATTGTTACATGTTTATTAACTATCAGAATTTGTTGCAATTTTGTCCTTAGTTTACTCTCAAATTTAGCCTTTATTTCATATAATTTTTGTACAATTTTAACGGATTAATTTGCTGGTTTTATAAACTATTGTTTTGGTGCAATTTGTTGGCCTAAAATCCTAGTTTATAATAACCTTGAGTTTTTCTTGATTTGGTGTGATAACCGATTTGAGACTCCTTAGGCTAACCCTAGCCTTTAGATTGAATCATAGATCCTTTAAACTGAATCTAGAACTTACTCCATCCACTAGAAATCCTAGTTTATTATATATTTATCTAGTGGATTTTTGTTGTAGGATCCTTGGGGGGCACTTAGCTTGAGATCCTTGGGTTACTTGATCCCTAAATTCTTCCAAGGAAGCCTCCCTTGTTTTGTATTGTGTCCTTCCCTAAAGAGGGGAGTAGTTGTTGAGGTGACAAAGGTAACACTCCTATGTTTTGCACTTTGTCTAGGTCACGTAGTGCACTAGGTGTTAGATTTCGCTTTAATAGGGCTAGTGGAATATATGTAGGAATTTGCAAATCATTGTCATGGTGTAATAATAATTCACAAATAATGGTGTGATATGTTTGCTAATTCTTTTATGGGATATGTTTTAGGTCTCCTGCTAATTTTAGTTGGTGTTTAGCTTTTTCTATATTTGATGCCTATATTTTGAACCCCAAAAATGTGCATGTACGATGCTACCATCTCCCACTCATGACTGTTTTATTTTAATTTGAGCAAGACCTTCATACTGAAATGATTGTACAATATACATTCACATACTCTCTTTGCTTGGAAAGAGCTCGTAATCACCATAACACCATATTAAACGTAATGAATTACTACAACTTACACAAATCCCATTTAAATAGTATTTTGTTAGCCCTTTGTGCACTTAAGAAATTAGGTTATTTTCCCTGTTGGGTAGCATAGGTGATTCATTTGAGTAGAATGGTAGGGAATGCCTCAAAGAACTCAGAGAATTGTGGTTTTCCTATAAATATTTAGACCCATTGATCGACGTAACTTAGATCATTATAAACTCGGTAGAAAAGCATTTAGACCTATCAGCCATTCTTATTGGATTGAGTTACCTTAGATCATTATATACCCTCAGTAGAAATATCAAAAGTAATTGTCCATAGTCATGGACAACACAGAATGATATGTACTGTTCAGATTAGCCAGTTCATTTTCTGTCAACAGCATATTCAATATCGTTGATAAGTATTTTGTTTTAATGGCTAGGAAAGATCAGCATGCGTAGGACTTTGCAGTCAATTCCCGTCTAATTAATCTTCCTGTTTGTCAGCTCATGGACACCAAGTTCTGTGTTTTCATTTGGAGGATAAAGTTGTATCTGTTGAGTATTCATTGTTATACTAGTACCAATATTATAATGTCTTTATGACCATTAAAAAGTAGCAACGTTTTGCATATGACAGCCTAACCATCGTTATAATACGTAAGTTGACTTTGTGTAATAGGAAACATATATTTTAGTTTGTATTGTTTGGAGTCTGGTCTGTTTTCCTTTGTCCTAACTCCTAGGGTCTGCATTTTTTATGTTTCTAAGGTCTTAATCTATCTGTGGTCAGGCATACATGAATTTCCTGCGGAAGAGCACAGAAGGATGGAGCATAGGAAACATTTTTCTGGATCTGTCTGGTGGACTTGCGAACTTTGCACAAATGGGTGTGCAATCTATTGATCAAGGTAATTCTTCTATGTAAAAAATGCTCTCTATAACAAAAATTACTAAAATGTTGAAATGGATTTTAGGGTTTTTAGATAGCTTTCACTTTGAATGACATTCTAGGACATGATTACTTGTTATTATTGTAGTACAGTTTTTGGATATGAACTGCATTGGAGTTCTTGTTGATTTTCTGCAGATTCCCTGGAAAACTTTTATGGCAATGTAGGGAAACTTCTTCTATCACTGGTACTCTCTCCCCCTCTCCTCCACCTATCTTGTGTGCATGTATTACTCCGAACTATGCAGTTGCAGGCTGAAAAAATCACATTTTTGGTCTGATGTCAACTATAGAGTGGCTATTTTATGCTTCTTTCTCGTGTTTTCTACTTTGCTCCAAATTTTCTATTCATTAAATTTGGGAAATCAAACTTCATTTGCAACTGCAACAGAAGTTATGTGACAAGGGATGCTAGCTTTTCGGCCTCACATATTTCTGATAAAAAGAAATATGTTATAAAAGAAATATGGTAGTGTCAACTTAACAAGTTTCAAGTTCTAGATGTTTACTATGTATTTGCAAACTGCTTTAATACCATTCAATTCCTTATCACCAGATAGATTAGAGGCTTCCCAATAAGGGGATCACTATGGGAATTTGAGTACCTACAAAATTGTTTTTCTGTATCAATATTTTATAAAAACATCCTTTGTTATGTCAAAAATGTTACATACGCATGGTTAAAATAAAATGTAGGTGGCATCATGGCACACTACAGTTCATCCTAGTAGTCACTCCAGAAACTTAGAAGTGCCATACATGGGTATGGATCCTTGACAAAGGAATAAATTGGCATCTTCAGTATCGTACCCGCTATCATGAGTTTTGTCATTATTGCAATAGCTTGCTTGATAGACTTGTTATGAGTCCCAAGGGTTAGCTCAATTGCTTGAACCATATGCCCAAGGCATGTTTCCAATGCAAAGGCCCTAGGTCATGTTGCCTCAAAATCTAGCAGGCCTTCTGAAAGGGTAACCTACAAGGCAAAAACTAGACTAAGGGACAATGATGAGGTGTGGGCCACTGTCACCACAACCACTACCCCTTGCTCTTGGTGGACTTTCGCCACTGAGAGGCTTCCCTTTAGATAGGTCACCTATGAGAGATATGCTAAGCTCAAGGATCAAGGTGACAAGAGTGGCTTATAGAGGATAACTCTTCTTGAGGACAAGGCTTATAAGCTAGAAAAGGCAACTCACATACTCTAATAAGGCTTATTTAGGGCACAATGCTGAAGTTTCTAAGTTTACTTAGAAACCCTTCAGGCACTTTTTCTAATTTATTCCTACCTACTTGTTATTTTTCTTTAACAAGTTATTTACAAAGTAAATACTGAAAATAAACACCAGTGCATGCTCAACATATTACAGATCATCAACTAAAAGAAACAAGAACAAACACACCACATGACACCATTATTTTTGGACCAATGTCCCCAAAAGAACCGAATGCGGGAAAACCGGTGCAGCTATCTGAGGGTTTTCCTATTAAGCAATATCATAGTACAATCTGGGTGCCAAAACTGGCCTACCCAACAAAGAATTTCCTTAGCAGCTATACCTTACAGTTTGAGATAAATCTCCTGGCTGAAACCTCGGAAAAATCCTTCCAGCAGTTCCTCAGCACAAAACTGCTCTGCAACCCCAGCGTCTGCCTAATCTGGACTGCGCCGACCTCTCCTAGCCCAGTGATCGTCTTGCTTCAGCCTTCTTTGGCTTGCACCAGCCCCAGGAGGCCCTGCATCAGCTCTGGTAGCCTCTGTGTCAGCCATGCTGGCCCCTCTAGTGCTCTGCGCAACACTTGGCTGCTTCTGCGTGGCCCTGCATGAGCCCTCGCTGGCTCTGCATCACTCTTCTTGGCTGCTGCGCTGCTCTTCCGACACAATCTTTGCCTTCTCTGTTTCTCTATACTCAATGCCCCTCAGTTGCTCTCCCGATCACTGATTCTATCTCTCTTAGCAAACCCCGCTCTAGAGAATAGAATGACTGATCATCTGGTGTCTTCTCCAAGTGACCCTCAAGCCTCCTCTTATACTTTTCCCGTTGACATCTCAACAGCCGAGATTGAGTCCCTAATCAATGGCTAACATTAGATCTGGCTTGATCCATGTCTTTTGGACCATTCTAACACAGATTCATATTAATACACATTAATATTTTATTTTCCCTAAGTTTAGACTTAGGGATTCCATTAAAAATATTAATTATTTTAATATCTCCTGATCTGTTTAGAATCTGCCCAAACCCTTTCTGGGTATTGGAGATTTCATGTGCCCCAACCTCTCCACCAAATTTCGTGCCCCAACCTCTCCACCAAATTTCGTGGCTAGAGCACATCCGATGCTACCCCAAATCAACACTCCCTCTTAGCGAGGACTATGCTCTAGCAATACTCCTCACTAAGTATTACTCTGATCATCCGGCATTGGTACCTGTGCTAATGCTAGGCCTTCCTGCCCAACATCCTCTACATTGCTACCTCCTGTATTGCTGCCCATGGTTCTGCCACTGCCACTGCTGCATCTGTACAATAGCTCCCTCCGCATCCGTGCTACTGTTGGTCCTTTCTCCTAGCACTGCATCCACACTGCACCTCCTCTCATCATGCTGCCTATTGTTGCACTGCAACTCAGTTACTGAGAAGTACGTAACTGATCTCCCAATCTGACCTCCCTACTGGGCTAGAGACACCCATTGATGTTGAAGCTCCCTCTACCGTTGACAAGTGCTCCCTCTCTGACTTTTGTGCTGCTGCAACAACTCCCAGCATCTCGCACCGTTGCACACATCTTCGTGCCATCCTGCACTGGTGCAACACTCCTGTGCCTCTCACACTGCTGCAGCCTGTTAGCCTCTGTGCTGTCTTGGAACTCCTGCACTGTAGCTCTCTCTGCTGCTCCATCTGCATCCGTCTCTACCCACTCAGCCAGTCCTGCTACTCCTCGTCGGGGATTCCGTAGCAAGGTCTAATCCAAGAGGCTGGGTACCTCAAGGATCCTGCCCCTCATCGCCTGTAGTCCGCCTAACTACAGCTCAATGTCTCCCCACTTCTACTCAAGTGGTGCATGTGCACTCATGGCACAGTCATCGTCTGTCAAAACTTCCTTCTCTGCCCGTGCTGGGGTTGCCTTAGTCTCGGAAGACTCTCCCTTACTCTTCTTCCTTGGGCACTGGGTTGCATAATGACCCAACTCCCCACAATGGAAGCACTTGATCTTGGAGAGATCTTTCTTCTTCCGCTTCTGCTTTCATTCAGATGCTAGGGCCACATCTTCCTCCTCCTGCTTGACTTTGATCCCCTTGTTGCTGCTACTCCTCTTTGACTGTCGTCTGATCTCTTCCTGGCGAAGAGCTGCCCACATCTCGTCCCAAAGTGGAAGTGTCCCTCTGCCCAGTGTACTTTGGACAAATACTTCCCATTCTTCTGAGACAACATTCAGGGTTGTCCTCACCATCAGCTCCTGATCCAGTGTCGCCTCTATAGCAGTCAACTGATCTCGGATCTCATTCAGTCCTCCGAGGAAGGTGTCAATCGGTTCTCCCTTCTTCATCTGATACGACCTCAACTAATTCTCAAGTAGCATTCTTCTCTGCACAGAAGTATGCTGGTACTATTTCTTGAGGGCCTCCCACATCTTATATGTCGTTTCCTTCTCGGCAATGTGTGGAACTACATGGTCCTTGACCCTGTCAAGGATGATGCACTTGGCCCTCGCCATTGCCTCCTCGTACCTGTCATTATCATTGGGGTCAACTGGGACAGCTATTACCTTCAAGGAGAAGTTCTTGACACGATTCCTGTCAAGCACTGATAACATTCTGGCCTTCCAGACTGCGAAGTTCGATGCTCCGTCCAGTCTATCCTGGTCTCTTACCCCTTGTAGTGCCATGATGCTCCTCCACTTCCCTCCTAGAAGTTCTCTGTTCGACTCCTCTGAGTCTCTACTTCTCGTCTAGAAGTTCTCTTCTGGACTCCCTCTGAGTCCTGATTTCCCTCTTGGAAATCCTTCTGCCGCTTGTCTAGATGTCCCCTACTCTAATCGACTTGTGCAGCTGCACTTCTGATCCGAGTTCCTCGGCTAGAAACCCTTGATAACAACTCCTCTGGCCCTGCTCTGTCAGGTACTGTTCTGACTACAGTACCTCACTAGTTGCACTTTGCAATATTTCTGTAGCCTTCTAAACTCCAACAACTGCCTCTCTGTGAACTGCGTCAGCCCCTCTCTACCTCACTCTAGCTCTGCGTCACCCTAGATGGGTTTGCGTCAGCGCTGGGATGCCCTGCGTCAGCTCTCTGGCCTTCTGCGTCAACAACGCTGGCCTCTCTAAGGCTCTGCGCAGCTCCCGGCTTCTCCTGCGTGGCTTTGGCTGGTTCTGTGTCACACTTCTTGGCTTCTGCACTGTTAGAAACAACTACTGTCACCTTGGGACAGTTATTTTCTGCTGCTATTGCTCCACTCGACTGATGTCTCTTAGTCCTCCTGTGATCTGCAATCATGCTCCGATACCATGTTGAAGTTTCTAAGTTTACTTAGTTAGAAACCCTTCATGCGCTTTTTCTGATTTATTCCTACCTACTTATTATTTTTCTTTAACAAGTTATTTACAAAGTAAATACTGAAAATAAACACCAGTGCATGCTCAACATATTACAGATTAGCAACTAAAAGAAACAAGAACAAACACACCACATGACACCATTAGTTTTGGACCAATGTCCCTGGAAAAATCCAATGCGGGAAAACCAGTGTAGCTATCTGAGGGTTTTCTTATTAAGCAATATTAGAGTACAATCTGGGTGCCAAAACTGGCCTACCCAACAGAGAATTTCCTTAGCAGCTATACCTTACAGTTTGAGATAAATCTCCTGGCTGAAACCTTGGAAAAATCCTTCCGGCAATTCCTTAGCACAAAACTGCTCTGCAACCCCAACGTCTGCCCAAATTGGACTGCGTCAGCCTCTTTTAGCCCAGCGCTGGCCCTACGTCAGCCTTCCTTGGCCCTCGCCAGCCCTAGGAGGCCCTGCATCAGCTCTGGGAGCCTCTGCATCAACCACGCTGGCCCCTTTGGTGCTCTGCGCAACACTTGGCTACCTCTGTGTGAGCCCTTGCTAGCTCTGCGTCACTCTTCTTGGCTGCTGCGTTGCTCTTCCGGCACAATCTTTTCCTTCTCTATTTCTCTGTATTCAATGCCCCTTAGTTGCTCTCCCGATCACTGATTCTATCTCTCTTAGCAAACCCCACTCTAGAGAATAGAATGACTGATCATCTGGTGTCTTCTCCAAGTGACCCTCAAGCCTTCTCTTACACTTTTCTTGTTGACATCTCAACGGCCGAGATTAAGTCCCTAATCAACGGCTAAGATTAGATCTGGCTTGATCCATGTCTTTTGGACCATTCTAACACAGATTAATATTAGGGACAATTGCTCTCGAGCTTGAAAAATATCAAGCCAAATGGATTAGCCTAGAATCAAGAGGCCAAGAAAAGGTTTCCCAACAATGAATATTAGCTATCAAATGGACCAAGAAACCTTCAATAAGCCCCCAAGTTGAAGCCTAGGGAAAACTAGGGTTTCCTAGGGAAAAATCTACCTAGGGCAAGAGAATTTAACCTTAGAATGGATAGATTGGCCACTAAAGGGAGTTGATTTTGAGGCAATCAAGGCTCCTTCCAATGTTGAATCCTTCCACAAGGTCAAATTACCAATCTACGTCAACTCGTGCCCTAGCCCTAGCTAGTAGCTTGGCCTTAGGAGGGTTGAAAATCAGAAAAAGAGAGCGAAGGTGAGTTTTAGGGTTGCATTTGTGAATGATGACCAAAATGACAAGTCCAGTGCCTAATCCTTGGGATAATGGAGTCTATGGGGGTGAAAAATTAGCTAAGTCTTGGTTAGGAGTAAGGGAATCTTAGAGCCTTAGCTCAAAACCCTTGTTATTACTTCTGTGAGGGATCAAGGTCACTTGGGAGAGCTGTTCCAAAGATACACCAAGGGGATTACCAACCTAGATTGCTCAATGTGTTTATTGCAAAGCAAATGTTCGACCTGGTGTTAATCTAATACATCAATGGGCCAATCAACTGTCGATACATAGATGGATCTACCTGTTAGTTTTGTAGCATCGAACATGTGTTCTAGTCTCGACTTTGGTTAGAGAGGCTGAGGAACAAAAGATCTCCATAACCCAGAAAAAATTTCAGGAGAAAACTCCTAGAGATGGCTCAATCCAGTTAATTGATTAGTAATTAATTTTTTCCTAAGTCTAACTTAGGAAGAGTGATTAATTAACAATAATTAATTGAGAAAGGTGAGAATTCTCTAGAAACTCACACATATCGAGTTGGAGATGATCTTAGCCATTGATGGGGGTCTAATCATGGACATTGGTTCACTAGCAAGAGATCATAAGAGAAACTCAATGGGTAGATGGAGAAAACACATCAGGAGAGCGAGTTTCCTCAGCAGATCGAGCTACCTATTTGCAGTGATTCAGGAAGGGAGAGAAGTTCGAGCCAAAAGGGACGCAGAGGCTGAGAGGGAGCAACATAAGTGATTCAAGGGGAAGTTTCTAGTTCTGGAGAGGTAGCAGCAAGAGGCAAAGTTATTCCAGAGAGATGTTGCGCAGGCAACTTCAGTGAGAAATTCAATTTTGCTCAAGAGGAGGTCGATTCAAGTTCTAGAGGTCGGGATAATTTTCCAAAGTGCTGGAGAGTCACTCCCAGCAACAGTAGCAAGCATGACGACTTGATCATAGGCAGTTTTGAGCCACACGTGTGAGGGTATGCACAAGGGATTGGATGGCCATTTTTTCTGAGGCAGGTTGTGCTGGGATTGCTCGTGAAGAAGGGAAAATTTTCCTTAATAAATTTTGTCAAATTATCTTATTAAGGATTGCCAAGTTTGGCATCTAGATTGTACTAAAAAATTCTCTACTGCACAATAATAATAAAACCCTCATCTGTTGCATCGGTTTTCCCACATTGAGTTTTTAAGAGGAAATTTGTCGAAAAATAACTGTGTCAATTTTATTGTGTGTGCTCTATATTTCTCAATTCCAGTATTTTAGTTTCTGTAGTGTTTTTATTTGCGAAGAAATGTAGTGTGATTTATTCCTTGTTTTCCATAGCAAATAAATTGTATAATTAATCAGTTAGAAGAATAAATTTCCAATGCTGCAATTTAAGGAAATTTCCACATGGTATTAGAGCAAGTTTGATGGATCAGGAGCTAAGTCTTGGTAAGGAGTAAGGGAATTTTGGAGCCCTAGTTCAAAACCCTAGTTATTATTTTGTGAGGGATCAAGGTCACTTGGGAAAGCTATTCCAAAGATACACCAAGGGGATTGCCACCTTGGATTGCTCAACGTGTTTACTACAAAGCAAATGTCCAACCTGGTGTTAACCTAATACATTAACAAGCCAATCAATTGTCAATACATAGATGGATCTACCAAGCTGGAAGCAAAGGCTCTCAATTGTTTTAAATTAGTTACCATGGGGTTGCCATGGATTTACAGTCCATAATGCAAAATCTCTGAAGGATCTCAATAACATACTTTCCTTAACCAGGGAAGACTTCGCCAAGCTTCTACCATACTTCTAGTCGCAGATAATAATGCATTAAGCCATGATCCTTTATATCAAACTCAAAAGCTAACTACTTTTTACGCTGAATAATGAGAGACTCAACACCTATCACAAATAGATCATCAACATATAGTAACAAAATCACAAGTGCATGCTTCACAACCTTGACGTATAGATTTGGAGCAGCATCACTCCTAGAGAACCCAAGTCTCATTAGGTAGTTATCAATTCGAGCATACCAAGCTCTTAGAACTTGCTTGAGTCCATATAAGACCTTTAACCTGCAAACATGAGATTCCTTCCCATGCACCTCAAAACCTTGAGGCTGCTTTATGTATGCCTCTTCCTGAATTACACCATTGAGGAAAGCAGTCTTTACATCCATCGGATGTAAATTCCATCCCATCGAAGCAACAAGAGAGATAATAGATCTAATGGAGGTGTAACTGGCAACTGGAGCAGATATCTCAGCATAATCTTCTCCATCTTCCTGGTAGAACCCTCTAGCCACAAATTGTGCCTTGTATTTGTCAATACTACCATCTTCAACATGCTTGATCTTGTATATCCACTTGGAAGTCACCAGTGAATTCCCTTCTAGTCTTGGCACAATCTCCCAGACATCATTCTTCATGATGGATTGGTATTCTTCATCCATGGCCTCCTTCCACACTTGCTGGTCAGTTAATTCTTCATAAGTGAAAGGTTCTGCATCAATAAGGTTAACCCTCTAGCCACAAATTGTGCCTTGTATTTGTCAATACTACCATCTTCAACATGCTTGATCTTGTATATCCACTTGGAAGTCACCAGTGACTTCCCTTGTAGTCTTGGCACAATCTCCCAGACATCATTCTTCATGATGGATTGGTATTCTTCATCCATGGCCTCCTTCCACACTTGCTGGTCAGTTGATTCTTCATAAGTGAAAGGTTCTGCATCAATAAGGTTAGTCACAAAAGATGCATAAATAGAAAATAGCTTCTTACTTTCTTTGGATGCGCCATCCTTCTTTCAAGGTAGATCTAAGCCATGCTGGTCTCTCTATGATTTTAGCAACAACAACTAGTTCTACTAGTTCGCAAGGCCCTTCTGGCTCTTTAGGACATTCTGTAGAGCTTGAACATTCTTTCGTAGAAGCTTCATGCTTTACTTCATTGTAGGAGTTCATGGAAACTTCCTTAGATTTCTAATATGCAACCTTCTCATCAAGGGTGACATCCCAGTTGACTTCAGTCCATCGCTGCTCTGGAATGTACATTCTATGTCTTTGATGATTGACTGTAACCGACAAATATTCCTTTCTTCCCTGAAGGTTCTAACTTCTTCCTTTCATCCTTAGGAACCTGGATGTAAACGGGAAACCAAAGATTCTCATATCCCAACCTATGGCTTTTGTCCAATGAATGCTTCTTTACGAGTCCGTCTTCCAAAATTCGATGAGGACTTCTATTCTGATTGTATACAACTATTAAGGATGCTTCTCCCTATAAGAACATGAGCAATTCTTGATCATGCATCTTAGCCTTGACAAATTCTGCAATGGTCTTGTTACCACAAAATCTAGTAGGCCTTGGAAAAGGAAACCCTACAAGACAAAAGCTAGATAAAGTGCTAACAATGGGGCAATGGTCCACGTCACCATAGCCAAGGCCGCTTGCTCTTTATGGACTTTCACTGATGGGAGGAGTCCCAATAGGAAGGTGTTAATTTTAGGTATGTTCTATGCTTAGAGGCATTTATTTCAATTTTCACAGTTAGCTCCATATCTTTTCCAGATTAGCAATCACATCAGCATTAAAGTAAACTACAGATAGAACATAAACATAAATTGCAGAAGCCAAGCCAAGACAAGAGTACACAAGATGTGGCGCTAGCCAGGGACAAACCCCAATGTGGGGAGACCCTTGATAAATTCTTCTTCTATGTTCTTCAATAGTTTAGCAGAGAGAGAGAGAGATAGTACATTTACAACAGAGGTCAACACTTTGAATTTCTATATCTATATGAGATCAGTTGAAGACATGTTGCTTCAACTGATTCTCCAAGGTGACTTCTTCACCTATCATAGTGCTGCATCTTCTTCATGTTGCTGCTCCTGTCACTGAGCCGCTCCAATCATTGAGCTGCTCTTTATCATGGATCTACACTCAATGTTGTACTCGTTGCTGATCTGCACTCAATGACTTTTATGTTGTACTCATCATACAGCATCCATCATCACTTTGCTGCCCCCATCATGCTGCAACCATCACCATGCTGCATCCTTGTGATCTGACTAACCCTCAACATAGTAGCTCTGTCCATCTGATAGGCAATCCTGAGAATAGCCTTGTTGTTGGCTATGGCCTGTGGCCTAGCCTAGCAACAAGAAAGGCCTCCAATACTTTATCTTGCTAGCATCCAAGCATCATAAGGACTTGACTGTGCTGTCAGCCCTTTCAAACACCCAGTTGTTTGCATAAGCTGATCTAGAGCATATCCATTCCTTCACTATGTAACAATGACTTATCACCATGTTGTCACCTACAACAATCCGAGTTTATATGATGTCCTATCAGACCTCCTTATACTGTGAATAAGTGCCAGCTTATGTTGCAGATTAGTAGTCTCATTCCTTGCTGTGTATAAGGTTTCTTGGCTGCTAAATGAGGGTTGCACTAACAATGGCAGGGCATCATTCTTAACTGTGTCAAAGGCCTTTCCTTGACAACGTTAAGAAGGAGCTTCTTCAGGCAGCGAATTGGTCCTCCATGAATGTGATTTAGTCTCCTACAGTATTGCGGGTTAGGGCACTTCAACAGCGTATAGATCAGGTCTCCTTTACCAACGTTTAGACCTCTTTTATGTAGCGGATAGGAGCCTCCTTCAACTGTGGGATAGAGCTGCATTTGGACCTTCTTTTGCTAAGGAGTAAGGCCAGTAGTTAGGGTACAAGGGACTGCGTATTAGGTTCTTTCTTTCAGCTGTGAAGAGACCTCATTTATTGTGGCTAGATCTCCTTCTTAGGACAACGTATAGGGGTTTATTTGAGCTGCATATAAGTCTCCTCTTTTCTGCGTGTAGATCTCCTCATGAGCCTGCGGCTAGGGCATCATCTTTACTGCGGCTAGGGCATCATCTTTACTTAGGCCAGCGGATGTTCTTAGTGTCTCTCCTCCACCAAAACCCAAAGACATGGAAGGAGGAGATCACATGAAGAGTGTGTGTCAAATGACTTCAAGTCCTTTTCTATTTATACTAAAACGTAGAGGTTGAATAGACATGACTGTTGGGCGTCTGAGCCTACATAAGTTGCTGGCCGACTTGACAATTTGTCCATAATCAAAATAAATTCATATCTTCATAAATACTTATCAGAATCGGATGATCTTTAGATCAATCCTACACCTCTTGATGAGAGGGATCCAAAAAAAATATCAGCTGCCATAAATAAGACGACCCACATGGAGTTTCGCCCTAGTTGCCAATTTTAACACTCCCTCTCAACTAGGGAGAACTCCATCCGCTGACCCATATGTCCGACTGTACTATCTCTGCCATCAGTGCCCTGCACTGCTCTACTCTGCTCTGCTCTGCTCTACTCTGCTTTGCTCTGCTCTGCTGAACCATGAAGAAGAAGAATCGATCGAGAATGTCTCATCCCATTCTCTACTGACCCGAAGTCGGTTTCATCTGAAGAGAGTGTGTCACATCACTCTTACTGACTCGAAGTCAGTTTGTTGATCCCAGACCAATATCACAAGAGAGTGTCTCAAACCACTCATACTGATCCCAGATCAGTTTCATTGATCCCAGATCAATGGAGGTCATCCTAGCATAGGGAGTACGGTAGATACAACGATGCGTCCATCGATAAAACTACTATGGTCCCTATCCTCATTTCCCTGCTCATTTATTAGATGAGAGGTACTTCCCATGAGTCCTAGACTGCATGGGTAGGATGCCTCGACAGGAGAACTAATCATCCTGTCCACAGGAGAACGAATCATCCTATCCAATGGATGCCATGGAGAACTAATCATCCTGTTCCACAGTTGCCACGGGAGAACTAATCATCCCGGCCCATAGGAGAACTAATCATCCCGTTCCACAGTCGTCACGGGGTATCACAGGGGAAGGTTGAACCTGCCATCCTGTACATAGTGCACCACCAGGGGAGGGTGAGTCGCCCTGTGGTCGTATGTTGCTCTAGTAAGTACCCCAAGCCCCCAGAGCTCCCAGAGCTCAATGCATGCAACATGCAGGACCCTTATAAGAAGGTCTCTCAACGACTCCAAGTCGTTCGTGAAAGTCACAAATTTGACCTTTCCCTGGGGTTTTGAAAAAATGTCTGCGACCTGTACATTAGTCTGAATGCGATGGAGCCTCCTCGCTCATCGACTTGCCATATCCCAGATAAGGCAGTATCTGATGTCTATCTGCTGGAGCAATCATGGAATATAAGATTCCTCAATAATCGAATCCCACCTTTGGTTGTCACAGAGAATCACAGTGGTATTCATCATGTGTACAAACAGCTCACTTAAGAGCTTCTGCAACCATGCAGCTTCACACGAGATCATACTCGTAGCTATGTATTCAGTCTTGGCGATGCTTATAGCAACCGACTTCTGCTTCCTGCTCATCCATGATATTGAAGCAGAATTCAAAGAGAACCAGCACTGAGAAGCGCTCTAGTGATCCTCCACACTTCTTGCCCACTCAACATTCGAATAATCATGCAGTTTCATATTTCCGGCAGTGTATATCAATCCATGAGAGATTATGCCCTAAAGATATCTCAGAAGATTCTTGGCACCAATCCAGTGAGGCTCAAGCAAATATGAGCTCACCATGCTAACTGTAAAACATATGTCCGGATGGAAGTTCACCAAGAAAATCAATGCGAATGAGTTTATGAAACTCAGAGGCATTTCCCAAATCTGATCCAACATCACTACCATATAACTTCTGAAAGTTAAGATCCTCGAGGTAGTCACAAGCTTGCAGTTTATCATTCCACATTCAGAATCCAACTCCCTCTTACTTTTGTAAATGAGAGGGTCTGCACCTGTTAGAAATAGGTTGTCCTCATAAGGTGCTGGTATGAGAGGTCTATCATCCACAACCTTCAAACAATGGTTTGGATCGGCTTCACTCTTAGTGTATGTCAACTTCATCTGACAGCTATCAATCCTCTCATACTACGCCCGAGGAGTTTTGCTTCAAGCCATAGAGTGCTTTCTTCCACCTGCATATGTGAGATTCCTGATCATCAATCTCAAATCCCTCGGGTTGTTCCAGATCTGTGGACCTGCTGCATGAGGGGAATGGTCCCCTTGTAAGATTTTCCTTCCGTACATCTCAGACATGTACTTTCATGCTCTTTTTGAATTCAGGCATCCCTGTCACCATCTGACTCACAGAGCCCCGGTGCTATGTGTCAATGGACATGGTCCCTAGTGGACTTCTTGCAACTTGATACAACCCTAAACTCAAAAAACATCTTTGGAAATTCTATTTTCAAACATGTACCTTTCCATCGATGAGTGCCACCCTATAACCTTTGACTTCCATTGCTGAAATGGACACCGGGTTCTTCTTGCGATCAGGTACATAAAAGAGATTTTGTAAATGAATTGAGTTACCCTCATTCAATTGAGGGTTAACATTCCCTACACACTTTCTGGGATAGGTGGCATCGGCTCCGAGTATAATCCCACGATTGTTTTCATCTCTACCAAATTAGAGAGTGCACCCATCTATCCGATGAAGTGCCTTGAAGCACTACAATCAATAAGCCAGATTCCCAAAGAATCTGAAGGAGAGGGATAATACAAGATAACGCTTCTTTATCTTATCAGAGACAACATTTGATTCTTCATACCTGGGGTTCCTTGCTTTCTATGAAGAGTTGGCCATTTCCTTGATGACCTGCATTACCTGTCATTCCTTTGATCATTGAAGATGTCCCTGGAATGATTGTTATCATCATCAAGTGATGTGTCCTTGCCACTCCTTCGCATAATGGCCAAACTAGTTATCTGCCTTTCCTTCCACCCTGAGATCTGGTCTTCCAATGAAGTGATCTTTAGGTAGACCATATTCCACTGCGCCATTCTGACAATATTCTCTGCTTCGACTTCACCCTCGATGATTTTGAAGAGGGATGAGGAATCCACTGATCCTTTTTTCCTTTCCCAACTGTCTTTGGTGATTGCTCTTTCACTCTTGCTTGGGCATTGTCTTCATCTCAGCTCCGATCCCATGTTAATTTTAGGTATGTTCTATGCTTAGAGCCATTTATTTCAATTTTCACAGTTAGCTCCATATCTTTTCCAGATTAGCAATCACATCAGCATTAAAGTAAACTGCAGATAGAACATAAGCATAAATTGCAGAAGACAAGCCAAGACAAGAGTACACAAGATGTGGTGCTAGCCAAGGACAAACCCTAATGTGGGGAGACCCTTGATAAATTCTTCTTCTATGTTCTTCAATAGTTTAGCAGAGAGAGAGATAGTACATTTACAACAGAAGTCAACACTTTGACTTTCTATATCTATATGAGATCAGTTGAAGACATGTTGCTTCAACTGATTCTCCAAGGTGACTCCTTCACCTATCATAGTGCTACATCTTCTTCATGTTGCTGCTCCTGTCACTGAGCTGCTCCAATCATTGAGCTGCTCTTTATCACGGATCTGCACCCAATGTTGTACTCATTGCTGATTTGCACTCAATGACTTCTATGTTGTACTCATCATACAACACCCATCATCACTTTGCTGCCCCCATCATGCTGCAACCATCACCATGCTGCATCCTTGTGATCTGACTAACCCTCAACACAGTAGCTCTGTCCATCTAATAGGCAATCCTGAGAATAGCCTTGTTGTTGGCTATGGCCTGTGGCCTAGCCTAGCAACAAGAAAGGCCTCCAATACTTTATCTTGCTAGCATCCAAGCATCATAAGGACTTGACGGTGTTGTCAGCCCTTTCAAACACCCAGTTGTTTACATAAGCTGATCTAGAGCAGATGCATTCCTTCACTATGTAACAATGACTTATCACCATGTTGTCACCTACAACAATCCGAGTTTATATGATGTCCTTTCAAACCTCCTCATACTGTGAATAAGTGCCATCTTATGCTGCGGATGAGTAATCTCTTTCCTTGATGTGTATAAGGTTTCTTGGTTGCTAAATGAGGGCTACACTAACAATGGTAGGGCATCATTCTTAACTGTGTCAAAGGCCTTTCCTTGACAGCGTTAAGAAGGAGCTTCTTCAAGCAACGAATTGGTCCTCCATGAATGTGATTTAGCCTCCTACAAGATTGCGGATTAGGGCACTTCAACAGCGTATCGATCAGGTCTCCTTTACCAACGTTTAGACCTCTTTTATGCAACGTATAGGAGCCTCCTTCAGCTCTGGGATAGAGCTGCATCTGGACCTTCTTTTGCTGAGGAGTAAGGCCAATAGTTAGGGCACAAGCGACTGCGTATTAGGGTCTTTCTTTCAACTGTGAAGAGACTTCATTTACTGTGGCTAGATCTCCTTCTTAGGACAACGTATAGAGGCTTATTTGAGCTGCATATAAGTCTCCTCTTTTCTGTGTGTAGATCTCCTCATGAGCCTACGGCTAGGGCATCATCTTTACTGCGGCTAGGGCATCATCTTTACTTAGGCCAACATATGTTCTTAGTGTCTCTCCTCTACTAAAACCCAAAGACGTGGAGAGGAGGAGATCACATGAAGAGTGTGTGTCAAATGACTTCAAGTTCTTTTCTATTTATACTAAAATGTAGAGGTTGAATAGACATGACTGTTGGGCTTCTGAGCCTACATAAGTTGCTCGTTGACTTGATAAATTCATATCTTCATAAATACTTATCAAAATCGGATGATCTTTCGATCAATCCTACACCTCTTGATGAGAGGGATCCAAGAAAAACATCAGCTGCCATAAATAAGATGACCCACATGGAGTTTGGCCCTAGTTGCCAATTTTAACAGAAGGAGATCACTTAAAATAGATATGCTAGGTATAAGGCACAACGTGATCAAGCTAGAGCTCATTCAAGAGAGAGAATCAACTATGGTTCAAGGTTTCAAAGAAGCAAAGTGATCTCAAAGAAAAGCCCTAGAAAAGGCGGCTCAAGACCTAGGATTTTAAGATTTTTTGATGGTGATAGGTATTCACAAGGTCAAGGCCTTAGGGAAAGGGTTTCTTAGAATGATATTCAACTAAGCCAAGGTTCATGAAACCCTCAAGAAAGTCCTCAAGTTAAGGGGAAAAGAGACTAGGGTTTCTCTCTTGGAGCAACACCTCGTGCAAGAGATTTTATGGATGAAATTTGAGTGGATGCCAACCAAATTAATAGGTTAGGTAGCTTAGACATATCTCTTGATATTTAGGCTCTCAAATAACCAAAAAATCTCCTCCCTAAGATTTCATTAGAAGCCCTAGATTTTTGCCGTAGCCTTAAAAATATCGATTTTAAGGATAGAAAATTATGGAGAAACTTTAGGATTGATCACCAAAGACTTGGACTCGTGCCTTGTTCTTTAGGCATATGGAGTCAAGTATGTGATAGATAAACCAAATTTGTTGCTAAGGAGGCTGAAATTTGATGCCCTAGGTATCAAAATTCCGACATTTACCCACTGAATGATAAATGGAGTTTGATGGAGAGTTATAAGGATTCCTCCACTAGGAACATTCATTACATGTTATACAGTAAGTAACATATGCAATTCTCAACTAGATAGTTTTTAAAATTTATTGTCAACAAATTATGACACAATCAAGCATAAGCTAGAAGTAGCAATTCCATACATTAGACAATCTCAAAATGATAATCTTCAACAATAGACACTTACAAGATAACATGTATTATATCCATATATTCACTAAAGAAATAGCTCCAAAGAGAATCCAAAATAGCTTCCAAACATCAAAATGCATTCCAAGAATGTCCAATAGTAAATAAGGAACATGTGCAAGTTCTTCTTAAGAAGTTGAATTACAAGTGTGATGATAATGAGAGACTAAATGAGGTCTTCCATATTTATGCATGTCTAATCAAGTCGAATTTTAGCCTAAATCTCCTCTTAGTTGTCAAATGATGGGAAAAAAATTATTGTGGCTACAAGCCAACCACATAGCCAATGTGAAATCATAAAAGTTAACACATAAAAGGGTTGAAATGTTTACGACATCAGTACGTGGGCCTCTTGGATGCATGCGTTGAGCTCCCTTGGTGCCAAAACGAGTTAAGATGGCTCCAAAAATCATCCTCTAGGGGTTGGCCCGTAGATATCCATGCAAATCATCGTGTGGACCCCAATTTTGTGTTTGGGGCACAAAATGAGTCTCATGTCTCTCTTGGTGATAGAATAACTTGGTTCTGCTTCAACGTTAAGGGTTTAGAGTATGGTGTTATCCCTCCCACGTCTCAAAGGTTGAGACAACCCAATTTGGGCCTTAGATCAACTGCCAAACCATGTGATCATTGCTAAGACGACTAGGGCATGTTGGTCCAAGTGCATCATCTCATGAATAATGTGGGCAAAAGCGCAAACTGCTGGGGTGTTGTAGGTGCCCATGGAGTAAAATGATGCTCTACAATTGATAGGAGTCCCATTGCTCTCAACACTTCACTTGTAGGGTGTCATATGATCCTCTAGTGCACTTAAGCCCCAATTAAGTTGCCCAACCCTTGTGTAATATTCCTAGTGGAAATATTAAGTGATAACAAAAGCTAAAATAAAAACATGCAACCAAAAATTCCAACACACAAACCAAATGTCAAATTACACCAAAAAATTGTTGATTTTTGGTAGCTTGGGAGGTACTCCAAGCCCTAGGGTTCGGTGTTTGGAGGTTGGAGCTGTTGATTAGTGGTTGTCATTGATGTCAACCCAAGCAACACCAGGGGCTACCCCGCTCTCGCATGGGCATTTTGACTTGACAACTTACTCTATTCTGAGTCAAGGGTCTTCTAGATGGATTCTACTCGTCGAGATGTTTCTGTTGATATATGGCACGCCAAGAAATTCTTCACGGTTTGAGAGATATTCATGTTTGAAGTTAGTAACCCCAGTTAGTGGGCTAAAACCCTATGGGGTTGTGGCATGGCACTCATAATTGGTTGTGGTCATTGAATAGTCGATAATTAATAATGTATTTTTCCTCCAAAAATCCCTCCAACGTTCACTTAATGAGGACCCTCTCAACTCAAGACATTCATATAAATAATGACCCTCATATCCTCCTCTAGTAGGGATATTGTGGCTTCAAACAGGTCATCGTGGCATTTTCACTATAACTATTTTTTGCGAAGCTTCAGAAGGTGAAATTAAAACCCATTTGAGCTGATATCTTGATGAACCTCGTGACCGAATTTCAGATCTTGTTTTGCTATATTTTCGAAGATATGAGTTGAAGAAGTTAGGGTTTTGCAAGCTCCTGAATTCCATGTCAAACAGGTGACGTTGGGAAAATCGTCATAACTTTCTCTCTGAGGATTGGATTCAAATTTCGTAAATAGTCACAGAAAGAGGACAAACTATAGTTTGTTGAGTAGCGTTTTTAGCGTTGACGGTCGCAACAGTGACACGTGGCACTTCGTACAAGTTCGCTCTACTGAACCAATCTATAATCAGGTCATTGTAGGAGATTGGGCATAACTCTTTCTTAAAGAATCCAATCTTGATCAGACCTATGAGGTTGGAAAGAGGACTCAGAGGGCTACCATAGGACGAAATTTCAGACCCCGGAGATCCAAAATTACATAGATACAACAGATTCAATATCGAGCTCCTAGAAGGCAAGAAAAAGCATGCATTCAAGGATCACCGCAGTAAGGACCACACATCAACATTCAAGGGTAACTCTCCTACAACAAGGTATGTATGGTTGGTGTTTACATTTGAAATATGAGTATCATCTCTAACATATGTTTTTGTAGGACAACGTAAGTACATATAGGGTCTCGGTTATATCTCTATGTCTCTATATGTCACAGTTAGTTTTGATACCACATTTCGGATGTCCTATTCTTGATACTACACATTTGATGCTACATATTCTTAATGCTACACCAAGTCTTCTAAATCTATATGATGTTGTATGTTTATGTTACTTGTCTTGTCATAGTTGATAGAATGGTCTTTGTTGTTGTACTTAGAACTTGGTCCATCACAAGTCTAGGGTCTGTCATCAGTTTTTATTATATATATCTTTAGGCTTGTTTCGGATATAGTCTTGCATAGAGTCCTGGCCTATATCAAGAGTGGAAGTCTTTGTCTACTGCTGTAACAAGTCAACAACAAAAGTGGCAAGCACACTTCAGGTACGCATTGTAATTTTTATTTGTATTTATTCATTATTATGCACTTACATGTGTTTTGCAAGCAGAGGTAAGTTTAAGGGTATTTTGTTTTGTTTTGGGATTGGTTTCGCCGGGCAAATTTTTCGTGCAGGTAGAAGAAGATTCAAGTACAACTTCAAGTAAGAATTCAGGAGTAGAAGTATCAAATCAAAGGAAGCATTGCAGTGAGACATCCTTTGAAGACATGACAACCATCCGTATATTGTGAAGAAGTGTCCAGGTGAAGAGTCATCATTGTAAAGTTGTAAAAGAGTCATTTGTAGAAGTGTCAAGGCCAAGAGTCATCATTGTAAAGTTGTAAAAGAGTCATTTGTAAAAGTGTCATCATTGGAAGAGTCATTATTGTAAAAGAGTCAATCTGCCTAGAGTCGAAAAGGCATTATTGGGAGGTATAGGAGTCTCTGTTGGGATGATGCCATGGTTGGGTTGCAGGTCATAGTGTGATTGGGTGTTCGGTCAAAATCATTGTAAATCATATTGTATCGTAGATCGTTGTCCCTAGTACGGGAATCCACACTCTTGTCTCATTTTAGTCATTATAGGGTGGCAGGGAGGTGCTACGCAGGTGCATGAAGTCGCCTACAGGTTGGAATCTGTGAACACTTCAGGGTGGTAGGTTGGTCTAGGATGTTGGGGCATCCATTCAGTTGACTACTGAAGAAACTAGGGCATCCTTCCAGTGGGAGTTGGAGAAAAATGCTTTTCTAGAATTCTAGGAAGTCATTGATTTCATTTCAGTTGGGGCTGAAGATTAAAGAATTTATTAGAAAAGCATTCAGTGGTTTTTGACCCGGAGGGGGTTTTCCACCTAAAATTCTTGTGTCTACTGTGTTCTTTTATTTACTGTTATTATTGCATAAACATTAATAATAATTGAAGATTAATTAATGCTCTGAAAAGATTTAAAAGTGCTAATTGCTAAGGAATATTGATTCACCCCCCCCCCCCCCCCCCCCTCAGTATTTCCAACAGGAGCACCACAAAAGCACTTTGTGGGCTTTGCACCCAAGCATGTGGGTGTGAATCCATAAGGATTTTTGGACATGTGATGCTTTGAGGTGATAGAGGATCTCGAGAGCAACCAGGAAGCATAAAAAATCTCTCAAATTCGAGGTCTAGAACTTGAGATATGAATTTTTTTATTGTAGTTGTGGGTTAATGTGCACCTAAAGGAGGTCAACTAGATGTATTAGAGTGCTACAAGTTATGATTGTTGACGCCATCTGATTTGAAATAAGTTGGAGAGAGATGAGAGGCATTTCTCATCATCCAAGTGAGTATCTTCTCATAGGAAACCATCTCTGAGGTAGTCACAGCTTGGAGGAGCAAGGAGGATGAGTGTTGGGATTGTTTGGTGTGTCTATTCTCTCCCACAAGTCTGAGCTTGGAGCAGAGAAGTAGCTGCAGGTTTGGGCAGTGTTTATGGTGTGTTTTGGAGTGATTTTAGAGAGGTTTCTCTTTTGTTGAGAAGGCCACATCTCTGGGTGTTCATTTTAGGTAGGCCGCAGGCCTTGTGTGTCTTGGACAGGGGGCGCAGAATAGGCCGCAGACCTTAAAATCTTGCATAGGTAGATGTAGAGGTTTGTTGGGGGCTGGTTGTAGCCCAAAAGTATAGCAAAGGGTGGACAAATTTGTTTGGAGAGAGGACACAACTGTGGAGAAGGCCTAGACATGAAGGGAATTGCTGTAGCAGTGCTTGTCGCAGAGCTAACCAAGAGTATAGACCTACAACAGTACACATTGGCCCATAAACAGAGTTAAGGTTTGTGTTGTGATGGTTTTATGTTGAGTTAGATTGTTGGTTGGATGGTGGTCCAGGTCAGATAGATTGTATTGGGCATCTTGTGGTTGGTGGAGGGCAACAAGTAGGTGTCCAAGAGTAGCCCTAGAGAAATGGATAAGAAGGACTTTGAACAACTGTGAGTTGGGTGAAGTGTTGGTGGCCTAAGTAGCTCCTCGATGGACAAAGGAGGCTACTAGAGGAGGCAGATTGGAACTCAAGGTTTGGCCAGTCAGAGGAACAGATTTGACAGCTTGTGTTCATCATTGGAGTAGCCACATTTGATGGTGATAGGTGGCAGCCCTTCTGCCCTGTGTTAGTCTTCATTGGAGCAACATAGGAAGACTATAGTGGGAAGACAAGTCCCAAGAGAGCTGTGGAGCAGCAGTGGGTAGAAGTCCTTATGTGTTGATGATAGATGAACTTATGATCAGCTAGAGGGCAGATTGTGGAGACCGAGTTTAGTGGTCTAAAGGAGTTGGAGCATTGATAGAGGAAGGTGTTGTAGATTGGGAGTGAAGGTATGGCAAAGAAGTTGTGATCATCAACTACATCAACGAGACCATCAAATTATCTTGTATTTTGTATTCTTGTACTTGTGGATATTTAAGGGCCATTTCCTTGGTATGGGAGCCCTAGACTGTTGTATTATTCAATTGGATTAATATAACGAAGATTGGGTTATTGTACATAATTTGTAAAAAGTTGTTTATATTTTGTGCACTACTAGATTTACTTTTGTATATTTTTCCATTGTTTAAAGTAGCTTCGTTGTGATTCTTGGTTTGGTAGCATAAGTGATTTAAGATTCTATCCTAGACACCAAGGTCGTGGAAAAACAACACAAATTGCAACCAAAACTTAGCCATTTTATTAATTTGAGCAGAATGGAGTACAAATAGTTGAGAATAGAAGAACCTAGGCTTGCTACAACAAGCAAGGCAAAATCCAGGTGATAACAATGATGCCCAAGCATTGGAAGTGCTCCTCTCCAGTTTCTTTGCTGGCACAGTATTTTTTTCTTGCTATTGTTGGAATGGAAATGGGAATTCAACCCTCCAATGTGCTTAGCAATTATGAAATTTCAGCTAATGTACTTTCTCATCAAGGCCAACAAGACCTAGAAAGGTTTTGGCTCTAAACCATCTCTTCGAAAAACCCACAAATTTTTGTTTGCCTAGTTTGTCCTCCCGAATGCACTGCTGGGAAATTGTTGTAGAATGCTCTCCAAATCACCAATAGAATCTCTACAAGAATTCCCCACAATTCCCTTCTCAAAATTCTGAAACTTTCTAGCCTTTCCTCTTCGCAAACTCCCACACCAAAACCCCTGCGCAATTCTTGTTGGAAAAAACTTATGCAGGCCTAGGAAAGCACCAAATTTGGACTAAAGTTTTCCCCCAAACTAATCCTTGCAAATCACCACAAACCTCCAGCAACTTTGAAGGCAAAGTACTCCCGAAATACCCGGAAACTCGTAGGCACTGTAGCTGTCTCTCCCAAGAAGCATGAGTTCCTCTTCCGTGCCTAATCTGCTCACAGGAATGGGTGAATACACCTGTAATTGGCCCCAAAACAACATTACAAAGGTAAGATTGGACTCTCCTAGGGTGGCACTCGAAGTCCACTGGAGAAAGAGGTGAGATTCCTGCTCGGTAATCTCGTGTTAAGCAGCGTGAGTTGACTTGGCTGAGCAGCTCAAGCAAACTAGAGTTCAGATCTGGAAATGGAAAAAAGACCCAAAATGGAGCCCCTCCACTTCTATTTATACTTGTTGCTCCTCCTCTCCCCTTGTGGGCTCCACAATTCAACTTCCCTCCTTTTCCTTTCCCTCCAAATCGAATTCCCTCGGGGTTTTCATTAGACAAATCTGAATGCAGGGCAATTTAAAATTTACTGGAGAATTTGCAGGGTTTTTCTGAAGAAATTCGAGGTTTTCCAAGCCATTTGTCTGTTGGGGTTTCATCTTCGCAGGAGAATTTCGAATTTTTTTTTTTTTTTAAAGCAAGTTGTGCTGTGCATGTTGCTGCCATACCCTCTGCCATTTCAGCTCTATCCGCATCCTCAGCTCCTCTATTCTCTGCATGATTCCCTTCACCCTTCACGCTGCCACTTTCAGCTGCGAGCCAAACGCCCCTCCGTCCACACTTCTTCCTCGCCAGCGAACTCCCATCAACCTTCACGCAGTGCTGTCCAGCTCCACGCAGTTCTCTCAGCGTCTTATCCCTCCCGCAGCTCATTTCCCTCACGTCCCTCTTTCCTCTGCGTATTCGTTCCAGCTCCACGCTGCTTCACTGCTCAGCAAATCCCTTGATTCCGCTGGCCATCCTCACGCTGGAGCTCCCAACGCTCAGCTCATACCCACGCAGCTTTCTTCGAGCCTACAAGAAACCTCGAAGTTAGCAAGCGTAGCCCTCTTTCCCTTGACTGGCATGCATTTACACTGTCAGATCTGTCCCTTGCTCCATTCCATTGAGCCCTTTCTCCCTCATGCAATCTCCATTTCATCATTGCTGCTCGAACCCGCGATTTCCCTCTCTAGCTTTCCGCAATATACCTGCAAACTCAATCTGCAACTCCACGCATTTGCTGTGAAACCTGCAAAAACGTGCACACCCTCATCTCCTACAGACACGCGTGAGTTCCCCATCGCACCCTCTGCTCATCATTCTGCTCTTCACATCCCCATCACGTTGTGTTTTCTTCATTCAAGATCCCGCTCCCCTGCGTGCCAAATTTTGCAACCTTCGAATCCACTTCTCCTGCGTCCTGCGTTGTCAAGAAACCCCCGCCGTCATCCAGCTTCCTGCACATAAGCAATACGCTCATATTTTAATTTGTTTCTTTTATGCAGGTTTTGATTTTTTTGAATTTTTTTGAGTTACGTTTCATGTTTTAGTCTATGCTTAGTGTAGTTTTGGTTTTATAAAAATAAATAAATAATTTAAGGATTTCGATTTTCTTTTGTTATGTATTTAATTTGATTAGGTGTTAGAATTAGATTTTTTTATATTTTTTACTTTTGATTTTGTTTAATTTAGATTTACTTTTTATATTTATTTAACTTTTGATTTTATTTAACTTATATTTAGAATTTCAAAAATCATAAAAAATATAAAAAATCATAAATGATTTAAAAAATAACAAGGTTCCTTTTTCATTTTTTTTGGGATCTTAGTTTAGAATAGATTTTAGCTTATTTCTGATTTTTAATTTTAAAATTTAAAAAAATTAAAAAAGTTCTTTTAGGATTTAGTTTAGTTTAGTTTCTGCTTAGAATAGTTTTGTTTTATTTTTTTATTTCATTCATGAAAAATAAAAAATTTCATAAAAATAAAAAAGGTTAAAAAGGGTTAGTCTTTAGGATTTATTTAGATTTAAATTTTATTTTAGACTTCAGTTTTGTTTTATTTTATTCTTAAAATTTAAAAAATCTAAAAATTATTAAAAATAAAAATAAAAATAAAAATAAAAAAAATCTGAAAATATATAAAAATATATATTTAAAAAATTAAAAAATTCTAAAAAAAGACTAATTAAAAGTTGGAAATTCTTTTTAAAGTCTTTTTTCTGTTGTGGTATAGTTAAATATGCTTAAAATGTTTATTATCTGGAGATTAACTATTTGAAATCTGGTCAGCATTTAAATTGCATGGTTGTTTAAAGCATTTAAAAATTTAATTGCTGGATCATTATTAAGGCTTTGTGCATTTATTGATTATCTCGCATTTGGCAAAATTCATCTTTTCTTGGGTTATTTGATGATAAATGATTGTTTTACAAGGTTCATACTTCTGCAACATTTAATAAATAATCATTAACTCCATAAGGCATTGAACTTTAATTTCTAAAATCAATCAGGTGCTAAATTGCCTTGCTCTGTCTCCCAACCCAATTGGTCCACAATTGGTCTTCCTTTATCCCATAGGGTCTACCCCCCTTAGCCTCGAGAGATGGCTTAAACGGAGAGATCGGGGATCGGGGTGACAGCCCCCGGTCTGAGCGTTGTCGCGCTGCCCAAACAATCTGTGCGACAACATTTTTTGACAACGGAATGCATACTTAAATTTTCTCCAACTAATGGCAATTGTCGTCTTCTTCCACCATATATACCAGTTATATGCTTCACCTTCCATTTTCATGGAAGCATGTCTAATCTTTTCATCATCATTGTCAATATCATAAATCTTGAAATATTCTTCTGCTTTATTCAGCCATGCAACGCTACATTTTTCGTTACCATCGAATTTGGGTAGCTCGATTTTTGCTCTTCATTGATACGTCGCTAACGGTGGAGCGAAAAGAGGGTATTGATTGGTGAATGTATTCCAGAGCTGCTTATTTGAAAAAATCGCATTACTATTTCCTTGATGGTGTGTGGATGATTTTTTTGGAGACTCTTCTTTTTCATGAGAATCTGCTGAATTTGTTGAATCTGATGAATTGTGTTGTTGATTACCTCCATCATCTTGGAGTAGTTGTTCGGGTGTAACCTTCATCCTTTCACACAAAGTGTTCAGCAACGTCATTGTCTGATTATGATTTATTTCGGATTTGATATAGTTCTGCCCGAGTTGTTGTTCTATTCGATTTGTTGTATCCTGTAGCTTCTTGATATCGTCGGAATGTTTGATAACCTTACTCTCGAGATCGACTAATTTTTGGTTGAAATCATCGGAGTGACTAGTAATCCTATTCCCCAGATCAATCAATTTTTTGCTAAATTGGTTATTGTCATCGACGACATTGAATGGGTTTGTGGGGGTGTATATTTGTCGGCCTGTTGTCGCGCAGATTGACACGACAACGCTCAAACCGGGGGCTGTCACTCTGATCCCCGATCCCTCCGTTTAAGCCTGTCTCCCGCGGCTAAGGGGGGTAGACCCTGTGAGGTGATGGAGGCCAACTGCCAAGCAGTTGGGTTGGGAGACACGAAAGGAAACCAGCACTAAAAAAGATTTTGTTAAGTTTAATAGACCAGTGCCTTAAGAGATTGGTATTAAAATGATTACTTGTTAAATGATATAAAAAGATGGACCATGAACAGCAATCATCTATCATCAGCTAAAAACACAATGCTCTTAGAATGACAAAAAAAACGATATCCAGCCACTAAAAATTTGAAAAGATGAGTGCTTTAAATCACCACGAGAATCATAAACCATCAACCAGATATCAATTTCGCATTTCAGCTTTCAGCATGAAGGATACAGCATGAATAAAAAGGCTGAAACTGGCAAAAATAAAATTTTCACAAAAAAAATTTTTTATATTTTTTTTATTAAAAACTTAAATAAAAATATAAAAATCAAATCTAAAATTTTAAAATCTCTAAAACCTAAGTCTAAAAAAAAAAAAAAAAAAATTAAAAATCTAACTTTAAAAGCTAATCAAAATAAAAATATTTTTTTTTTATTTTTTTATTTTTTATATTAAACAAAATCTAAAAAATAAAAAGCAAATCTAAAAGAAATAAATCTAAAACTAAATATTAAAGTCTAGAACTAAAATCTAAAATAATTAAAATCTAAAAGCCTAAAGACAGCCTAACTCTAAACTCTACATATCTAACATAAATCTAAAAAAAACAAAGTCTAAACGAATTTGAATCTCAACAACTACAAACTATACACTATTTTAAATCTAAGCTAACAATATCAAAACGTTAACCTGTGTGGATACATACAACCCCAAACGCGTCATAAAAGAAATGTCGACTTACCTGCCACACCGACGCAAGCCGTAAAATGAATACGCAGGTATATACACAAGTTACCTGTGCGTAAAACGATGGCGGATACCTGGCGTTCACTACAGTTTTCAGCTCTGAGGAATTTTCGTTGTGAATGGAGTGCTCTTCGACGGCGGACGGAGAAGGTGCAGGTGCTTATGGTTGATGGACTGCGAAATCAAACGATCTGAACCAGACTTGAAATTCGGAGAAAATGCGGATCGAAATGTATCAAGATTGCGTTCTGATGCCTGCTCATTTCACAATAAATCGATCCATCGAATGTATGAAGCGTCTGGTCCGTAAGGAAATTTTCTGAAACCCTGCGCTTGAGTTCTGTTTCGATACTCTGTTTCCCAAATGTCATCAACGGTGCTCAGAAATCAACACCTCCCACAGTCGAAAATGGCAACGGAATTTAACGCAGGCGTGGAAAAGATCTCATGCAATGCTCTTACAGCAAATAGGGAACCATGAAGTGTAACAAACGACGACTGCTTTGAGGTCCAGTGACGGGGCCCTTGGAATCGTAAAGATGCATGGAGGGTTTCAAAAGAAATGAACGTAAATGATGTGACCAGGCTCCAGGATGATCGTTTACCCAAACGATTTGCAGGTGGAGGCACTTGATTAGTGAAGTGAGGAAGTTAAAAGCTTGCCTCTGAGGAGTATGGTGTGGGGCAGCGGATGACTTTGACCACAATTTGCATGAGATATTTGCAGGCTGTCAGATATAGCTTCTTAGATCAACAATTTTTTTTTTTTGGGTGGATGGCACAGTTTTTTTCTCCCCACGCAAGCAGACAAAATGACTTTCCGTATACCCTGCAAAACTTAATTTTTATTCCAGATCTCATCTCAGGTCTGTATCCTGCAAGAGGGAAAACAAAACCCGGCAGATGCACGAAATTTTAAAGCAAAACTGTCCAAAATTAACCTAAAATCACAAAAATAAAATAAAATTGAAACCCTAAATAAACCTGACCTAAACAAAACTCAACATGAAACCCTAGATCAGCTAACTAATGTACAGATTGTGGCCCCTTAACAGCCAGATTCAGCAAATAAGAGCAGGAATACTTTCAGAATATCAGAAATTTTGAACTTCACTGTGAACAGAAAGACAATTCTCTCAATGTAAAACACGAAATAAAACTTAAAAGATTAACCCAGGGCACAATCAGCTGGGCTCTACACAGAAAAGCCTGTGGGAGTCGGCTGGTTCAGCCTAGAACTTCCCCAAACGCCCACCTGTACCTTTTACCTAAAGATCTCCTGCACACCTCAAGCAAACATCAGTAAAGAGGGCAAGAAATGCTGCTAGATTTCAAGGAATAATGGAGACACCTGCCATTATTCCAGAAACCCTACATCATTCAAACCCTAGCACATGAGCAAGATACCTGTACTCACAATACTCTGAAAACCAGCTATTATTAACTGCTGAAAACTGAAATATGCAAAAAAAAACAATCATCTCACAGCAATTCCGGAGAGTAACACCAGCCAGTTTTGAACCCCAAAGTCTTTTTATTAACCAGAAAATCAGATTACAAGAGAGCTTTTCAGTCCAGACTCACAGATCAGATGCCTTGAAATGACCCCCTAAGACCCTATATAAAGGAAATGATCCTAACGGCTAGTTCGAGTGATCCATGTAGAAATGATCTCGACCGTTGATGAGGATCAAAACATCTCTTGATCTCATCTGTCGATTTATTAACTTAAAATATTATTATTTTATTAGTTAGGGTTTTTGCTTTATTTTTTTAATTTTTTATTATTTTTTATTATTTTTATTCATTTTTTAATTTTTTAATTCATTTTAAAATGGATCACTGAACTAAGCCTTCGGAAACATCACCTAGGACCTAGGACTTAGGACTCATGAGGGGATTTAAAACATTTCTCGACCCTCATGACACATTACATCATGACTTTTACAAAATTACATCTTAAGGGACAAACCCATTTAATACAGACCCTCACAAAACACCTAGTTCTGCGACACAACTATAATCTAGCAGATTTAACACACTAGGATTTTCCTAAAGTTCTAATGACAAAATCCATCCCTGCTTTGGGGTCAGGTTTGAAGGAAAACTCTGCCGATCGTAGATCGGTGAGACGAAAAACCTCCCGGGACGCAGATCATCATTAGAAAGTTAGGTCCACCTAGGCAACTTTACATACATGACTCTGATCTGCTTAGATTATTTACAACTTATACATGCAGACTGGGTTTACAACAAAAAGATCAAGCTGCTGATGATGGCAGGATGGCACGGACATGCTGATCAGGTGCTGCTTCTTTCTGTCAAGAAAAACGGGGTGCACTGCATGGGTAGTTGACCAGTAGAGGTCAACATCTGGCTCTACTTGGGGACACGTTGCTGCTTGCAGGAATGTGAGAATCCAGAATCTACATCCATACAACACAAAAATAAGTAGCGTCCATCCAAAAAATCAGCATATACATTAAGCACAGGAAAGATAAAAGCTCTTTATTTATTAACTATCTAATAACATGAAAAGTAAATCTAATCCTAAAACAGAAATGAAATGCTGAAAAGACAAGGAGTAGAGTTAGAAATACAATACAAAAAATGCCTCACGGCATCAGATGTGTTCAATATAGTGCATACTGAGCATTTGCCTGCTTTCAGGCAAATCTGTCGGCTGCTTGTCGGATGTGCCATGTCCAATTTTGCATATGGTAGGACTCCTTCCTATCCGAAAATCAAGCTGCTCACAGCCGTCTGATGCATCAAATCTTCGTCTAATCTTCTTCCTCTTGCGCTTCTTCTTTCTGGCAGGATGAATTATTGATGATCTGGAACTTTCTGTTTCGAAACTATCAGATGAAGTGTGTAAGATATGCATGCTAAGTCTTTTTGTGTCTTGCATCTGATTTTTATCGTTTTTAAGCTTATCTGGATCATCTTCAATTATCCACCTAATGACCTCCTCATAGTAAGATGGAACTTGTTGCAACAAATTAGAAGGCTCCTGCTCTATTGATGTTATCTGTTTTCTTTCATTTTCCAATTGCTGAAATTTTTGAACCTGTATTCTAATGGCATCCATCTGTCTAGAGTGTTCAACCTTTATAGCACTAATTTGTCTGGCATGATGTTCTTCCATGTCTTTTATTACTTTAACATTTTCTTCCTTTATGTTCATCAAGCAATGCTGCATGGAATTTATTTCTTCTTCATGATTCGCTTGCATGTTTCCAATTTCCGTTTCATGTTTAGTTTTCATGGCCTCAATTTCCTTAGCATGCTGATTTTGCGTGTCCTCAATCTCCTTATTACGTTTTTCCAGATGGGTGCGTAAAGTTTTAACATCATTGATAAGATTAGTTTGGTTGCTTTCCATATTTTTCACCAGCATCTTTAAATCTTGTATTATTTGCTTTTGCTCCTCCTTTTCATTGTCATTTATCCCTGATTTTTCACTATGATGATCTGCAATATTTCCGGTGGATGACACATTCTGACCTTGAAATCTTTCTTCAACAGCTGAATTACTTTCTTTCTGTTCAACAATTTTAGAAGTAGAAGGCAAGCTGTTTGGACTATCATATCTATCTTTAAAAGCATTGAGAATGTCTTGTAAAGAAGTGAAAAAATCATTAGGAAAGTTATTAAACCAATTCAAGGCATCACCCTCTAAAGAACGGACAAATAGACGCATCTTGAAATCTTCATTATTATATTGAGGAAATCTACAGTATAAGATCATTACACAAGTAAACATGTTTAAATGCCTTTTAACAGCGACCGAATCATCACCCGAGAACTTAAGTAATTTACCAATGGCCTCTTTCGGAAGATCATGGAGATTATCAGTAAAATGACATGGTTTAAATGAATAATCCATGATGAACAATAAGGGATCAGATGGATGATAGAACTAGCTCCTTGCTCAAGAAAATCAAAAGATGAAAGAAGTGGAGTCGCCACTTGAACAATAAAACTGATTCTAAGATCCAAGAAGTAACCAACAAACAGATGTGCGGGAGGCTTCTTGTCTGGGAAAAAATAAAAAATGGAGTCGCCACCCAAACAAGAAACACACCGAAGAGATGCTGCTGATATGTGATGAAAAGATGCCAAAATATTGAATCTGCCAGCTCAAATGAGAGATGAGAAGATGAGAAGATGAATGTCGATGAAACTCCAGGAACAGAAAAACTCTGTCCCCGACAACGGCGCCAAAAAATGTTGTCGCGCAGATTGACACGACAACGCTCAGACCGGGGGCTGTCACTCTGATCCCCGATCCCTCCGTTTAAGCCTCTCTCCCGCGGCTAAGGGGGGTAGACCCTGTGAGGTGATGGAGGCCAACTGCCAAGCAGTTGGGTTGGGAGACACGAAAGGAAACCAGCACTAAAAAAGATTTTGTTAAGTTTAATAGACCAGTGCCTTAAGAGATTGGTATTAAAATGATTACTTGTTAAATGATATAAAAAGATGGACCATGAACAGCAATCATCTATCATCAGCTAAAAACATAATGCTCTTAGAATGACAAAAAAAACGATATCCAGCCACTAAAAATTTGAAAAGATGAGTGCTTTAAATCACCACGAGAATCATAAACCATCAACCAGATATCAATTTCGCATTTCGGCTTTCAGCATGAAGGATACAGCATGAATAAAAACGCTGAAACTGGCAAAAATAAATTTTTCACAAAAAAATTTTTTTATATTTTTTTTATTTTTTTTTTATTAAAAACTTAAATAAAAATATAAAAATCAAATCTAAAATTTTAAAATCTCTAAAACCTAAGTCTAAAAAAAAAAAAAAAAAAAATTAAATCTAACTTTAAAAGCTAATCAAAATAAAATATTTTATTTTTATTTATTTATTTTTTATATTAAACAAAATCTAAAAAATAAAAAGCAAATCTAAAAGAAATAAATCTAAAACTAAATATTAAAGTCTAGAACTAAAATCTAAAATAATTAAAATCTAAAAGCCTAAAGACAGCCTAACTCTAAACTCTACATATCTAACATAAATCTAAAAAAAACAAAGTCTAAACGAATTTGAATCTCAACAACTACAAACTATACACTATTTTAAATCTAAGCTAACAATATCAAAACGTTAACCTGTGTGGATACGTACAACCCCAAACGCGTCATAAAAGAAATGTCGACTTACCTGCCACACCGACGCAAGCCGTAAAATGAATACGCAGGTATATACACAAGTTACCTGTGCGTAAAACGATGGCGGATACCTGGCGTTCACTACGGTTTTCAGCTCTGAGGAATTTTCGTTGTGAATGGAGTGCTCTTCGACGGCGGACGGAGAAGGTGCAGGTGCTTATGGTTGATGGACTGCGAAATCAAACGATCTGAACCAGACTTGAAATTCGGAGAAAATGCGGATCGAAATGTATCAAGATTGCGTTCTGATGCCTGCTCATTTCACAATAAATCGATCCATCGAATGTATGAAGCGTCTGGTCCGTAAGGAAATTTTCTGAAACCCTGCGCTTGAGTTCTGTTTCGATACTCTGTTTCCCAAATGTCATCAACGGTGCTCAGAAATCAACACCTCCCACAGTGGAAAATGGCAACGGAATTTAACGCAGGCGTGGAAAAGATCTCATGCAATGCTCTTACAGCAAATAGGGAACCATGAAGTGTAACAAACGACGACTGCTTTGAGGTCCAGTGACGGGGCCCTTGGAATCGTAAAGATGCATGGAGGGTTTCAAAAGAAATGAACGTAAATGATGTGACCAGGCTCCAGGATGATCGTTTACCCAAACGATTTGCAGGTGGAGGCACTTGATTAGTGAAGTGAGGAAGTTAAAAGCTTGCCTCTGAGGAGTATGGTGTGGGGCAGCGGATGACTTTGACCACAATTTGCATGAGATATTTGCAGGCTGTCAGATATAGCTTCTTAGATCAACAAATTTTTTTTTTTGGGTGGATGGCACAGTTTTTTCTCCCCACGCAAGCAGACAAAATGACTTTCCGTATACCCTGCAAAACTTAATTTTTCTTCCAGATCTCATCTCAGGTCTATATCCTGCAAGAGGGAAAACAAAACCCGGCAGATGCACGAAATTTTAAAGCAAAACTGTCCAAAATTAACCTAAAATCACAAAAAAAAAAAAAATTGAAACCCTAAATAAACCTGACCTAAGCAAAACTCAACATGAAACCCTAGATCAGCTAACTAATGTACAGATTGTGGCCCCTTAACAGCCAGATTCAGCAAATAAGAGCAGGAATACTTTCAGAATATCAGAAATTTTGAACTTCACTGTGAACAGAAAGACAATTCTCTCAATGTAAAACACGAAATAAAACTTAAAAGATTAACCCTGGGCACAATCAGCTGGGCTTTGCACAGAAAAGCCTGTGGGAGTCGGCTGGTTCAGCCTAGAACTTCCCCAAACGCCCACCTGTACCTTTTACCTAAAGATCTCCTGCACACCTCAAGCAAACATCAGTAAAGAGGGCAAGAAATGCTGCTAGATTTCAAGGAATAATGGAGACACCTGCCATTATTCCAGAAACGCTACATCATTCAAACCCTAGCACATGAGCAAGATACCTGTACTCACAATACTCTGAAAACCAGCTATTATTAACTGCTGAAAACTGAAATATGCAAAAAAAAACAATCATCTCATAGCAATTCCGGAGAGTAACACCAGCCAGTTTTGAACCCCAAAGTCTTTTTATTAACCAGAAAATCAGATTACAAGAGAGCTTTTCAGTCCAGACTCACAGATCAGATGCCTTGAAATGACCCCCTAAGACCCTATATAAAGGAAATGATCCTAACGGCTAGTTCGAGTGATCCATGTAGAAATGATCTCGACCGTTGATGAGGATCAAAACATCTCTTGATCTCATCCGTCGATTTATTAACTTAAAATATTATTATTTTATTAGTTAGGGTTTTTGCTTTATTTTTTTAATTTTTTATTATTTTTTATTATTTTTATTCATTTTTTAATTTTTTAATTCATTTTAAAATGGATCACTGAACTAAGCCTTCGGAAACATCACCTAGGACCTAGGACTTAGGACTCATGAGGGGATTTAAAACATTTCTCGACCCTCATGACACATTACATCATGACTTTTACAAAATTACATCTTAAGGGACAAACCCATTTAATACAGACCCTCACAAAACACCTAGTTCTGCGACACAACTATAATCTAGCAGATTTAACACACTAGGATTTTCCTAAAGTTCTAATGACAAAATCCATCCCGGCTTTGGGGTCAGGTTTGAAGGAAAACTCTGCCGATCGTAGATCGGTGAGACGAAAAACCTCCCGGGACGCAGATCATCATTAGAAAGTTAGGTCCACCTAGGCAACTTTACATACATGACTCTGATCTGCTTAGATTATTTACAACTTATACATGCAGACTGGGTTTACAACAAAAAGATCAAGCTGCTGATGATGGCAGGATGGCACGGACATGCTGATCAGGTGCTGCTTCTTTCTGTCAAGAAAAACGGGGTGCACTGCATGGGTAGTTGACCAGTAGAGGTCAACACGGCCAACTTAACTTTCTTCCTTAATTTGACTATTTTTTTTAATTAATTATTTATTTTAAATAATTAAATTAAATTAATTAATTTAATTATATAACATATAGTTTTTTTGTTTTTTGTTTTTGTTTATTTGTTTTTTTAAATAATAATTAAATTATTTAATTTTTATAATTTAATTATTATGGATCATCAACTCGATCTCCCCAACCTTACGGGACCACCGATGAACTTTGGTTGTTGGTCACGTCCATTGACCGTGGTAGATGGCAGCTTCTATGACTACAACAATGTATAGACTCTTACGCAGGGGAACTAGTGATGACAGCAACGGATAGGAACATTTCTGGTGGAGCACGGACAGGGGTTGCGGTGATGGTGGACGTCCAAACAGCGGAAGAGAAGCGGATACAGCATGGTGGCACGGGAGTCGGAAACCAGGGTTTGGCGTTTGGGGTGGTGTGGGCTCGGCGTGAAGGAAGACGGTGGACAATGGAGGAATGAATGGACGCGGGATGTGTGGACAGGATTGTATGCCGAGAGGTGTAGCAATCGGGACAGAGATGTCGAGGACACGGTGGGAGGTAGCACCGACTGTGGACTATGGAGAACGATGCAGCGGGAGTACAGGCACGACACAGTGGACGAAACGGTGCGTGAGGCAAGGAAACGACAGTACCAAAGGTTTTGCGGTGGCGATGGCTGTGGATAGGAGCGGTCACAGTAGTGGAACGAGGCTTCAGGAGTGTCGAACACGGCTCTAATACCCAATGAGACGAATAAAACTAGCAATCAACATAAAAATATATATTTATTAATAATGAATATGAATGGATGATTTACAAGTTGAGAGGCTCGAGCTTAAATACAGCCCTACGTGCCTATTGGTGAATTATGCCCTAATTAACTAATTCGTTTACAAGATACTAAATTTTTATATAAAAAAGACCCTACTGAAATCTCTGCGCAACTCTGGGTCTAAAGCTCGATATCGCCCCACCTCGCTCCTAGAGGAATAGCTGCATACATGGCGAATTGCTCCTCCAACTGGGAAGATACTTGACCTATCTCTGTGGATGTTGTCACCTGATCTTGCTTCTTCTTCTTCTCCTTCTTCCTCTGAGGACACTGAGTACTGTAGTGGCCAAACTCGCCTCACCTGAAGCACTTGATCTTGGATAGATCCTTTTTCTTCTTCTTCTCTCCTTGCGAGCCTTGTCCCTGACTGGGACCTTTTGCTTTCCCTTTTGATGCAAGGGCCACATTGTCTTCCTCCTTCACACCTTTCAATCCCTTGCTACTACTACTGCTGATGGGGCTCTTTACTAGAGATCGTCTCATCTCCTCTTGTTGTAGATCTGACCACATCCTATCCCACTCAGGTAACATATCTCATCCCAAAATGCCTTGAACAAAGATTTTCCATTCCTCGGAGACACTGTTCAGGGCCAAACACACAAGCTCTGTAGCTTGAGGCGCTTCACCTACGACTACAAGCTCATCCTGGATATCCTGAATTCTGGTGAGAAAGGGATCTATGCCTTCACCCTTCTGCATACGAACATTCCTCAGCTTCTCCTTTAGGAACATCTTTCGTTGCTCAAAAGGATTTTGATATAGTGAGGCAATAGTGTCCCACATTTCTTTGGCCGTATTCTTGGCCGCCACATGTGAGACAATATGATCTCGAACTCCATCGAGAATCAATCACTTTTCCTTGGTCATCTCCTTATTGTAATTAGCTAGCTAGTTTGCATTTGTAGGCACGACTACAATGCTTTTTGCACACATCTTTAGACCATACTCGTTTAATAGGAAGAACATCCTTGCCTTCCAGATACAATAGCTGGATACACCCTCTAATTTGTCATGATCTCGTAGTCCTGCTAAAGCCATCTATAAAAAACCCAACTTGTGATGGAAATCTCCCTCTTTCCCCTGCTCGGTTGCTGGAACTGTTATTCGCGCTCCATTTTGGAGTGAGAAAATCTGCCTGCTGCAACTGGAAACTATTGGATTTCTGAAGCTAGAAACCCTTTGAGAGAAACCCCCTCAGTTTATGCACTTTCTCTTCCACCCGACACTGAATCTGCTCTAGTAAACTGCTACAAACCCTTTGTGCCCAGATAAGAAATTTGCTCTGTGAAAATACTAAGTTGCTCACCTACTGCCTGCTGGAATCACTTCCTGGACAAATCGACCCTTCCTACCACCTGCAACTGGAAAATCAACACCCTGTCCAGCGATTCGCACTTCCCGACTAGGCGCTACACAATCTCTGGAAAATGTGTCCCGCTTCTCCCTCTAAACAACGAAATTTTCCCTTTCTTCGACTTTGAGCTTCCTATCTATCGACTACTCTCTGATACCATGTGAAAATTCCTTGAAATGCAACACTCGGAAATAATTCTTCTAATTGATAAATTATTTATGCAGTTTGTTTTTTGACGGAAAAATAATGAATTATTCACACTGCAATTTCTTCACTGTAAAAAATACTACGAAAGAAAAAATAGGAACTAAGAAATACTAGCACACATAAATTATTTTTGGACAATTGTTCCTGGAAAAACCCAATGTCGGGAAATCGGTGCAGCAGTGAGGGTTTTATTATTATGCAACAACAGAAATTCCGAGTACAATAAAATGACGCAAAATTGGTGTTTCCATCCAAGAGAAACACTAGCAAAATTTACTGAGGGAAATTACCCTCACTCCAAGCAATCCTGGCTCAGTCTGGGCTCAAAATTGGTCCCAATTCTTCCTCTGCGTCAACCTTTGCGCAGTCCTTTGTACGCTCAGTCTGAAACTCCCTCTGAATCAAATGTCCTGCATGTCTCTGCTGTTGGAAGTCTTTGGCCAAGCCGTCTGGAAATTTTCCTGGCCTCCAACACCTGAAACGACCTTCCCTTTAGTTAAATTGAATTGCCTTTATGAGGCTCTATGTAAACCCTTGTGCAACCTCCTGGAGCTGAAGCTCGACCTCCTTTTCTAACTCCTCCAGGATTGGAAACTCCTCCGGAAAATCTCTATGTTGCCCCTTTGCCCCCTGTCACTTGATCTTTCCCGCTAAATCACCAACACTAGAAAATAAAACTACCTAAATTGTTGAGTATCTGCAACTAGTGGGTTCTCCATCTACCCATCGACCTCCTCTTATAATCTCCAAGTGGGACTCCAATGGCCACAAATAATACTTAATCGATGGTTGAGATCATTTCCAAGTTGATCCATGTGAGTTTTTAGAGAATTCTCACCTTTCTCAATTAATTACTATTAATTAACCAATTTTATTAAGTTAGGAAAAATTTAAATGATGGTCAATTAATTTAATTGAGCTATCTCTAGGTGGAATTTCCATAAACGATTTTTGGGTTTTGGAGAACTCAAGTGTTTTAGCCCCTCCACATAGTTTGAGACTAGAACGCCATCTGATGCTACAAAAACTAACAGGTGTTTATTAATAAAATTAGTTGGTGTTGCAACCTCAATAATTTTATTAATAAATATCGAGAGGAGATTACATAAAAAAATTGAGGAAGCCTCATAAATGAATTGACTAGAAATTATTGGTTTTTGGCTAAATTGCAATATTTATTTAAGTAATGGCAATTTCTATTAGACAAATTCATGGTGTTTTTTGGTAAAATTTCATGAAGTATTTCTTGCAAAAAAGTTCTGGAAAATTTACGCAATAAAATTGTAAAGAAATATTGCATTTTGTGAGGCGTTTAGTTGTATAGAGGAAGTGAGTTGTGATTCTTTGATGCAGAAGCACAATGTTTGGGGGATAGTTCCTTTCCAAGAGACAATGGTTGACTGCAAGATTGTGGTAGGTTATGATTTGTAAATGGTAGGTTTGGTTGAGTTGCAAACGGAGTAGATTGGTATTAGTGAAAACACTTTCCTTGTATGAGGGAGTACTAGCTTTCATGGTTACTTTGAAAGTGTTTATGTTGTACTTGGGGGGTGTTTCATGTGATGTGGGGTGCAAGTTTTATGGATGTTTGTTGATTGTTCTGTGGACATACACATTGGAGTTGGCTTGATTATTGATTGTTGGACCTTGTCTTAATGTTTGTGTGGAATTATTTCTAAGTGCATTGGAAACCTATGGAGCTCGATGACTTCTTCATGTCTTTGGCACATGGACATTGATTGCTTGCTTGAGAGGACGACTAGCTTTGGTGTAGCATTGGGAATCCTAGAGGAAGATTTTGAGCCCTAGATGGCATGGGAACATTTGGTTGCTTATATGAAGTCTTGTACTTGACTTGAGAACACTTGGGTTGAGGAGTGATCACTTTTATGTGGTGTACCTAAAGATATACATGGAATAGGTGGTAGCATTGGAGCTTTGGAGGGTTGTGGAGATGAAGAATTGGACCCTTTTTTAGGAGCCTTTAGCCTTGGAGCATTGTCTGTTGGACGTGCATGCCTTGGAGCTTGATGTGTATCACCGATAGTTGGATTGCTTCACATGTGGGCCTATTTTCTTGTAGTTAAGTTGCTTGTAGTAGAGTAGGTCCACTTTGTATTGTTGGCTTCCCTTATCTCTCGTATCAATAGAGGGGGGGAGATTCTTTTCATTTCTTCATTCATCACACTTATATTAGAGATGTGAGGAGTGGAGCACACTAGTTTCTTTTGTATTCTTCATTGTATACATCTCTTTGTCTTGAAGGAATAGGGTTCTTGGAAGAAGTTTAAGGGAAATTCTAGAGTTAGGGTTTTACCATAAGGAGGCAAAGAAGCTAGTGTTTGTGATAAACCTTAGAAGGGTAAAAGAAGTATTGCATCTTGCAGTTTTTGTGAGAGAAAAAATACTAGGGTTTTGTGGCATTTGGAAACACTAGTGCTACTTGTTATGCTTGTTGCATATGAGAAGAGAAGGAAACATCTTGTATACTTGTGGGATGTAAGTGTAGGTGCCAAGGAGGACTTGTCATTGATGATCCTAACTTGTTGAGGATCTTTGTTAGAGTGGCCAGCTTTTGTTAGGAGTGAAATTCTAACTAGGAATTGGTGGCTATGGTTTTTCTTATGGTTTCTCTAGCTAGGGATTAGAGCGCTCGACTTCTACCAGTAGGTGATAAAGTTTTCATATGTACCTATATTTCACCTCTTATGTATATATGAAGTTTCCAGTGCTTTGAGTATTTTGTACTTGCAAATTTGTGTTCAAATTATGTTATCTTCTTGGTTGAGTAGATTGCATCACATGTTCATGTTGATTTGACATAAGATATTGTTGAAATGATTAAGTGATTTAACACAACTTGAAGATAATATATAAACTTTTGTAATGTCCTCAATTTTTGGATTGCCTTGTGATGTGGTTAGAGGGGATTACCATAGCTTGTGTCAGCTAGGTTGTAGGAGCAGGATTACACCATTGGTGGACTTGAAGGGTTTTGGAGGAGTTTTATGGGTTCAATTGGGATCACTTGCCATATTTCATCATCAAAATTAGTTTCTGCATAGTTCGATCTTGGTTCTGTTGCATTCCAACGATTTTTGTAAGACAAAGTTATTATGAGGCATATTTAAATTATTTACACTTAAGGTACAATTTTCAGTTGATTATATGGAGGAACACCTTAGTATAATAGCTCATTGGAAACAAAATGAAATGATCTATGAGATAGAATGATAAAAAGGGGCTTCTGATGGTCAGTGTGATCATGGTGGCAATTAAGCATTTTCAAGAAGTTAAAAGTGACTTTAATTATTTAATAAAAAATCACTTTATTAAATAAAAGAGGTGAAAAGTGCTTTTCATTATTTAATGGGAGAAAAAAGGTTAAAATGTAGCAAAAGGGTCAAGTGAGTTATAAAAAAAGGAAATGAGGAGTCTTTCCTCATTTTTGCATTTGCTCACTTGAAAATTAGAATTTTGGAAATCACTTGAGAAAGAGTCTAGGGTTTTGGAAATCTTCATTTTGGTTGTTGGTTTTAGTATTGAAACTATACACCCTAGTTGCTAGTGTTGGGGCAAAATCACTCAGATTTTGATATTGAGCTTCATTGTAGACTGAGGAGAAGAAATGGAAAAGATGGAGTAAGCTTTCATGGTCTTATCAAGTGATTTTATCTTCTAATATTGGGCATTCTATAATCTCTTTGCAGGTTGAGTTGTTTGTGGTCGTTGAGGGCCAAATTTGAGTTATCTTGAAGAAGCCAAACCACTCAGGAGTTATGCCGCTTAGATTTTTCCGGGGTTGGAGGGGTGATTTGCATCACAATGGATTCACTAGTGGAGTGACTGATACATTGGTATATCCAGCATACTAAATGATACAAGGTGGTACATCAGTAGGCTGTGGTCTCTGATGGTGTACAAAGATATGTCGCAGTATACATTGGTATGCAAAGGAGTATAAGGATACATGGTTGTATGCAGTGTTGTATGGTGATGCACAATGGGACCTTGGAGCATTGCCTCTAAGGAGACCTTTTGATAGGGATGTCACGAAAACCATTAGGTTTGGCTTACCCAAGATTGGTGAGGGGACATATGAGCATCTAGGAGCATCATGCTTATTGAAGAGTGGTCTTCGATTGAGATATTAACAAATCAGAGCCTCAGAGGTGTAGAGAGGGACATTCAAAGGACTACCCTTGGGTATCCATATGGACTCTTGATCATACCCTCAAGGACCCACACACCTATTTCTCTCCTGCATTGCTTAGTGTCACAGAGGGTTTGGTTGTTTCCCCTTGATCCTTCATCACAAGCAGTAGGACACGAGAGGCCCACCTAAGACAGTTGGATGAGACACAACACATCATGGACAGGAGAGAGACTTCCCAGTTGATGCTTATGGTCAGTGCATGAGTTGACAGGTACATGCTTAGGGATGGTGTGATCTATTGCAGATGTAGCATATGTTATCCCCCTGAGTTAATGTTTAGGGAGATGATCATGAGGGAATTGCATGATACACCTTTGGTCCGGCATTCTAAGGCATTATATGAGCATGAGGTATAGTGGATGGTAGACCTCTTTTATAGGAGGGTACCTATGCTCTAGGCAGTGTCTAGGTAAATCATCAGGAGACATGATAGCAGGTTTCATTGTGTGATCTGGGTAGACCAAGGCAGTTTAACATGCACCGTGTTGATTCTTGATGCCTGCATTTATTGATTACATACAGGGATTAGAGATGAAGCACGAATGGGTTCCAACAATTAGTAGTACTTCACAGCAACAGTCAGTAGGGATTGGGAGTTGTGAGCTTCCGATTTGGCTATGGGATCTAGGGATCCAAATGATTGATGGATCACTCCACTTCTTGATATGCAGGGTTATGACAGTGAGTCATTTAGTTCATTCTTGGGTTAACACCATATGGCGAGGCAAATTTTCCCTGTTGTTGCTAAGGATCGAGGCTAGCCATGGATTGGTAGTCTCTGACATTGCTGGGATGCTTTGGCAAGATGGACTCCATAGGCATGGCTTCAGCCTTTACCAATGTTGTGGTCGGGAGTTATAGGAGATGTTGATTTGGTATGGACATAGTAGACAGACAGTCATGATCATATTAGCACAATGTTCGCATGGTGGTTTCTCTTGGAGACTTTGGTGTTGATTTGGGGTACATCGGATGTGCTCTAGCCGTGAAAATTGGTGGAGAGGCTAAAGCACATGAGATCTCCAAGATCCAGAAATGGTGTGGGGAAATTCTACCTGGTGAAGGAGATATTAAAATAATTAATATTTTTAATGGGTTCCTAAGTCTAAAATTAGGAAAATAAAAATATTAATGGGTATTAATATAAAACTGGGTTAGAAGGTTCTAAATGGCATGGATCAAGCCAAATCTAATCTTAGTTGTTGATTAGAGATGTACTCTCGGTCGTTGAAGACTCAACAAAAAAGTATAAGAGGAGGCTTGAGGGTCAGTTGGAGATACACCAGAGTGATCGGTCAGTTCGATTTTCTAGAGCGGGGTTTGCTAAGAGAAATCGAACTAGTGATCAGTATTGTAGTGAGGGGCAGTGAGTACAAGGCAAAGATAGTGCCGAAAGACCAGCGCAGAGGCAGAGAGGCAAACGCAGAGCCAGAGGGAACCACACAGAGGCCAGCAAAGGCCAGAAGGGCCTGCGTGACCCATGCAGAGGCTGCAGAAATGACGCAGAGGGCCAGAGAGGTTGTGCATAGCCTCATATGGTTGACGCAGAGGGTTTGAGGATGACGCAGAGCCCAGGAGGGTTGACACAGTGCTTCAGATTGTGCTAGAGAGGGTTTTGTGGGGCAGACTTTCAAAATATCTGCCTCTGAAGAGAGGTATTACTGCCAGATTTTTTATCTTTGTCAAGTGAGCCAGTTTGGTACCCAATGTACTCAAGAAAAGTTGCTTAATAATAAAACCCTTAGAACTGTTGCACTAGTTTTGCCAAGTTGGGTTTTTCCGAGGACGATTGTCCAAAAATAATGGTATCCCTTGTGTGTTTGTTCATTTCTTTCAGTTGTTGATTTGTAGATGGTTGACACTGTATTGTGTTTATTTCAGTATTTATATGGTTAAATAACTTGTTAGTAATTAAACAAGTAGGCGAAATAAACCAGAGAATACAGATAAAATTTATAACAGTTAATACTTAGAAATTTCAACATTTGGTGGGACCCTGGGGTTATAGGGCTTAGCAGTTCAGCTACCGTTAAGGATGAGTTGTTCTTTATAGGGGAATATCACTCAGGTCTTCCATTAGACTTCAGTTTTACAGAGAGCATTTCACTCATTGATTCGTTGATGATATGGGACACCTCACTAGTATGGCAATATGATCAGCAAGAGGAGGTCGTGGTTAGCTCATGTGGACGAGGATCCTTTTCTGCAAGGGTTTGAGTATACCTTCAGGAGTTCACTCTTGAGGTGCATAGGATTGGTTTCCCAGTAGGGCAACTTCTCCAGGAGTCGATCAGGGTTTTCCATTATCGAGATGCGCTACTTATTGGCAGTGTGAAAAGGACCTTTGGTGCATATACCTTGCCGGAAAAAGAGTGGAACGAGGCTTCAAATTGATCAGGATGGTTTAGGACCCTGGTATCGAGGGATTCATTTATGTTTGGGTAGTAATGTGGTATGGAGTGACTCAGTGGCATATTTGGGATCCTGGTATTAGTTTAGCGCTATGTCAGTTGGTGATGGCATTGCTTGAGGACAAGCAATTTGTGGGAGGGAGGACTGTAATGTCCCCAATTTTTTTATTGCCTTGTGATGTAATTATAGGGGATTCCCACAACTTGTGTTAGCTAGGTTGTAGGAGCAAGATTACACCATTAGTGGACCTGGAGGGTTTTGGAGGCGTTTTATGGGCCTGACTGGGATTGCTTTCCATATTTGATTATCCGGATCAGTGCCACACAGTTCGATCTTGGTTCCATTGCATTCTGATGATTTAGGCATATTTAAATTATTTACACTTAAGTGTGATTCTGGGTTGATTATATGGAGGAACACCTTAGTGTAATAGCTCTTTGGAAATGGAACAAAAAGATCTACGAGATAGAATGATTAAAAGGGGATTTTGGTGGCCGATGTGATCACGGTGGTGAATTAAGCATTTTTTGGAAGTTAAAAGTTACTTTAATTAGTTAATAAATAGTCACTTTATTAATAAAAGAGGTGAAAAGTGCTTTTCATTGTTTCATTGGAGAAAAAGGTAAAGCGGTGGCAAAAGGGGCAAGTGAGTTATAAGAAAAGAGAAATGAGGAGTCTCTCCTCATTCTTGCATTTTCTCACTTGAAAATTAGAATTTTGGAGATCTCTTGAGAAAGAGTCTAGGGTTTTGGAAATTCTCATTTTGGTTGCTAGTTTTGGTGTTGAAACTATACACCCTAGCTGGTTTTGGGAAAAGTATTTATTCGACATTGAGCTTCATTGTGGACTAAGGAGAAGAAATGATAGAGATGGAGTAAGCTTTCATTGTGGACTAAGGAGAAGAAATGATAGAGATGGAGTAAGCTTTCATGGTGCTATCAGTTAATTTTGTCTTCTAATATTAGACATTCTATAATCTCTTTGCAGGTTGAGTTTTCTGTGGTGGTTGAGGTTCAAAGCGTAGTTATCTTGAAGAAGTCATGCCACTTTCCTTGGTTGTTCGAAGTCATTGCTTGGAGGGGTCGAGTTCTATAACAATAAGCCAAGTTTCCCTTGCTAATAAGAAGTCAAGTCCTATTCTTCCTTTGTCGGCCGAGTTCTGCTTCCTTAAAAAGCCGAATTTCATCATATTCCAGTGGGTCGAGTCTAACCATATTCCAGTGGGCCAAGTTTTACCAGTCTAAAGGGGGCCGAGTTTAGTGATAAGCAAGGAGGTTGAGTTCTTCATGGTGAGTTGGACGAGTCAGTTGATGTGTTGGGGCTAAGAGCTATCCTCAAAAGGGTTGGGTTACCCCTGTTATAAGAGACCAAGAACACCTTAATCTTGTTGGCTAAATGGGATGATATATACAGTCATCTTGTGGAGGCTAAGTTCAACATATTTTTGGGCCGAGTTCTATGCTCACTGGAAGTTCGAATCACCATTCCTGAGGCTGAGTTATTCATGAGAGTAAAAGGGTGTTGCCTATAACAAAGATTACATTGTTGGTGCCGTCAAAAGAGGGCCATTCATTGACATGTATATTGCTTAAACACTTACCAAGTTCCTCTGAAATATTACTCACTGTAACTTTTATCTCTAGTTAATGAAATTGCAGTTTGTTCTTAGATTTATGACTTTTCAAAGGTATATCAATGGTATGTTTTGTTCCTGAGTGCAATATGAATTTCGTACTATTGTCCTGGAATATTTATGAGTCTTTTGGAGCACTATGTATCTCTATTTGGGGTTAACAATATTAAAAGTGCACCTACAGCCATTCTCAGACAAACAGTTTGATGAAATAACGCTGAAGTATAGACTATCTCAAGCAAAACTCAGAAATTTAGTGTAAAATTTGGGATACTTCTAGGGGTATGTTACAATGATATCAGAGCATGATTTTGGCCAGTTGTGGGTCTAAATGAAGGTGATATCAAGAAGAAGAATTCGAAGACCAGAATCGGAAGGCTAAAGGTAATAAGGAAAAATGCCTCCAAGTCAAGAAGAACTATTTGCCCAAAAATTTGAAGATTATAACAAAACCTTTGCAAAGATGATAGAGAACTTGGAAGCATGGGTATCAAAGGCAACAAGGAAAGAAAGAATAGTAGATCCAAAGATGAAAAAGTATCTAAGGACCAGGAAGAAAGGATTGAAGGGAGATCAAAGGAGAATAATAGTTAAAATAAAGATAGGAGAAATGTATTAACCATAGTTGCAGGAACCGTCCCCTTCCCCCCCAAGGATCAAGAGGCAGAATTGCGTCCCGAACAGATCCGCGACCGATCCTCTGGCAGAACTGCGGATCCAAAAATCAAATCTGCGGTTCCACCATTTTTTGGCCATTCTTGGAAAAATGGATCTGTGGGGGCCCAATCCGCGGATCCAAAAAGGATCGACTACGGATCTATGGAGGATCGAGCATGTATCCACTGCGGATCACGAGTAGGTCTAAGAGAAGGATCACACAGTTCCGCAGGGCTTTTTTTGTTTTTTTGTTTTTTTGTTTTTAATTTTGAACTGTTATGTGAGGAACTATGCTTTCTAAACACTCCCAAGGTGCCCCTTGATGCTCCCTAGATGCTCCCTAATGGTAATGTTAAATTCTTAAAGTAAAAGTGGCATTCACTTTTATTTTTCAATTTCATCCTTTTACTTAAATTTTTAATATTACCATGAAATGATTCAGGATGTTTGAGAGTGGTTCCAACCTCATCAAACTTTATATGGAGAAAATAGAATTTTATATCCCATTCAAAATTCAGCAAACTTAACAGTTTTCAGGGTCAATGGAAATGTGGCGTTTCATTGGATTATATCATGTATGAGGGCATGTGATTGGCATTTAATCAAGAGCACCGAGCCCTATATGTACCCTAGTGTTGGTGTTGTTGATTGTTGAACTTCTTTGTCATGGAGTTAGCAAAAATCTACCCTTCACTCGAGTCAAAAGCATTGATCAAGCATGTTAAGCTTTCACTACCATAATATAAGGCCTGGATTAGGCCGTTTGATCAAAATTGGGCAATGGTGAGTAATATCCCTAAAGAATCAAAGTAGAGGCAAAGGCTAGACAAGAAAAGAGGAATCTAGCTTCTAGATGGTTGATGTTGGAATTAATCATTGATGTACAATGGATGCCATATCTATCATGATTTATGTAAAAATATGCACGTTTTCATGTCTTCTACAACTAATTTGGTATTTTGGATGTTTTTTTTAAATATAAATGCATAAAATATATGAAAAAAAAACTATATATATAGTAGACGCTTCTGAGATGCTTCACTTCCTAGATTTTTGGGAAATAATGCTTTCGCGTCCCCGCTTCGTGCAACATTGGTATTAACTCATACAAAAGAGACAACTTCTGTAGTTGAAGGTGAAGACCATGACCAAACCTCCCAGGACAAATTGGGAAAAGTCATACTTGTTGAAGATGAAGCTAGCATAGATTCACTCCAACTGGTTGGTACAAGGGTTTGGGATGGAGGAGAGTCAGATATTGCTACAAGACATTTGTCGTCATTTACAAAGATTGTTGAGTTGGGTAATGAGTGCAAGGAAAACCATGAGGTCACTTTTATTTTGACAATAGTTGATGATGATTCCTTGTCTAGAATTAGTGCTTCCCCAGTTCCCAATCAGGAGGTGTGCAAAGTTGATAACCCACGGGTAGTTAGCAGTGTGAACCCAGACCCATCAACTGAATTGTTTTATGAAGAAAATGTTGTTCATAAGCCTACTTGTGCCCATAATTTGGAAAACCAATTGAAGGTAAGTGCCGGCAAGATTATGGTAGGCATGAGACATTATGATGATACACAGGCATTAGTGGCAAATTATTGTTGGAAAAATGCAGTAACACATGGCAATCTACAAGGGGAGCCTTCACTTGCATATTTTCAGACACTCAAAGAGGCATTGGTAGAGATGAAATCTAACCACTTGCACCTTTCAGATAGAGATCACCTACTCATGCTTGTTGAGATATACCATGATGCGGTAGAAGGGAAAGAACAAGAAGTTGACAAGCTTACCCATGAGCTTGAGATTACCCAGGAATCATTGAAGAGCACTCGGATGGCCCTTCAATAATCAAAGTTGTAAGTTGAGTTGTGGACGTTCTTCATCCTCCATAGCAAACCGTCAGATAACTATGGAAACCATCACACAAGAGGATGGTAGGGGCACTGATGATTTTCCTCCTGCGATAGTTGAGCATGAGGAACACCCAAATGAACAGGCACTTGCAGAGAGGTATGTCTCAAAGGTTTTTTATTATGCATCTATGGGATGTGGAGATAGGTGTATTTTAGATAAGGATACATCCATTTGGGATCCAAGTGGAGCTTTCCATCACATACCGGAGGTGCAGGATGACTATGGTGTTGATAGGGTGGTTGACCTAGTGACCGAGCACACATTCCTTCACATTTCCATCAGATTTTTGGTTAGTGCTAGTGGAAAATTGGGTTGAAAAGGGAGTGTGCAGACTCCGGGTGTTAAATTTGCTTAGGGCTATATTGTTCTTTGCTTTGATAATTTCATTTCTTTATTAACACATTAAGTTCACCCCATAACATCATAACATTATTCAGATTTACATCATTATTCAACAGCATATTCAACTATGTAGAAAGAACAATATCATCATCATCAGTGCAGCGGAACATAAAGGAACAATAGAAGAAAGCATTCACACATAGAGACACCAGGATTGGTTGGAGACTGAGGCAAAACTCACTATGGGGAAAACCCTTTCAAATTCTTCTTCTTAGTAGATTGTCATCAAATGATTCAACAAAAGAAAGTACAATGATCCATATCTTCATCTATGCAACTAACCAGCAAAAAAACTACAACATCCTTGAAATGAACCCAACAATGTATATACTCAAAACCCTGATTCTGAAGTTTGTAATGAACTGTCATTGTCTGCGATCTTTGCAGTCAACAGTCAAACACTACGGTCAACGAGCGAAAACTTCAGAAGGTTGAGATTTTAACTTTTAGTTCCTGGTTGAATGAAGGACGAGTTATGCGAGCGACTATGGCTGCCCAGTCACTCCCTTAAGCCTGGCAAGTGAGCGACTGAGGTCAGATATGGATTGCGGAAACCCTAACTCCCAGTCGCATGCATAGTGAGTTGTTCGTGCGACTTGAAGGCTCCAGTCGCACGCATGAGCCTCTAAGAGAGCAACTGCAGTCAAGATCCTTATGTGTTGTGCCTGTGATTGTGGCCCAAAACCCTAGATCTGAAATGCGAGCTTTAGACCCTACAATTTCACCTCAGAGCGAACTTGATCCTCCGTGGACAAGCCTCAGACCTGTGCGAGCCAAAAACAAGATAGAAGAGTGTCTCATGGTTGTTTCTAGATGAGGTAGAGAGCACTTGTTTTTATAACCTTTCAAGGTGGTCCACTTTGCTTTAGGGTCGACCTTATCAAATATGCACATGTGGGTTTTTCTTCATGAGAACACTTTCCTTTTTTTTATTTGAGTGATCTTTAGGTCGATTTTGGTCTTCTCAAAAAGAGGAATTCAATACAATCATTATCTCCATCAAGTGAGCTATCCAAAGTGGAATTTGACCGCAATTGCATATTTTTAACACTCCCTCTCAACTAGGGAGAATTCCACCTGCCAATATGAGACCATTGATCATCATGTCATCCTGTCATCATATCCCATCCAGTCTCAAGTATCTCATCATCCCGTATCATCACTATTTATCTCGATCCATCTCTTGCTTATTCCTGTTTTTCTCTTGATTGTTCCTACTCATGTGCTGAACATTCTCGAATCTAAAACAAGAAGAATTTTGACATTGGAGGGGAGCTCAATCTACCACCCTCTTTCAATCGGACTAATACTTGGAATCTTTTCCAGCAGGCTACTACCTAGGGGTATCGACGGGGAACTAAATCTACGATCTGTATCATCACCAGAGAGCATACCATCAAGGGAGCACATCTTGACCTGGAACCACATCGGGGATCTCAATCTCAACCCGAAATCTCATGGGGGAGCTACTACTACGACCCCATATCGAGCAATAGGATATCCAAACACACAGGGGAGCACATCTCAACCCTGGAATCACATCGGGGAGCTCATTCTCAACCCAAAACTACATAGGGGAGCAAATCTTAACCCAATCCTATTGCCTGCTGATCTTCCCATCGATGATTCTAGGTTGTCATGAAGTAGAACACCCACATCATAATCGACTTGGGTTGTACACCCCAAGTACACTCTCAACCCGTTGGCCAAACAAGGAGTGGTATTCCCAACAAGCCCAGCTTGTGGGTATGATGCCAACTGGGGTATACTTTGCATAGACCTCATAAGGGAGCAGCATCTCCAACCCTATGGGTAGATAGGGGAGCCGTATCTCCAACCCTATGGGTAACAGATAGGGGCGATACCCTATTGTCCAGAGTTCCCTCAACCCCGGGAGCCCTTCATCTCAATTCCACACCCTAGGAGCTCAACATGGGGGACGAGTTGGCTCAATGTCCTCGATCAGCTCTACTCTCATCATACTTATATCTGGAATCAGCGTGATCATCATGTAACAATAACAGCAATCTCCTGTTCATGCAGGTCATCAAATATCATATTAGAACATAAATAATCATATAAATCACAAAAGGATACCATATTCATCCTCCCTCTTAAGGAGGTGCCAACCACAAGCTTGAGCTTGTCTCCTATAGCAGCAATGTCTCAATATATGAAGGTAACTCAATCCCAGCTATATATGGGATTCTCTACTATTCGGTTCCCACTCTTTGTCATCATAGTGTATCCATGTCATATCCAGGTCTTGCTCAGACGTCTCTCTAAGGAGCTTCTTCATCCTGCCTCATAGTTAGACATGCTAGCAATATCATACTCAACTCCGGTCGTGCTATGGACCTCTCATCCAAAATATCATTGCAGATCTCATAAAATGTGCTCAGCAATAATAATCCCAAACATCATTAGTACATCCATGCAGTCACATATCGTAGAATGAATATCTTAAATACAAAATTGATCATCCCATGCAAGTATCTCGAAGGATGCTTAGTGGCAAGTCAATGTATATGAAGCGGCTCAATCATGAACTCATTCAGTATATATATATATATAGATATATATATACACGAATGGGTGTTCAAAACGGAACATCAATGCTTTAGTCAACTGTCGGTTGCCAAGATGAGTTCAACAATATCTCTTCAAAACATCTTGAAATTCAATCAAAGTGTCCAAGGATATATATATATATAGATGGACGGGTGTTCAAAACGGAACATCAATGCTTCAGTGAACTGTTGGTTGCCAAGTTGAGTTCAACAATATCTCTTCAAAACATCTTGAAATTCAATCAGAGTGTCCAAGGATTTGCATTTCCACTTTCCAATACTTCTTCAATAGCTTCACAATATAGACTATTTTTTCCCAACTTCACAAATGCCATGATTCATCATTTAGAGCTTCAAAAGCCACCTCCCTCTTACTTAAACATCAAAGGCTCATTACCTGTCAATAATAGGCCATCAATATATAAAACCAAAATCAAAGTCATACCTTGGAACACTTTTGAAGTAGATGTTTGGATCAACACATCATCCTGACTTCACCAGCTAACTATCAATGCAGACATATCAAGATCGAGGAGCTTGCTTCATATAGTGCTCTCTGCAAACATAATACTTTCCCAAACCAATATGCTCAACTAAGTCAGCTTATCAAAGTTTAGATGCCAAATCAAAACCAATATGAAAATCATCACAATATCACAGTATCAGATTCTTTAGACCAAGTGACAAGTAGAACTCTCATCAAGTCATGACTTCATCTATTATCATGCCAGCACGTTATCATTTTCGAAGCAATATCAAACCAAACTTCATCAAGTAATCCCCATAGTCATAATATAAGTCACTAGATGCAAATGCATACACCAAAGATAAGTCATGCGGGTTCCATATTCATACTGAATCACAACTATCAATACTTCAACCATTGTGTTAGGAACAAGGAGGCCAATACAAAACCATTATCAGATACCCATATTAGTCGCTGAAAGTCACCATGCCCACATAGCGTTTTCATCAAGACAAATCATTGGTCGTCAAATCAAATCATTAGTCAACAGGTCAAATCCCAAATTTTGCTATCATAGAGAAATCTATAGTCAAAGTTCTAAATCATTATCAATCATCATCAATCATCAAGTCAAAGTTCTAAATCATTATCAAGCATCATGTCAAAACTCCAAATACTGCTTATCTATATTAAACAGCCAAATCATGTCAAACTTTTATAGCACAAACATAATGACATATCTATATGCATGCCTTGGTCACCTACAAACACAAGTTCAGTCTACATATTCATATTATGGTAATCATTCAAACTTTCTGGCTCACAAATCTTTCTGTTGTCATCTCCACCTCTGTAGGACTTACATCCTTCAGGTGAATATCTGATTTCATGCACAAACTTCATTTTGTGTCTTGCAAGCATAGTCACATCCATAGGCCTTCCTTGGTGCGGTCAGAAGACAACAGTTTCACCCTTCAAGATGTTATACGAGCGACTGCGGCTTCCCAATCGCTCTCTGAAGCACAACAAGTGAGCGACTGTGGTCGGATCTTCCCATGACTATCTTAGTGCCTCGGCCGCACCTTTGAGCTTGCTTCCGTGCCGCTGAGAGGCTATAGTCAAACTTGTAGGCTTCCTTCCGTGCGACTAAGGCTTAGAGTAAGAGGAAACTCTCTCACCTCTTATCAGAACCTTGTTGCAGATCAACAATGTAAGATATTTGTCTATTCTTGCACATAAATCATACTTCAACAGTAAAGAATATATAATGCAAATGACAATAGGAGAAGGGATCTTATGGAGAGGTTCTCCCTCTGAATGGGAGTCCACTTCAGTCATCTTCATTCATGCCATCAACTTGTCAATAATGCTATCATTCATTGGCAGATCTGTTAGATCATAAAGTCGAACTATATCACATATTTATCTTGGTTATGTCATGTTATCATCATCTACTTCATCATGACAACAATCTGTCATCAAGGATTAGAGTCAAAGAGCTAATAGGAGTAGACTTCAAGAATCATGATCACAAGCATTACTTCTTTGTCACATAACTTAGTCCATTAAGTTAAGACATTCAATTTTACCATATGCTATAATCACTAAACACATTAAAACATAGCCATGGTCAACAAAAGATCCTGAGTATCAGTCTCATTGTTATACTTCTATCATCATGGCTGCCATGCTTTTCACAAACAAATAGTGTCAAGTTACCATCTACTAGAATCAAGGTGCTAACCTTCTTTATGGGATCAAGATATCCCAAATGATAGATGTTAGTCAAACATCAAGTATACTAATATATCAGAAATCAATATTTCCAAATAGCTCCATGGAGTCGAGAAATTCATTATGTCTAAAAGGTAAAATAGTTGTTCAATACCAGGTGCACCATTTCATCATAAGAACCATGAATCCAAATCACTTTTATATGCATGCATGAACCATTTGAGAAGGAGACATTCTTATCATACCTTGGGGCTTACCTTGCAATCCAATATTATAGCTGAAACATAACATTGAAACAATATAGCATGCATACCTTGTCTCAGTCAAATCCCTGTGCACCTTTTCATTTGACACGAGCAGCTTGTAGCACTTAGTCATCTTTTCATCAGGTGCTTCTTTACCTTTTCCAGCTCTATTTTTTCTTTCCTGCATCTCAAATGATCCTCAAGAAGGATCCTCTTATTACATCTCATCAAGGAGGTTAGAAACATCCAAATACTCAAATATACATGCAAGAAGTATAAGTAATGATCAAAACAATAATCAGATCTATAAGTCTAGACATAAAAGAGCATCATAAGTCAAGAAATATTTATCTTCAATGAGAGGTGATCCTCTCCCTCTTGAACCAACCTTCAAGAGCCATCACTGTTCATTGTCAACATAACAATGTTACCTTCAATCAACTTTATCAACAACCAGGCCTACTAGAGGCTATCCCATTTAGGGCTTCATCAAATATGTCACAAGTGCTTGAGCATCTTCACAGTGACCATGCAAAGTTTCATATCTCAAATCTTTGTCATAAACCAGGGTTTCTCTCAAACCCTAACCTCATAATATCCATCAAACGTTAATACACAAATTTCCTAAGGTTTTCTTCATACCCTAGAATTCTTTTAGATCTCCAGCTTCTCTTGCTTCCATCAAAGGTGTCTCCATGGGGATGATCTCCATGACTTTTCTTCAACCCAGCTCCGATACCATGTTAAATTTTCTTAGGGCTATATTGTTATTTGCTTTGATAATTGCATTTCTTTATTAGCACATTCAGTTCACCCCATAACATCATTACATTATTCATATTTACATCATTATTCAGCAACATATGCAACTTTGTAGAAAGAACAATATCATCATCATCAATGCAGCGGAACATAAAGGAACAATAGAAGAAAAGCATTCACACATAGAAACACTAGGATTGGTCGGAGACCAGGGCAAAACCCACTATGGTGAAAACCCTTTCAAATTCTTCTTCTTAGTAGATTGTCATCAAATGATTTAGCAAAAAAGAGTACAATGATCCATATCTTCATCTATGCAACTAACGAGAAAAACAACTTGAATTGTCGGTCACTGCGGTCAACAACCGAACACTATGGTCAACGAGCGAAAACTTCAGAAGACTGAGATTTCATCTTTTAGTTCCTGGTCGCACGAAGGAGTTATGCAAGCGACTAGGGCAACCCAGTCACTCCCTTAAGCTTGGCAAGCGAACGACTGGGGTCAGATATGGACTGCGTAAACCTTAACTCCCAGTCGCATGCATAGTGAGTTGTCTGTGAGACTGGAAGGCTCCATTCGCATGCATGATCCTCCAAGAGAGTGGTTGTAATCGGGATCCTTCTGTGTTGTGCCTATGACTGTGGCGCAAAACCCTAGATCTGAAATGCGAGCTTCGGACCCTGCAATTTCATCTTAGAGCGAACCTAATCCTCCACAGACGAGCCTCAGACTTGTGCGAGCCAAAAACAAGATAGAAGAGTGTCTCATGGTTGTTTCTAAATGCGGTAGAGGGCACTTGTATTTATAGCCTTCCAAGGTGGTCCACTTTGCTTTAGGGCAGACCTTATCAAATATGCACATGTGGGTTTCTCTTCATGAGAACACTTTCCCTTTTCCGATTTGAGTGATCTTTAGGTCGATTTTGGTCCTCTCGAAAAGAAGAATTCAATGCAATCATTTTCTCCATCAAGTGAGTTGTCCAAAGTGGAAGTTGACCGCAGTTGCATATTTTTAATACCGGAAGATGTCTTGGCATGTCGTTTGTGTAAAGGGTTGCAAGGTGGTCATCATGTGCATGAGTTATTCAAATTGGATGGAAATGGTATGCCACTAGGAAGGGCGTTCTATCGAGACAATTTTCTTCCATTGATGTACTAGGAACAAGAGCCATTGAGGATCAACACAACAGTGACACCCCTACTGGCATGTGAGGAGTTATGTTGCTCATATTTTTTAGGGTAGGTTAGGAGCAGTGATTCATATCACAGTGGATTCACTAGTGGAGTGACAGATATATTGGTATATGCAAGATACCAAATGATACAGGGTGGTACATCAGTAGGTTGTGATATCCAATGGTGTACAAAGATATGCCATAGTGTACATTGGTATGCAAAGGAGTACAAGTATACATGGTTGTATGCAGTGGTGTATAGTGCTGCATAGTGGGATCTTGGAGTGTTGCTTCTAAGGAGACCTTCTGACAAGGATGTCAGGCATACCATTAGGTTTGGCTTACCCAGGATCGACGAGGTGACAAATGAGCATCTGGGAGCATCATGTTCATTGAAGAGTGGTCTTCGATTGAGATATCAACAAATTAGAGGTGGAGAGAGGGGCATTCAAAGGACTACCCATGAGTATCCATATGGACTCTTAATCATACCCTTGGGGACCCACACACCTATCGCTCTCTAGTATTGCTTATAGTCACAGTGAGTTTGGTTGTTACCCCTTGATGCTCTCATCATGAGCAGTAGGACATGGGGGGCCCAGAGACACAACACATCATGCATAGGAGAGAGACTTCCTAGTTGAGGCTCATGGTTGGTGCATAAGTTGACGGATCCAGGCTTACAAATGGCGTGATCTGCTGCAGAGGTAGCATATGTTCTACCCCTAAGTTCACATTTAGGGAGATGATCATGAGGGAGTTGCATGATACTCCTTTGGTCGGACATTCTAAGGAATTATATGAGCATGAGGTACAGTTGATGGTAGACCTATTTTATATGAGGGTGCCTAGGTTCTTTTACCCACCACCTGTGGGTAGTATGCATAGGAGCAAATTTTTCTCCTAGACGATCCTCAGCTAGCAGCCAACAGCCCCTTGCATCCACCAGATAGCTCGATGTGCCATTATCTTCGCCACCTGAGCCAGCTCTGTGGTCCCTTGCCCATCTTTTATGATTGCATGTTTGAAGGTGGGCCTCCCGACCCCGAAGGCAGGGCTTTTCATTGGTATAGTTGAGTAACTTTCCTTACTTGTCATGGGCACTTTTGGGCATGGATTGGTGGGTGGATTCGGCAGAAAGAGTGGGCTAGGTTTGTACTCTTGTCTCCACTACCTGATTCCATGGTTAGCCTTGTATCCTAGTCCATTGGGATCTCCTTTACTAGCCATTAGCTTTAAGGTTGGCAATACATGGGAAATCCCAAATTTGGTTGCGTGGTCCTACTTCCAAGCACCATATACATTACTCCCTTCCACTCATTTTAACCCCATTCATCTCTTTTCCCATCTGGTTCCACATAGGGTTAGCCTCCCCCTCCCCTTATCCACATCTTGGGTCGGGCCTGGAATGATGCCCCGAAGGTTGGAACATACAAATTTAGCACGTGGGCAAAAGACAAGCATAAACACTACCCCTTATCTATGACCATCACCTTGGTTCCTATGGGCCCTAGATGAGCCCCCTCCATCATTAAGGAACCCATGATTGTCCCAACCCCTGGTGGGCAATGAATTGCCCCACCTTAAAGGGGTATCCATTGCTATATATTACACAACATGTTCTCATCCCCTGGAGCCCTGAGCAATTATGAAGAAAAATCAATCAAAGGCAAAGGCATATGAAGAAGGGTGGAAAAACAAAGGCCGAGTTAACTCATGTACCATGATATTCTCCCTCCTACGCTCATATACCCAAGTGTGGGCTTCCCTTATTATATCTACCCTTGTACCATGACATGTGGTTTGGATGATTCCCCTGATCCCCACTCTGTTTCATCATCATATCAGTTGCTACCTACCACTTGAGGGATGTACCATGGACATCTCACCCCCTTAGAGGTTGAAACCACTTAATAGGGTCCTCGATTAACCCGCTTATTGAGCTTGGAGACACTTGTACATGCCAAAGCCCACTATGGAAGTGCATGCCACCATGAAGTGCCACATTGATTCCATGACTTGTAAGCTCTTTTACTTGACTATTCTAATGATTTTTTGTATTGGAGGGCAAGGGGACGCATTGGATCTTATGCAGGATTGTAGGTGGGTCTCCATTTGGGGCTTGGTTTCCCTATACGGGGTCCTAGCCCTCCAGAGGGCCACATTGGCACTTGTAGGGTGAGTATTGAGAGCCATGGGCCTCCACCATAGCAAAGAATACTTCATGGATCCCCAACACCACTCATTGATTACTCGTGTTCCACCTTTTGGATGAGGATGATTCACCTAGTTCGCCATGCCCAACCGGCTCCACACTTGCACCACACACTCGGCAAATGATCCGAGGTCCAGATCAGGGCTTATGTCATCATCGTAGCCCTTACAGATGGTTTACAGACATCTTCGATCCACTTGGAGACTGATGAGGATGTCCTTGTGCCTCCACACCCACTTGGGAGCACCACAGGGTTTTACTTGGAGAACATGGGGCCAACCCCTTGTCCACTATGTTTGAGGTCCATTCCTACATAATGGCACATTCTGGACTTCATTAGGTCTCCTCAAAGGCCCAACGTCTCACTTTATTGATCATTCGACCTCTTGAGAGGCTTTTTATTGTGTTGTTGAGCTATCTTGGTGGGCTTGTAACCAGGGAATGTTATTATTGCGCATTATTTTATTATTTGGGGCCCAGTTAGGCCAAATTAGGCAAATCAAACTCATTAGTGATTGTATAAATACAAGTGAGGTGATTCATCCTCATCATCATCACTTGGATTGGATTAGTCTCTTATGAGATTTTCACACTTTTTGTTGGGATGAATTTTTGGAGCTTTTCTTAATGCACTGTGATGTTTAGATTTCGCTATTGTCATTGGTGCTTCTCTAATACGAAGTTGATAAATGGATATATTCTCTCTCTCATGTAAGTCGAAATTTTGATGCTATTCTTGTTATCTTACTGGTTAATTGCATGTATGTTGTTAACTTTATTCTTGTATGTGTAAAATGTAATGTGAAATTCTTCTGGGAACTTGAATAAGTGATTAAATGCATGCGTTGACCTTTGAGGGATTGGGCGAATATTCCTAGAGTCACCTCTTAGGTTAAAGACCTCGAAATTGTCTCCTCCACAAATTTGAAGTATAAATCTCTATTGATCTAGTTGTTGCCCTTGGAGAGGCTAGCAAAGATCAATTAGGGCTCCTTAGCTCACAAAAGTTCATGATCTATGTGTATCTTGACTCCATTAAGCCCAAGAAATAAGGCATTGATCCTCGTATCCATTTGGTGGTCAAAATAACATTTATTTTCTTCATTTCTTCCAATTCTAGGCCTAACCCCAGAAGGTCTCCTAGGGCATTACACGAAATCATTTGTAGCCATCCAAAACCCCTTGAAATTAGTCCACTACTGCGATGTCTTTTTCTCAAAAGGTCCTCCAAATTTCAAGCAATTCCGACGGTAGAATCTCGAGATATAGCAAGCCCTGGTCACAAGACCATTTCTTGCCCTAGGTTGATTTTGGGGTAGTGACCTCATTAGGATCATTGCATCTAAATCTCAAAAGAAAATTTGTCCTTTGATCCTCTTCTCTTCCCTAATTAGGTCAAGCCCCTCCTTGGTTGATCAATTCCACTGCCTTGACCTAATTCTTGGTCCCGTGTGGTCCCACAACTTTACAACTCCAACTCCGCAAAGATCACATAAAGACCAAGTCTCCATGAGGATTTCTAGGCCTAGGAATCATCTTTATAGGATACATTCCCAAACCCTAGTCTCGAGAATCCTCATACCCTTCCTAGAGAGCCCATCAACTTGCTTTCAAAGCAAGCAAGCTATCTAATTGAGTCTCTCTTGTGAATAGGCCTTGGGAATCACTCCTTATCCTCTTATTGATCCTTTCATCTAGTGGTTCCGCTTATACCGGATCTCCTCCCATCGATGAAAGTCCGTAAAGAGCAGGGAGCTTTAGCTGAGATGGCAATGGGCTATTGCTCCATTGTTCCCCCTTGACCTAGTAGTTTCTCTATAGGATCCCCTCCAAGGACCCCTGCTAGTTTGAGCGGTAACAGGTTCTAGGTAGTATTTATCATTAGGAGACAAGCTAGCAGGTTTCACTGTGCAATCTAATAGAAGCAGGGTAGTTTAACATGCACCTGGTTGATTCTTAGCGCCTGGTGTCCATCTATTGATTGCATACAAGGATCAGAGATGAGGCACGAATGGTTTCCAACAATTAGCAATACTTAACAACAACAATCAGTAGGGATTGGGAGCTGTGAGTTTCCAATCTGGCTATGGGATCCAGGGATCCAGTTGATTGATAGATCACTCCACTTCTTGATGAGCAGGGTTATGGCAGTGAGTGATCTAGTTCATTCTTGGGTTAACATCATATGGCAAGGCATATTTTCCCTGTTGTTGCTTAGGATCAAGGCTAGCCATGGATTGGAAAGCTCTGACATTGTTGAGATGCTTTGGCAAGATGGACTCCATAAGCATGGTTTCAGCCCTTACCGGTATTGTGGTCGAGAGTTATAAGAGAGGTTGTTTTAGTATGGACACAATGGACAGACAGTCATGATCAGACTAGCACAGTGTTCGCATGGTGGTTTCTGTTGGAGACTTTGGTAGAACCCTAGGGTTACAAGGCTCAGTAGTTCAACTAACGTTAGGATGAGCTGGTCTTTACAATGGGAGATAACTCAGGTCCATTGGACTTCAATTTTACGAAGAATTTCACTCCTTAGTGTTTCGTTGATGATATGGGATGCCTCACTAGTATGGAAATATGATCAGCAGGAGGAGGTCGTGGTTAGCTCATGCGGACGAGGATCCTTTTCTACAAGGGTTGGACTATACCTTCAGGAGTTCACTCTTGAGGTACATAGGATTGGTTTCCCTGTAGGGCAACTTTTCGAGGAGTCAATCGGGGTTTTCCAATATCGAGATGCACTACTTATTGGCGGTGTGCAGAGGACCTTTGATGCATATACTTTGTCGGACAAAGAGTGGAGCAAGGGATGCTTCACATTGATTATGATGGTTTGGGACCTTGCTATTGAGGGATTCATTTATGTTGGGGTAGTACAATGGCATGGAGTGAGTCAATGACATATTTGGGATCTTGTTATTTGTTCAGTACTATGTCAGCTTGTGATGGCATTGTTTGAGGACAGGCAATTTTGGGGAGGGAGGACTGAAATGTCCCCAATTTTTGGATTTCCTTGTGATATGGTTAGAGGGGATTCTCCCAACTTGTGTTAGCTAGGTTGTAGGAGTAGGATTACACCACTGGTGGACCTGGAGGGTTTTGGAGGAGTTTTACGGGTTCAACTAGGATCACTCGCCATATTTCATCATAGGGATTGGTTATGCACAGTTCAATCTTGGTTCCATTGCATTCTGACGATTTCCATAAAACAAAGTTATTATGAGGCATATTTAAATTATTTATGCTTAAGGTGTGATTTTGTGTTGATTATAAGGAGGAACACCTTAGTGTAATAGCTCTTTGGAAACGGAACGAAAAGATGTACGAGACAGAATGATAAAAAGAGGTTTTTGGTGGCCTGTGTGATCATGGTGGTGAATTAAGAATTTTCTGGAAGTTAAAAGTAACTTTAATTAGTTAATAAAAATCACTTTATGAAATAAAAGAGGTGGAAAGTGATTTTCGTTATTTAATTGGAGAAAAAGGTAAAAATGTGGCAAAAGGGTCAAGTGGGTTATAAAAAAAGGGAAATGAGGAGTCTCTCCTCATTCTTGCATTTGTTCACTTGAAAATTAAAATTGTGGAGATCTCTTGAAAAAGAGTCTAAGGTTTTGGAAATCCCCATTTTAGTTGTTGGTTTCGGTGTTGAAACTATACACCCTAGCTAGTGTTGGGGATAAATCACTCCGATTTCAAGATTGAATTTCATTGTGGACTAATAAAAATAAATGTCAAAGATGGAGTAAGCTTTCACGGTGTTATTAGTTGATTTTATCTTCTAATATTGGGCATTCTATAATCTCTTTATAGGCTGATTTTTTCGTGGTGGCTGAGGGCCAAATCTGAGTTATCTTGAAGAAACCAAGCCACTTTCCTTGGCTGTTCAAAGTCATTGCTTGGAGGGGTCGAGTTCTATACCAAGAAGCCAAGCTTCCCTTGCTAATAAGAAACAGTCCTATTCTTCTTTTGCTGGCCAAGTTTTGCTTCCTTGAAGGGTCGAGTTTCATCATATCCTAGTGGGCTGAGTTTTACTAGTATAAAGGGGGACGACTTTAGTGATAAACATGGAGGCTGAGTTCATGGTGAGCTGGACGAGTTGGTTGCTGTGTTGGGGCTGAGAGCTGTCATCGAAAGGGTTGAGTTACACCTGTTATAAGATACCATGAACACCTGAGTTACACCTGGCTGAATGGGATGATATATACAGTCATCTTGTGGAGGCTGAGTTCAACATATTTCTGGGTAGAGTTCTATGCTCACTGGCAGTTCGAATCACCATTCCTGAGGCTGAGTTATTCATGAGAGTGAAAGGGTGTTGGCTGTAGCACAGATTACATTGGTAGTGCTGTCAAAAGAGGGACATTCATTGACATGTATATTGCTGAAACACTTACCACGTTCCTCTAAAATATTACCCACTGTAAATTTTATCTCAAGTTGATGAAATGGAAGTTTGTTCTTAGATTTATGACTTTGCAAATGTATATCAGTGGTCTGTTCTGTTCCTGAGTACAATATGAATTCCATACTGTTTTAAAATATTTATGAGCCTTTTGGGGCATTGTGTATCTCTGTTTGGGGTTAACAATATTAGAAGTGCACCTACTGCCATGTTCACACAAACTGTTTGACGAAATAACACTAAGACTATCTCAAGCAAAACTCAGAAATTTAGTGGAAAATTTGGGATACTTCCAGGAGGGTATCTTACAACTTTTCTGTTGGTATAATCTGCTGTAATAAGAGAATTTGGATCTGTTATATCCCTTGAAAACTGTGCCTTGAGGGTTGTAGCATAGTTGTATTGAATTACACTTATATGTATTTATTCTCTAGGGCTGTTGGGTGAAATTGGGTTGAAGGGAAGTGAAATATCACTGCTATAATTTAATATTTCAGATCAGCCCTAAGACTAATAGTTCACAGGGATTAGATTTGGGAAACCTCATGATTAAGGTGAAATTTTGAGTGGCATTTCTTGAAAATTTCAACAAGAATTGGGTCAGAAATGAGTGTCATGATTGAGCTAGATGGAGGATATGGTTTGGGGTTAGCAGCTTCTTGGGCTATCTCAAATTAGGTTTATGATGGGTGCCGTCACTGATGAGATGATCTTGGGCTTGGCAAGGAAAACAGTCATTGGGCAAATTCATGTAATGAACTTTTTCTGGCATAGCACATCAGTGTGAAAACTGAGATGAATGGGGGAAGCTACCGCTTCAGATCTACCTCAACATAGAACCTTGGATTAGCTCTAAAATAATTGTCACAACCATCCATAATCAGTACTTCGTCTAATTGTTGGGTGAACAAACCCTCAAAAGTGCAATTATATGTATGAAGCTCAAGGAACTCAATCCATAAGGGGTAGTGTGCCTGGATTAGTGATCAGCGTTGAAATTCGAACAGCAACACTAAACATAAGCCAATGAACCAACAATGTTGCAGGGGCATACTAAAGGACATTTTGTGTAGTAGCATCAGAGTTGAAGAGTAGGAAGTTATTTAGACTTTAGGTCTCAATACAAGTTCAAGGAGGTCCCTTTGGTCTCCTAGTTCGATATCATCCATTTGTTGAAGGCCTCTTCATTTGACAGCTTGCATAGAAAGAACAAAATAACTACCCTATGCTTGAGGCTCCAACAACCCTGCTCATTTTCTTGATTGTGGTTCATGAAAACAATTGAAACTCCTGGATCTAGCGAATTCACCTTTGCAGAAAGAAAAGTCTCAAAGTTAGGGTTTGTGTTCACCTCCATATTCTTAGCTGAAAGTGAGCACTGTTGCGCACTGATTAGCACCTCAACACACTTTTCAAGAGATGGAGGGAGTTGATTATATAAGATGGTAGCTCTGGGATGAGTTTGGGGATCCTTCCCCACTCCTATAGATGAACCATGATTAATATAATAGTCCACACTAGGTTGGAGTTTCAAAGGGCTCTCAACAAACATGGGCATAAAATCATCGCCAATCACCATAGAGCCAAACTGAAGGATCAGCTGCTAAAGAGAGAACTCCAAAATAGCTTCCTTCAGTGTGTGTCTGCATTCACCAAAAATAGTTGGGGAGCTATAGACTCCCATTTAGTGAGCTCACTACTTTTTTTTTAGCCTTAGAGTTGTCAAGTGGTATGAAGTCATGAATGGGACTGCCATCTCAGGGTTTATCGCACCTACTGTACACCTTCCGCTCATATATAGGTTTGACTATAGATTGACTTCTCTCATTGTTGTTACCACCTGTGTGAGGTGATCTTGGAGAAGGGTTTCTCAAATTTTGCGGCTTGCCAAAGAGAACCTACCCTAGCATGTCTTTCATTGACATCAATTTCGTCAGCACCAATATGGACTCCATTTGTATGGGCAAGCTCTGCAGGGTTACTACAATTCATGCTCCATTGGGTATAGGTGCCGTCACTAAACAGATCGTCGTGGATGACAGGCTTTGGGTTGAGGGTTCTCTCTCCCTCGTGGCCTCTGACTTCTGCATGGCCTCTCTCCCCCTTGTGGTCTCTCTCTTTGTGCCGCCATTCTTCATAACCACGTTATTCGTAGCAAGGACCATTTTGCGGTAAAGAATTGCTTATTAATCTCTTTTTTCAGTAACTTGTTGAGTCTCTTGTGAGGTTGAATTTCCCTGCTTTTGCATTACATTTGATTGAATTGTGCTCAGTTTTAAAAATCCTTTCATTTTAGTCATATACATTCGATAAGTTGAGTCCATACCTGGGCTTTAATATGTATACTCAAATTCTTATGCAAGGAAGCAACCACTTAAACAAAAAGTTGCGGTTCCTTTTGTTAGGCTTGAAATGTATTCACAATGTCAAAGAATGGAATTACCGAAGAATGTAAACTCAACGTCATTTTTAATCATTCGGGTTTTGTTTATATGCGTGCGTCGTTCTAACATGTTTGGGTCAACTATTATTGTTTCTTGACTCATGAATAATTGGTTACAAAGTTTTTATGCCTTTATTAGTGACCTAGTTCTTGCACTTTGGATAAAATAACAAGCATATAATTCTATATGATTAGCATTAAAAAAATGTTATATGTATGGCCTATTGGCGGCTATGATATTACAGGAGTATCTTCTGATAATGGCTGTATTCTGTTTACCTTCATGCCTTGGTTATATGCTTGTCTTGAAGAAACTTATCCGAATTTATATGTTTCAATTGGATTCCGTTAACCCATAAGGAGATCCTGTTTGGTAGTAGTGTCAGATATAAATGGCATACGTGGATAGCCCTTGGAATCATTATAATCATTTGGATGATTACCTTCTAAGTCCAGAAATTTCTGATTTAGAATATAACTTCCTTGAATACATGGTTTAAAACATCAAAAGAAATGGATGTTTTTTTTCTTCGTCATTTTGGAAGTGAAATTAATGATGGGTTTTGTTATGCAGGAATCGATCTTTTTTGATGTACTATTCCTAGTGCAGCATTATTTGCTGTATCCCAAAACAAAAGTGGAAGATGGGACCGCTGGTGAAAACGTAGAACGGCTTCTAAACAAACCACCCAAGGAGAGTGATCACGAAGTTTAAGTGTTCTAATGCATTTTAAATGCATTATATAACTGTAATTCGGTATGTAGTTTATCAATTGTGTCTTAACTAGGTATAACCATTCTGAAATACAAGTCCATTCTTCCCGCTTCTTAGCCTCTGGCAATTGTGATAATTCGTTTCACTTATTTTAAGTATGGCCACAACCAATTATCTGGGTTACAAATTAAAAATTGTAGCTACCATTCGTTAACAACACCCGTTGCATGATATTTTACTAATACGCATTTGCAACATGGGTGTTATTATTTGAATTTAAAATTAACTTTTGGCATCCACACATTTTTAAGGTCTAATATAATTAATAGATGAAATGGTTGTTTCTAACACGTTTTATGGCTAATTTTGTCTAAAATTTAGTAGAGATTTTTAAAAATCACAAGTGTTAGTTGTTTAACCTGTAAAGATTGAGTGTTTTAGGGGTTTCTTAGGGTGTTGAATCCATTTATGCATTTTAAACAATAAAAAATCACAATCTTATTAAAAATTGTAACGTCCGATTCTGACCAAAAAGTCATTTTGTCAATTAGTTAGGCTGCGCCTATTTTTAATGGTAGAGGGTTTCCTTAAAAATAACCAATTACTTTGATTACTTTGTTTTTTAATGTAAGTTTAGAGAGCTAGCTTTTCATGTATATTACATATTCTGAAAAATTGATGGATTTTGGAAAACAATTTGATCAACTAATTGGAATACCTACAATAAGCATAAATAGCACTACATGTTCTCTGGAGATCAAGATCATCATCTGTATTTAGTACTAGAGGGAAGCCACCTATTGCTTTTGGTTGATTCACCTTTTGACCTATATACTTATATCAATATGATTGTTTGCAAAGAAAAGCTGAAGGATTACATTAATTTGTGAATGGGAAATATCATGCAAGTTCAATAAATGATATTGGGAAAATAGTTGCTAGCTATAGAATTCTAGTGTCAAGCAACTAAAACCAGTTATGCTATATTTCTCGTTGTGGAATGGTCATTGGTATTTAATGGATAGTTTTTTGACATGAATAATTACAATAAAACGAAGTAGTCAAGACAATGCATACCTTCATTTTTCCTAAGAATTTGGCCTAATGTCTGTGTATGTATGTATTGTTGAAATATGTAACTAGGTTCGCTTGTCATAATGACATATGTAATCATGATTTTATGTATTTGATGTAAAGAAGAAAAAGAAATTTATTATAATCATTCTTGATGCATGGGTTTCATAAGCTCAAGGTTATTTTTATAGGTCAAGCACCCATTGAGTGCTTCTAGGGCTTGTCATTAAATCAACAAGTCAATTGAGTCATTGTCATGTATGGAAGACCCTTTTGGGCATGTTGTATATTATAAAGAAAAATTAAAATGTCAAATATGTGAAAATTCGGAATCCCGAATGACTACTGCAGCAACTGATTACATTTCTCCTATTTGTTAATTAATGAAGCAAATTATTTATTGTTTCCTACAGTAAACACTGAAACGAATACACTGCAGCCTACACCATTTAAATTATAAGCAGAAACAAGAAACTGAACAGGAAAGAGATACAACACACACACATCTACACAGTTATTTTTGGACAAACGTCCTCGGAAAAACCCAATGCGGGAAAACTGGTGCAACAACTGAGGGTTTTATTATTATGCAGTAGTAATTCTAAGTACAATTCATTGGATGCCCAACTGACTATCCTATACAAAGAAAAACTGGACAAAACAAGTAGTGAGATGCTCTCACCCTGTCACTGGAAGAATCTAACCCTGATCTCACTGGAAAGAGGCTCTACATCCCTTATGCATCAGCTTCTATGTAGAACTGCATCAACCCTACGTAGTCTCTGTGTCACCTCTGTTGGGGACTGCGTTGCTCCTCCTTCGGATCCTCTGTTGCCCAGAAACTTCGATTTCCAGCCTCCCGATCTCACACCTCGACTCTCGACTTCTGAAACTCGATTTCCTCAATAGGAAATTCAATCTCCCTCTAGACTCTGCGCTGCCACTACGTGGGCCAACGTCAACCTCTCTTTGGACGTCGTTCTGTCCTCTGCCTTGTACTCTCTAGACCAGGAAAAAACTTCTCACCAGATACTATCCCTGCCCCTCTCTGCAAAATATCACTGCAAAATTCTTTTCGACAACTGCTCTGCTTCAGAAAATCAATCTTTTGATCTTCACTTGATGTGTTCTCCAAGTGCCCCTCAAGCCTCTTCTTATATCTTTTTATTAGACAATCAACAACCGAGATTAACTTCTAATCAATGGCTTAGATCATTTTGGCTTGATCCCCGTCTTCTTTTAGAAGTTACACCCACAACTTAGATTAATACCCATTAATTATTTTAATTTCCTAAGTTTAGACTTAGTGTCCCATTAAAAATAATTAATTATTTTAATAAAATTGTTTCCGGATGGAATCTCCCAAAACAATTTATGGGTATTGGACAATGCATGTGTCTAAGCCCCTCAAATTTTGAGACTTAGAGCACATCTGATGCTACCGGAAATCAACGCTCCCTCTTAGCGAGGAATGTGCTCTAGCAATGCATCTTGCTCAAGCATCACTCTGTTCTGTAACATCTCCTTCTGCGTTGTTGATATTTGACATCCTGCCCACCAACTACTGCGCAAATGTTGCATCTGTACTGCTTCTAACCTTGCCACTATCAACACTACAACTCCCTCTCAATTCTGCATCCACGTTGTTGTTGACACTACCACTGCCAACTGTATCTGCACTGTAACTTTCTCCAACTATTGCTGCTACTGCATCAGCGACAGAAAAGCATCCCAAATAACTGAACTAGTGTTCAATATGATGCATCTCGTTGTTGGAGTCTAACTACTGCTAGTCTCTGCGATGACCATATGAAGCCTTTGTGCTGTTGTTAACCTTTGCTATGTGCCATCTGCACTGCTGCCAACTCTGCTCTATGTTGCTAAGTCTTTAGCGCTACTAGCCTTTGCAATTGTGACTTCGATGCTCCTCTGCACCAACTGACACTGGTCCATCCTGCTACTATTGATCTGGGCTCTCATAGCAAGGAATTGATCTGAGAGGTGGGCTCCTCAAGGATCCTGCCCATTTGTAGCTCTTTCAAACTACATCTTTAAATCAACCCACCTCCCTCCGAGAGGTATCTCAGTTGTCATGGAAAACTCCTCCTCGATCTTCATTGATGCAACCTTCAGATCATGCTTCTCATCTTTGTCCTTCTTCCTGAGAGGACATTGTGTTGCGTAGTGACCGAATTCGCCACACTTGAAGCATTTGATCTTCAAAACATCTTTCTTCTTTTTTTGTTGCTCCTATTGTCCCTTTGATACAAGGGTTGCATTATCTTCCTCCTCCTTGGGCTTCAACCCACTGTTGTTACTTCCGTCAAGTTTACACTTGACCAAGTCTCTCCTCAACTCGTCTTGCTTTAGAGCTACCCACATTTCATCCCAGTTTTGCAAAGTCGCCTTGCCTAGGATGCTTTGGACAAAGACTTGCCACTCCTCAAATACTGAATTTAGGGCCAGTCTTACCATCTCGGAACCTTGAGGTGTTGACCCCACAGTTGTCAGCTCATCTCAGGTCTCTTAAAGCTTAGTGAGGAATGGATCAATGCGCTCCCCCTTTTGCATCTGCAGAGATCTCATCTTCTGCTCTAAATACATCTTCCACTACTCAGAAGCTTCTTGATACAGAGTCGACAAAGCATCCCACATCTCCTTGGCAGTCCCTTTGTCATTGATGTGATAGACCATATGATCTTTCACACCTTCGAGGATCATTCTCTTTGTTTTCACCATCTCTCACTTGTATTTCTTAAGTGAATCTGGATCCGCGGCCACAACTACTACGCTATCGACATATGTTTTGAGAAAATGTTCATCCATAAGGCATGACATCCTTGCCTTCCAAATCACATAGTTGGATACACCATCCAACCGATCCTGATCTCTCAACCCATTGGTTGCTATCCTTGCCAAACCAAAAAGTCAAATAGCCTCCCCTCTCCTTTGCACAGCACTAGACTGGTCTATGCACTCCCTACTGGAGCTTGTAGATATTCCCCTCTCTGCTGCTGCTCAACAAATAAGAATTAAGACTCCTTGGTTGGAAGTCCTCTGAGGAAGAATTCCCTCATCCGTGTCTCTCTCTTCCCTCTGACATCTTTCTTCCGAGTAACTACCTGCAGAAAATTGCATCTCACCATAAACCTTCTCTTCGTTGAAGCTTCTGTGTTGCTCCCTCTGACACTAGCAAACTTTGATCTGGAAGTCTTACCTCTCTATCGACTCACTCAGAGAGAACCATTCCTCAAAAATTTTGCTCTACTGGCCTAGACTACGCAATCCCTCTGGGGATTCGATTTACTGCCTACGCATCTCTTCAACGTTGGGTTCTTTCGACTCTTCTCTTTTGCTTCACCTACAGCTCTGATTCCATGTGAAAATTCAGAATCCCGAATCACTATTATAGCAACTGATTACATTTCTCCTATTTTTTAATTACTAAAGAAAATTATTTATTGTTTTCTACAATAAACACTAAAATAACTACGCTGCATCCTACACCATTTAAATTATAAGCGGAAATAAGAAACTGAACAAGGAAGAGATACAACACACACATCTACACAGTTATTTTTGGACAAACGACCCCAGAAAAACCCAATGCAAGAAAATCGATGCAGCAGCTGAGGGTTTTATTATTATGCAATAGTACTTCTAAGTACAATTCATTGGATGCCCAACTGCCTATCCTATACAGAGATAAACTGGACAAAACAAGTAGTGAGATGCTTTCACTCTGTCACTGGAAGAATTTGACCCTGATATTGTTGGAAAGAGGCTTTACATCCCTTATGCATCAGCTTCTGCGTAGAACTGTGTCACCTCTATTAGGGACTGCGTTGCTCCTCCTTCGGATCCTCTGTTGCCCAAAAACTTCGATTTCCAGCCTCTCGGTCTCACACCCTGGCTCCCGACTTCTGAAACTCAATTTCCTCAGCAGGAAATTTGATCTTCCTCTAGGCTTTACACTGCCACTGCGTGGGTCAACATCAACCTCTCTTTGGACATTGTTTTGTCCTCTCTACCTTGTACTCTATGGCCCAGGAAAAGACTCCTCACCAGATACTATCCCTGCCCCTCTCTGCAAAAGATCACTTCGAAATTCTTTCTGGCAGCTGCTCTGCTTCAGAAAATCGATCTTCTAATCTTCACTTGATGTGTTCTCCAAGTGCCCCTCAAGCCTCTTCTTATATATTTATGTTGAACAACCAACAACCCAGATTAATTTCTAATCAATGGCTTAGATCATTTTGGCTTGATCCTCGTCTTCTTCTAGAAGTTACACCCACAGCTTAGATTAATACCCATTAATTATTTTAATTTCCTAATTTTAAACTTAGTGTCCCATTAAAAATAATTAATTATTTTAATAAAATTGTCTCGGAGTGGAATTTCCCAAAACAATTTCTTGGTATTGGATAATGCATGTGTCTAAGCCTCCTTGTAAATTTTGAGACTTACAGCACATCTGATGCTACTAGAAATCAACAAAATATACCCTCCAAGATCATGTCAACAAGCAAAGATCAAGTTGGCATTCATGAGAAGACAAGTCGGCCTCCAAGAAACAATTCGACCTAAAAGAGAAGCCTATATATTAGAGACTTCAACCTCACTTGAAGGGAACTCACTCATTCACACAAGAGATTCGATCAAGCAAGAGAAATAGACCAAAAAGGTGTGAAGAAGTGGACTAGAAGAGGAAGAAGAAAGCGAAGTTTTGGCACTTTTTTTGGGATATTTCCTTCACACATGCGAGAAAAACTATGGCACCTATTGCAATAGCTAAGATCGAATTGCAAAAGTTGAGTTAGGGCATCAATTGGCATATCTTGCAAGCCAAGTTTCCAAGAAGAAAGGATCAATTCAAGCGAAGGAGAAAAGAGGAAGAAATCACCATCTTTCCCACACATGCAAGAGCTAGGGTTTCTGTAGAAGAAACTATTGGGGGTTGAAGAAACTAATGGGGATCGAATTGCAAAAGAAACTGTTGGGGGTCGAAGTTGCAGAAGAAGTTGTTGGGGTCAAAGTTGCTAGAGAAGTTGCTGGAAGGAAAGCTTATCAAGGAGGCAGGATTGACTTGGCCTTGGAGGGGACTTTGACAAGAGTCTTAGGTCTTGGAATTCGTCATTTGAAGTTCTATAAAAAGAGAAGAGTTATTGTGGGTTTTCCTCTCAAGAGGAGAGGTTTTGGCCCTGGCTTACAACCTATATCTTGTGTCCTCTTTTAATATTTGTTTGGTACTTGTTTGATGATAGATGAAACTGATATTAATAAAGTGAAAGAAGAAGTTAATCAAATTAAGTTAAAATACATCACAAGCAGTTATCAAAGTAAGAGAAATTATCTATTTAGTTACCCATAGATTTCTCAACATGGTTTTAGAGCTAAGGTGACTACAAGGAAAGGCAGCTTGAAGCAAGATCATTCAATCGAAGAAGGGTACATAAGGGTTAAGCAATCATCAAGAAGGACCATCCATCACATCACAAGGATCACATCATCACAACCCTTGGAAGAAGAAAAAGACCTCAAAAACCCTACCTCTATTGGAAAAAAGACTCTACATTTGAAGCACCTTGGGAAGCCTCCACATTCTACATTATCATCCAAGGAAGTAAGAGGAAGTGTTGCAATCATCATCTAAGACATCAAGGTGATCTTCCTCACATTGAAACAAAGATCACATCTCAAATATCCTTGAAGAAGATCATCAAGAAGGCATCAAGTTGAAGATATCATTATCGAGGAGCATCTTCACTTAACAAGTAAGTAACTTATATCTATGTCTGAATCTACTATCAGAATGACTTCATTCTGCGAGGAAAGAAACCAACTGGTTCGGTCGTCAAATTTCCTTGCATGGAAGAAGAGGATAGATTTGATCCTCGTAGAGAATGAAGTTGTTGAATTTGTAAAGGGCTCCATCTTGAAACCATCTCAAGAGAAAACTCAAGCATTATCAAAGTATATGAAAGAGGAAATAAGGGCTCAAAGAATCTTTATAGAATCAATCAAGGATTCACTCATCCCTTATGTAGCAAAGATGGAGACATCGAAAGAAATCTATGAAAAGTTGGTACAACTATTTTCCGTAAGCACTGTAGGAGAAGTTATATCTTTGAGAATTGGGCTATACAAGATGAAGGTATCAAAGGAAGAATGGAAAGCCTCATACCTTATGAGGGTGTCACAAATAAGACACCAACTACAAGAGTTAGGGGAAATAATGTCCGATAAAGAAATGACCACCGTTGTGTTAGAAAATCAAAAAGGCAGAAAGATTTTCTTATTCTTGATAATTACTTGTGATGTTCTTGATTTGTTATCACGTTTCTTTATATCTTTTTTGTTTTATTTCATTAAACAATTACCAAAGCAATAGCACATAAAAACAATGGACACCAGATATAAGCTCACAGCCAGGGCAAAACTCGTCTCTAAGGGAAAACCCAGTCAATAATTCTTCCTTTAATAGTTTTCGAGAGATATCCCAAGACTCTTGACCTTGACACAAACTTTCCTGCACACCAAGTCAACCTTCTTCCTTACTTGCAGATGATCCTTCTTGACCTAGCAGCGGTAGTAGCAGCGGCAACACGTTTTTCGACCCAACTACTTCGACCTTACCTTAGACACTTCGATCTTCACTGAAAGACTTCGATCTTGGCCCAATACTGTAATATCCCTAAGAAAAATTAACAATAAATATGCAAAGCAAAATAGACAAAAACACCATAAAACAATAACAAGCAATCAATCCACAAATTAACACCCAAAAACTGCAATGTGTACTCTTTTTATTAATGGAAAGAGGTGTACAAATATGTGTTGGAATAAGTGCACCTAGGCTTGCTCTAGGCAAGCTAGCAAAGCCCAAAATAACAAGTGAGACACCCTCCTCCAAAATTGTGGCTATGTTGCCTAATACTGCGATGTAGATGCCTAAAAATGTGTTGTTTCCTGAAAGGATCTGCTACTAGGGCCCTCTCCACTGCTTAGAAAATTTCGGGAAATTAATCTCATCCTCTCCTCAATAAACCCAAAATAACCCACGAAGGGTTCGGCCAAAGCTTGACCCCGAAAATTCAACCCTCTTTGGCTTGAGTGGCTCTGCTACTGGGAAAATCTACCCACCTGTAGAATATACTGCTAAATGCTAAAAAAATGCATGCAATCCATGTTAGAAGGCTTCCCTGGCCTTCCCTCCAAGTTTCCACCTCAAACTCCACTCACTCCTCAACCTCACGAAGTGTTTCTACCCAATACTGCGCAGTCCCTGCATTGGTGTAGCTTTCTCTCTGTTGTGGTACGACCTCACTGCTGCTGGTATGATTTGGGACTAAGTAGAACTCCCCCCTTGGGCCGGCACTCGAATTCCACCGAAGCAAGGGCTGGGATCTCCGCTCGGAAACACCCGATGTGCTGAACAGCACATGCAAACTTGGCTCACTGCTCAAGCGCGCTATCTCAAGAGACAAATTATGAAATGATAGATGAATGAATGACCAAAATGAGTGCCTCTTGCTCTATTTATCAAAGAGCCTCCAAGATGCCCATGTGGGCCCAACTCGACTTTCCCCTACCAACTTTGCTCCAATGAGAGCATAATCCACATGTGGGCTGTAATTCTCCACGGGGTGGCCCCCACACTCCACTAGAGCTGCAATATTTCCATTCCTTCCTAATGTTTGGGCCCCCACTTAATCCCAAAATTCATGTGGGACCTCTAAACCCACATCTCCTAAGTGAAAACATGAAATAAGACAAATTTGGGCAAGCTCCTTAGCAATATTGCTAAGTGGGAATATCACAAATACAACTTCTTGAGGTGACAACATCACACGACAACTAGCTACGACATCAATAGGACAACTGGTTACGACATCATACAACAACTGGCTACGGCATCAATAAGAGAACTTTGATCTTCCAAACTAGGGCACGAGAGAGAGAGAGAGATAGTTGCACCAAAGGTTCGATTTTCCCTTTCTCCTTCTCCTAGACCAAACTCGCACTTCCTTCTCCTCCTTCTATTTCGCACTTCTTCTGGCTTCAAGAGAGATCAAACTTGCTTGTGAGAGAGAGTGCTTCAAATGGAATTTGAATGGCTTCATTTATAGCCCTTTGGTGAGGTCGAATAGCCTCCTTTGAGGCCGACTTGATCATCTTAAGGCTGACTTGGTGTGGAGACAACATAATTCATATTTGACTCAATACTTAACCTTTTTACATGATTCAAAAGCCCAAGAAGGGTCTCTTTAAAAGTACAATGACTCTATTGACTCAGAATAAATCCTAGAAGTCCTCAATGGGGACTTTGACCTAAAACATGATGACCTAAGCATGAACCCCATGCTTTAATATGTCATAGTAAAATTTATTTTTTTTAGTACATTACATGATGACTCAAATACATTAATGAAAGCCAAACCTAGTTACATTTTCCAACGCTCCCTCTTAACTAGGGAGGTACTCATCATATACAAGTACAAGGAATATCTCAACTATATAGCCATGAAGAACTTTAGGCACAGCAATGCCATGGGCTAGATTCCTGACCAGGGCAATTTATCCATTGGTCTCTCAATAATTTAGGCATCGCAATGCCACAAACTAGATTCTTGACCAGGGCAATCTATCTAGGTGGGCCTAAGATGGACTCAAGCGTTCAGCATCTCCAGGTACCATCAGGCTTACTTGCTAACCACCAACCCAAAGATCCAAGTGTGTATCCAAAAACGGAGCGCTATAATCAACAGCCCCTTTTCCAACTTCGAGACCTAGACATCAACACAAAGTGTCAGCTAGATGTCCTCCCAGGCAAATGCTTCACTCACAAAACCTCAACACTCCTTGATCCGGCAGATCAAGGATGACCAGTCTCTTCCAATCAAACTAATTGGTAACCAGCATGCTATCAAAACCTTCAAGAGATTCATTTGTACAAACACAACCCCAATCAATAATGTACTTTCATATGTACATAATCAAATACAAACCTCTGGGGTCTTCCAGACAACTTGATGTTGCTTCTCAACTTTTCATAGTAGGAATCGAATCTCTGACAGAAGATTTCTCAATCATACACTTTTCCTTTCCTACTTCTCATGCAACAACATATCCTCTGAATTCATTCTTCAAGCAAAACTAAGCTATGCCCTCCCTCTTAACGAGGGAGCTTCCCCAGCTCCCTTTTAATCTAGGGAGATCAACTTCTTTACTTCGACATCAGAGAATGTTTTGTGGCTTCTAATCATTTCATCAGAGTTATCATCATCCACATCATGCTTATCATATCAACGAACATATTCACCATTTTGAAGATTGTGTACCTACACAACTTAGATAGCAAGTACAACCAAAACTATATAAGCATGAAGTTAGTCATATCAGAATTACGAAACATTTCAACCTTACATATATCAGATACCCAAACTTAAACAAGAGGCACATACTCTTCAACATCTTGCTAGGGACTTTGTCATAACCCTAGACTACATAACAAATTTCATTATTTCTAAGGTTTCAATGTTTTTTCCAAAAGTATGACATACCTTACTACAACACATAGCAAACCCTAGAAACAATTCAAACAAATATAGATCAACAAAGTATTTAACAACTTTCAGAATTCATATGTTAGACTTTCACTAGAGTTTCATACAAATCCTAGATTTCATACAAGAGTATTAATCAATCAAGGCCAATCATAGCTTAAACATTAACATGACCAGCTTCCACTAGGGTTAGTTGCAAACACTAGATTTTCAATCAAACATCAATCCCAACTAAAACTCAGATTTTAAGAATCTTACGCAAATCTAAAATTATCATATTGTCATCAGAGATTTTTACTTCTACTAAGGTTCAACTCCAAAACCCTAGAATTTCACAAATAGAAAGACAAACTTTGAATAGGGCTTAGTTCCAAACCCTAGGATTCATGACCACCGACAAATAGGTTAACTCATACATCTAGGACTTCATTATCATGCATAGGCATTTCGTATCATGTGTTAGTCAAACCCAACTTCACAAAGATCAATAAGAGTTAGACATACAACAAACTTAGACTAGGGTTTGATCAGACAAACACACATACCAAGGAAATTATTTCTAAGACATTATAAGGGTCTTGCTTACACATTCCACCAAACCCTAATGAGTTAGGGTTTCAATATAGGAACATAGCAAACCCAAAATTACTAATGACATTATCAACAAAATCTTCAAATAACATTTCTCAATAGCCCTAAGCAGTTTAGGGTTTCATAGATTCACATTAGCATACCCTTAGGTTAGGTATTTCCAGAGAACCTGTATAGGGTTCTATAAAATCAATTAAGAATAGGAGTGGGGTAGATTTATCAACTAATGAATCTCCCAAGATAAGAATCAATATGATTCAATGTGGCTAGTCACAACAATATTAGTAATAGATTGTCAAATGAATAAACATTTATTATAAAGAAATCAATATTTTAAAGCATATCTTTGTTCCTCGACAAACCTTGCCTTGAGAGGTCCTCTTTCATACTCCTTGAGGATATAGCATATGTCTTCCTAATCAAGACAATAGAGGGAAAATGATTATTAGTATTTAATATAAACAAAACTAAATGAGTACATGAAACCAAAACTGAAAGGAAATGAGATACTTATCTTTGGGAGTTTTTGGGAGCTCCCTCCAAAGCTTGAGGGATACCTATAAACTTATAATAAATAAAAGAAAAAGTCTTCCAAAAACAAGTTAAAACCTATAAATTCTAAAACATAAAAAATATAAAATAATATATCTAGGACTAGAAGTAAAGGACTTAATAGTGTAAGTCCCTTGTATCATATTCTTCTGGTTTGACTTTCTTTGGATCTTCTTCTTTAGCAATGTTAGCATGACCTCTTTTTCTCTTCTTGTTCCTTGGGTTGTCGGGACAGTCACTCATGTAGTGACCCTTCTTATGACATTGATAACATTCTATTTTGGACATTTCTACTTTCTTCCTTGGTCCTTTCGATTTCTTTCCTATGTATTGAGCAGTGTAGGCATTTGAAACTTCTTCAGGGTTGGCAACTAACAAGATCCTCAATTCTTCTTGACTGCAGGCAGTCCATAGTTCTTCAAAAGTTGTAGCTTCCTTCCAACTGTTAAGTTCTACATCAAATGCACCCTAAGTAGGTGGTAATCCTAATAGAGTGGTGATCATGAGTTCTTTGTCTGAAACAATTTCATCAATGGCCAAAAGATCATCTTTGATTCTTGTTATCTTCACAAATAAGGAGGCCATTGCATCTTCTTTAGTCATCTTTGTGGTCCTTAGTTTATTATTCAAGCTTCCCACTTAACCAATGTTCTTAATAGTGAATAACTTTGACAAGGCTTCATACATTTCTTAAGCATGATTGATGTTGGCTATAAATGGGACAAGGTTGTTCTTTATTCCTTCTACCATTAGAGTCATAGCCACCAATTCTAATTCTCTGAACTTTACTTTGTCAGCATCACTAGAGTCATATGTAGGATTCTTTACTTTTCCTTTGACCAAGTCAAGTACTTTGTTCTTTTCAAAGATGAGGTCAATCCTCTTCTTCCAGGACCTGTAGTTTGAGGCTCCTTCAAGTTTGTTCTCTCCCTTGATTGTGTTAGACATCTTCCTTGAATATAGTAGACTCTTTCCGTAAGATAATCCTTTTGAATGGTTCCTTGATCAAGTGATTGAGATTGTCTTTTCTTCTTTCTTCACCAAAGCTCTGATACCATGTTAGAAAATCAGAAAGGAAGAAATATTTTCTTATTCTTGATAATTACTTATGATGTTCTTGATCTGTTATTACATTTCTTTATATCTTCTTTCTCTTAGTTCATTAAGCAATTACCAAATCAATAGCACATAAAAACAATGGGCACTTAAAGTAGGCTCACAGTCAGGGCAAAACCCATCTCTGGGGGAAAACCCAATTAGTAATTCTTCCTTCAGTAGTTTTCAGGAGATATTCCAAGACTCTTGACCTTGACGCAAACTTTCCTCCACACCAAGTCTGCCTTCTTCCTTACTTGCAGATGATCTTTCTAGACCTAGCAGCAGCAGCAACGGAAGCTCTTTCTTCAACCCAACAACTTCGACCTTGCCTTAAAGTGTTATGAAACCAGCTCAAGAAAAGATAGATCAACGCCTTAGAATTCAGCCTCTTCGAGGGGGCAACCTCCTTCACATTACATAAATGAGCAATTCTTGGATGATTTAAATGACAAAGCCTGCTTTCTATATATAGGAGTCTAAGGAGTCACAATATAATCCAGCCGACCTAACAATAATAATATAAAGCCACAAAAATAACAATAGAGGGATTCCATGGGGCACAGAAATAACAACATGGGGCTAATAGGGGCACAACAATATAAATAAGGGGTATAACTACAATAGTAATGGGGTAATCACTAGTATTATAGGGACCCAACATGCCCCTCTCCTTCAAAAAAGTGTTGTCCTCAACGCTTGAGTAGTTCTGGATACTTCTGCATAAAATTCTCATCCTCCCATGTGGAATCTGTTAGAGTCGGTCTAGTAGCCCTCCGTCAGCGATCAAAACTCTTTGCATTTGCATAAGTAGGTGTCTCATCAGTGTCTTGCATTCCATTAGGCATGCCATAACCCTGATGGAGGAGCTGGTGTCTTTATTCCCCTCTTGGCACTGCTGGATCAAGTTGTTTTAGTCATTAAACTTTTTCAAGGTTACTTGTCTTGTCTTGAGGTCAAAATTTCTAGGTCTAGGGTTTTTGGTCAAATTTGTCTTCAAGGTCATGTCTCTGAAGGTCAATAAGTGCCCAGCAAGCCAGAGGGATGATTTTCAAAGTGTTTCTTCGAAAGATTCTATCTTGTGCAGCTAATTTTCACCTTGGATTTAAAAACCCTGTTTTTAAAGCCAAGGTCATTTCTCAAAATTTTGTAAAAATTGTAAAAAATTCAAAATGATTCAAAGGACAGCATATAACCCTGGCTCCCTTGTCAAGATCCCTCAGATGCTGTCCCTGCAAAAATTATCAAAGAAAAGCATCAAATCAACCAATTTCAGGATAAAAGGAAACCATGTGGGTTGTGACATGAAATTAATTCAAACAAGGCTATAAAAGCCCTAATCTCCCTCTATCAAGCCTCATTATGCATCCAAGTGATAGAGCAACTGATTGCAAGAGAGTTTGAGTGAAATTTGTGAGCTGGACAGGCGCGCGACCCGTTGAACCAGGCGCGCGACCCGTCAGGCACCCTCCGCCAGTGCAAAATTATAACGGGCGCGACCCGTCAGAGGCGCGCGACCCGTTGGGTGAGGCGCGCGACCCGTCAGCGCCCTCTTTGTAAAACCGCCTGCAAATTCACCAAGGAGCCACAAATTGCCAAATTTTGCAAGGTAGGCCCTCCATCATGAAAAATTATTGCTTGCTACAGTTCAAGAAGATCATGATTGTATTTTTAAAGGTCTTCATTTGCAAGTAAAAGTCTCCATTGTGCTTTTGGGCTTAAAGTTGTCAAAATGGCTTGGGTTTATATGTTGTTTTAAGGTATCCCCTTATTATCATTTTCTCCCCATTTCCCATTTCTTATTCCTTGTCATTCCATGTAAATTTCCTTTCCAAATTTGTGAAAGAAACCTAAACTCTACCCCTTTTCCCTAAGAAATAAAAATCAAACCCTAACCCTACCTCTCATAATATCCATGTAAATAAATTTGTATAATGATGTATATGCAATGATTTTTACCCTAAAACTCCCTGTTTCATATATTTTTCCCAATTTCCCTTCCAAGTCTCCCTTCCCTAACATTTCCCTTGTGCTACTTGTCCCCTTGAAACAGCATTTCAAAACAGTTAAAACAGCAGATTTCAAAGCAAAAGCAGCAGTACATTTCAGTCACTTTGCCCCTGAAACCATGTCAGAAACCGAAACCGACTATGAGCAAAGTGATGACCGTGAGTCAACACCAGAAGTTGAGCCTGCTCCGGAACATGAAAAACCACTATTGGGCCCGAATGCACGTGTACAAGGCAAAGATAAAAGTGCTACAAAGGCGGTTGGTCAAAGCACAAAAACGGAGAAAAAGGCCCGATCCCCTCCACATCTTGGCCGAGGCTTCCTTGAAGGAGCAAGGCACTAAATAGCCTAGCCACAGCACAAATCCCAAGAAATTTTGAGCATTTTTGGTAAATTTTGGTTTTTCAGGCAATTTACAGGTTTTCTCCATTAACGGGTCTCACCCCCCGCGCGACCCTTCATCCTGGCAACTCCATTTTGCAAAAACTCAGCATTTCCAGATTTTTCATGAGAAGTTACATATGCTCATCCATGGCCAAGAGATTTTATGAAGTTTTGGGCCTCCAGAAAGTCAAAAAACAAGCAAAAAATGACTTTCTGCCACATTTTTGAGACACAGAAAGCAGTCTTGGGAGATTGCACTTTTGGAGGGGCAAATGACCACCAAATTCAGAAATTCCAATTGGGTTGGAAATTAGACTCACAGACCTTTCCAACAAGCCTACTCTTGCTCAATTTGGACACCTGGAAGTGCCCCAAAAGTGGTCCCAGAGGCGCGCGACCCGTCAGGCAAATTTCTCCAAATTTCAGTGTACAGCTCAGAAAAACGCAGTTTGACCCTGTTTGACTTTTTGGGGTAGATTATTATGCTCTTTGATGTAATTAATGTACTTTTATGATACTTTTACACTTATGTACCTCTTCTAGAAGATTCATTCATGAAAAAGGTGAAAATTAAATGAATGAATTGGTTTCCTAACTTATAGAGGCAAGTTGTTTTGATTGCCTAGTTTTCAGTGCTTAGTTTAGAAGTGGTTGAAACAGCTCCTAGGATAGTGAGCTCGACCCATGGAGGCAGGGAAAGAGGTTAGATGATCTATATTATGTACTTTCTTGCTCATTTTCATGGTTGGACTCTTGAGGGAGAAGTTATCATTGTATTATTCACTGTATCTCTGCAATTTTTGGCTAAGGAAGACCAGGGTTTTGCAGTCTTTTTTGGGATTCTTGTGGTTACATGTATTGATGGTGTGTTTCTCTATGTACCTGTAAGTGTGTTATGTGAATCATTTCCTTTCTTTTCCTTCTGCACATTAAGCAAACGAAGTGTTAAAGTAAGAATTCATGACTGTCATGCTCTGCTTTTAAGTTTGTTTAATTTCAATGTTTTCTACTGTTTAAGGAGAATTCAAAGTTATTGTTTGCTCTCCTTAGCTCCTCACCTGTCATTCCTGACCATCCACCTCAATCAAAGGCATCAATATTGTCTCCTACCTCGCCCCAAAGAACCCCCTGCAGAAACTGTGTCCAATCCCCGCACCCAAAATTGCCATCCCCTCAATTTGCCACCAAAAACCCTAAAAACCCAAAATCAACCTTTTTGATCAGTTTACTAGCCTAAAATCAGTGTTACCCTATTGTTCATCTCATCCATTGAAGATTTCACCGAGATAGATCGGAGAGAGCCCTCTCCAGCCCCATAGGGCTAGCTACGAGGCTAAGTGGTTTGATGTTGCCTTGAGGTTTACCTTTCTCAGCCTGAGGTGAAATTTCAAGCGCTAACATATTGGCGACCATACTGGGGAAAACAAACTTGTTTGTGGATTGATGTGTTTGTCTCATAAGTCTTAGACGGAGCCTGAAGTTACGCCAGGTAGCCTTCGAAACGCTTTTGCTTTGCATAAGCGGAAGTAGATAAACGCTGCTTCAGTCAATCTCCGTGAGCTTGTGAATACAACACTTCATTTGCATTTTACCCCAGTACATGTATCAAGTTCAGATCTGATTGTTGATAGTGGACAACGATCAGACACTTGAAAGGCTGAAATCATTCACTGGCGACTCTAAATCATTTTCAAGATCAAATCCAAAGACTCCACTGGAGGATGATCCCGACCAGCAAAAACATGAAAGGACAACATAAACAGATCAGGTATTCAAGTTGGAATTTCATCCAAGACATTTTGTTCTTTGTCATAAATTATTTCTTCTCTTTTCCCAAGAATGTCAAGAAGGCTTTGCAAAGTATACTGTATTTGAGAAAATATCCCAGGCCTGCAGTTGATTCTTTCCCTTTGAAGATTGTGAATACCAAAGATTTGCATGCCTTTGAGCTTGATCAAGATCCTTTTTCTGAATTCTGTGATGACTATCTTCAGATTGATGAACCTCAAAAGACCAAGACCGATTCTATACCTGCTATACATACCCCTACACCTTGTAAAATTCCAGATCGGTATAAACCTCTTATTTTACCTTCTGTTCTCCATGCTTTCCCCAAAAATTATGATCTATACTTGCCGAGGTTTGATGGTGAATGTAAGAATGTCAACGCTAAGCAACATGTGCATAATTTTGAGAATTTTCTAGATCTTTTTGAAGTTGATGAAGAAGATGTTAGTATAAGGCTTTTTGCTCTTTCTTTGCAAGCCAAAGTGAAGAGTTGGTTCAAAACCCTGCCTGATGCAAGCATTTCAGATTTCCAGCAGTTTGTCAAAGTTTTTCTCGACAGGTGGATGATCGGGCAGAACCTTTTCTTGATTGTAGAATAGTATAACCAGCTGAAAAGAATGCCAGGGGAGACAGTACAAAAGTTTTCAGCCAGATTTAACCAAGTTTATTATTCGGTGCCAGTTGATATAAGACCTTCTCCTAGATCTGCTCTCTTGCACTATCCGGGTGCCTTTGATCCAGAGATGGAGTTTCAGCTGAGAGAAAGGAATATTGCAACACTTCACGAGATGCAAAACAGTGCAGTAAATGTAGAGGCTCATTTGCTGATCCGAAGGGCAAGGTTGAAAGAAGAAGAGATGAAAAACATAGATCCGGCCGAATCGACATCTCTAGAGGTGAAGCTTGACATTTTGGTAAGTACAGTGGAAAAGATGATGGACAAGATCAACGCAAGGAATGATTATGATGTTCAAGCTCATGGCTCGCTGATTGAAGAAGAACAAGTTGCTGATCCAAAACATTTTGTTTCTGATCCCAGTTGTCATAGTGATTGTTTTATAGATCATTGTGGAGAAGAGAGATCTGTTGATATGACATGTATGCTTGATGATGTGTTTTATACTGATGATTTGCCTCAGTTTGATCAGTATGATGATGATTATGTTCTCCAAAAAGAAACTAATCTTGCAGACAAATCAGCGGCTAGTCTGTGGGAGGAAGAAGTTCATTTTCAGCAGCTCGAATACAATGTTCAGCCATCACATATCAGCTATGACATTGCCGAGGAAAGTGCATCAAAGTTTGAAATAAGTGAAGGATCTTTGCCTTTTTGTTTTGATTCGTTTCAGTTCATCAGAGATAACTACCACGCAATCAGAAATCAAATGTCAACAAGTCTTGATTTGAATCATCTTGAGAGCAATGAAAATTTTGTTCAAGACTTTACATATTCAGATTTGCAACCCCGGAAGCCATTGATTGTCAAGTTGCAACTGAAGACTTGGAAGTGGACACACATGATTTAATGATTCAAGGTGACTCCGTACCATTCTGTTTTGAATCATTTCAGTTTTTGAAGGGTAGATTGTGTAGTAAATCTTCAAATGAACAGTCTATAACAAATCAGCAATCTCTCAGTGTTAATGTTGAGGATGAGACAGATAACAAAATTCTTGAGCAGCCTGTAGCATCAGATTTGCAGCCACCAAATGAAATTGAAGGGCAGATTACAGATGAAGCTGTGGAAGACGAAATACATGATTTGATGATGCAGGAAGATTCTATACCCTTTTGTTTCGAAGCATTTCAGGTTATAAGGCAAAATCTTTGTAAAATCTCTCAAGAAAAAGATGAACAGCTAGAAGGATGTCATACATTTCCAATGGATACATTGCAGCAGTCTTTTCAATTTTTTCATGATCCAATAGCTGATGTTTTGGATGAGGTTTGCAGTCAAAGTCTTTCTCCATTGACTACATGTGAGCTTGAAACATGTGCTGATATGAATTTGATCCGGCAGCCAGTTTCTTTCTTATTTTCAGCAGAGGTCTTGTCACAAGGCTCAGATCAAAGTGTGCATTCATGGTATGAGAAGAAGAGAAGTAATCCATTGGATGAGCTAAGTCCCAGTGTGCATGAACTTCAAGATCCTTATGCAGTGTTTTTGGAGGTGGATCGAGAATTCATATCTTTCAACGGATCTGTTTCCAAGTTGTCATGGGAGTTGCCTTTCAATAGTTCTCTCTTGTTATTCATAAGCGAGAACTTGTGGAGAATTCAACCAGCAGATGGGATACTTACTTGGTTGCATTGGTTGTTTCATTTCACTTGATCAGGTGATGAATGAAACTGTTAGAGTAGGTTTTGATGAATAAGCTCCACTTTGAGCATCATTTCCAGTTTGTCGGTTGTGTTTAAGTATTGAGTCAGTTTTTAGTTGAGTGAGAGTCAATTTGTGTTGTCAAGTCATCAGTTGTCAGTCATGCATTTCAGCTTGAGTTTTTGACTCCATTGCCCAATGATTGAAAAGCACTGGTCTGCTCTCCCAGAGGTCTAAGGTTCTTGGTACCTCCAAGGAGCTACCATCCCCATTGGAGCCAATGTTAGAGTCGGTCTAGTAGCCCTCCATCAGTGATCAAAACTCTTTGCATTTGCATAAGTAGGTGTTTCATCAGTGTCTTGCATTCCATTAGGCATGCCATAATCCTGATGGAGGAGCTGGTGTCTTTATTCCCCTCTTGGCACTGCTGGATCAAGTTTTTTTAGTCATTAAACTTTTTCAAGGTTACTTGTCTTGTCTTGAGGTCAAAATTTCTAGGTCTAGGGTTTTTGGTCAAATTTGTCTTCAAGGTCATGTCTCTGAAGGTCAATAAGTGCCCAGCAAGCCAGAGGGATGATTTTCAAAGTGTTTCTTCGAAAGATTCTATCTTGTGCAGCTAATTTTCACCTTGGATTTAAAAACCCTGTTTTTAAATCCAAGGTCATTTCTCAAAATTTTGTAAAAATTGTAAAAAAATTCAAAATGATTCAAAGGACAGCATATAACCCTCGCTCCCTTGTCAAGATCCCTCAGATGCTGTCCCTGCAAAAATTATCAAATAAAAGCATTAAATCAACCAATTTCAGGATAAAAGGAAACCATGTGGGTTGTGAGATGAAATTAATTCAAACAAGGCTATAAAAGCCCTAATCTCCCTCTATCAAGCCTCATTATGCATCCAAGTGATAGAGCAACTGATTGCAAGAGAGTTTGAGTGAAATTTGTGAGCTGGACAGGCGCGCGACCCGTTGAACCAGGCGTGTGACCCGTCAGAGGCGCGCGACCCGTCAGGCACCCTCCGCCAGTGCAAAATTATAACGGGCGCGACCCGTCAGAGGCGCGCGACCCGTTGGGTGAGGCGCGCGACCCGTCAACGCCCTCTTTGTAAAACCGCCTGCAAATTCACCAAGGAGCCACAAATTGCCAAATTTTGCAAGGTAGGCCCTCCATCATGAAAAATTATTGCTTGCTACAGTTCAAGAAGATCATGATTGTATTTTTAAAGGTCTTCATTTGCAAGTAAAAGTCTCCATTGTGCTTTTGGGCTTAAAGTTGTCAAAATGGCTTGGGTTTATATGCTGTTTTAAGGTATCCCCTTGTTATCATTTTCTCCCCATTTCCCATTTCTTATTCCTTGTCATTCCATGTAAATTTCCTTTCCAAATTTGTGAAAGAAACCTAAACTGTACCCCTTTTCCCTAAGAAATAAAAATCAAACCCTAGCCCTACCTCTCATAATATCCATGTAAATAAATTTGTATAATGATGTATATGCAATGATTTTTCCCCTAAAACTCCTTGTTTCATATATTTTTCCCAATTTCCCTTCCAAGTCTCCCTTCCCTAACATTTCCCTTGTGCTACTTGTCCCCTTGAAACAGCATTTCAAAACAGTTAAAACAGCATATTTCAAAGCAAAAGCAGCAGTACATTTCAGTCACTTTGCCCTTGAAACCATGTCAGAAACCGACTATGAGCAAAGTGATGACCGTGAGTCAACACCAGAAGTTGAGCCTGCTCCGGAACATGAAAAACCACTATTGGGCCCGAATGCACGTGTACAAGGTAAAGATGAAAGTGCTCCAAAGGCGGTTGGTCAAAGCACAAAAACGGAGAAAAAGGCCCGATCCCCTCCACATCTTGGCCGAGGCTTCCTTGAAAGAGCAAGGAACTAAATAGCCTAGCCACAGCACAAATCCCAAGAAATTTTGAGCATTTTTGGTAAATTTTGGTTTTTTCAGGCAATTTACAGGTTTTCTCCATTAACGGGTCTCACCCCCCGCGCGACCCTTCATCCTGGCAACTCCATTTTGAAAAAACTCAGCATTTCCAAATTTTTCATGAGAAGTTACATATGCTCATCCATGGCCAAGAGATTTTATGAAGTTTTGGGCCTCCAGAAAGTAAAAAAAAAAGCAAAAAATGACTTTCTGCCACATTTTTGAGACACAGAAAGCAGTCTTGGGAGATTGCACTTTTGGAGGGTAAAATGACCACCAAATTCAGAAATTCCAGTTGGGTTGGAAAGTAGACTCACATACCTTTCCAACAAGCCTACTCTTGCTCAATTTGGACACTTGGAAGTGCCCCAAAAGTGGTCCCAAAGGCGCGCGACCCGTCACGCAAATTTCTCCAAATTTCAGTGTACAGCTCAGAAAAATGCAGTTTGACCCTGTTTGACTTTTTGGGGTAGATTATTATGATCTTTGATGTAATTAATGTACTTTTATGACACTTTTAAACTTATGTACCTCTTCTAGAAGATTCATTCATGAAAAAGGTGAAAATTAAATGAATGAATTGGTTTCCTAACTTATAGAGGCAAGTTGTTTTGACTGCCTAGTTTTCAGTGCTTAGTTTAGAAGTGGTTGAAACAGCTCCTAGGATAGTGAGCTCGACCCATGGAGGCAGGGAAAGAGGTTAGATGATCTATATTATGTACTTTCTTTCTCATTTTCATGGTTGGACTCTTGAGGGAGAAGCTATCATTGTATTATTCACTGTATCTCTGCAATTTTTGGCTAAGGAAGACCAGGGTTTTGCAGTCTTTTTTGGGATTCTTGTGGTTACATGTATTGATGGTGTGTTTCTCTATGTACCTGTAAGTGTGTTATGTGAATCATTTCCTTTCTTTTCCTTCTGCACATTAAGCAAACGAAGTGTTAAAGTAAGAATTCATGACTGTCATGCTCTGCTTTTAAGTTTGTTTAATTTCAATGTTTTCTACTGTTGAAGGAGAATTCAAAGTTATTGTTTGCTCTCCTTAGCTCCTCACCTGTCATTCCTGACCATCCACCTCAATCAAAGGCATCAATATTGTCTCCTACCTCGCCCCAAAGAACCCCCTGCAGAAACTGTGTCCAATCCCCGCACCCAAAATTGCCATCCCCTCAATTTGCCACCAAAAACCCTAAAAACCCAAAATCAACCTTTTTGATCAGTTTACTAGCCTAAAATCAGTGTTACCCTATTGGTCATCTCATCCATTGAATATTTCACCGAGATAGACCGAAGAGAGCCCTCTCCAGCCCCGTAGGGCTAGCTACGAGGCTAAGTGGTTTGATGTTGCCTTGAGGTTTACCTTTCTCAGCCTGAGGTGAAATTTCAAGCGCTAACAGAATCTTCAGCGAATAAGTTCTTCCACTTGATAAGATACTCTGAAATTGATCGATTTCGTAGCTGTCGAGTTCTTGTTTCTGTGACTGCTTCCGGTTACAATATAATTTTTCCTTCCTCGTCAAGTTCTGGCAATATTGTTTGAACTGGGAGCTTGTCGCCTATAACCTTCTTTAAACATGAAACATGGAAAACTGGGTGCAATTGAGAAGCTGCAGGAAGCTCCAATTTGTATGCCATAGTACCAATCTTTTGCAACACCTTGTACGGACCATAATACTTTGGTGATAATTTATTATCCTTCTTAGCTTGCTTTAGGGACATTTGCTTATATCGTTGTAGCTGTAGGAATACCCAATCACCTACATCAAAACTTCTTTCACTGTGATGTTGATCTGCCTGTTGTTTCATTCTATTTTGTGCCAACACGAGGTTATCCTTTAAGAGTTGGAGGACTTGTTGTTGATGTTCGATGTGATGTTCCACTGCCTGAACCTTAGAATTTTCTCTTAAATATGATGTGATGGATGGTGGTTGATACCCATAAAGTGCCATAAATGGGGTCATTTTTGTTGCTGTATGGAAGGAAGTGTTATACCACCATTCAGCCAGAGGCAACCATTTGACCCATTGTGTCTGTTTATCAGATACAAAGCAACGAAGATATCCTTCCAAACATTTGCTTACTATCTCAGTTTGCCCATCAAATTGAGGATGATAAGATGAGCTATGAGCTAATTGAGTACCAAGACAAGAAAATAATTCCATCCAAAAATTTCCAATGAAAATGGGATCTCTGTCACTTACAATAATCTTTGGGTTTCCATGTAGCTTTTGAATTGTTTCCATAAATGCAGTAGAAACTGTATTGGCTCAAAATGGATGTGATAATGCACAAAAGTGTGCATACTTGGTAAGTCTGTCAACTACCACCATGATTACACTCTTTCCCTTGGACTTGGGTAAACCTATGATAAAATCCATTGAAACCTCCTCCCAACATTGGCTTGGAATGGATAAAGGTTGTAATAGACCCGATGTCTTAATTGTTTCAACTTTATTTTGTTGGCAAACCAAACATTCCGCCACAAACTTTTGAATATCTGATTTAAGGCCATCCCAAAAAAATTCCTTCTTAACCATGTGGTAAGTTTTTAAAAATCCTGAGTGCCCTCCTAAGGGAGAAGTGTGCAATTCCATAAGAATCTTTTGTTTTAGCTGGGAATTCTTACAGAGGTATAAGCGATCTTTGTACCATGACGAATCATTTTTCCAGCTAAATGTATCAGACGTGCTGGAACCTTGTTGTAGCTTTCAAATAAGTGCCCACACTTCTTCATCATTCTTCAATTCCTCCCTTGCTTCATTTATCCAATCTGGTTGGATAATAGAAATGGCGCACAACAATGCTTCCACATCCTCATCCTTTCTTGAGAGTGCATCTGCCACCACATTTTGCTTCCCTTTTTTGTAGATGATTTCAAAGTCATATCCCAACATCTTTGTGACCCACTTTTGTTGCTCTTCAGAGGATAATCTTTGTTCTAAAAAGTATTTAAGGCTATCATGATCCGTTTTTACCTTGAAGTGTCTTCCCATTTGGTAGGGTCGCCATTTCTTAAGTGCATGGAGTATTGCCAACATTTCCTTCTCATAAATAGCTTTGCTTAAAAACTTTCCCTTGATTGGACGACTTTCAAAAGCAATGGGTCTTTCATCTTGCATTAGAATAGCACCAATTCTATTTCCTGAAGCATCACATTCCACAATAAAGGTTTCTGTGAAGTCCGGTGTAGCTAAGACTGGTGCTTGGCACATTGCCTCTTTAAGATGTTCAAAGGCCTTTGTTGCTTCCGGAATCCATGAAAATGCATCTTTCTTCAATAATGTTGTTAGAGGTGCTTCTATTCTCCCATAATTCTTAACAAATTTGCGATAATACCCTGTCAACCCAAGAAATCCTCGCAGATGCTTTATGGATGTGGGGATTTTCCATTCCTTAATGGCTTTAATTTTGCTAGGGTCTACCTTAACTCCTTCATGAGATACAATATGACCCAAATATTCCACCTCCTGGACTCCAAAGAAACATTTGGATCTTTTTGCATATAATTGTTTCTCCTCCAATAGTTGTAGCACCTTGTCAACATGTTCAACATGATCCTTCCAAGACTTGTTGTAGATTAGTATATCATCAAAAAATACTAACACAAATTTTCTAAGGAATGGTTTGAAAATTGAATTCATCAAACCTTGAAATGTTGAAGGTGCATTGGTAAGGCCAAAAGGCATGACCAAAAATTCATAATGACCCTCATGAGTTCTAAATGTCGTTTTCGAAATGTCTTCAATCTTCATTCTGATTTGATGATATCCCAAACGAAGATCTAACTTGGTGAAGTAAATTGATCCATGCAATTCATCCAGTAATTCATCAATGACAGGAATGGGGAACTTATCTTTAATAGTGAGCTTATTGAGCTCCCTATAGTCCGGACATATGCGCCATGATCCATCCTTCTTGTGCACCAATACTACTGGAGCAGAGAAAGAACTTTGACTTGGTTGAATTATACCAGCCTCTAGCATTTCTGCAACCATACGTTCAATTTCACTTTTTTGGACATAGGGATATCTGTACGGCCTGATGTTTGGAGGAACACTTCCTGGAATCAGATGGATAGCATGATCATGATCACGCATAGGTGGGAGACCTTTGGGAGTTTCAAATACCTTGGAATGATTGTCCAGGACTTTTTGGAGATCTGGAGAAATAGATGATTCCGATGTGGAAACATCTAGCGAACATAATTGTGCAATTACACCTCTTTGCTCCTTTTTTAGAAGCTTTGTCATACCATTAGAGCTGATTATATTTCCTGGTTTCCCTGCAATACCCCTTAATTCAACTTCCTTTCCTTCCGTAGAAAATTTGATGAAAAGTTCTTGAAAATTAAAAGCTATTGTACCCAAGGATTGTAGCCATTGGACTCCTAGTACAACATCAGCACCTCCCATTGGAATGGAAAGCATTGGGCTAGTCAATACATATTCTCCCATGGATAGCTTGATATTATGGCACCTTCCAGAGCAATTTATTGTTTCTCCATTTGCAATCATCACTTGACACTCTGGTGCTGGATATAGGAAGCAATTCAATTCTTTTGCTACCCTACAATGAATAAAATTGTGGGTGCTTCTTGAATCAATCAACACTATTACCTTTTTCTTCTTGATTTGTCCTTCTATCTTGATGGTTTGAGGAGTGGTAATTCCCGCCAATGCATTACAAGATATGGTCGGATTTATTTGTTCTTCATCTAGGCTTTGTTCCTGGAGTATATCTTCTTCTTTTGACCTTTCTTGCTCCTTTTCTTCTTCCTCTTCACAATCTATGTAGAATAATTTCTTCTCAGCACACTTATGACCTTTAGTGTATTTGCTATCACAACTGTAACAAAGCCCTTTTGCTCTTTTTTCTTCCAATTGTTGTGGTGTCAACCTTATAGGTTGTGGAAGACTAGGGGCAACAACACTTCCGTCTTTATAGTTGTGAGTGGTATGCTTCCTGGTTGCCATAATTTTGCTTTCCATTTTTCTTGCTAACCTGAATGCCTTCTCTAATGAATCAGGTTCCCAAAGGCGAACATCATGTTGGATATTATCCTTTAAAGACTCTATGAACACATCAATCCTATGCTCCTCTGGAATATATTTTACCCTTATGTTCAATTATTGGAACTCCTCAATGTGCTCCATTACTGAACCCTTTTGTTTGAGACTTATCAATTGGCTAAAAAAAGTGTTGCCTTTTGTATCTTCATAATGTGCTATCAATTCTTCCGTAAAAATTGCCCAAGTGATAAATTGTTTACGAGAGCAAAGCCATTGATACCATACAAACTGATTTAGTTCCAAATATACAGTTGCCATACATACCTTTTGTGTGTTTTGCACATTATTGAGATCGAAGAACTGCTCCATCTGTAATATCCATGTGGCGGGATCCTTGCCATCAAACTTCCTCATATCGATTTTTGGAATATGGTGGGTCTTCGATCCAACATTAGAGTCTATGGAATCATGATTAACATTACTTTTGTTCACATCATGAGTTTCCTTTACAACCTTTTCACCATTAGTAAGTATTTCTTGTAGAAAATTTGTCAAATCTGTCTTCAAATCTGCCATGTCTGTCTTCAAATCTGCCATGTCTCTCTTCAAATATGTCTTCGAATCATCCATCTTAGCTTCCATGCCCTTTATCTTAGATTCCACACCATTTATCTTAGATTCCACGCCATTTATCTTAGCTTCTGTTAGCTTTTGTGAGCGTGACATGTGTTGCACTTGTTCTTGTAATTTTGATATATCATGTAGCATTTCTTCCTCTTCTTCATGAGTCATGCTAGAGATTTCAGGTTCCTTACTAGGTGTTTGCATTTTCTTTCCTCGGGGCATCAGTTACCGATAATAATGCTTTACTATGTCCTTTGAATTCCGTTAAACTAATCTTACGCAAAAATTTAAAAAAAACTACACACTTTTTTTCACTTTATAGAAGCCTGAAATTGAGTCTGATGTATCTCTGTAATTTCGGATCATCTAGTTCTAAAATTGCGACCTGTAGTAGCCTTCTGCGTCATCTTTCCAATGCCACAAGTCTGACCCAAATTGGATTCTCCAAGGAATAGTTATGTGAAATCTCCCACAGTGACTTGCTTCTAGACTAGTTCAGTAGAGCGAACTTGTACGACGTGCCACGAGTCACTGTTTCAACCTTTGGATCTGAAACATGCATACAAGAAACTACAATTCGCCCTCTTTCTATACCTTCTTACGAAATTTCAATCCGATCCCCAAAGAGAAATTTATGACGATTTTCCCCAGGTCACCTGTTTTGAATGTAATTCAGGAGTCTGCAAAAATACCAACTTCCTCAGATCATATCACCGCAAATATCGCGCAAAAAGATCTGAAATTCGGACCCAAGGTTCAACGCGATTTCTTCTCAAATGGGTTTTTTTTGCGACTTCTGAAACGTGATAGAAAAAAGTTATAGCGAAAATTCCACGATGACCTGTTTGGAGCAGCGAAACCCTAGAATCCAAAGCTCTGATACCAAATGTTATGAAACTAGCTCAAGAAAAGATAGAAAAGATAGATCAACGCCTTAGAATTCAGCCTCTTCGAGGGGGAAACCTCCTTCACATTACATAAATGAACAATTCTTGGATGATTTAAATGACAAAGCCTCATTTCTATAAATAGGAGTCTAAGGAGTCACAATATAATCCAACCGACCTAACAATAATAATATAAAGCCACAAAAATAACAATAGAGGGATTCCATGGGGCACAGAAATAACAACATGGGGGTAATAGGGGCACAAAAATATAAATAAGGGGTATAACTACAATAGTAATGGGGTAATCACTAGTATTATAGGGACCCAACATAAAGACTTCGATCTTCACTGAAAGACTTCGATATTTACTTAAAACCTTTGATCTTGGCCCAATATAGCTTCTTGAGGTGACAACATCACACGGCAACTAGCTACGACATCAACACGGAAACTGGTTACAATATCATATGGAAATTGGCTACGACATCAATAAGAGAGCTTCCATCTTCCAAAATGGGGCACGAGAGAGAGAGAGAGAGTTGCACCAAAAGTTCGATTTTACCTTTCTCCTTCTTCTAGACCAAAATCACACTTCCTTCTCCTCCTCCTTCTATTTCGCACTTCTTCTGGCTTCAAGAGAGATCGAACTTGCTTGTGAGAGAGAGTGCTTCAAATGGGATTCGAATGGTTTCATTTGTAGCCCTTTGGTGAGGTTGAATTGTTGGAAAATCAAATATATTATATTAGGGTTCGATTCTCCTTTCTTGATAATTACTTGTGAGTGTGTTGGCTTCTTTTACTTCTTTACTATCTTATCTTTCATCAAGCAATTATATATACATGAAAATCACAAAACAAGAGACACAAGATATAGGTGCATGCCAGGGAAAAACCCCCCTCGAAGGGAAAACCCAGTGAAAGTAATTATTGTTCTTTGAGACTCTTCACCCTAGACCAAGACTAGACTTTCCCTCCACAGCATGTTAGCCTCCAAGATCTTCGACGCCTTTCAGCAACTTCGACTAGGCACTAGTTCCCAATAGCATGCAACGTCCGACAACAACAAAACCCTAGGAGACTTCGATCTCCTATACCAAACCACGAAACAGAGAGAGAGAGGCACCAAAAGTTAGATTTTTCTCTTCTCTAGAGACTCCCCCAAACTCGCACTTCTTTCCTCCTTCCAACATACTTCGCATTTCCCATCTCTTCTAGAGATATTGAATTACTTGAGTGAGTGAGTCCTCCAAATGACTTCGACATCCTTCAATATATAGCCTTCTTGTGGGTCGAATGGGTGTCTTTAGGCCGACATGATGTGGAGGACACATAATTCATATTTTACTTGATACAAAACCTTTTGTACATGATCCAAAAGCCCAAGAAGGTTCTCTTTGAATGAACAATGATTCTATAAACTCAATATTAATCCTAAGAGTCCACAATGGGTACTTTGACTACTATAATGATGATCCAAGCATGAAACCCATGCTTTAATAAGTCATTGTTACAATAATAAAAATTATTTTCTTTATTCTTTTGACAAGTACATATGAAGACCGAACATAGTTACTTTTTCCAATACTCCCTCTTAACTAGGGAGGTATTCTTAATGTACAAATACAATGGAAGATATCAAACTATATGAAAACATGAAGAACCTTTAGGTACCGCAATGCCATGGACTAGATTCCTGACCATGGCAATCTATCGAACCAGTTACTCAACAATTTAGGCATCGCACTGCCATGGACTAGATTCCTGACCAGGGAAATCTATCCAACCAGTCACTCAACAATTTAGGCACCGCAATGCCATGGACTAGATTCATGACCAAGAAATCTATCCAGGTGGGACTAAGGTGGACTCAAGCTTTCAACCCCTCTAGGTACCATCAGGCTTACTTGCTAACCACCAACCCAAACATACAAGTGTGTATCAAAAACCGAGCTCAATAAACAACACCACCTTTTCAATTCCGGGATTCCTGACATCAACACATAGTATCGGAATGATGTCTCACTAGGCAATGCTTCACTCGTAAAGCCTCAACAAATCTCTTCCATTCCTTTAACATCAATACAATCATTAATATCTACCAAACCCAACAGGTTCCTTAGATATTTGAACTTCTTATTAGGAAGAGCCTTTGTCAAAATGTATGCTACCTATTCGTCCGTCGGAACATATTCTAGCTTCACGATCCCATCTTGCACCAAGTTCCTAATAAAGTGGAACTTATTATTGATATGTTTCGTCCTCGAATGAAACACAGGATCTCCAGACATATTGATACAACTTTGATTATCACAGTTAATCACAATAGGACCCAAAGACTTTTCGAACAAGTTTGTCAGAAGCTTCCTTTACCAAATATCCTATTTTCCTACTTCACATGCAACCACATATTCTACCTTGGCACTACTCAATGCAACATGATCTTTCTTCCTACTCATCCATGAGATCATAGCAGCTCCCAGACTAAAGAATCCTCCAATAGTGCTCCTTCCATCTATCTCACTGCCACCCCAATTAGAGTTTGTGAAGCCAATTAGCTTGAATTCCTTACTATCATACTTTAGGCAACGATGTATAGTGCCACAAGGATACCTCAATATATGTTTGACAGCTATCGAGTGATCATGACGAGGCTCCAACTGAAATTGACTAAGAATGTTCACTACAAAACATATATCTGGCCTAGTATTTACTAGATACATTAGGGAACCCACCAACTGACGATATGAGGTAGGATCCACAAAACTCGACTTGGAGCTCCTCAACTTCTTGAGGTTGGTGATCATAGGAGTAACCATCAGCTTGGATTCCATCATCCAAAATTTCTGCAATAACTTGACGATGTACTTTCCTTGCCCCAAACATATTTCCCTAGGTCTCTGCCATACTTCTAGACCTAGGTAGTAGTGCATTAGTCCCAGATCCTTCATCTCAAATTCAGCTTCCAACATCTTCCTGCATTCTTGAATTCTTTGTTCTACATCGGTGATGAATAGATCATCCACATGAAGTAGAATAATGATTGGCTCCTTATTCACGACCTTAATATATAAATTCGGACCAGCAATACCCTTCACGAACCCAATCCTGAGAATATATCCATCCATTCTCGCATACCATTCCCTTCATGCTTGCTTCAAGCCATATAGATCCTTCTTGAGTCTGCAAACATGAGATTCGTTGTTATTCACTTCAAATCCTTCAGGTTGTTCGATGTACACTTCCTCATGAATGGTCCCATTTAGAAATGTGTTCTTAACATCCATTTGATGGATATTCCACCCCATTGTAGCAACCTGTGAAACAATCGATCTAATGGTAGTGTAGCTTGCAGTAGGTGCAAATGTTTCTTCATAGTCAATGCCTTCCTTTTGAGAGAAACCCCTTGCAACGAACCTTGCTTTGTACTTGTCTATACTTCCATCAACAACATGTTTGATCTTATAGATCCACTTCGATGTGACAACTGATTTGTCACTAGGTCTAGGAACGATTTCCCAAACCCTATTATTCATGATGGATTGGTATTCTTCCTGCATAATTTTCTTCCAAACCTCTTCGTGCTCATCTTCCTGGAATGTAGATGGCTCGGTTTCAATCAACTTTGTCATATATGTAGCGTAACCAGAATACCTTTTAAGTTTCTTACTTTCCCTGGAGGACCCTTTTGTAGCTTCATTTCCTTCAGCATCTTCTAATGTAGCTCTCAACCAATATGGCCTCTTCCTTGTGGTTGGGATAACCACCGATTGAATGGGATCACTTGGTCCGTTTTCATCATATGCGGTAGAGTTCTCATGAACTTCATCATCTTCAAATACAGGAACTTCTTCGTCATCAGAATCAATAGGAATATCCTTTGATTTCTTATAAGCTTGATTCTCATCAAATATGACATCCCTACTTACTTCAATGTATATTCCCTCCTTCATTTTGATTCTATAAGCTTTTGAGGAAAGACTATAACCAACGAATATTCCCTTGATGCTTGTCGAGTCCAACTTCTTTCGCTTGTCCTTTGGAACATGGACATATGTTGGACTTCCAAATATGCAGAAATGATCCACACTTGGCTTCTTTCCAATGAATACTTCTTCGGGTGTAGTATTATCAAGACTCTTATGGGGACTTCTATTTTGAACATATACAACAGTGATTGCTGCTTCACCCCATAAGAACTTTGATAGATCTTGATCAAGGAGCATAGTTCTAATGCCTTCTTCAATTGACCTATTCTTTCTTTTGGCCAATCCATTTTATTCGAGATAGTAGGGAACAATGAGCTCCCTCTTAATACCACATCCTTACAATATGCAATTAGCTCTTTAGAGGTGTATTCCCCACCATTGTCAAAGCTTAAAGTCTTTATCTTCTTTTCGGTTACGATTTCCACCTCAGCCCTAAACTCCTTGAACTTATAAAATACTTCATCTTTAGTTTTGAGTAGGTAGAGCCATGTATTCCTTGAATGGTCATCAATGAATGTTACATAGTAGAGATTACCTCCAAGTGTCTTGTCAGACATGGGCCCGCACACATCAGAATGGATGAGATCTAATATTTCTTTAGATCTAGATTCACTATGATAAAATGGCTTTCTAGTATGCTCCCCCAAAGAAGATCCCTTGCACACACCTTCATGGTCTAGCTTCATATCAAGAATACCATTAACCAGTTGACTAAGAGTAGGGATGACCCTATAATGAAGATGGTCATACCTTCAATCTCATTGTTCAATGGGACTTATTTCCATATGAACAAGAGCTTGAGGAGATGGAGTGATAACCTGGTAAATACTTCCTTCATGAACTCCAATAACCCTAGCTTTGTTAATACTAGAGTTCTTTCCCCAAACCAATACTTTTCCATCAACAAAAGAAATCCTTTCCCCTTTATCTTCTAAACAAGAAATAGAAAGTAAATTATTTTTCAAACCTGGAACATAGAGAATGTTGTTGAGATGCAACTTTGATCCATTGTCCAACTTTAATGATGTAGATCCCAGGCCTCTAACAACATAGCTTTTGTTGTCACCCAATTCCACTGCATGGGAGGATGACTCCTTTGATAGTGTGTGTAGTTGCCTACTTTCACCTGTCATATGTCTCAATGCTCCACTATCAATGATCCATGCATTATCATCAGTAAGAGATCTTGTAAGGGAAGCCAAGAATCCATAACCCTTGACTTTGTTGAATAGGTAGTAGATGATCTTCTTGATCCATTTTCCAACAAAGTTGAAACCCAATCTTATGTAGTTCACCATAGAGGGAGAATCCATGCCAACAAAGTGATCTTCGACTTCTCTTGACCTTAACTCTAATTCCATGTTGGAAAATCAAAGATATTATATTAGGGTTTGATTCTCCTTTCTTGATAATTACTTGTGAGTGTGTTGGCTTCCTTTACTTCTTGATTACCTTATCTTTCATCAAGCAATTATACATACATGAAGGTCACAAAACAAGAGACACAATATATAGGCACATTCCAGGGAAAAACCCACCTCAAGGGGAAAACCCAATCAAAGTAATTCTTCCTTTCAATAGTATTCTTTGAGACTCTTCACCCTAGACCAAGACCAGAATTTCCCTGCACGCCATGTCAGCCTCCAAGATCTTCGACCCCTTCTAGCAACTTCGACTAGGCTGCAGTTCTCAACAGCATGCGGCTTCCGAAAGAAAACCCTAGGAGACTTCGGTCTCCTAAACCATACCACGAAACAGAGAGAGAGGCATCAAAAGTTTGATTTTTCTCTTCTCTAGAGACTCCCCCAAACTCACACTTTGTTCCTCCTTCCAGCAACATACTTCGCATTTCCTAGCTCTTATAGAGATATCAAATTGCTTGAGTGAGTGAGTGCTCCAAATGACTTCGACCTCCTTCAAGATATAGCCTTCTTATGGGTCGAATGGGGGTCTTTAGACTGACTTGATCTTCCTTAGTCCGACATGATGTGAAGGACACATAATTCATATTTTACTTTATACAAAGCCTTTTTACATGATCCGAAAGCCCAAGAAGAGTCTCTTCAAATGTACAATGACTCTATAAACTCAATATTAATCCTAGGAGTCCACAACGTGGACTTTGACTAATATGATGATGACCCAAGCATGAAACACATGCTTTATTAAGTCATTGTTACAATAATCAAAATTTGTTTCTTTATTCTTTTGACAAGTACATTATTGAAGACCAAACATAGTTACTTTTTCCAACACAAATAGCCTCCTTTGAGGTCGACTTGATCATCTTAAGGCTGACTTGGTGTGGAGACAACATAATTCATATTTAACTCAATACTTTACCTTTATACATGATTCAAAAGCCCAAGAAGGGTCTCTTTAAAAGTACAATGACTCTATTGACTCAAAATAAATCCTAGAAGTCCTCAATGGGGACTTTGACATAAGACATGATGACCCAAGCATGAAACCCATGCTTTAATAACTCATATAAAATTATTTTTTTGTATTCTTGTGACAAGTACATTACATGATGATTCAAATACATTAATGAAGACCAAACCTAGTTACATTTTCCAACATGTTGTGCTCAATGCACTACCTGATGAATGGGGCAAATTTGTATCAAGTATCTATGGAAAGAAGGAAGCCACTCCATTTAATGAACTTTGGTCATTATGTAAGATTGAAGAAACTAGGTTGAAGGCAAAAAGCGATGTTGGATCAAATGAACAAGTTCAAGCATTTTCTACCATGGCTAGGAGAAAAGGAAAGTTTGGAAAGTTTGGTCCTCGGAAAAAGAAGAATATTGATATGTCAAATATACAATTCTATAAGTGTAATGAATAAGGGCACTACAAAAGGAATTATCTCAAACTCAAGAAGGACAACAAGAAGAGAAAGGAAAGAAATGAATTCCATATCACCGAAGAAGTAAAAGAACATGAAAATAAGAAATTGAAGGAGGAAGTGAAATATCTATACTATGACTGAGATAATCTCCTTCACTTAGTTCTTTTCAATTATAGAAGATAATAGGAAGCATCTCGATACATTAGAGCTGAAATAGAGATGACATTTATCATAGAAGCACTCGAGGATAGCTGAAGTAGAAGCCTACATGGTTGTAGTAGTCATCATGATAGAAATGAAATAGCTCATGGTATCTTCATTGTAAGCATGAAAAGACAAACAAAATAGCAGTAGATATGGTTGGAAGAAATGTCATCTAGCAAGATAAAAGAAATATAATCATACATCATCATTATTAAGGATCATTTGTGATCTGAAATGACCATGTAATTTAAAACAAAGTAGAATGATTATGCCATCAGTGAGTTGAATGTTAACTTAAGGTGCGTTGATCGTGTGAACAGAAGGGAGAAAGAATATGATGCAACGGAACTTAAAACATTAGATGCATAAGAAATAATACTTGAAACTGTAACCACACAGTGATACCAGACAACGATGTTTATTACGGAGTTCGTCCTTGATGGACTACGTCTCCTGGTCCGCTTTCAAGTGGGCGTCCGTTCTTATTAGGAGTGAATTCGTAAGAGATGATTGTACAATGATTTGATCAGACTGAATTTTCTCGTAGGCAATTCTGATCACTGTAATGAGGAAGCTCTCTGAATAAGCTTTCCCACGCCGCTTACGGTTCCTGATTCCGACTCTGGATGCTCCTGTAGCTCTGAAAATGAAATCGCCTATGTCCTCCTCTGACTACACCTGAAAACTCAAAATACTTGTAAACTCACCATTATCATCTTGAATGACATTCCCCTTGCTTAAATAGCCCTGCAAGTGCACTCCTTAACCTCTCAACTTGATCTGGGGTGTATGTGCTAGCTCCATGAGTAATTTTAGTGTTTGTTAAGGTCATTTTGGTGACATTACACCTTAGGTGTATTAATTTAATTTCAAAATCAAATTTAAAACCCATTTTCCGACCTTGGTTTAGCACTGACCACTAACCGTTAGCTGATCGGGCAGAGTTGCTCCTGCCAGCGCATGTGAACAAAGGTTCTTACCCCGGCGGTTCCGGTTTGTTTAACCGAGCAGTTTGCTGACTCCGACGGTTGCGGCTTAACCTGCAAACCGTTCACATGTCCTAGCCCCGGCAGTTCCATTGTGTAAACTTTAACGCTAACCCTGACGACTAGCTTGACTGCCGACGTAACCTGATCATACAACCTTTTCCCGATGCGGTTACTTAACCCGACGGCTAACTGTTATAACTTTGGTTTATGTTTTATAATATAGTTTTGTCATTTAACAAGCCCGAAAGGTGTAATACCATGGTTAAGATTATAACATAAGGTTTTGTTTATGCTTAGGTTTTATTGCAATGGGTTTTGAGCAAGGTTTTAGGGCTAGGATTTGAGCATAGTTTTAGGTGCTAGGAAATAACATAGTTTTATATGCAATGGTATTTAGAACATAGGATTTAACTTAGGGTTTTAGGTCATGGACATAGGGCTAGGTGTTTATGAGCATGGTTAGTATCATGGTTATTTTTGCATTTAGCATAGGGTTTAACATAGATGCTTAATGCTAGGGTTTTTTAAGAGTAGGCAAAGATATAGGGCGATAGTTTAGGAGTTAGGGTTTAGGTCTAGGGTTAGGTCTTAAGTCTCATTAGCTTTACAAGACCCATGTCGACTCTACAAAGCGACATCAGCGAAACTGAAGCCTTCACCGGACGATCGACCCCTGCACATCCTTGTGGTCTCCGTGCGACATTCGTCAACATTACATGACGACGACCATCACAACTTTGCAACTAACACTGGTGGTGATGAAGCTGATGAAGCTCGAACCCTCTTTCAACATGATATCTAAGAATATGTTGACTCAACCTTTGAAACACTTCGTACATGTAGGATTGACTAGATCCTCTTGGATCAATTTGCTAAATGAGGATCGTCAACTAGAATCTTTATAAGAAGGTTCACCTCTACTTGGAAGATGTAGGTGTCTCGTTGATAGTCTACATTCCACCTTGTGTGGGATCCATTGTTTCAAAGGACGATGGTTTGATGAAAAAGGAGTGCATCATGTTAAGTTGGTTGAAGTACTTTCATCTTCAAGCAAGGAAAGGAAGTTGTCAAAGGAAGTCTAGATGACCACATGAAGGAAGAGGTATGTATATATTTGGTAATATATAGATAAATTCATGTCATCATATGGTTGTGGTTAGAATGGTTGAATGATCTATCTCGTGAGCATGATCAAAGAAGAAGGATCTCTTCCATTAGAAAGATGCATGAAGGCATGTAGACAAGGTGCCTTGAACTCTTCTACATATTGATAAGATGAAATCAACATAATATAACCTCATATGGAATACAAGGTGGTTGTCAATCATGGTTCATATGCTAAAATAACCATGTAAAGAAGATCCCAGGAAAGCAATATGTGAATAAAGAAAGGAGAGTTCGTGAAAGATGCAACTATAGTCATGTAAGATAAGATATGTGATCAACATCTGATAACTAGAAGGATTAGCTATGACATATCGATGGAGAAGGTATGAAGACCCTGATCAAGTCTGGAAAAGGAAGGAAACCCTTGATGTTGAATGTCTTGGAGATAGAGTCATACATGTGAAGGATGTTGATGTTACAAGAAGTTGATGTCATGATAAAAGGCCATCATAGAAAGGTAACTTTGATTTGATGTTCAAATTTATTTATTTTTTGAAAACATTTGGTTGGATTAAAACAAGGCTACCAAAAGGGATTTGTAGATACAACTAGTACTCTTGATATTGGATGGAAGATCCTAAAATAAAAATAACTTGGAAGAGTTAGTTGTATGAAGGAAAACCCAAATGTGGACTAGAAGATCACTTTCCGATGAGGAAAAGGATAACATGACTATTGGTTCAACCCCCATGGCTCGTTGAAGGAAAGTGATGGAGAAGATGGTCGATGCCTTATGAAGAAGATTTGGAAGATGAAGGATCCATGATGAAGAATTTGAAGTACATGACATTATAAATAGGATCCCTACAAGCAGCTGATAGTACCATGATCTCCACCAAAGAGCAGATAGTTGTTGTTGCAAACAAGTCACTAGTTGATAGGGAGCTTAAGAAAGTCGTTGGTTAAGAGGGAGCTTGAGTATATTCATTTTATAGGAATGAGTATATCCTTCCTAGTTGAGAGGGAGAGGTAAACACATCATTCTTGTCTTCATGTTATGAAGAAAGAATAGAGGATTGGGTAAGCATCTAAGATCGATTCTGATACTCTTTGAGGATGTGGTAGGGAATCCAATAAGAAAGAGTATTCGAAGAGGAAATTCCTTGAGGATGTGTTATTCCAAGACAAGAATTCTCCTAAAAGGACATACCCTTTGAACACCCGGGTGGGGTATGTGCCTTGAGAGACAATGATGATGGTGTCTATCAGTCATTTGTCTCACCAACATTGTGCTATGATCTTGTGAAGACAAAGAATTGATAGTCAAGGCCTTGCTATGTGACAATGGTTATTGGTATGATGAGATGCACTGACATAAGCTGAGAAAGTAGCTTATGAGATGGCTTACCAATCTGACTCTTCTTATGAGAATTATTTAGTATGAGAATGTCTAAGTACCATGTATGGATTATGAATACCTCCCTAATTAAGAGTGAGTGTTGAAATATGTAACTAGGTTCAGTCTTCATAATGACATATTTAATCATGATTTTATGTATTTGACTTAAAGAAGAAAAATAAATTTATTATTGTCATTCTTGATGCATGGGTTTCATGCTCAAGATTATTTTTATAGGTCAAGCACCCATTGAGTGCTTTTGGGGCTTGTCATTAATTCAACAAATCAATTGAGTCATTGTCATGTATGGAAGACCATGTTGTATATTGTTAAAAAAAATTAAAATGTCAAATAGACCCTCCAAGACCTTGTCAACAAGAAAATATCAAGCCGGCCTTCATAAGAAGACAATTTGGCCTCCAAGCAACAATTTGACCTATAAGAGAAGCCTATATATTAGATACTTTGACCTCCCTTGAAGGGCACTCGCTCATTCACACAAGAGATTCGACCAAGCAAGAGAAAGATACCAAAAACGTTTGAAGAAGTGGAGGACTAGAAGAGGAATAAGAAAGCAAAGTTTTGGGACTATTTTTGGGTTATTTCCTTCACACATGCGAGAAAAACTACGGCACCTATTGCAGTAGCTAATATCGAATTGCAGAATTTGAGTTAGGGCATCAGTTGGCATATCTTTCAAGCCAAGTTTCCAAGAACAAAGGATCAGTTCAAGCGAAGAAAAAAAGAGGAAGAAATCACCATATTTCCCACATGTGCAAGAGCTAGGGTTTCTATAGAAAAAACTGTTTGGGGTTGAAGAAAGTGATGGGGCTCAAAATTGAAGAAGAAATTTTTGGGGTTGTAGAAGAAGTTGTTGGGGTCGAAGTTGCTAGAGGAGTTACTAGAAGGAAATCTCATTAATGAGGAAGGATTGGCTTGGTCTTGGAGGGGATTTTTACAAGGGTCTTAGGTCTTGGAATTCGTCATTTGAAGTTCTATAAGAAGAGAAGGGTTCTTGTGGGTTTTCCTCTCAAGAGTGTTGAAATATGTAACTAGTTCAATCTTCATAATGACATGTGTAATCATGATTTTATGTAATTAATGTAAAGAAGAAAAATAAAATTATTTTATGCTTGAGACATGGGTTTCATGCTCAAGGAATTTTATTTTTATAGATCAAGCTCCCATTGTGAGCTATTAGGATTGGTCAGTGAGTCATAAAATCAATTGAGTCATTGTCATGTATTGAAGACCCATTTGGGCATGTTACATATTTTAAGAAATTTATTTGAGTCAAAAGGATTGTCAAGGAAATCCCTCCAATGCCATAATTTCAAGCTCCAATTCAGTTTGGCCCATATGCATCATCGAGTCGGTTTGCCAATGAAGTCAGCCTATTTTGAAGCCTAACAATGCCTATATAAAGGTCTTATCCTCTCTCAAAGGCACTCATAGAAGCAATATAGAAGTTTGATCTAGAGACAAAGAAGAACCTAATATCCAGCGAATAAGGAAGGAGGAAGAGCGAAGACCTTTTTGATCTGTTTTAGGGGAAAAATCCTTCACACGTGCGAAGTCAAGGGAATCTCTCCGCAACAAGAAGACAAAAAATTGCAGTCGCTCTAAGAGAACTGAATTTGGGTGAAAAGAGTCAATATTGTAGGCCGAATTGCTGAAGAAGAAGTATCTTTCCAAGCGAAGAAGAAAAGAGGACAAATTCTGCATATTCTATCTCACATGTGTGGCCTAGGTTTTCTACAGTAAGCTCGAGTTACAATCAATAAGTTTCACGTACGAAAGGAAGGTTGAAGGAGCAGTTGCTGCGATTAGAAAGCAAGTTTGAACAAAGTTGACATTGTGGAAAGGAAGCACATCTTGGGGAAGGCTTTGACTTGGTCTTGGAGGGGTTGTTGGTCAAGGGTCTAGGTCTTCGAATTTGTCAATTGAAGATTATATAAGAAGAAGAATTTGCTTAGGATTTACTCTCAAGTTTGGAGAGGTTTTGGCCTTAGTTGACATCCTACATCTTGTGTCCTTTGTCTCATTGTTCTTTATGATTTGGTAGTTGTTTGTTGAAGAAGAAATCATAATAATAATAAATTCAAGAACAACCTAATTAAGAAAAGTAAAAAATCTTCACAAGTAGTTATTATTTCCAGAGAAATCATATTGTCTCTCTTCCCTATATTTCTCAAAAAAGAGGAGAGGTTTTGGCCCTGGCTTACTGTTGAAAAATCTAGAGGCAGTTAGATTAGATGTGATTTCTCTTACTTTGATAACTACTTGTGATATCTTTTTATTTATCTTAATTACATTCTTCTTAAGCTTGATTATTATTCTGTTCTTATCATCAAACAACTACCAAACCATAAAGAACAATGAGACACAAGATATAGGTGATCATACAAGTCCAAAACCTCTCCAACTGAGAGGAAAACCCACAAGAATTCTTCTCTTCTTACAAACCTCTAATTGATGAATTTCAAGATCTATGACCCTTGACCAAGTCAAATATTTATTTCTTTCTAACAACTTCTGCAATTTCGACACACAGTGGATTCTTCTGCAAATTTGACCTCTCGGCAAATTCTTCTACAACTTCGACTTGCCCAGCAAATTCTTCTGCAACTTCTTTTGCAGCTTCAACCTGCCCAACAACTTCTTCTGCAGAAACCCTAGCCTTTGCACGTGTGAGAAATAATGGTAGATTCTTCCTCCTTTCCTCTTCGCTTGAGTTGATTCTCTCTCCTAGAGAACTCAACTTGCTATGTGGCCTTGAAGATTCTCTAACTCAACTTCTGCAATTCGTCCTCTTCTGTTGAAATATGTGCCCTAATCCTTTCGCACGTGTGGAGAGAAGCAGCTAAAAACAAATCCAAAAAACTCGTCATTTTCTTCAATCTTCGTCCTTCTTTTCTTCACACCTTTCTTTCTCTTGTGATCGAACCTATGAGAGTGAAGTGAGTGTCCAAAGTGAGGTCAAAGTCTCCCTTATATATAGGTCTTTCATTGGGTCGAATTGATCCTTTTAGCCCAACTTGATCTTTGCAACATGACGAGGTCTTAAAGGGTCTTTTGACTCAAATAATTTTTTCTTTACAATATATAGCATGCCCAAATGGGTCTTACATACATTACAATGACTTTATTGACTTGTAGACTCAATGACAAGCCCTAGAAGCTCTCAATGGAAGCTTTACCTAAAAATAAATTTCCCTTGAGCATGAAACCCATGCCTCAAGAATAACAATAATAAATTTATTTTTCTCTTTTCATTAAATACATAAAATCATGATTACATATATCATTATGAAGACTGAACCTAGTTACATATTCAACACTTACATCCTATATCTTGTGTCCTCTTGTCATATTTGTTTGGTAGTTGTTTGATGATATAGAACACTAATATTAATTAAGTGAAAGAAGAAGCTAATCAAATTAAGTTAAAAAATGGCACAAGCAGTTATCAAAGTAAGAGAAATCATCTATTTAGTTGCCCCTACATTTCTTAACGTGTATATATGTGAAAAATGAAATAAAGGATGTACAACAGGAACAAGGACTTTGCACGTGATGTGCTTTTTCCATTAGTCTCTTTTTTGTTTTCTGAGTTACGTTGTGTGGCCATGCAACCAATAAAATTCTATAGTAGTTGTAGGTGCTTCAGGGGGAGTGCATGAAACATAAAGATGTAACTTGTAATCAGAAAGTTTTCACAACAAATAAAATGTGTTTAGATTATTAATAAAGAAGGAAATTTCAAACGAAATATAACCTCTATGATTCTTCTCTTCTCCATCCTTTCATAATGCAATATTGGAGATTTTTTTTAGCTCTCTATATTCATATAAGTAACCAACACTTACAACAAATGCATATTAACAAATCGATAAATGCTTGTCCTTTGCTTGAAATTCATGCATATCTCCATGGAATTCATTCATCTTATTTTAGTTATGTTGAAGGCTCGAAAAATTGGGACTCCAACAAGAGGAATAACCACCCGGTCCGGACCTTAGGACAACTCCTTTTCTGTTTGGAATAGTGGCTCCGACTGGGGATGATGGGACCAGTTTCCCAATCTATTTATGATGTTTGTGCTAATGGGATGATGTTTTTCTTTTTTGGGTTTTATAGGGTGAATACTTATTCTAAATTTAATCTATCTTCTAACTATTATATGCAATCTATTATAATCAAAGAAAACATCTAACTTTAAAACTATCCCAGGAGTAATGTTTATATATGCGATCTAAAATGATTTCTGAACATAATTGATAATAAAGATCATTCAATCACGATAAGAAGAGAATCCATTTAATAATAATCATTTCATATAAAAAGTTAGCCGAAATGATATGAGAGATATATCGCATAAAGATTCATTCATATATTCAGCATAAAGAATAAATCATCATCATACAAAAGTGCAATAATGATAACTAAAAATTTAATCTTTCATACATAAATAACTGAAAATTATTTATTGCTTGATACACAAGTAAAAAGCATTAAGAGATAGAAGTACCATTTGTAATACGTTCTACTCATGTACTCCAGCAATATTGATCTACCTTCAAATCACTTAACATCAACTAAGAGTACAGAAGTGCAATTTCAGTAGAAGATGCTAAACTCAAGTAGAAAATAAATCTCATTCCGTTAATTTTACCAAAACTTCCTCAGTGGGGAGCAAAATGCACGTTCTGAAGAATGTTTTTGATAAAATTTTTGGACCCCTCTCTAAATGCAGGAGAGGGGTTTAAATACTAATCTATGAAACTTAAAAATAGAAATTACAAAAATAGATGAGGAGGTTTAAACGACCTACCTCATTTTAAACTAAAATAAACAAAAACAAAAACAAAATATGTGTATGACTAATCCTGCATCTAGTCCTTGAGATCGCAAATATTCAGCATAGGTTTAAGGAGTGTTGGTTGGCCGACTTCAGCTTTTAGTTGTCCTGTGAATATGGAATTAGTGAGCACTAGCACCATTTTCTCGGTGGAAGTAATCAGGCACTTCAGGGTCATCCATTGGCTGTTCAGTTTCACTAAGTATTGCCAGTATGCTTCCCAATTCAACATGTTTACTTGTCTAATTGCCTCTGCCTTTCCATCCGCTGCTTGTTTCCATACTGCTTGAAGCTGTTGTGCTTTTGGAAGAAAGCCAGGGGTGGTTTCTGCTACCAAATTAGCATTGTGTAGATTTTCATTCACACATTCGATGACGTTGTTTGCTACTGCTGCCGTATCCTCCATTGCCTGTTCTGCCTCTTTGAGCCTAGAATCCCATTTCGCAAATAATATTTCTTTATGCGATTTGTCTATTTTGGGCATATCTGCTCTTTTCTCATATTTGGATTTTTGCCAGTTTAAGAAGTCTCAAAACTTTCTTAAAAATTGAATCATATTCCAGTCGTAATTCCACAACTTGGTTGGTTATGTTATCGCTCATTTCGCAGTGAGAATTCCACTGCGAAATCTTCTGGCATAATAGTTCTTTCTGTTGTAAAAGTTGGGAATTGAGGCCAAGTGCTTCTGTGACAAACTGTTCAATTTTGGGATCATCTTTATGCAGTTCTGTTATGCTCTGTAGTTGTGCTTCTTTACCAGCTAAACTGCTTTGATGTGCCAACTACATTTGCTGAAAATCTTGCTGAAGTTTTGCCAACTGCATTTCTGCTTGTTGATTGATACTGACCTGTTGTAACTGTTGTTCCAATAACAAAATCTTATCTTCTTTTTCTTTGAGCAGCAGTTGTACCTCTGCTGCTTTGTCAATAGTTGCTGAAGCATATGCGCCTGCGACCTGCGAGAGTCTTGTGAGATTAGCAATGGATCTGTAGATGGGTCTTTCTAGAGAACGTCTAGAGGTTCATCCTTAGGAGTGAGCACAGAATCCAACTTTCTTTTCTTTCTTTGTCTTCTGACGATGGCCTTATGTTGAGGGCTGTAGAATACGTGTAGAGGAGGAATTTCCTTTATTCTCAATACAATCTCAGATGTGGGAGAAATAGAAATATGCTCTGTTTCCGGAGTGCTAACAGCTCTTTCAATTACCATCTTTACAGTTGCCTCTTGTGGGTTGGTTGGTGGTTCTGTGTTTTGTTCCTCTGTGTTGAGTATCTTATTAAAATTTTCCCATTCTTCTTCTAAATCAATTACAGGCGGCTTTGCTTGCTTTGTAAGGGGAGTTGAGGCTTCAATTTGTTTTATGGACGAAGTCTGCTAATTAGACTTTGTTGTAGATTTGGCTGTGTCTTTTATTGACTCCTTGCTGTGTTCACTTTCTGATGTTTTTTCAGATTGATTTCCAGACTTTTCTTCGGATTCATTTTCAGAACTTGTTTTGGATTTCTCTTTTGAGTCTCCTCCTGTGCTTGCACTGGGAGTGGGATCTCTTACTGGCTCAATGAGTAGTTGGTCCAATGGGACCTTATGTAACCTCTTTTTCCTATAATTATCAAAAGCTTGGAGACCTTCTTGGTCAAAAATTATTTGTGTCGTGTGCTGCACTTCTTTGAAGGTGTTTTTCTGCAGGAAAACATCATCAAAGGGATCTTTTTCATGGGAAAATACTCTTATTTTAACCATTGTGTTAAAATCTTTTACAATACCAAAGGGATCATATTGCCTTCCTGGGAACTTGGGTAATCGCAAAGATAATACATTTTCAACTTCTCTGAAAGCATGTCCTAAGTCATGCAATGCAAATACTCCACATGTTACAGGAAATTGAGGCCAAATGGCCTTCTTGGAATCTTTTAGTATTTTGCTCATTCCTCCCTCGCCGCATGTCTGATAGGCTATATCCCTAGCCATTAGTTTGTCTGGGACATAAAAAGTAGGACATGGGCGAGGCGATACTTCCTAACACTCTGATATATGTGAATAATTCTTCCCCAAACCATCTGGCTACGGGGAGAATATCTACCTCGGCTTCTTGGGAAAACCTTGGGGCATCTCTGTTGTAAATCTTCTTGTGAATCGGAAGCATAACTTCGTGACAAATCTTGAAGAAATGTGGCACAAAATTAGATTCCCACATGACTTTGTGATATATTTGAATGGGAAGTGGATTTTGAGCAGTCCACTTCCATCCCATAATAGGGAATTTGGAACCAAAACAAATAGCGTCCATAACATAGGCGCTCATGAAAAATGGAGGGTAAACCCTCGAAGCAATACTCCTTTTTCTTCTATACTCTAAAATTGCAGTGGCTAAGTTATCTGACAAGATTTGAGCCCAATTCATTATTGTAGCATTGACAACTGCATCTACTAGGGGTAACCATTCTGACAAGAATTTGTTGATGTCTGGCTTACCAAACAGCCTACACAACATAGCAACAGCAAAACAGAAAGGGGAACTAAGAGAACCGGTGGCATACATACCATTTTTATCTTTCTTGAGTCTTTCTTCATTGTTTGACCAATTCTTTGTGCATTCTACCAAGTCTTCATTTTCCTTGGCGAACTTCTCGACAAACTGTCTGTTGTAGATGGCCTACGGCTCTGGTAGATGGTACATGAGTCTCAGGTTGTCTGGAGTAAACGACCCTATGACTTCTTGGCTTGCTGTCTTGAATTCTCTATCCGATATGTCCGCATCATCTATGATCCACTTAACCATGTCGGTATAGGGGAGTATCTTTGGTCTTGCAGCAATGCAGTGCAAGAATGAGCATGCAAGTTCAGTTAGAGAAGCATCAGAAGAACCGCATCCATCTGTTGTAATTGTTGTTTCCATAATCCTCGGTTGTTCTTCCTCTAATAGATGATACATATTCTCCCATGTGGACGTCCCTGCATCTCGATTACAGGTAGTATCTGTGAACAAGGGGGTCATCTCTGACTTCTCAAAAGCAGGTGCCTTTCCTTTCTTCACCATTTCTTCAGATGTCCTGCTCTGTGTGTTCTTCCTGAAAGTTACAAATAGAGAGCAGAATAGGATAAAAATGATAGTGAATGCAGAAATAAATCAATAGAAGGACGAAAATAAGGTGATGGAGGGTCTTTAATTCTAAATCACATTAAAAGATATCAACTTGTGTCAAATGACCTTTCACAACTGATCGTAATCGTTGTTTTAATAAATGTTCACTAATAACCTATTATGCTTAACTTAATGCTCATAACTTCACATTGAAAGTCGGGAAGTACTCTCCTAGAATCATGATCCTTTCGAGTTGTGATAAAAGTAATTTTTCGATTTGCTTTTGCAATATCACAAAAACTTGTTTTCATTGAGACCTACCACCATGTAATTTGATGTGATATGCGATATGCGAGATGCTATCACATTTCGTAATATCTACTATGCTTTATCGAGTAGCGCCGCATGGTTAAAACTGCGATGCGAGAAGATTATAGGAGTCTTTTAAGATTTCGCATTTCGCGGATCGCGTTTTTCATGGGGTAACTTTTATAAGGAAGGCCCGTCGTGATAGTTTTGCGATGCGAGAATAATCTTCTAAAAGCGAGTCTTTTCAAGGTTTATTTTAATATTCACGACTTTCCAGGTATAAAGTTATTCTTTAGGATTTTTTGGCATGTGGCACTTATTTAAGAAACTTATCATTTGTGAAGCTTTATGTGCCTAAAGTATGAAAAGGTAAATTTCCATGATTTTGCAAGTTCCTCTTTGACATCTTATTTTATTCTAAAAATAAAAGGCATGACTAGGTGCTAAGATTTGATTTTTTGAAAGGGTCCCCATTTATTAATATTATTACTAATACTAGTAAATAGGGGGTTGTTGATAAGCACAACAAGTTCTTAGTTAACCCATGTTTGTATGAGTTGTAAACATATTCCAAGATTCATTCAACTGATACCTCATTCTAATACCTTCCCTGAACTCAATGAGTTTGTCTTTCCCAACAAACTCTCTAAGAATATTACACTCTAGAGTTTATTACATTTTAGCGGGGCTTCATGTTGTGCATCTAGTCTTTGGAGTAAAATTGTGTTAAAGTTTTCAAATCCATTGACATTTCAAGGTTACCTAAAATGTTAGAAGATTTTAAACCTTTTTTTTATTTTTTCTAATGCAATTTACTCCAAAAACTAGATATACAATCACATGTAATATATCTAATTTGGAGTAATTATATATTAAATATATTTATCATTATTATTGTTTATTATTAAATTAATATGTTAAGTTCACAATTATTCTTCATCATAACAACTTTCACAGTTATAGAAGCTGGAACTATCCGTTCATTGTAATTATCACTTTCTTATCAATTCAAAATATCTATCCTTCATGAATTATTTGGTTTTTGACCATTTTCATATAATTTTAGGATGGTTCATTGTAGCACTAAGGACATCACAAAGTGGTGTTAGAGTGGTTATTTTCATTGGTTGGGTGCCAAAATTTTACAAGTTTCATACCCTATTGGTCAAGTGCCAAAATTTTTGCTAGATGACAATAAATTTCCTATGCCTCAAGGCCACTATTTCGACAAACCTCAAGTGCTCGATAAATTTTGTGCTTGTGTTAAGGTATTTGAGGTTGCATCATTGGCTAAGATGCAACCTTAGACACCTTGGGATGGTTGCAAAGTATGTCAGATGTGTAAGGTTTTCCATCCATTTCCACTCTAATTTTCCATCCACTTTGGCACTCGTTTACATATTTCTTCTTACACTCCTTAATATTTTCTCTTCTTCTACATTCATTCTATCGATTCTACTAATTGCATTGTCATATATATGTTAGGCAATTTATTTGCATAAATTGTGTAACATTTATTATCAATTCATAGTTTGTAAACTTGTGAAATGCAAACATTGTATATGTGGAATTAAATTATTTGTCATATGATATACCTCTAAGATTATCAATTTGCATAAACATAAATTATCTTTTAATTCCAATTTGAAATCAAAATATATTGCATTTAAAACTAGAGAATGACAATCTCTGTGAAAGGACTTGTGGAATTTTATTCTAGTCCCTTGTACTTGTCATATCTTGCACACTTACTTGTAATTTGAAGACACCACCAGAAATTTATGGTGATGTTAAATAAAATACAAAGGAAGGGTGTGGGATTCTAAATTCACCCATCTATGAATTTGTAGATAAAATTGAATAGGGTAAAAGTGTTTACAAAGAGAACAATTACCATATTGGTCTAATGTCACACACACATAATGCCTTTGGCCCCAGTAGTAAGCAGAGAAATTATAGAGAAATAAGCTATGATGGTGGCTAAATCATTGGGCATTCGGCATTTGGCAATTCCTTCTCCATAACTAAATGATTTAGCCAAGATTTTGTATTTGTATGCCAATCCTTCATAAGTTGCAAGTGCCTTTGAGTGAGATTTGAAGCAATTTTAGGAAGTCTATTGTCTTTCATGTTAATTATTTATTTGTATATTAGGTACCTAGTAGTTAAAGTGAAATTAAATTAACATTTTTAACTATAAAAATTAGCAAGAGATGGTTAGGAAGATATATCTATAATCTTTTTCCAAAAATAAATTGAATTAAAGTATAAGAAAAAGTAAAGTCCATAAAAAGTTATTAACACATAATGAATATTTTTCAATTACAAAATGTTTTTAATATGAAATCTCAAAAAAATTCCAAGGGTTCCAAAGTCATCAATGCCAAAGTGAAAAAAAAAAGAGAGGATCTTTTAAATTAATTTTTTTTAATGAAAAAAGGTGTATATGAACAAACATGTCCTGACACGGTCTCTTAGACATCAAGTGAAACTCGAACATCAATGTCAGTTGAAGGATGAACTTTAACTAGTTCATGGTTTGGATGAAGAGAGAAATTATTTATCAAAAGTGGAACAATCACCTTTTGTGGAAACACTATATGAAATATGTCCATTAATGAGTGCATTAGTATGATAAAAGCCTTTAAGGCACCAAGGCCAAGATGTAAGGCTCATTATTAATTGCATTAGTGAAATCATTAGGAGAACATCCAACGTATCACTTGAGAATAAGTGAAATATTCTAGATGATTGTTGGAAGTTTCCAAATTCTAGTCCATATTAACAATCCCTCACTTAAAAGGAGAGTAAGTATTCTATAAATTGTTGTGAATTCCATGCTATGCGTTATCATGCTAGAACTAGGCTATGATAATCACATCCTCGATATGTTTCAATCTTCCTTTGTTACTATTGGTGAGGATAACATTGAAATTGTATTTTTATGTATGTGAATGATAATGACCTTGATATAGATACATCATCACAATTATTGTATGTTTTATTAACTAACTTGAAATGCAATTCTGGGTGCGGTGTTTCTCAGGAGACATATACTTAGTACAAGTGTTAGCATTCCATATTGATCTTCATGAGATGGAAATAACCATGAGAGGCTTCACCCACTACTTTTGCACTCAATGTAATTGTTCTTAAATATTATGTAGGAAATTCAACTCCATATATAATTATAGTCAGCGTTCAAATTTCCTTGACCAAAATGAAAAATTTATTAGATAATCTAAAAAATATTTGCAAGAATGAAGTGTGCATATGATTTTAGAGAAAATATTGAACAGTCAAGACAACTTTTAATGATTATGATCAAATTGATGTTTAAACCATTACATCTAAATATCAATCAAGAAAATCCATAGACACCTACCATGTTTGGGTCACTACTCACAACAATGATGGTTCACAAAGGAATGAAGTGACTTCTGTTAAAGATCGTATATTACCTAATGAACTCTAGTATTAAGAATTGTGTTGCATTATTTCATTGCAACATCTTGTATTTATTCGAACTTAGATCCTCATCGTGTGTACCTCATTATTCTAATCACTCAAGGGATCTAATTGTCAATTTTCATGATGAACAACTACTATTTTAGGTTTTTTATTCTTTTGCATTATGTTAATGACATCGATTGATGTGGTGATTGTTTTGTAATTCAACTTTTCATATTTTAAGAGCACATACTCATTATACCTTGATTAAACTTTGGTGATTGCATATTTATGATTAATTAAACCTCAAGATGATAGTGTATTAGATAAAAATCAATTCTTTTAAAAGACAAATTGCCCAAAAAAACCATTCTTAAATTTTATTTTTTTGGAAATTAGTTTTCTATGGGTTCCTTTTTCAATTTTTCTTTTTAATAGTGTTTGAATTTTTTCTAACTTTATTTTAATTTTTTTTAAATTAAAAAGTGGGGAGAAAGGGTGGTTTTCCTTTCTAATTATTTTATCTTTTGTAATTATATTTGTTCCTTCTTTTTTTCTAATTTCTAATCTATTTATTTTTTGTAAGCTGAAATTTTGTATTACCTCACAAAATCATTACTTCCAATACATCAATCATCATTCCATCACCAACATATATTATGGCAAGTGGTCTCAATTTTCCCAATGGGAAACTAGATGTTTTTTACCACCTACCTATAGAATAAGTAGTCCAAAATTTCAAGAGTCTTAATAGTTGAAGCATAACAATAGATTCTACAACATAATCAAAACACAAAAAACTGACAGATATCATGAGAAAACTAGGAATCGTAGGAGGTAACAAGTGTCATATATTGTGCACTAGATCCCAAAGGAGTTGATGTTGCAGTGATGCATAGGATATGTCTCTCAATCTAGGCTAGTTACACGTCCATTAATTCCATAAAAACCCTTTGATTTCTCTACTCTTGTTTCGCATCTTCCAGGCTTGCCTAGACACAATACCTTTTTGTCTGCCTCCCATTAAGAACCCTACCCAAGGGGGTTTTCATTTGCGAATAGAGATACAAAGCTTGGTAGTATTTATTTTTCCTTCTCTGAGTGTGCCCTGAGTTAGGAACACATTGTTCTATATTCTCAATGAGCTCTATATCCTATAAGGCTTTCCTATCTCTTGTCGATATGGTCTCGAAGTTCTACATTTCATTTTGTAGATTGGGGGGGAACCACAACTTAATAGGTATCAATAGCCTCCTGGCCTTGCTATTGGGATTGGGTTCAGCCCTGGGGACCATTCGCTCCCCCCCCCCCCCGCAATCTACTTCACATATGTTTGCCTCTGTATGGGAACTAAGTGACTACACCGAATCGAGAAATAACTGGCTTGACTACAAGAGGAGGATTGTATATAGAAATGAGCAGAAAAACAAGCACCCATCAGGCAAGAAGTAGGAGGCCCACTAAATATCCAACACAACTTGGTCTATATAAAACCCAACCCCCCCCCCCAATTACACTAGAGAAAACAAACCCTAATAAGAAACAATGAAGCACTAGCCTAGCTTGTGTACAGAAGGCCACTTTTTCAGCCAACACGGCTTAATTGCCTACAAATCCAAACATCATCCTGGCCCACATTTCCCAAACCATAAACCACCTAGAATCTATTAAACCAAATAAAGGGACGAAATCAAACTTAGAAATTCTAGGGAGCTACATAATTACCTAGATGAATGAGATCACCAAAAGGCAAGTCTTAGCAAGTTGTTTCCTCTTTGAGCCACTAAGCCACGACCTTGCCCTGCCTTTTCACAACTTGAATTTCGAACATCCTCTTTGAGCACCCTCTCTCCAAGATTTAAAGCACAATTTCTTTCAGCGCAATTAGCACAGGGTTTCCTTCTAATGTAGTAAGTTGGTGGGATAATTCTCTTGGTTGGTCACCTGCCAGCGTACTAGATTAGATTGGAAATACAATCAAAATTTGGCCTAAAACCTTCCCTAAAACCTAGCCGAGTTTCGCATCTACAGGAAAAAGTCAAAATATCCACAGGTACACTGAATAGGTCGACCTGTTGTGCCCCTCTTCTCATTCCTTTGACTATCCTCCTGGATTTCAAGGGGTAATATCTATGTATGCAATTACATACACATGGGTGGCAAAACACCCCCCTCTATTTAATTCACTTTTGTTCATAGGGTAGTGGGCACATGGCCCCAAGCTGCCCAACTCCTCGATCATTTCCCCCAACGGGGTATCTTTTATTTTTAATTTTATCTATATATTAAAAAAATTACTAATAAGTAAAATAAACGTGTTTTCCCCCTAATTTTGGGTAATTTTTCTTTTCTTTTTGTTTTTTCCTCTATTTTTATATATTTTCATTTCCTTTCAATAATTTTCCCTTTTATGTTATTTTTGTAATTGTATCAAGATTTTAGGTCATGGTTTTAAAAACATTACAATTTTAACCTCAAAACAAGCGATGTTGTTATTGGGAGAACCAGTTTTCAATTTGGGGGGTTGATTTTATGATTTTGGTCACAATAATAATTCTTGTTTTTTCTTTGTAGGGTGAATTCTATTCACTATAAAAAATGGAATTTATGTAGAGGATTACAAAAGTCAAGTCAGTCTCTCGCAAGGGAGAGTGGACCATAACCAAAAATAGACTCTGATTAAGGAGGAGAGAGACAACTAAGAGCTAAAAGAGACAAAAATATCCAAATTAAAACTAAGACATTGTCCTAACTAGTCTTGTACAAGAGTAACATGACAAAGGAAATCAAAAAACATATCCATATCACAATCATGCTGAGGGATCTGAGTATGAGCCTGCAACCTCGATGGGTTCTTTTAGATCCTCTGAATATATTCCTACCACTGCAGGAATATTGAGATGTTGCTTCATGTTTTCCATCCTCCAATCTACATCCCTTAAGTTCCTATGCAAATGTTCCAAAGAGTGGAGAATGTCCATGTGAGTTTCATGATTGTCTAATAGAGTTTTCCCCAATAGAAACGTCATTTGCCAGTAAAGATCCATCATTTGCATGTACTGGTTGAACCGACCCTCTTATGACATGTGTCTAGGATCTAAGCATTCCAGTCAGTTAGTACCTCAGTGTCTGGGAGGGTGGTCCTATGAGAAGAGGCTTCCCCTTCCGCCCAAGTGAGCTCTTCTCGTATATGGGCTAGTGCGAGCTCTTGGTAACAAGAGGAAAAATCTTCTATATGATGGTTCATACATGTATGACCCTGGTGGGCCTGATCTTGATAGTAAGTATCCCCACCTTCTAAAATGATCCCTTTGTTGCGGCATGGTTGACCAATCAGCTGGATTGATTCAAACCATGTCTCGAATTGTCCAAGTAGACCCTTGAATGAAAGAGATCACAACAAATTACAAAGGATAAGGGTCGAGAGTTGATTGGCATGACGATCAACCGAGATGAACTCCACTACAACCAAACATGAGAATATAATTAAACTAGTTACCCCCAACCACCATGAACCCTCTAATCCTAAATTGATCAATGGATGGTCAAGGATCTAGAAAAGGCCAAAAAATCAAAGTTGTTGGATGCAAGTGAAATCAACACCATCACGTAGAGCTCGGAAAAACGATCCCAACGCAACTTGAATGGATGCATTTGGACTCTGGATGAAAGAGAAAGAGCTCGTTGAAGTTTATGGGTCAGTAGGTAAATGAGGACTTGCAAGCCAAGTGGTAGCTCCACAGTTTGACGTGGCAATCAACAAGTCAAAGTCAACTCCAGTTTGGGTGCAGGTCTTCATTACATGGTGAAGGTATCAAGTCTCATAGCACAGACATGGTTTATGAAATATATAAGATGTGGTGTAAAGAAACCATATATTAAAACATATGTTATGGTATTAAAGTCATACCTAGCGCAAAGTTGATTTAAGCCACATAACATATATTAAACTATATATTAAACATGTAATGGTGCAAATGAATGGGAGTAGAATTTTAAAAGTCAAAACCTATGTACATATTATAAATATGGTATATTGTTATCACCGCTCCAAGCCACGGGTCCAAACGATGTGTCATGCTTCGAAACCGTCGGACTTATCACATGCAACAGTTACAAAATGTGCCACGGGATCCACCGCTCCACCATGACCACAAAGGGTTATGGCACCGCTTGAAGCCACCATTCACATGCAACTAATGTGACATCACCGTCGGGGGAAGTTGTAACTATATGTTAAGTTTGGAAACCATATAAAAATGTCGAAGTTTAATGTATTATATGGTTGTTATTCATATACACCATATTAACTTTGTATAGTTTCGATACCTATGTGCATAGTTGTCATTGCACCGAAAACCAAATGTAATGTTTTATATGGTGTGGTTTTGAACTATATGTTATATTTGTAACAAAATTGCAACCAATTGCCATGTATAGAGTTTCACAAACCTATAAATTAGAATTACACCGATGTGTCAGAGGAGGAGAGTGAGCTTGGAATTGTGAAGAGAAGTGGTGACATTTCATGCAACAGAGGAGTTTTTGAGCAGGTGCAGTGTTAAAATTGGAAACTAGGGCCAAACTCCATGTGGGTCAGCTTATTTATGGCAGCTGATATTTTTATTGGATCCCTCTCATTGAGAGGTGTAGGATTGATCTAAATATCATCCGATTCCAATAAGTATTCATGGAGTTATGAATTTATTTTGATTATGGAATTATTATCAAGCCGACCAACAACTTGAGTAGGCTCAAAAGCCCAATAGACATGCCTATTCATCATCTACGTTTTAGTGTAAATATAGAGGACTTCAAGTCATTTCAACGCACACTTGAGATCTCTTCCTCTCTCTACTTGTCTTTGGGTTTTAGTAGGAGGAGAGATCCTAAGGGATAACGCTGCCCTGATCCAGAACGCTGGAAAAGCCGGAACTGCCAGAAAAGATGGAAAAGCCGGAACTGTCGGAAAATTCGGAACTGCTGAAAAAGCCGAAAAAGTCAGAACTGTCGGAAAATCCGGAATTGCCGAAAAAGTGGAACTACCGAAAAAGCCGAAACTGCTGGAAAAGTCAAAATTGTTGAAAAAGTCGGAACTACCGGAAAAGCCAGAAAAGTCGGAACTGCTGGAAAAGGAGGAAAAGCCGGAACTGCCAGAAAATACGGAACTGTCGGAAAAGCCGGAACTGCCAGAAAATCCAGAACTGCCGGAAAAGTCGGAACTACCGAAAAAGCTAGAACTATCGGAAAAGCTAGAAAAGCCAGAAAAGACGAAACTGTTGGAAATTTCGAAACTGCAGGAACTGCCGAGAACAGCCGGAACTGTAAGAATTGCAGGGAACAGCCGGAACTACCGGGAAGGCAACATGGTGCAGCAATGTCTCATGATGTAGTACAGTGATGATGGGTGTAGCATGGTGCAGCATGATGACGAAATGCGGCACAACGATAGGTGAAGGAGTCACCTTGGAGAATCAGTTGAAGCAGCATGTCTTCAACTAATCTCATGTATCATCTTCTTAGAGATGATCTATGCTCTTATCTAGATAAGTCAAAGTGTTGACTTCTATTGTAAATGTATTGTCTCTCTCTCTCTCTTTCTCTGCTGAACTTTGAAGAACATAAAAGAAGAATTGATCAAGGGTTTCTCCACATTGTGGGGTTTGTCCCTGGCTAGCGCCACATCTTGTGTCCTCTTGTCTTGGCTTGTCTTCTACGGTTTATATTTATGTTTTATCTACAGTTTACTTTAATTCTGATGTGATTGCTAATCTGGAAAAGATAATGAGCTAACTGTGAAAATTGAAATAAATTGCTCTAGCATAGAACATACCTAAAATTAACATGGTATCAGAGTTGAGGTGAAGACAATGCCCAGGCAAGAGTGAAAGAGAAATCACTGAAGACAGTTAGGAAAGGACAAAAGGATTAGTGGATTCCTTATCCCTCTTCAAATTCACCGAGGGTGAAGTCGAAGCAGAGAATATTATCATAATGGCGCAGCGGAAGTTTCTGATGGCCTACCTAAAGATCACTTCATTGGGAAGTTCAGATCTAAGGGTGGAAGTAAATGTAGAAATTTTGAATAATAAACACATATTCAACAGAAATTATCCTGATTATACATTATTGCGGAATACATGCATAATACATAACCTCCTCTACGTTGATCATCAATTTGCAAAAGCAGAAACAATAACATGCACACATAGAAGCATCAATCACACATATCAACACAGTATTTTCTCGGGGAAAGCATCTCGCTAAAAACCCCAACTATCTGTATATTATATTGATTGAGAACATGTAACAAACATAGTACAATACTCCTCACAAGTACTCAGTACTATCTCCACCTGTTACACACAATACATCTTAGATCTGATCTCCAACTCTCCTCCGCTGCTTTGCTTGCCTCCACTGCACAATCCTGCAAGAGAATGAATGAGAATGGCTGATCCAAACTCCTATTTACCTTGTGAAAATCACCCACACTGTAAATCACGTGAGCACAAGCTACATTTCACTTGGTATTGGCCCACACTACGCAGAGATCATTGGCATAACTCAATCCCATGCATGTGCACAATCTCATGCACAATTGATAGCAATCTCAACCTCTAACACATGTCTCCACTGAACTGTACATGCACTGAGTTAACTGATGTATTCTTCAGTTGCATTATGAGTTAATAATTAGTGAACTAATTAATAACTAATTCACACAACTCATCACTTAGTCTATTGATCAGTTAGACTAAATACAACTAGTTCAACTAAGTCAAACTGAGCACAACTCCACATCCAACTCCACAGAACTCAACCACATGAGTTCTAATTGATGGCATGCATGCAATAGCTCAACTGACCCATAAAGAAAGTGTATTTCCTTCTGACATCTGCATGTGCCACATCTGTAGCTCAAACTGAAGTGCTCCAAGAGGATAAGATAAAGTTTATAGTCTAAATATTATTATGAGACAATAATATTTGACTTTTCTATTTTTTACAGCCAGTCTAAAAATAGACTTTGATCACTCCTGCTGTGATCACTCCTGCTGTGATCACTCCTACTGTGATTACTCCTGTTGTGATCATTCCTGTTGTGATCACTCCTGTTGTGATCCAAAAATAGACTTTGCGCCATAATTTGCATGCGGGCCCACTTAGTGAAGGCGACTCCTTTCACTAAGCTCCATCATCTTGTTGCATTCTCAACAAGCATTTCTTGTTGCACACTTTTCAACACTCCCTCTCAACAAGAAAGGCTTCCTCGTAAACTCGATCCTGTAACTCTGGAATGTTCTACATGCAACACATCTACCCGGTCCACTTTGCTCCAACAACACTTGGAACAAAAAAACTCCCAACTGACCACTCTTTTGGGCTAGGAACATACTCTGATGCTGAAGCTCTACTTGCTGCTGACAAGTGCTCCCTCTCTGAAATCTGCGCTACTGCAACATCTTCATGCATCTTGCACCATTGCACACCTCTCTGTGCCACCTAGCACTGTGCAAAACACTTGTGCCTCTCGCATTGCTGCAGCCTGCATGCTATGCGCTGTCCTGGGATTCCCTGCACTGTCACTCTCTCTGCCGCTCCATCTGCATCTGTCTCTACCCAATCAATCAGTTCCTGCTACTCCACATCGGAGCTCCCATAGCAAGTTCTCATCCAAGAGGTTGGGTACCTCAAGGATCCTGCCCCTCCTCCTTGGGACGATCAATCCACTTCACCCCACCTCCTACCTGGAGGTATGCCTGCATGTGATCCCTCAGCCCACCTGGCTCGAAGTTTCCCCCTATTGGAGGTCTCTGCATGAGTAGATGTCTCTACTCGATCTCCTCTCAGCTTCCCTTGTTGTGGCTACTCCACAACCTCCTGAAGTTGCTGCACCAGTCGTGGCTCCTCCACAATCGTCTGAGACTTCTTCTGGCTCTGCATGTTGAGAGGTAATATACACTCCCTCTCAACCACCATGTCTCCATCAATTGCCTCACTGCTCAAGGCTTTGCATGAATCTTGAACCTCAAGAGCATACAGGTTCTTGACCCGTGAACCAATCTGCTTCACCTGTCTAGTGATGATGTGTCTAAGGAAAACCTTTCCCTTACTAAAGACTACATCATAGCCTCTGTCTTCCAGCATTGCGATCGACACCAAGTTTCTCTTCAGTCCTAGTACATACTTGACATCGATCAAGGTAAGGCGAGCTCCATGCTCCCTCTGAAAAATAACCGTGCCTTCACCTGAGACACTATACTTCTCATCATTACCCATCCCTATGAGTATCTGGAGATCTTTCTCCTCCAAAGTACTAAACAAACTTTTGTCACCGGTCATGTGGAAAGAAGCTCCACTGTCAAGAAACCAACCACTTCCCACCATGGATGAAACCATGCATGTGAAGAGTGTGAAATCCAACTCAAACTGTGAAGCAAGTGCCTCACCTTCAGATCCTTCCCCGGATCCCTTCTTGGACTTCTTCTTTGGGCAATTAGTAGCATAATGGCCCAACTCATGACAATGAAAGCATCTCACCTTCGACTTGTCAACCTTCTTCCCATCATTGGAAGAACTGGATTCGGAAAGAGAAACCTTCCCCTTCCCCTTCTTCGCCTTACTCGCTAAGGCACAGTTCTCCTCATCATGCATAGATGAATAACTGTCTCTGGTGCGCCATCTAATCTCCTCTTGCACAAGATCTGACCAAAGTCTCTCCCATCCTGGCAATTTCTCCCTTCCATTCACCGAGTCCTGGTAGCTATGCCAACTCTTAGGAAGGCCAAGGAGTGCTAGACTCACCATATCCTCATCCTCAACAGTTACCCCCACACTTCCCAGCTCATCCTGGCATTGGATGAACTTCGTGAGATACTGGGGCATACTGTCTCCATTCTCACACCTAATGTTTCTGAGTTTATCCTTGAGCGCCAACTTCCTCTGGTCGCTCTTGCTTTGGAATAATTCTGTCAACGTTTTCCACATCAAATATGGAGAAGCCTTTCCATGGAGGCTGGACACAATGTGATCCCTCATGCCCTCCAACAGAATCCTTCGACACTTTGTTGTCTTCTTTTGCCAATCCCCGACTTGAGCAGCATCAGTAGGTTTTGGGACATCCGCATCTATGAACTCCTTCAACCCATTATCATCTAACACCGTCTCCATCCTGTCCTTCCATGCAATATAGTTCGAGCTGCCCTCAAGGGCATACTCGAATCGCAATCCGTTGAAAGACATTTCAACTTTGACACCAAGAAAACACTGCTGCAAATTCGAATTCCACTAGCTCAACAACTCAATCGCCTCTGATCTAGAATTCGTGAGAACAAAGTATTTCTTTTACACAGATCGACTGTATGGGCATTCACCGGATATCTCACCTTCCAAAAGAAGGATGAATCCAGAGGATACTTGGCCCGATTACAGACTCTGCCTGAAGAAATAGAATGTAAACACATCCTGAATAGTAGATCTGATGATCAACAGCTCTGATACCATGTAGAAATTTTGAATAATAAACACATATTCAACAGAGATTATCCTGATTATACACTATTGCGGAATACATGCATAATACATAACCTCCTCTACGTTGATCATCAATTTGCAGAAGCAGAAACAACAACATGCACACATAGAAGCATCAATCACACATATCAACACAGTATTTTCCCGGGGAAAGCATCTCGCTAAAAACCCCAACTATCTGTATATTATATTGATTGATAACATGTAACAAACATAGTACAATACTCCTCACAAGTACTCAGTACTATCTCCACCTGTTACACACAATACAGCTTAGATCTAATCTCCAAATCTCCCCCGCTGCTTTGCCTGCCTCCACTGCACAATCCTGCAAGAGAATGAATGAGAATGGCTGATCCAAACTCCTATTTACCTTGTGAAAATCACCCACACTGTAAATCACGTGATCACAAGCTATATTTCACTTGGTATTGGCCCACACTACGCAGAGATCATTGGCATAACTCAATCCCATGCATGTGCACAATCTCATGCACAACTGATAGCAATCTCAACCTCTAACACCTGTCTCCACTGAATTGTACATGCACTGAGGTAACTGATGTATTCTTTAGTTGCATTATGAGTTAATAATTAGTGAATTAATTAATAACTAATTCACACAACTCATCACTTAGTCTATTTATCAGTTAGACTAAATACAACTAGTTCAACTAAGTCAAACTGAACACAACTCCATCAACTCCACATCCAACTCCACAGAACTCAACCACATGAGTTCTAACTGATGGCATGCATGCAATAGCTCAAATGACCCATAAAGAAAGTGTATTTCCTTCTGACAGCTGCATGTGCCACATCTGTAGCTCAAACTGAAGTGCTCCAACAGGATAAGATAAAGTTTATAGTCTAAATATTATTATGAGACAATACTATTTGACTTTTCTATTTTTGACAGCCAATCTAAAAATAGAATTTGATCACTCCTGCTGTGATCCAAAAATAGACTTTGCGCCATAATTTGCCTGCGGGATCACTTAGTGAAGGCGACTCCTTTCACTAAGCTCCATCATCTTGTTGCATTCTCAACAAGCATTTCTTGTTGCACACTTTTCAACAGTAAAGGCGAATGCCTTGGTTGCAATACGTTCAGCCATTATGCAAAGGAGTGTCTGAATGGTAGAGACACATCTCTTGATGAAGATAACAATTATTCTAGGGACATCTTCAATGATCAAAGGAATGACAGGTAATGCAGGTCATCAAGGAAATGGTCGACTCTTCAAAGAAAGCAAGGAACCCCAAGTATGAAGAAGCAAATGTTGTTTCTGATAAGATAAAGAAGTGTTATCCTGTATTGGCCCTCTCCTTCAGATTCTTTGGGAATCTGGCTTATTGACTGTAGTGCTTCAAGGCACTTCATCGGATAGATGGGTGCACTCTCTAATTTGGTAGAGATAGAAACAATCGTGAGGTTATACTTGGAGTTGATGCCACCTATCCCAAAAAGGGTGTAGGGAATGTTATCCCTCAATTGAATGAGGGTAACTCAATTCATTTACAAAATCTCTTTTATGTACATGTTCGCAAGAAGAACCTGGTGTCCATTTCAACAATGGAAGTCAAAGGTTTCAGGGTGGCACTCATCGATGGAAAGGTATGTGTTTGAAAATAGAATTTTCAAAGATGTTTTTGAGTTCAGGGTTGTATCAAGTTGCAGGAAGTCCACTGGGGACCATGTCCATTGACACATAGCATCGAAAGTCTGTGAGTCAGATGGTGATAGGGATGCCTGAATTCAAAAAGAGCATGAAAGTACATGTCTGAGATGTACTGAAGGAAAATCTTACAAGGGGACCATTCCCCTCATGTAGCAGGTCCACAGGTTTGGAACAAACCGAGGGGTTTGAGCTTAATGATTAGGAATCTCACGTATGCAGGTGGAATAAATCTCTCTATGGCTTGAAGCAAAACTCCCCAGGCATAGTATGAGAGGATTGATAGCTGTCAGATGAAGCTGAGATTCACTAGGAGTGAAACCGATCCAAACCATTACCCGAAGGTTGTGGATGATAGACCTCTCATACTGGCACCTTATGAGGACGACCTATTTCTGACAGGTGCAGACCCTCTCATTTGCAGAAGTAAGAGGGAGTTGGATTCCGAATGTGGAATGATAAACTGCAAGCCTGTGACTACCTCGAGGATCTTAACTTTCAGAAGTTATATGGTAGTGATGTCGGACCAGATTTGGGAAATGCCTCTGAGTTTCATAAACTCATTCACGTTGATGTTCTTGGTGAACTTCCATTCGAACATATGTTTTACAGTTAGCATGGTGAGCTCACATTTGGTTGAGCCTCACTGGATTGGTGCCAAGAATCTTCTGAGATATCTTCAGGGCACAATCTCTCATGGATTGCGATACACTGTCGGAAATATGAAACTGCATGATTATTCGAATGTTGAGTGAGCAAGCAGTGTGGAGGATCACTAGAGCACTTCTTAGTGTTGGTTCTCTTTAGATTCTGCTTCGATATCATGGATGAACAGGAAGCAGAAATCGATTGCTATAAGCACCACCAAGACCAAATACATAGCTACGAGTATGATCTCCTATGAAGCTGGATGGTTGCAGAAGCTCTTAAGTGAGTTGTTTGTACACATGATGAATACCACTGTGATTCTCTGTGACAACCAGAGGTGGGATTCGATTATTGAGGAATCTCGTATTCGATGATTGCTCTAGTAGATAGACATCAGATACTGCCTTATCTGGGATATGGTAAGTCGATGAGTGAGGAGGCCCCATCGCATTGAGACGGATGCACAGGTCGCAGACATTTTGTCAAAGCCCCGGGGAAAGGTCAAATTTGTGACTTTCCCGAACGACTTGGAGTCGTTGAGAGACCTTTCTATAAGGGTCATGCATATTGCATGCATTGAGCTCTGGGAGCTCTAGGGGGGCTTGGGGTACTTAATGGAGCAAAATACGACCACAGGGCGACTCACCCTCCCCTGGTGGTGCACTATGAACAGGATGATTAGTTCTCCTGTGGGTTGTGATGATTAGTTCTCCCATGGCAACTATGTAGCAGGATGATTAGTTCTCCTGTGAGGTCTGGATGATGTGTTCTCCATGACGATTATGTAGTAGGATGATTAGTTCTCCTTTGAGGTTTGGATGATGTGTTCTCCATGATGATTATGTAGCAGGATGATTAGCTCTCCTGTGAGGCCTGGATGATGTGTTCTCCATGGCGATTGTGTAGCAGGATGATAAGTTCTCCTATGAGGACAAGATTGATTAGTTCTCCTGTCGAGGCATCCTACCCATGCAGTCTAGGACTCATGGGAAGTACCTCTCATCTGATCAATGAGCAGGGAAATGAGGATGGGGACCATAGTAGTATCGATGGACGCATCGTTGTATCTACCGTACTCCCTATGCTAGGATGACCTTCATTGATCTAGGATCAATGATACTGGTCTTGGACCAGTTGTAGGAGTTGTACCTACTATGACGTTGACTTTGGGTCAGTTGAGACTGGTTTGGGACCAGTGGTACATACTCTGAGACTGACTTCGAGTCAGTGGAGGATTGTTCTGGGACCAGTGAGAGTGGTACATACTCTGAGACTGACTTCAGGTCAATGGAGGACTAGTCTGGGACCAGTGAGAGTGGTACATACTATGACGCTGAATTCGGGTCAGTTGAGACTGGTCTGGGACCAGTGGTACACACTCTGATACTGATGACACTGGTGTGGGACTAGCGGTAGGAGTGGTACCCACTATGACGCTGAATTTAGGTCGGTTGAGATTGGTCTAGGACCAGTGGTACGCAATCTGAGACTGACTTTGGGTCAGTGGAGAATGGTATGAGACGTTCTCGATCAATTCTTCTTCTTCATGGTTTAGCAGAGCTAAGAAGAGCATAGCAGAGCCAACAGAGTTGAGTAGAGCTGAGCAGAGTAGAGCAAAGCCAGCAAAGCTGAGCAGAGCCAGCAGAGTTGAGGAGAGCAGAGCAGAGCCAGCAGATCTGAGTAAAGACAACAGAGCTGAACAGAGCTAGCAGAGCTGAGCAGAGCAATGCAGGGCACTAATGGCAGAGACAGTACAGTCAGACATATGGATCAGAAGATGGAGTTCTCCCTAGTTGAGAGGGAATGTTAAAATTGGCAACTAAGGGCAAACTCCATGTGGGTCAGCTTATTTATGGCAGTTGATATTTTTATTGGATCCCTCTCATCGAGAGGTGTAGGATTGATCTAAATATCATTCGATTTCGATAAGTATTCATGGAGTTATGAATTTATTTTGATTATGGAATTATTATCAAGCCGACTAGCAACTTGAGTAGGCTCAAAATCCCAATAGACATGCCTATTCATCATCTACGTTTTAGTATAAATATAGAGGACTTCAAGTCATTTCAACACACACTTGGGATCTCTTCCTCTCTCTACTTGTCTTTGGGTTTTAGTAGGAGGAGAGATCCTAAGGGATAACGCTGCCCTGATCCAAAAAGCTGGAAAAGCCGAAACTGCCGAAAAATCTAGAAAAGTCGGAAAAGCAGGAAAGGCCGAAAAATTCAGAACTGTCTGAAAATCCAGAAAAGCCGGAACTGTCAAAAAAGCCGGAAAAGCTGGAACTACCAGAAAATCCAGAAAAGCCGGAACTGTCGGAAAAGCCAGAACTGGAAAAAAAGCCGGAACTACCGGAAAAACCAGAACTGCCAAAAAAGCTGGAAAAGCCGGAAAAATCAGAAAAGCTAGAATTTCTAGAAAAGCCAAAAAAGCCGGAACTACCAGAAAAGCCAGAACTTCCAGAAAATCCAGAACTGCCAGAAAAGTCAGAAAAGCCGGAATTGTCGAAAACGCTGGAATTGTTGGAAAAGTCAGAACTGCCAGAAAAGCAAGAAAATCCGGAACTGTTGGAACTGTTAGAACTACAGGAAATGTCGAGAACAGCCGGAACTATCGAAACTGTAGGGAATAACCGGAACTGAAGGGAAGGCAACATGGTGTAGCAATGGCTCATAATGTAGTACAGTGATGATGGGTGTAGCATGGTGCAGTGGTGAGGTGCAGCATGATGACGAAATGTGGCACAACGATAAGTGAAGGAGTCACCTTGGAGAATCAGTTGAAGCAGCATGTCTTCAACTGATCTCATGTATCATCTTCTTAGAGATGATCTATGCTCTTATCGAGATAAGTCAAAGTGTTGAATTCTATTGTAAATGTACTATCTCTCTCTCTCTTTCTCTGCCAAACTTTGAAGAACATAAAAGAAGAAATGATCAAGGGTTTCCCCACATTGTGGGGTTTGTCCCTAGCTAGCACCACATCTTGTGTCCTCTTGTCTTGGCTTGTCTTCTGCGGTTTATATTTATGTTCTATCTACAATTTACTTTAATGTTGATGTGATTGCTAATCTGGAAAAGATAATGAGCTAGCTGTGAAAATTGAAATAAATTGCTCTAACATAGAACATACCTAAAATTAACATGCAGGCAACAAAGCTAAGAACTTTGAAGACACTTTCTAGGAGATCCGGGAAACCTTTTTCAGAATCGAGAGTTGCTACAGGATCCTAAGATAGAGCTAAGTGCATCTAGATGGTGCAGGATTGTATTTGAAGCAATATTCTTTTATGCATTTATGGTTTTGAAGTTACTAATATAAAGGCCTCCCCGTTGAAGACTAGGGCCTGGAGATGTAGGCTTGAAGATAGCTTAACTCCGTTAACAATATCTCATGTCGCTTTTATTTTATTTTTTTCCTGTTCAATTTGCTGCAAATTTCTTATTAGTTCTTCATGCTTATGTGTTTAATGGTGTTTTTAAGAATCATGCTTTAACACTATTTTAACAGTGAATAAATCACATTTCAATTAAAGATCTTTCTAGGGATTACCCTCCCATCTCCAAACCACAAACTTACAAATGTGCCATCGATCACATTAAGCTAACAATGGAACAAAGCCAAGAGGAATACAAGGAAATTGAGCCACCTCATAGATAAGAACATCACCACCATAAACAAAGTTGAAGTCCCCAAACCACCAAAGAGACATCCACCACCCAGCCACATACTTACGAACCACCATGAAGACCACTTAGACAATACCACATAGCTAATGCGACGGGCCTGAACTTGGACCATTGGCTGAAAAGGAAAGGCACCACCAATACTAATTCTAAAAAACCTCAGCCCCCAATATCTTTCCTAACACCAAGCCACAAGTTGAAAGAAAAACCACCAAAAATTCAGTGCATATGCTGTTACACAACCATGAGAAAAATACAAACCCAACCACTGGCTAAAGAAGAAATTCATAACCACAACCAAAGAAAAGAAACCAAGATTAATACCAAATGTCATTAACCAAGATAGGGACCCAATTCCACCTTGTACACCAAAGAGAATAGATAACTAGTGAAAACCAAAGATAAGAGAGAAATAGTTGTGAATTCCTTGCCTAATTTCCCCACCGTCTACCTACAAGTTAACCAAATTAACTTGAGAAAACCAATACTAAAGCACCACACAATTTTACCTATTGAAAAATGAACCCACAAAGCCTAGAGTCCTCGGTGTGCACTCAACTAGGTCGGTTTCTCCAATGTCCTACTCATTCTGTCATGGCTTCTTACAACCCATATCCATTCAAGTCTAGGTTTTGCCACTACATGTATCTTCCTTGTCGAACATTGATTCTCCTTGCCCACCATAACAACCTATGTATATTCTTGGGAATGGAACATCGTGCAAATATTCATTGTGATCACACACTCCACACACTCAAACTCCTTGAATAGACCACATATTACCTTTTCATACCTGAGACTTTTGTGAGTTGTATTATGTGTTGAATCTGCTTTTGGATCCATCACATTGATATTTATTTTGTCGACGTTCTGAACCATCATATGTGGTTCATCATCAAGATTAATGAAAGATATGAAGGTTTGATCAAGTCAAAAAATAAAGTATATATATATATATATAGAGAGAGAGAGAGAGAGAGAGAGAGAGTCGGCAAGAACAAGGAAACCAACAGAGGGAATCCTAGAAAACCTTAAAAGGAGATAAGAAATGAAATATGTTATAAAAGTATTTTGATTGTTGATAATATGTTTGTTAAAATATTAAATTATTAATATTCAAAAAGTTTTTAATATTAAAATTAAGATTATAATTATTAATATTACCATCAAAATAAGTTGCAGAATAAAGTGTAAATTTATTATTATTATAAATGTAAAGAAATTATATAAAGTGATAGTTTAATATAAAGTATCAAATGGTAGTTAATGTGATAATGTTATATATAAAGTGATAATTAATATAAAGTATGGAAACTAATTAATAATATAAAGTTATAATTGATATAATTAATATAATAAATGGAAATTAATTAATAATATAAAGTATTATATAGTAATATTAATGTATTAACTTTATGTATAAAGTGATAATTAATATAAAAGAAATTAATTATTAATATGAAGATTGGAAATTCATGGGAAGGTTAACGGTAAATAGATAATGCTAATAGCCCCAAGGGATAGCTCAATTGGTCGAGTTCCCATTGCTAAGTACTTTCCCAGTTGGGAGGTCACGGGGTCAAATCTCCTCGACGCCTTCGGCGTTAGGCCTGTTAAGATTGGCCAACGGGCAGATCCCTTCGGGTGGAACTGCCTCGATATTTACCGTGGATGTAGCGACCACTCAGTGATCATGAACCACAGTTTAAAAAAAAAAAATCAGCCCCAAGGGATAGGTCAAATGGTCGAGTTCCCGTTGCTAAGTACTTTCCCAGTTGGGAGGTCACGAGGTCAAATCTCCTCGATGCCCTCGGGGTTAGGCCTGTTAAGATTGGCCGACGGGTAGATCCCTTCAGGTGGAGCTGCCCCGATATTTCCCATGGATGTAGCAACCACTCAGTGATCGTGAACCACAGTTTAAAAAAAAAATAGATGATGCTAATTAAAGATATATTTGGAGGTCAAGGTGGGAATCTAATTTTCATTTATTTTTAACCTTTCACCTCTGTTAGTGTCGGTCATGATGCCCTCCATCAGTGATCAAAAAACTCTTTGCATATGCATAAGTAGGTGTCTCATCAATGTCAGTTTTGCATCCCATTAGGCATGCCATAAAACTGATGGAGGAGCTGGTCCTTGTTCCCTTCTTGGCTTTGTTGGATCAGGTCATATCAGTTAATGAGCTTGTGTCACACTTGTTTTGTTTTGTCTTGAAGTCCAAAGTCTTAGGTCTAGGGTTTCAGTCAAATGTCATTGCAAGATCATGAGTCAGAGGTCCATGAGTCCCCAGCAAGCCAGAAGGAGGTATGTAAATATGTTTCATTGATATTTTTCATCATGTACAGCTTATTTATACCTTGGATTTAAAAACCCTGTTTTTAAACCCAAGGTCATGTCAATTTTGTAAAACAATAAGGAAATTTCAAAAATTCTTCAAAATGCCGGCAATAACCCTGGTCTCCTCGCCAGAGTCCATCAGATGGTCTACCTGTAAAAAGAACAGAGCTAAAGCACCCAAAAAGTCAAATTCAGAACAAAAGAAAACTCAAAACAGTGTTAAAAGAAAGTGTCAAGGCAAAACATTAGAAAGTGGGTTTGGTAAGTAAATTTCTTCAAATTGAACTTATAAAGAGTCAAATTCCCTCTCAATACCCTCATTGTGCATCCAAAGAGCTTGCAAGAAGAAGTGATAGGGCGAAGAGGCGAAAGGAGGCAAAGTGCAGAGAAATTGAACCAGTTTCAGGTGCGCGACCCGTCAGAGGTTGTGCGCGACCTGTTGGGCGGTGCGCGACCTGTCAGGCGCCTCCCAGCAGTGTTAATTTGTAATGGGCGCGACCCGTCGGGCTGTGCGCGACCCGTTGGGTGCCCTGCGCGACCCGTCAAGCTGTTGACACCAAAACCGCCCCAAATTTTGTCCAATCGCCCTCTAAGTTTCAAAATCGACCGAGGTAGGGTCTATACACTTGATGAATTGATGAATGGTGAATGATGAGCTTTCATTTATATGTTTTTATCACTAAGAATGCAAAGAAAATCGATTTTGGTGATTGCTTGTCAATGTAGGCATAATGTTAGGGTTTGGTGTTTTTTTTCAAGGTTTTAATTCCCATTTATGTTCCCTCCATGTTTCCCCATTGATTTCACAATTGTCATCATATGTCTCTATCTTATCTTATTTGCAAAGAATATGAAATTTTCCTCCTTCCAAGTATCAAACCCTATCCCTCCCTAAACACATTCCCAAAACCCTAATACCCTCCATTGTGATATAAAAACACACACAGCAAAAAGAACAAAATGCTATGAAAGAAAAACAAAATGATTATGCAAAAAAAAAGAAAGCAATATGATGATAAAATGCCAAAACAAGAAATAAAGAAAATGTGGTTGTGTATATAAACAAAAGCAAAGGAAATATTGCTATGTATATTTGATCAAAAGTAATGTTGTTGTGGTCCTAAAAAGCAAAAACCATGTTTGCCCTTCTATCCCCTAATATCTTTGTCAATGAAACCCCTTTTCCCTTTTGACAAAATGTCAATGAAGCCCTTTTCCCCTAGCATCAAATGTACATGAACCCCTTTGAAAAAACAGAGTGTGCCTTATGATGTACATTGAAAGGCAGAAATCAAATGAGCAAGTTATCTATGCTGTCCCATCCCCCTGTTGAGCATACATGTCATTTCCCTTGGTTATTATTATCCATGTTTCCCTAATAAAAACATTTCTTTGCAAAAGGTTTCCCGCTGATTAAGATGAGATTATATGTTTGACAGCTTGTGAATTGTCCCTTGAAAATTCCCTGTTTTCATATGTTTCCCTTTCCTTATTAAAAAAAATCCCCTCCCCTAACATTTCCTTCATGATTTTTTCCCCTTGAAAACAGCATACAACTCAGCATTTTTGCAAGCAAGGGCAGCAGTTTACTTTGTCTATTTTCTCCACTTTGCTCAAAAGCACCATGTCAACCACCGAGACCTATGAGCAAGGTGATGACCAGTCTTCTTCTACAGAGGTTGAGGTACAGCGGAGGCCTCGTAGGGGGGGCAAAGGTGGTCATCATAAGAGAGAGGAGCCCACCTCATTGGCAGAATTGCAGGCCTGTCCTTTGGCAGTGAATTGCTTTCGGTATATGTCATGTTTTCAGTTTTGCGAGAGGCTTGCTCAGATCCAGCACCATAGGGAGTTGGCCCGCTTATTTGTTTTGCACCTTCATGATGGGCAGGTCACTCTGGCAGGAGTGAACTTTGTGTTGTCTCCGGAAGTGATTTCAGAGGCTACTGGGATACCAAATGTGGGTGAGGTGTGGCCCAAGCGCAAAGTGTTGGATTTTGTTCATTTTGAGCCATATGTCATGCCAGCCTTCATGAAACACTTGTCGGGGGTCTTTCCTTTCAAATTTCTCCGGAGGGAGTATGCTCCGATCTTGAAACTCATCATGCATTACTTTACATGTGAGGGCAGGTTTTCACAGGTGTACTCTTATCACATCCGCCTGTTGATGCACTTTACCCGAGTGAGGATGATGAACATCCCGGTTTTCTTCTTCCAGAATATTCAGAGGATGGTGCCTATGTTACAGAGGAAGACCCCAGCCCAGCAGTTTAGGAGTTTATGTCACTATGGTCTCATCCAGCTCATTGTTTCCCATTAGTTGAGTCAGCAGGGCATTCCATGGGAAGAGTTCATCTCCCATGAGTTCTTCACAGCGACACCACAGCCACAGCCGGAGCCAGAGGTCATTTATGAGGAGGGAGGTCCATCTCACCAGCCCGAGATCATTGTTCCGAGACATGTTGCTTCCTCACCTCAGGTCACCTACCAGAGAGGCCACAGGGCCTTGTTTGCAGCAGCTCGACGAGTACTTTCTCCACAGCAGGTGGAAGGGGTCTCGTCATCATCTTCAGGGCAGCGAGTGTTATCTCCACACCAGGTGGAAGGGGCCTCGCATTCTTCATCAGCAGAGGCAGTGCGGGAGGGCAAGCAGCCCATGGTTGAGGATGAGAGAGCCGGTGATACACATGATGATTTCATTGACCTTGATGCCCGCTCTCCTTCAGATTTTTATGAGATTATCATACAGAGAGAGGAGGAGAACCTCGTGTTGCAGCAAAAGCTCCAAATGGCTCAATGGACCATCACTTATCTGGAGCAGCGCAACAAACAATTAGAAGAGGAAAAAGAACTTGATGAGCTATGGAGGATCCACAGTGATCGAACTTTGAACCGTAGGAGGCCCGGTGACCCATTGCCTGCTGACCGGGAGTCTTTGCTCATTCAGGAGAATGCTCGCTTGGAGAGGCTATTGGAGAAGGCCAACCAGGACAAGAGGCTGCTAAGGAACATGAAGAATCATTATTGGGCGAGGATGCATGTTTGCAAGGCGAAGATGAAAATGTTCCAAAGAAGGTTGTCCGAGGCCCGCAAGAGGAAGAAGAAGACCAACCCACTCCGTATCTTGGCCGAGGCTTCTCTCACTCACCATGATACTCATTAGCCTCTTCCTAGCAGCTAGCACAAGAAATTTTGAAAGTTTTGAGGCATTTTTTGGCATTTTTGGGACATTGACAGGTTTTGGCCTTTTAACGGGTCTCACCCCGCGCGCAACCCTACATGGGGGCAACTCAGAACGGGGAAAACTCAGCATTTTTGGAATTTTCATGCAAAGTTACACCTACCTGTGGATGGACTTCAGTTTTTATGGAGATTTGGGCCTCCAAAAGGTCAAAATACATGCAAATTTTGACTTTCTGCCCCTATTTTGAGTTGCAGAAAGCTGTCTTGGGAGAATTGAGTTTTGAGGGGTCAAATCAACTCCAAATTCAAAAATTCCGGTGGGGTTGGAACGTAGACTCGCAAAACATTCCAATGAGCTATCTTGCACCTAATTTGGACACCGGGAAGGCCCCCAAACAGGCCTCTCAATGTGCGCAACCCGTCAGGCACATGTGCGCGACCCGTCAGGGAATTTTGCCTGTTTTGACCAGTTCGGCCAGAAAAACACTGTTTTCACTTGGTTTAATGTTTTGGGCATGTAAATGATGGATTTTTGTGTAATTTTCATGGCTCTATGATGCTTTTACTCTCCTTGATCACTTCTAGAAGATTCATTCATGTCAAGGGTAAATATTTAATGAATGGATTGGTTTCCTAGCTTATAGAGGCAAGTTGTTTTGACTACCTAGATTTTAGTGCTCAGTTTAGAATTAGTTGAAAACAGCTCCTAGAAGGATGAGCTCGACCCCTAGAGGCAACAGAAGAGGTTGGCTTGCCTATATTATGTATTTTCTTAATCATTTTCAGAGGTTGGAAGGTTGGACTCTTGAGGGAGAAGCTCCTATTGTATATTTTACTTGTATCTCTGCAATTTGAGGAAAAGGAAGACCAGGGTTTTGCAGACATCATTGGGATTCTTGTGGACTCTTGTGTTGATGGTGTGTTCTCTTATTTTAATTGTAAGTGTGTTTATGTGTTCCATCTCTTTCTTTACTGCAGCTTATTAAACAAATGAAGTGATAAAGTTTGAATTCATGCTTGCCATGCTTAGCTTTCAAATTTGTTTAATGTTTATGTTTTCTGCTGTCTAAAGAGAATTCAAATCCATTGTTTGCTCTCTTTAGCTTTCTTATCTTTCTTTCTGATCACCCCCTTCAGCTAAAGACATCTACACAAGCTCCTACCTTGCCCCAAAGACCCCCCTGCAGAAACTGTGTCAAATCCCCGCACCCTAAATTGCAGATCCTCAATTTGCCACCAAAAACCCCAAAAACCTCCAAATCAACCTTTTAATCAGTTTACTAGCCTAATATCAGTGTTACCTTTGATTGGTCATCTCATTTCATTGAAAATTTGCCGAGATTGACCGGAGAGAGCCTTCTCCTGCCCCGTAGGGCTAGCTACGAGGCTGAATGGTTTGATGTAGCTTTGAGATTTGCCTTCTCAACCTGAGGTGAAATTTCAAACGCTAACATACTGGCGACCATACTGGGGAGAACAAATTGTTTGCTCATTGATGTGTTTGTTTCATAAGTCTTAGACGGAGCCTGAAGTTACGCCAGGTAGCCTTCGAAAACGCTCTTGTTTTACATCAATGTTAGTAGATAAACGCTGCTTCAGTCAATCTCCGTGAGCTTGTGAATACAGCACTTCGATTGCATTTTACCCCAGTACATGTATCAAGTTCAGATCTGATTGTTGATAGTGGACAACGATCAGACACTGACAAGGCTGAAATCATTCACTGGCGACTCCTTCACTGAAAACTCCAAAGATCAATGCTTCATGGTGACTTCACTGCAGAGAGATCAGTGGCTTTGAGATTTTCAAGATGGATCGGATTGCAAGAAGATATGCTCCCTTGAGCCGAGATCACATTCCAGGTTTTCCGAATAAAATTCCAAAGGTAGATTGGTCAAGGAATCTGCATATATTTAATGATGATGGTAAGAAGGATGCTGCTTTACATCTAGTTAGATTTCATATGCATATTCGCAAGTTGAAGGTGGATTTTCCTGAAGATTGCTTGATGAAGATATTCTTGGCCACTCTAGAAGGTAAAGCCCAATCGTGGTATGAAGGTTTGCCGCCTGCTTGTATTTATTGTTTAAAGGATTTTCATGCTATGTTCATTGAAAGATATAAGGACTCTTATCCATCATTGAATTTAGTTCAAGATTGTTGCAAGCATGCCTATAGTTTTATTGAAAGCCTTGAGACGTATTATGAAGATGATAATTTCATGGATGAAGAGATCATGGAAGCCCTGTATGAAAAACCGTTTCAGCAGCACATAGAAATCTTAGAGGATACTTTTCAAGATCAGCAGGTTGAAGATGGCCATATGGCTGTAATTGATGAAAGAGAAGAGCTTGTTTCAGATCTGCCCACAGAAGAAGACAGCGTGCAAGGTAGCCAAGATTCAATTTTAGAATGTAATGCAGTCAACTCAGCTATTTCAGATCAAAATTCAGATCATGGTGACCATGAATACCTTGTGTTAAATCCTATAAAGAAGAACTCGACTGTTGAGATCAGCTGGCATGAAGAAAACGAAGTTACAAATCTAAGTGCTCCCACCTCACCAGAACTAGATCTTCATGAGGAGGTCATTCCGTCAGCTCATGAACAGCAAGGTGAGATCTTTGTGCAAGTAAGTGATGAATCTCCTTTCAATAACTCAGCAATAAATGATAATCCGGCTGTCATATCATATGAAGATGACCTACCATATTGTCAGACTACAAAAGATCATAGCATACAGGATTACCATTCAGATTCTTCATATGTCTCATGTGTTGAAATGTTATTTCAAGAGGAGATTTTCTCACCTACTTGTTCATAAATTTTTGAAGCCCATGAGCATACTTTTACTGAAGCACATGGTGAAGGCAGATCAGAATTTGAAGCAAAAGACACCTTGTTCTTTCAGCAGGAGGTGGCAGTGGCAAATCTTCATGTTTTTCACGATCCTCTAGCAAGTTTGTTGCAGCCAGCAGTGATAGTGTTTATTGCAGTGTTCAATGATGAAGGAGATCATGGTCAGCAGTGTTTTTGGATGCCCAGTGATCAGTTTGTACTGTTGACCAGAAGATCTGATCAGGAGAACCAATCAATAAGGCATCTGCTTGATTGGTTGCATTGGCATTTTGATATAGTTTGATGTATATAGTCTTGTAAGAAACACCGGTGGTTGTCATCATGATTTCACATCTTGATGGACTGCTGCCCTTCTCTTGTTTTAGTTAAGTCAGTCATGAGTCATTTGTGTTTGGTTTATTGAGTGAGTTTTTTCAAGTTATTTCAGTTTGCCATCGAGTCGGTTTGAGTCAAGTTTCAGTTAAGTTTCAGTCAGTTTTCAGTCAAGTTTTCATTCAATAAATGTGTCAAAGGTTTTGTGTTCTCCGTTCAAAATAATGACTCCATTGCCCAATGGTTGCAAGCACTGGTCTGCTCTCCCAGATGTCTAAGGTTCTTGGCACCTCCAAGGAGCTACCATCCCCATTGGAGCCAATGTTAGTGTCGATCATGATGCCCTCCATCAGTGATCAAAAAACTCTTTGCATATGCATAAGTAGGTGTCTCATCAATGTCAGTTTTGCATCCCATTAGGCATGCCATAAAACTGATGGAGGAGCTGGTCCTTGTTCCCTTCTTGGCTTTGCTGGATCAGGTCATATCAGTTAATGAGCTTGTGTCACACTTGTTTTGTTTTGTCTTGAAGTCCAAAGTCTTAGGTCTAGGGTTTCAGTCAAATGTCATTGCAAGATCATGAGTCAGAGGTCCATGAGTCCCCAGCAAGCCAGAAGGAGGTATGTAAATATGTTTCATTGATATTTTTCATCATGTACAGCTTATTTATACCTTGGATTTAAAAACCCTGTTTTTAAACCCAAGGTCATGTCAATTTTGTAAAACAATAAGGAAATTTCAAAAATTCTTCAAAATGCCGGCAATAACCCTGGTCTCCTCGCCAGAGTCCATCAGATGGTCTACCTGCAAAAAGAACAGAGCTAAAGCACCCAAAAAGTCAAATTCAGAACAAAAGAAAACTCAAAACAGTGTTAAAAGAAAGTGTCAAGGCAAAACATTAGAAAGTGGGTTTGGTAAGTAAATTTTTTCAAATTGAGCTTATAAAGAGTCAAATTCCCTCTCAATACCCTCATTGTGCATCCAAAGAGCTTGCAAGAAGAAGTGATAGGGCGAAGAGGCGAAAGGAGGCAAAGTGCAGAGAAATTGAACCAGTTTCAGGTGCGCGACCCGTCAGGTGCCTGCCAGCAGTGTTAATTTGTAACGGGCGCGACCCGTCAAGCTGTTGACACCAAAACCGCCCCAAATTTTGTCCAATCGCCCTCTAAGTTGCAAAATCGACCGAGGTAGGGTCTATACACTTGATGAATTGATGAATGCTGAATGATGAGCTTTCATTTATATGTTTTTATCACTAAGAATGCAAAGAAAATCGATTTTGGTGATTGCTTGTCAATGTAGGCATAATGCTAGGGTTTGGTGTTTTTTTTCAAGGTTTTAATTCCCATTTATGTTCCCTCCATGTTTCCCCATTGATTTCACAATTGTCATCATATGTCTCTATCTTATCTTATTTGCAAAGAATATGAAATTTTCCTCCTTCCAAGTATCAAACCCTATCCCTCCCTAAACACATTCCCAAAACCCTAATACCCTCCATTGTGATATAAAAACACACACAGCAAAAAGAACAAAATGCTATGAAAGAAAAACAAAATGATTATGCAAAAAAAAAGAAAGCAATATGATGATAAAATGCCAAAACAAGAAATAAAGAAAATGTGGCTGTGTATATAAACAAAAGCAAAGGAAATATTGCTATGTATATTTGATCAAAAGTAATGTTGTTGTGGTCCTAAAAAGCAAAAACCATGTTTGCCCTTCTATCCCCTAATATCTTTGTCAATGAAACCCCTTTTCCCTTTTGACAAAATGTCAATGAAGCCCTTTTCCCCTAGCATCAAATGTACATGAACCCCTTTGAAAAAATAGAGTGTGCCTTATGATGTACATTGAAAGGCAGAAATCAAATGAGAAAGTTATCTATGCTGTCCCATCCCCCTGTTGAGCATACATGTCATTTCCCTTGGTTATTATTATCCATGTTTCCCTAATAAAAACATTTCTTTGCAAAAGATTTCCCGCTGATTAAGATGAGATTATATGTTTGACAGCTTGTGAATTGTCCCTTGAAAATTCCCTGTTTTCATATGTTTCCCTTTCCTTATTAAAAAAATTCCCCTCCCCTAACATTTCCTTCATGATTTTTTCCCCTTGAAAACAGCATACAACTCAGCATTTTTGCAGGTAAGGGCAGCAATTTACTTTTTCTATTTTCTCCACTTTGCTCAAAAGCACCATGTCAACCACCGAGACCTATGAGCAAGGTGATGACCAGTCTTCTTCTACAGAGGTTGAGGTACAGCGGAGGCCTCGTGGGGGGGCAAAGGTGGTCATCATAAGAGAGAGGAACCCACCTCATTGGCAGAATTGCAGGCCTGTCCTTTGGCAGTGAATTGCTTTCGGTATATGTCATGTTTTCAGTTTTGCGAGAGGCTTGCTCAGATCCAGCACCACAGGGAGTTGGCCCGCTTATTTGTTTTGCACCTTCATGATGGGCAGGTCACTCTGGCAGGAGTGAACTTTGTGTTGTCTCCGGAAGTGATTTCAGAGGCTACCGGGATACCAAATGTGGGTGAGGTGTGGCCCAAGCGCAAAGTGTTGGATTTTGTTCATTTTGAGCCATATGTCATGCCAGCCTTCATGAAACACTTGTCGGGGGTCTTTCCTTTCAGATTTCTCCGGATGGAGTATGCTCCGATCTTGAAACTCATCATGCATTACTTTACATGTGAGGGCAGGTTTTCACAGGTGTACTCTTATCACATCCACCTGTTGATGCACTTTACCCGAGTGAGGATGATGAACATCCCGGTTTTCTTCTTCCAGAATATTCAGAGGATGGTGCCTATGTTACAGAGGAAGACCCCAGCCCAGCAGTTTAGGAGTTTATGTCACTATGGTCTCATCCAGCTCATTGTTTCCCATCAGTTGAGTCAGCAGGGCATTCCATGGGAAGAGTTCATCTCCCATGAGTTCTTCACAGCAACACCACAGCCACAGCCGGAGCCAGAGGTCATTTATGAGGAGGGAGGTCCATCTCACCAGCCCGAGATCATTGTTCCGAGACATGTTGCTTCCTCACCTCAGGTCACCTACCAGAGAGGCCACAGGGCCTTGTTTGCAGCAACTCGACGAGTACTTTCTCCACAGCAGGTGGAAGGGGTCTCGTCATCATCTTCAGGGCAGCGAGTGTTATCTCCACACCAGGTGGAAGGGGCCTCGCATTCTTCATCAGCAGAGGCAGTGAAGGAGGGCAAGCAGCCCATGGTTGAGGATGAGAGAGCCGGTGATACACATGATGATTTCATTGACCTTGATGCCCGCTCTCCTTCTTCAGATTTTTATGAGATTATCAGACAGAGAGAGGAGGAGAACCTCGTGTTGCAGCAAAAGCTCAAAATGGCTCAATGAACCATCACTTATCTGGAGCAGCGCAACAAACAATTAGAAGAGGAAAAAGAACTTGATGAGCTATGGAGGATCCGCAGTGATCGAACTTTGAACCGTAGGAGGCCCGGTGACCCATTGCCTGCTGACCGGGAGTCTTTGCTCATTCAGGAGAATGCTCGCTTGGAGAGGCTGTTGGAGAAGGCCAACCAGGACAAGAGGCTGCTAAGGAACATGAAGAATCATTATTGGGCGAGGATGCATGTTTGCAAGGCGAAGATGAAAATGTTCCAAAGAAGGTTGTCCGAGGCCCAACAAGAGGAAGAAGAAGACCAACCCACTCCGTATCTTGGCCGAGGCTTCTCTCACTCACCATGATACTCATTAGCCTCTTCCTAGCAGCTAGCACAAGAAATTTTGAAAGTTTTGAGGCATTTTTTGGCATTTTTGGGACATTGACAGGTTTTGGCCTTTTAACGGGTCTCACCCCGCGCGCGACCCTACATGGGGGCAACTCAGAACGGGGAAAACTCAGCGTTTTTAGAATTGTCATGCAAAGTTACACCTACCTGTGGATGGACTTCAGTTTTTATGGAGATTTGGGCCTCCAAAAGGTCAAAATACATGCAAATTTTGACTTTCTGCCCCTATTTTGAGTTGCAGAAAGCTGTCTTGGGAGAATTGAGTTTTGAGTGGTCAAATCAACTCCAAATTCAAAAATTCCGGTGGGGTTGGAAAGTAGACTCGCAGACCTTTCCAATGAGCTATCTTGCACCTGATTTGGACACCGGGAAGGCCCCCAAACAGGCCTCTCAATGTGCGCGACCCGTCAGGCACATGTGCGCGACCCGTCAGGGAATTTTGCATGTTTTGACCAGTTCGGCCAGAAAAACACTGTTTTCACTTGGTTTAATGTTTTGGGCATGTAAATGATGGATTTTTGTGTAATTTTCATGGCTCTATGATGCTTTTACTCTCCTTGATCACTTCTAGAAGATTCATTCATGTCAAGGGTAAATATTTAATGAATGGATTGGTTTCCTAGCTTATAGAGGCAAGTTGTTTTGACTACCTAGATTTTAGTGCTCAGTTTAGAATTAGTTGAAAACAGCTCCTAGAAGGATGAGCTCGACCCCTAGAGGCAAGGGAAGAGGTTGGCTTGCCTATATTATGTATTTTCTTAATCATTTTCAGAGGTTGGAAGGTTGGACTCTTGAGGGAGAAGCTCCTATTGTATATTTTACTTGTATCTCTGCAATTTGAGGAAAAGGAAGACCAGGGTTTTGCAAACATCATTGGGATTCTTGTGGACTCTTGTGTTGATGGTGTGTTCTCTTATTGTAATTGTAAGTGTGTTTATGTGTTCCATCTCTTTCTTTACTGCAGCTTATTAAACAAATGAAGTGATAAAGTTTGAATTCATGCTTGCCATGCTCAGCTTTCAAATTTGTTTAATGTTTATGTTTTCTGCTGTCTAAAGAGAATTCAAATCCATTGTTTGCTCTCTTTAGCTTTCTTATCTTTCTTTCTGATCACCCCCTTCAGCTAAAGACATCTACACAAGCTCCTACCTTGCCCCAAAGACCCCCTTGCAGAAACTGTGTCAAATCCCCGCACCCTAAATTGCAGATCCTCAATTTGCCACCAAAAACCCCAAAAACCTCCAAATCAACCTTTTAATCAGTTTACTAGCCTAATATCAGTGTTACCTTTGATTGGTCATCTCATTTCATTGAAAATTTGCCGAGATTGACCGGAGAGAGCCTTCTCCTGCCCTGTAGGGCTAGCTACGAGGCTGAATGGTTTGATGTAGCTTTGAGATTTGCCTTCTCAGCCTGAGGTGAAATTTCAAACGCTAACAACCTCTATTAAGGTTGTTATGTGTTTTCCTATTTCTATAGCTTCCCTGAACTTTCTATGGTGATAGTGATCAATTTTAACCAAGATGTAAGTTTTTTCAATAAAAATTTCATGTTTGCTTTTATTAGAATGTTCAACTAGTGTAGAAGTTTTAAAACAATTATGTTTTGTGTAAGCAAAGTGTTCTTGAACCCTACTCATAATGGATCATTTAGTTTCTACAACATAAGGTCTCCCACATGAACAAGGGATTAAATAAACACTTTTTTGACCTTTAGGATCAATGGGATCTTTAACTGATTTAAGGCAGTTATGAATGGTGCTTATAGGATTGAAGGTGTCCATAATATTGTTCTTTCTCATAATATGGGTAACTTTGTCAGTAGTTCCCATAATGTAGGAGAGATGTACTTTGCCGACAACATTGTCTAATTGTTTTTTTTATTTTTGGGTCCTTTATCAGCATTCGTGAATGCTCTTATGCCTTAGTGTCTCTTGTATCCATTATTTTTTAATACCTCCATAATAGGTCTTTTCTTTTTCCAAATTTTCCTTGCTTGAAATTCTCACAGCTCTTGTTGCTAGAGTATTAAGAACACCAGGTTTCTGAGCAGGATGATGATGGGAGCTAGCATTGAGGTATTTTTCAATATGAGTCCTTTTTCTATAGACTTGGTGAGACATGGAACCATCCTGACTTTTAGTAATGAGAATGTCAAGAAAGGGAATACTACCATCCACCTCAACGTCCATTGAAATTTTGACAAAATTAGATTGATTGTTAAGTTGCTGCAAAAAAATATTTATTTGTCTATTCCATGTGACCATATGATAAAGGTTTCAATATACTTTTATAACATATTATCAATAATCAAAGTACTTTTATAGCATATATTTCATTTCTCCTCTCCTTTTAGGGCTTTCCTAGGTTCCCTCTATCGGCTTCCTATTCTTGTCGACTCCCCCTGATCATTAGGTTATATAAATGTGTGTGTGTGTGTGTGTATGCGCGCCTTGTTTTTTGACTTGATCAAACCTTCATATCTTTCAATAATCTATATGATGAACCACATATGATGGTTTGAAATGTCGACAAAATAAATATCAATGCAATGGATGTAGAAACAAATTATACACACATACTCCCTTCTGCCATCTATTCGCATGCACAGAAGGAGGTCTCATAATGGTCCTAAAGGCCTTCATTTAATCTCATCGAGGGTGTGTTTCCAAGTCCCCTAGCTCATTAGCTAGGTGGGGTGGTGGAAACACCCCCTCTGGTTCTCAATCATCACCCCATCTGGGGACAACAATACTCATTTTTAAAGCCATGATTTTGATCATTTATAATTTTAAGCTTAAAAAAATAAAATAAAAAATAATTGTTTTTTGCACCAATTTTTTTAGTTGGGAGCGGAATTTAAGGTTTTTATTAGCAACATTACAAAGTTGTTAAGGTCATGGATACAAAACATAATAATTCTAGCCCTAAAAAATGGGTGACACTGGTAGCACCATTTTTTGAAATGAGGGTTGACATTACGAGGTTTTTAAGGCCATGGTTGCAAAAGGTTGTATTTTTAACCCTCACCCAAAAAAAATGTTATTAATAACACAATTTTTTTATCAGAGGTTAATTTTGGTGTTTTGACCCGAAAATATGATCTTTTAGAGTTAGAATTCTTCTTTTGAAGTCATATATCTCATTAAGTTGGTAACAACATTTGCCAAACATGCGATACTTCATATCGTAAAATCCTTCTTGAGATAGTGCACTAGGTTTGGATTACCTTATACTATTAAAACCTTGAGGTCGATTCATATAGGTCTCTTTTATATCCCACTATTCAAAGAGTTACTTTTCACATGCATTTGAACCATTGTTTTCACATGTGTCCTTGACCTCCAAATCACATATTGTTACTACTGTAACTAATGTTATGATATATGTGAACATTAGCAAGTTAATATTATTATAATTTCATTTGTGAATATGATTATATGAAAACAACTCCTTTGGTTAGAGAGGATCCCTTAGCAAGTTCACTTTATACCTCCCTAATTCTCCATTTGCATTACACCTACTTATGTATAGTCAATTGCCTTGCATCATCAGGTAGTTTGGTTAATTCCTTTGGTGTACCTTGTTGTAGTCATAGGATGTCATGGGAATTGATAAGGGAAAAGATACATCCATATAGTCTAAAAGAACAAATAATAATTAATAAATCTAAGTGATACAAGGAATAATTGATATGAAATTATGTAAAAATCATTTCCATATATAGAACACATAAGAGACACAACCATGCAAATGGACACCAGTGTTCATGTGAGTTATTAATATAATCATTGTAATTTAGGTATCTTATAACATGCAAGCATTGTTGATCGTTGATTTTTTCGGTGCGGCTAAGAATCTTGCATACAGTCGGATCCTAACCTAACAAGGCCCTTCATCTCCTGCGATGACCGCCTCTAGCGAGCCTAGCCCGTCTATCGATGCCCCTCGCCCCCTCCCCCATGGCTGAGCTAAATTCGGGCCACGGCGCTCTCTCTTTCAAAGACACTATAATTGGTCGTTGTCCAGACCAAGCCTCTTTATTCACTATCTTGGCCTCCAGCACAACCTTCCGAGCCTCAGGAGAGAAACCTGAAAGCATAGAATCGAGACAGGAAAAAGGAAAAAATAAAGAGATTCACTTAGCAAAGGGCACCACCTCTGTCATCCCCTCTTCAACAGAGGCAACCACAGTAAAAGGTCAAGTGCTGTAAGAGGAACAAAAAAAAACGAGTAGCTGCAACCCAATAGCCAAGAAAATTTCAGAGCTGGAAATCCAGGACTCAGGAGTAGCGACTTAAAAAGAATATATGCAAGAACATGCAATCATCTACAAATTCATGGGCATTTGGCCGATAGAGAAGCCCTGAACTGGTGGATACAAAACAAATGGACACCTAGGGGCGAAATCAAACTCCAGTTGGGATCCAAAGGATTCTTCACAGTAATCTTCGACCTCTTAGAAGACAGAGACAAAATTTTTGAAGGAGGTCCTTACTTCTTCAATTCAGCAGGCCTATACATGAGATTTTGGAAGGAAAACTTCACTCCGGAGAAGGAGGACTTCACAAGAGTCTCGGTTTGGGTGCGCCTCTATTCCTTGCCAACATATTACTGAGCTCCCTCATTCCTCAAAGGCATAGGACACCAACTAGGGGAGTACATAAAAATGTTTGAAGGCACTAGAAACGGACACTAGGTATCCTATGCCATAATTTGTGTTTATATAGATATCTCGGGAGCCCTCCTAGAAGTAATAAAACTAATCTTCAAGGATGAAGTATGGCTACAAAGTATATATTATGAATACATCCCCTTCAGGTGCAGGAAGTGCCATGAACACGACCATCTATTTAGAGACTGTCTTCTAAACAAAACCCCTCAAAATGTTGAACATGCAAGCAACAAAAAGGACAGCGAAGGCTTCACCAGAGTCAACACTAGGAACAAGAATAGAAGGAAAAAAAATCCTGATAAAGATCAGCAAACGATGGTAAATCAAAACCATTTTGATGCACTGGTCAACACACAAGAACAATCAGATCTGAACTACCCGACAGGAGATGAAGCTAGAGAAGAGGAGAAGATCAAAGCAAATGGGGAACAAGAAGATAGAGAAGCAAATCATAGAAACAGGGAAAACAAGCATGCACAAGAGGATACTAAAATGGAACAAATAGGGACTGAGGAAACCGCTGAGGAGGGCGCTATAGAAGAAGCATTGGAAGGGGTATACCTAGCATCCATAGCAGAAGAATGGAAGATAAATGAAATAGAAGCAATCCCAGAACATCAACTTCAAAAAATAGAAGGCACTTACCTCCTCCAAGAGGAACTAAAACACATTTTAGTCCATACTAGACATCAACACATCTAAAGGCATCATGGAAAACATTCCAGTAGGAGGGTACAACCCAAAAGGACCAAGCCGAAAAAGAGGTAGAAAGACTACTAGCCAACTCCTCCAAGAACTAGGTGCCAAGCTCATCAACGAAGGAAAGGTAAAAGCCCTAGTCCTAACCACTTCTCCTTACCTATGAATTGAATTTCTTGGGATATAAGAGGACTTAATGGTCCTGGAAAGAAAAGAATCTTGAAAAACAAAATCATGTCTGATTAATCTAACATCCTCCTTATTCAAGAAACTAAACTTGAATCAGCTCACTCTCCTCTCCTTCAAAAAACTTGCTTCAAGCATTATAGCTACCTAGCCAACTCAGCCATAGGATCTGCGAGAGGAATCATGACCTTATGGAAAAGCTCGAAGTTCGACCTCATCTCCTCTATGGAAAGCCACCACTGCATTACTTCGGTCTTGAAAATTATAGTATCTAATGACAGCATCTGTATTACAAATATCTATGCCCCATAAGGTGAGTGATTGAATCAAGATGTTGCATTATATCTCTAATTTGATGAATTACATTCACGCACCTTACAAAATCATTGTTGGGGGCTTCAATATGATCATGAATATGGGGGAAAGAGGGGTGGAATCTGGAAACTGGACAAGGACTCAGAAGCCTTTCTATTAATTATTGAAAGCCTCAATCTCATCGACATCCCAACAAGCAATGGTACTTTCACCTGGAATAATAGAAGAGGAGGAGAATGACAAATAGCTTCCAGGCTAGATCATTTCCTCCTCTTAGAGGATGCATACCTCACCTCTTGGGAAACGGAAGCTCGTATTCTTCCGCAAGCTGGCTCGGGCCATTGTTTAATCTCTCTTAAGTTTCATATCTCTAATGGTCCCAAGAATAAGCCTTTTAGATTCGAGGCCTTCTGGTTGGATCACCCAGATTTCCTGGGCAAAATGAGGCAATGGTGGAATAACTCTACAACCAGATCTGGTAACAAGATGTACACCTTTCAACAAAAACTAAAATACATCAAAGAGGAAATAAAAAAATGGAACAGAGAAACATTCAGCAACATCATCACGGAAAATATATATATATATATATATATATATATATATATACACACACAGAGAGAGAGAGAGAGAGAGCTCAAATGTCGCTCCTCCAGCAACATATCATTGAAGAAGGTATCACAGACCACAGCAAACAAGAAGAGAAAAAATTACAACAAAGTTGGGAGGAAAGAGCCACTCAGGAAGAGAAGCTATGGCAGCAAAAATCCAGAATAAATTGGCTAAAATGTGGGGAAAGGAACATTGCTTTCTTCCACAAATCGATGATCCAGCATAGAAGAAATAACAGAATTTTGGCTCTAAAGAACCGAGAGGGACACCTCATTCATTCTCAAGAGGATATGGAAGAAGAGCTAACTCATTATTTCATCTCTCTCCTTAAGGAGCCAAGGAATGATCAGGCTGAGGACGTAAAAAAAATTACCAAACACATTCCCAAGATCCTCACCGAGGACCATAACAAAATGCTTCTTAGAAAAGTTTCACTTCAGGAAGTGGAGGATGTAGTGATGAGCATGCCCAACGGGAAAGCACCTGGACCAGATGGGTTTACCATTGATTTCTACAAAGTCTGCTGGCCAATCCTAAAAAATGATGTCCATGCCCTAGTTGAAGAATCCAGAATCCAAAAGTCTATCCTAAAAGCCCTCAACGCCACCTTTCTCACTCTAATTCCCAAGGGCGATTCAACTGACTCCCCGAATAATTTTTGTCCCATAGCCCTCTGCAATGTCATTTATAAAATCATCTCCAAAGTCTTGGCCAATCATTTGAAATCCTTCTTGCCTCTTCTCATCTCACATCATCAATCAAGCTATGTGGAAGTTCGGAAAATAATGGATAGTATCATCCTCTCACATGAGCTAATCCACTCTCTTAATATGTAAAAGAAACCAGGTATGATTATCCAATTAGTGATCCGAATTGGATCCATGAAGAATTATCAAGTACCATAACTATATCAAATCAGGACATACCTCAGAAATTTATGAACACAGAGCGATTAGGAAGACCTTTGGACAGTGGTAGTTTGCAGCCAGCAAGGAATGATGAGGACCTCAGTCAAAGCGCGTTTACCGAGGCCCATGGAGATCGCGCAGGAGGCAAAACTGGCAATTGGGAAGCCTGGATCAGGAAACAGAGGCCATTTCTGATGTGCCCCAAGCGCTCAGTCGCGTGGGAAGCCTAGAAATTGTGGGGAAAGTGCTAAGGCAAAAGGCGGGTCCCATGCTCCAAAACCGGTGGTATATCGGGGGCACCCTTGGGCGATAAGCGATTTTGGTTGAAACTGAGCGATTCCATTCATCGCATGATGCATGTCCGGCGGATGAGAGAGAAAACTGCCTCTCATCACGCGCTAACAGTCGAGCAAGTCAATTGCTCGAAATGAGAAAATATCGTAAGATATGGGGGCTCCAGATCTGATGGCGGAGATTGCACCCGATGGAGAAACCGGATTTGACAGGGGAATTAAGCCGCGGCATGTAAAATTCTGAAGTCTGATTTGACTGTTGAGTTGGCGGATGAGTCATTCCATAGTGTGACTGAATTACCGAACCGTCGAGGAAGAGCTGGCACAGTTCGTGAGAGGACAAGTGGCCACTTCCCTGTGGACGATGGTGATGACGCAGAGGCAAGGAATTCCAAGCGAACAACAGCAAGCGATCCGAAGGGGCGGAAGAGGAATCGAGCAATCAAGGATAGATTGGCTTTAAGCCATGAACAGACAGAGAACAGAACACGAAAAAGAGAGAAGAAGCAAACGAAGACAGAGAAAGTGAGAGCAAAGAAAAGATAGTGAAGCAAGAAGCAGAAAACAGAGAGCCAAGCTGACCTAAGATAGCATCGAGCAGACAGAAGGCTTGAGAGGTTCAAGAAAATCCCTATGAGGATCTTTTGGGAATTGAGCACCACATTGGGCTCCTCCCATTAAAGACCAAAGAGGTCAAGACTTGGAAAGGGAAAGAGTCTGTGCACTCAAGTGGCTTGGGGAATCCAAGAACCACCCTACCAAGCATTATCTGTTTCAGGAGACTCAACTTGAGCTCCTCATTGTAAATCTTTGCTTTAAAGACACAATAAAAAGCCACCACTGAAAGTTGGACCGGAGACGTAGCCCTGGAGAATAGGGTGAACTCCTTATAAAATCTGTTGTTTTCTTGCATTTGCTTACTGTGTTTCTCTTGTTGTTTTCGATTCTTCCAGTGTCTGTGTATTTTGCAATCTAATCGATCCGTTGCCTAAAATAACATAGACACACACTAGCACATGAGTCTGTAATACCTTCATTCATTAATTCATTAACTGAGATCACTCACGAGTGATTTTCATATCAAGTGGTATCAAATCTTTAGGCTATTAAGGTTAGACAAGCTTGTGTTGGTTTAGCTGTTGAATGCTAACTAGATCAAAGCTCAAATTGGGAGAAGGAGAGTTGGTCGAAACTAATCCTGAAATTGGGAGAGTCTATCCTCGAAAGACAATGTCAAAGGAAGGTTCTATGGGGCCAAACCCTCAATTCTTAGATAGTTTCCTAGCTATAAAGTCCATGGTAGAAGAAATGTATAGGGACTTTAGAAAACATAAGGATGAAGATTCATCAGGCTCTAAGCAAGACAAAGGAGAAGATGAGTCACATTCCCATGACCACTCAAAAGGCAAAGGGAAAGAGGAAAGCTTTCTCACACCTCCTGATAGCCCTAAAAAGAAAGCATCTTTGATCAAACTAGATGTTAAATTTGATTTACCTATATATGATGGAGAGTTGAATGCAGAAAAGCTAGACAATTGGATTAGACAAATTGATGTTTATTGCAGAGTACAGAATATCGACTCAGACAAGAGCAAGATTCAGCTGGCAAGCCTATGCCTTGGAGGCACTGCCTTGGTTTGGTGGGAAGGCAGAACCCAAGCTGACATGAAAAGACATGGTAAGACTATCTTTGTCTGGAGTGAATTTGTTTCTGCAATCAAAAAGCAGTTCTATCCATTGGCCTACATGCAGCAAGCCATGATGAGTTGGCAAACTCTTCGACAGTTGAAAGGGAAAAGTGTACAAGGATACACTCAAGAATTTAGAAAGAGAGCATTGATTCTAGGAATCTCATTAGACTCACCTGAGACTCTGTTGAAGTACATTGGTGGTCTACACAGCTACATGAGGCATACTATCTTCATGTTTAATCCCACTAGTATAGATGAGGTATCTGTACAAGCTACTCATCTAGAATCTAGAGGAAAGAATGGAAGTCCAGAAGTTGGGGATCATCCCAACCCACTGCAAGCAAGAATAAGGAGAAAAGAAAGCAGAAGTGGAAAGCAAGGAAGGCTAACACTGCACAGAAAAGCAAGGCTTCATGCACTCACTGTAAAAAGGATGGGCATGATGATGAGCATTGTTGGATTTTACATCCAAAGCTAAGACCTAATAAGTTTGAGGGCAATAAGAAGAACACTGCTACAACTATTTAGAAAGATTTGGGGTCAAACTCGGGAGATGAAACAACCATTGCAGCCACAGGTATAAGAGGTAAGAATTTTGAAGCATCTACTAGTAATTCTGCACAATCTACTATTGATGAAGAAAATAAGAGAAAAAGGCATGAGCTTTTCCATATTCAAGTTATTTACAAACATCAAAAGATTAATACTTTGTTTGATAGTGGCTCACAAGTAAATTTAATTTTTGAAGCAATTGTAAAGAAGTCGAGATTGACAACTACACCTCACAAGAAACCATACCCATTAGGATGGTTAAATGATAAAGCACAACTACAAGTGACTACACAGTGCAAAATCAAGTTTTCTTTTGGATCAGCATTTGTAGATGAGGTTGAGTTAGACATAATTCCTTTGGATATATGTGGAATTGTTTTAGGAAGTCCTTACTTGTATGATAGGAAAGCTATTTTCTCTAGAGTTGAGAGCAAGTATCTACTTGTTAAAGATGGAATCAAATACTTTGTAAGAGCTCATAAGCTCAAGAATAATTATACTCTCATAAACTCGGGGCATATGAAAAGAATGATAAATTCATGAAAACAATTCTTACTGATAGTTGTAAAGGAAAAGAAACCTGGTAAAACCAATGTATTTGAGGGTTGTAATGCTAAACAGCAAGTTGATTTAGAAAAGGTTGTTTCAGAGTATGATATCTTGTTTCAAGAACCTAAAGGTCTGCCACCCAAAAAGGAAATAGTACATGATATTATTTCGCAGCAAGATGCTCCAATGCCTAACATTGGAATGTACAGGTTGTCCGCTTTAGAGAATGTTGAAATCAAGAAGCAGGTGCAGGAGTTGCTTGAGAAAGGGTTCATCAGACCTAGCACATCACCATGTGGGTCACCAATCGTTTTGGTGAGAAAGAAAGATGGCTCATGGAGAATGTGCATTGACTACAGAGCACTGAATAAGATAACAATCAAAAATCGTTGTCCCCTTCCTCGCATAGATGATCTTTTAGATCAATTGAAAGAAGTTGTTTATTTCTCCAAGTTAGATTTTCACAGTGGATACCACCAAGTCAGAGTTGCAGAACAAGATGCATGGAAGACTGCTTTCAAAACAAAGCAGGGACTGTATGAGTGGCAGGTTATGCCTTTTTTCTTAACTAATGCTCCTGCTACTTTCATGAGATTAATGAATGATGTACTTAGACCTTTTCTTGATGATTTTGTTATTGTGTATCTGGATGACATTCTAATTTTTAGCAAAACGTGGGAAGAACACTTAAATCATGTTAAGCAGACACTAGATGTTTTGAAAAGAGAAAAACTTCATGTTAAACTCTCAAAATGTGAATTTGGCAAAACATCTCTGAATTATTTGGGTCATATAGTAGGGGGTGGTGAATTGAAGATAGATCCCTCTAAAGTGGCAGTCATTGTAAACTGGCCTAAACCCAAATCTGCTACAAAAGTTAGAAGCTTCTTAGGAGCAGCACAATATTGGAGGAAGTTCATTTCTAACTTTTTCTTAATTGCAGCTCCTTCATGCTTTAACAGGATTGAACAAGGTGTTTTAGTGGGGAGGCAAACAACAGAAAGCCTTCGACACCTTGAAAGAAAAGATTAGTACAACACCTGTACTAGCACTGCGTGATCTTCAAAGACCATTTGAGATCCAAACAGATGCCAGTGACTATGCCATGGGAGCAGTGTTGACACAGCACAGTAAACCCATATGTTATCATTCTGAGATTTTTAATCCTGCAGTAGTTAACTATCCTACATATGTCAAATAATTGTATGCATTAGTTCAGAGTGTGAAAAAGTGGAAACATTACTTAATGGGAAAAGAGACAATAATACATATTGATCATCAACCACTTCAGTATCTACACTCCCAAACTAAGTTGCAGCAATCGAGACACTATAGATGGATGGGTTTTCTACAACGGTTTCATCTAGTCATCAGATATAAAAGGGCATACACAATAAAGTTGCAGACATGTTATCTAGACCCATTATAAATGCATCTATTATACTTAAGCATAATTCTGTGCTACATGAAAGCTACATTGAACAATATGCTCAAGATATAGACTTTAAAGATGTATATGCAACTTTAAGTCAAGGTAAATGAGTAGAAGAATTGAATTATCATGTAAAGGACTAACTCTTATACCATTGTGGGAAGTTATGCATTCCACAAACTGAAAGAGTAAAGATAATTAAAGAAGCACACACTTCTCTGATATCAGGTCACTTTGGGGTAAGTAAAACAGTTGCACAACTGCAAAGATTTTGTTAATGGCCAAAAATGAACGAGTCAGTTTCTAGATATGTAAAAGGGTGTACTATGTGTGCTAAAAGCAAGCCCAGCAACAGAAAACTAGGCTTGTACACTCCATTACCAGTTCCTTCTCACCCTTGGGAAAGTGTTTCCATGGATTTTGTTGGAGGACTGCATAAATCTAGGAAAGGTCATGATTACCTATATGTTTTTGTGGATAGGTTCAACAAAATGTGTATTTTGATACCTTGTAATAAACAAATTACAGCTGAACAAACTGCAAAACTATTTTTTGAACATGTATGGGTTCATTTTGGATTACCCACTTCCATTGTATCTGATCGAGACACTCGATTTGTGGGGAAGTTTTGGTCAAGTCTGTGGGAACTGATGGACACCAAACTGAAGAAAAGCATAGCTTTTCATCCACAAACTAATGGCCAGATAGAAGTAGTCAACAAGACAGTGATCCAGTTGCTCAGAGGATATTGCAGCAAACATCCTAAGCTTTGGGATGAACATTTGTGTTATGTGCGGCATGCTTACAACAGAGCAAAACATTCTTCGACACAGAGATATCCTTTTGAGAACTGTTTTGGTTTCACACCAAGGTCTCCTTTGAATTTTGTCTTTGGTAAAGATACCACAGTTGAGGGACACAGTGATGTGGACAAGGCAACTAGGTTCATTGAACAGATCTAAGAGATCCACCAGGCAGTACAGGAACAGCTGCAAAAGAGCCAAGCCAAATACAAGGCAAGGCATGACAATCATCGGATGGAGCATAGTTTCCAAGTTGGTGACCAAGTCTGGCTGTATATCAGCAAGGATAGGATGTAAGGTGAAGGTAAAAAGCTAAAGCCTATCAGGTATGGACCCTTCAAGATACTTGAGAAGATTGGTGAAAATGATTTTCGCCTTGATCTACCAGCGTACATGCACATCTACTCAGCCATAAATGCAGATTGCTTGAGATTGTTTGAACCCTCTCTAATTGAGGATCCCGAAGAGCAGAGTCAATTACCTTATATTGATGATGATCTAGGTGGATGTTGGTGGCCACCCACCTATCCCATTTGGAGCCCCACAACTGTCTCTTTCAGCTTTTTCAATTTCCTAAATTGTAGCAGTTTTTCAGGTCCTGAACTTCCGGAGCTATTTTGAGGCCCTAAACGACGTTTTTTGGGAAATCTGGGACAACATGGGTCCATGGTTGCTTCTCAAAGTGGTAGTGCTCGGATAGATCTTTCTAACGAGCTATTGTATGTGTCAAACGGAGATCGTAAGCCAAAGTTACGACCCCGGGAAGTTGGTGTACCAACTTACCCAAACAGGGCCCATAGTTTGGTGTTTCATCTTCTAGGGTTAGGTTTTGGAATGTTAAGGGTTTTCCATTGTTTCTCAACAATAAATAGGCCTTCGAGCCTCATTGTAACACAGTTTAGAGGCATGTAGCCACCACATCTCTTCTCAGAGATAAGCTACCGTCGCCCTAGCTAGTTTATTTCCATTACTGTTTGTAAGCATATTTCAATATTTTACATTAATGAAATGAAGTAATATTTCTGCTGCATATCTGTGTTTATGGTTATCTCTGTAATCTTTTTTGCATTCATGTTTAAGTCTGGATCAGTGGTATCAAAGCAGTCTGTTTTTTCTCTGTTTTTCTTTGCATGTCCCCAACAAGGTCGGGATATAAGGAGTTAGGGCTTGAACTGGTCGAACCTTTGCAAGACCAACCTCGCAAATCCCAACGGACTCCCATGGCGGATGAGAAGAAAGACGAGGGGGCAGGAGATCCTATCAAAATCTTGCTCGAAGAAGCCCTTGAGTGACAACGGAACGCGATGATGGACAGCTTTGCCCAGATCCTTCAGCGGCTACCTAGAAGCGACGCATCAACTTCCAGCAGCTACTATGGAAACGCCACGCCCTTTAAGGTACAAGTTAATTTTTAAATCCCCATATTCGAGGGTCAGATAGACGCATATGCCGTATATAAATGGTTAAATCTGCTAGAGGGTTATTTTTCTGTTCTTGAATTTTCGAGTAGGGAAAAGATTGTTTTCGCTCTTCTCAAAGCAGCCCCCCACGTCAAGGACTAGTGGGAAACCTACTGTGAGCAGAAGGATGAAAGTACAGGCTCACTATTTTCAGCCGCACCCACTTGGAATGACTTCCGGGATGCCATCAAGGAGCAGTACTACCCTGTCGGAAGCTATGAGGACAAATACATCAAATGGACCACACTGCGGTAGGGACGAGACCAAGATGTGCCGGAGTTCACAAACATTTTTCATACCCTTTGCACACAGTTGGGTATCAAAGATTCTGAGCTGCATCTGGTACTCAAATACGCGGCTGCCTACACAGATACATCCAGGAAGAGATGGGGTTCTTGAACATCTCCTCACTCGGCACAGCATACCGATACGCTGTCAAAATCGAGCAAAAGTTCAAACAGAAGAAGCGAGACTTTGGATCTCCAAATCCAAAGCCCAAAGGATAAAGCCAAGGCGGGGTGACCCAAGACAACTCATCGTTCCTTGCTGGCTGCAAACTGCCACTGTCTAGAGGTCTTCCTAGTCGCTCTGTGTTCATAAATTTTTGAGGTCTGTCCTGATTTGATACAGTCATGATACTTGATAATTCTTCATGGATCCAATTCAGATCACGGTCTTCGCACTGAAAAAGCTTTTGGACCACCAAAATTTGGTTTTCAAGCATCTACTAAGTGAGGGTACAATTGTCTCACTTGTCCAATCTCTATCCACTTTGCACTGCTCGGCTTTGAACCCTTGAACTCAATTCTGAGGTACTCAACATCTCCTATGCGTGTCGTCCTCACCTTCCTGTGCAGAACTGTGTCTTCCTACAATTCATTAAGATATTCAGGTAGCAGGTCATCTGATCCGGACTTAAACAGGAATGCAAAAAAGATTACAGAGATAACCATAAACATAGATATGTAGTGGAAATATTACTTCATTTCATTAATGTAAAATATTGAAATATGCTTACAAACAGTAATGGAAATAAACTAGCTAGGGCGATGGTAGCTTATCTCTGAGAAGCGATGTGGTGGCTACATGCCTCTGAACTGTGTTACAATGAGGCTCGAAGGCCTATTTATTGTTGAGAAACAATGGAAAACCCTTAACATTCCAAAACCTAACCCTAGAAGATGAAACGCCAAACTATGGGCCCCGTTTGGGTAAGTTGGTACACCAACTTCTCGGGGTCGTAACTTTGGCATACGATCTTCGTTTGACGCATACAATAGCTCGTTAGAAAGATCTATCCGAGCACTACTACTTTGAAAGGCAACATGGGTCCATGGACCCATGTTGCCCCAGATTTCCCAAAAAACGTCGTTTAGGGCCTCAAAATAGCTCCAGAAGTTCAGGACCCGAAAAACTGCTAAAAATAGTAAACTGCTACAATTTAGGAAATTGAAAAAGTTGAAAGAGATAGTTGTGGGGCTCCAAATGGGATAGGTGGGTGGCCACCAACATCCACCTGGATCATTCCTCCCCCCTTAGGAAGCAATGGTCCTCATTGCGTTGAGTTCCTCCCTGAGATGAGGAAGCTTCTGTTGAGCTGGGTCTCTGGTGAGTTGTTCTGCAATCTCTGACGTGTCCAGAAATGGTGGGAAGCATGGTTGACGACGGTCCACATTGAACACTCAGTGCAAGCCAAGGAATGGAGGAATGTTGTGCTTCGAAGCATTGCTGGCCGTAGCCTTGGTACTAGTGTAAGGACAATGTCAGAGTGGTCTGAGTTTCTGATGGGTCCTGGTAAGGCGTTCTCTCTGCAAATGTAACCAAAATTTGTCGCCCACCTGAAACTTGTGTGGTACCCCTATGGGTGAGGAGAAGTTGTCCCTGTGTTCTGTCATGACCGTATCCCTTTGTTGCTGCTACTGCGTGGAGGAACCCTTTGTGGGGGTCATGGATGTAGCAATGATCTTCCCCTTACTTTGGGAGCGAACCAGACAAAAAATAAATTTCCTAGTCTGTGATATGAGCTTGATGCCTTTCTTGGCAGTGATCAAAGAGGTGGCGGTAGGTGGGGCTACCTCCGGTATCCTGTATAATGAATTATCCAAAGAAATAATGACAGCACGATGCCTTGACTCATACACAGCATGTCGCCTCCACAAGTATGGTTGGCCTAATAATACATCACAAACATCCAGAGGTGTAACATCACACAATACCTCATCTATGAAGGGCTTGATGCTGTAGGGAAGGCGGCACTGCTGGCGAACTTTGAGATCTCGTCCTTCATGAAGCCACCCGATACTGTACGGCTATGGGTGTGGTGTAGTCGGTAGGCCCAACCGCTTCTCGACCTCTGCTGAAATAAGGTTCTTTTGGCTACCACTGTCGACAATGAATTGCAGTGGTGAACCCTTCACCCACATCTGTGAGTGGAAAAGGCGCTCCCCCTCCTCTGGGTCTTCGGGCTCATTCTTCTGGATCTTGGAGATGGCAACACTGGCACTGGGATCCGCATCAACGATCTGCTTCCCTTTGCCATTCCCCTTGTCAAGTTCTGGCTTAGGGTCGAAACATGCATCTGATTCGGAAGCCTTCAACTCGGCCACCAGCGACTGCTTGGTCCGACACTCACTTGTGTTATGAGTGGAACTCTTGTGGAACTCACACCACTTTCCTGTGTCCTTCTTTGGCTTCGTGGTGTTGTTCTTTTCTTGTGGCTTCGACGGGTTGTCTTGGGTCACCCCGCCTTAGCTTTGTCCTTTGGGCTTCGGATTTGGAGATCCAAAGTCTCGCTTCTTCTATTTGAACTTTTGCTCGATTTTGACAGCGTATCGGTATGCTGTGCCGAGTGAGGAGATGTTCAAGAACCCCACCTCTTCCTGGATATATCTGTGTAGGCAGTTGCGGTATTTGAGTACCAGATGCAGCTCAGGATCTTTGATACCCAACTGTGTGCGAAGGGTATGAAAAATGTTTGTGAACTCCGGCACATCTTGGTCTCATCCCTGCCGCAGTGTGGTCCATTTGATGTATTTGTCCTCATAGCTTCCGACAGGGTAGTACTGCTCCTTGATGGCATCCCGAAAGTCATTCCAAGTGGGTGCGGCTGAAAATAGTGAGCATGTACTTTCATCCTTCTGCTCGCAGTAGGTTTCCCACCAGTGCTTGACGTGGGGGGCTGCTTTGAGAAGAGCGAAAACAATCTTTTCCCGACTCGAAAATTCGTGAACAAAAAAATAACCCTCTAGCAGATTTAACCATTTATCTTCGGCATCTGCATCTATCTGACCCTCGAATATGGGGATTTCAAAATTAACTTGTACCTTAAAGGGCGTGGCATTTCCAGAGTAGCTTCTGGAAGCTGATGCGTCGCTTCTGGGTAGCCGCTGAAGGATCTGGGCAAAGTTGTCCATCATCGCGTTCCGTTGTCGCTCGAGGGCTTCTTCGAGCAAGATTTTGATAGGATCTCCTACCCCCTCGTCTTTCTTCTCATCTGCCATGGGAGGCCGTCGGGATTTGCGAGGTTGGTCTTGCAAAGGTTCGACCAGTTCAAGCCCTAACTCCTTATATCCCGACCTTGTTGGGGACATGCAAAGAAAAACAGAAAAAAAGCAGACTGCTTTGATACCACTGATCCAGACTTAAACAGGAACACAAAAAAGATTATAGAGATAACCATAAACACAGATATGTAGCGGAAATATTACTTCATTTCATTAATGTAAAATATTGAAATATGCTTACAAACAGTAATGGAAATAAACTAGCTAGGGCGATGGTAGCTTATCTCTGAGAAGAGATGTGGTGGCTACATGCCTCTGAACTGTGTTACAATGAGGCTCGAAGGCCTATTTATTGTTGAGAAACAATTGAAAACCCTTAACATTCCAAAACCTAACCCTAGAAGATGAAACGCCAAACTGTGGGCCCCGTTTGGGTAAGTTGGTACACCAACTTCCCGGGGTCGTAACTTTGGCATACGATCTCCGTTTGACGCATACAATAGCTCGTTAGAAATATCTATCCGAGCACTACCACTTTGGGATGCAACATGGACCCATGTTGCCCCAGATTTCCCAAAAAACATCGTTTAGGGCCTCAAAATAGCTCTGGAAGTTCAGGACCCGAAAAACTATTAAAAATAGTAAACTGCTACAATTTAGGAAATTGAAAAAGCTGAAAGAGACAGTTGTGGGGCTCCAAATGTGATAGGTGGGTGGCCACCAACATCCACCTGGATCATCATCAATATAAGGTAATTGACTCTGCTCTTTAGGATCCTCAATTAGAGAGGCTTCAAACAATCTCAAGCAATCTACATTTATGGCTGAGTAGATGTGCATGTATGCTAGTAGATCAAGGTGAAAATCATTTTCACTAATCTTTTCAAGTATCTTGAAGGGTCCATACCTGATAGGCTTTAGCTTTTTACCTTCACCTTACATCCTGTCCTTGCTGATATACAGCCAGACTTGGTCACCAACTTGGAAACTATGCTCCATCCGATGATTGTCATGCCTTGCCTTGTATTTGGCTTGGCTCTTTTGCAGTTGTTCCTGTACTGCCTGGTGGATCTCTTAGATCTGTTCAATGAACCTAGTTGCCTTGTCCACATCACTGTGTCCCTCAACTGTGGTATCTTTACCAAAGAGAAAATTCAAAGGAGAGCTTGGTGTGAAACCAAAACAGTTCTCAAAAGGATATCTCTGTGTAGAAGAATGTTTTGCTCTGTTGTAAGCATGCCGCACATAACACAAATGTTCATCCCAAAGCTTAGGATGTTTGCTGCGATATCCTCTAAGCAACTGGATCACTGTCTTGTTGACTACTTCTGTCTGGCCATCAGTTTGTAGATGAAAATCTATGCTTTTCTTCAGTTTGGTGTCCATCAGTGCCCACAGACTTGACCAAAACTTCCCCACAAATCGAGTGTCTCAATCAGATACAATGGAAGTGGGTAATCCAAAATGAACCCATACATGTTCAAAATATAGTTTTGCAGTTTGTTCAACTGTAATTTGTTTATTAAAAGGTATCAAAATACACATTTTGCTGAACCTATCCACAAAAACATATAGGTAATCATGACCTTTCCTAGATTTATGCAGTCCTCCAACAAAATCCATGGAAACACTTTCCCAAGGGTGAGAAGGAACTGGTAATGGAGTGTACAAGCCTAGTTTTTTGTTGTTGGGCTTGCTTTTAGCACACATAGTACACTCTTTTACATATCTAGAAACTGACTTGTTCATTTTTGGCCAATAACAAAATCTTTGCAGTTGTGCAACTGTTTTACTTACCCCAAAGTGACATGATATCAGAGAAGTGTGCGCTTCTCTAATTATCTTTACTCTTTCAGTTTGTGGAATGCATAACTTCCCACAATGGTATAAGAGTCGGTCCTTTACATGATAATCCAATTCTTCTACTCGTTTGCCTTGACTTAAAGTTGCATATACATCTTTAAAGTCTATATCTTGAGCATATTGTTCAATGTAGCTTTCATGTAGCACAGAATTATGCTTAAGTATAATAGATGCATTTATAACGGGTCTAGATAACAACTTTATTCTGTATGCCCTTTTTATATCTGATGACTAGATGAAACCGTTGTAGAAAACCCATCCATCTATAGTGTCTCGATTGCTGCAACTTAGTTTGGGAGTGTAGATACTGAAGTGGTTGATGATCAATATGTATTAATGTCTCTTTGCCCATTAAGTAATGTTTCCAATTTTTCACACTATGAACTAATGCATACAATTATTTGACATATGTAGGATAGTTAACTACTGTAGGATTAAAAGTCTCAGAATGATAACATATGGGTTTATTGTGCTGTGTCAACACTGCTCCCATGGCATAGTCACTGGCATCTGTTTGGATCTCAAATGGTCTTTGAAGATCAGGCAGTGCTAGTACAGGTGTTGTACTAATCTTTTCTTTCAAGGTGTCGAAGGCTTTCTGTTGTTTGCCTCCCCACTAAAACACCTTGTTCAATCCTGTTAAAGCATGTAAGGGAGCTGCAATTAAGGAAAAGTTAGAAATGAACTTCCTCCAATATTGTGCTGCTCCTAAGAAGCTTCTAACTTCTGTAGCAGATTTGGGTTTAGGCCAGTTTACAATGACTGCCACTTTAGAGGGATCTATCTTCAATTCACCACCCCCTACTATATGACCCAAATAATTCAGAGATGTTTTGCCAAATTCACATTTTGAGAGTTTAACATGAAGTTTTTCTATTTTCAAAACATCTAGTGTCTGCTTAACATGCTTTAAGTGTTCTTCCCACGTTTTGCTAAAAATTAGAATTTCATCCAGATACACAATAACAAAATCATCAAGAAAAGGTCTGAGTACATCATTCATTAATCTCATGAAAGTAGCAGGAGCATTAGTTAAGCAAAAAGGCATAACATGCCACTCATACAGTCCTTGCTTTGTTTTGAAAGCAGTCTTCCATGCATCTTGTTCTGCAACTCTGACTTGGTGGTATCCACTGTGAAAATCTAACTTGGAGAAATAAACAACTTCTTTCAATTGATCTAAAAGATCATCTATGCGAGGAAGGGGACAACGATTTTTTATTGTTATCTTATTCAGTGCTCGGTAGTCAATGCACATTCTCCATGAGCCATCTTTCTTTCTCACCAAAACGATTGGTGACCCACATGGTGATGTGTTAGGTCTGATGAACCCTTTCTCAAGCAACTCCTGCACCTGCTTCTTGATTTCAACATTCTCTAAAGCGGACAACCTGTAGGAAGACACAGTTCTGGACAGGAAGGTGAGGACGACGCGCAGAGGAGATGTTGAGTACCTCAGAATTGAGTTCAAGGGTTCAAAGCCGAGCAGTGCAAAGTGGATAGAGATTGGACAAGTGAGACAATTGTACCCTCACTTAGTAGATGCTTGAAAACCAAATTTTGGTGGTCCAAAAGCTTTTTCAGTGCGAAGACCGTGATCTGAATTGGATCCATGAAGAATTATCAAGTACCATGATTGTATCAAATCAGGACAGACCTCAGAAATTTATGAATACAGAGCGATCAGGAAGACCTCTAAACAGTGGCAGTTTGCAGCCAGCAAGGAACGACGAGGACCTCGGTCAAAGCACGCTGACCGAGGCCCATGGAGACCGCGCAAGAGGCAAAACTGGCAGTTGGGAAGCCCGGATCGGGAAACGGAGGCCATTTCTGATGCGCGATTAGCGCTAATCGCGCATCGCTGGGCAAAACCCCTCGAGAAGGAAAGGCCCCGAGCGCTCGGTCGCATGGGAAGCCGGGAAACCATGGGGAAAGTGCTAAGGCGAAAGGCGGGTCCCGCGCTCCAAAATCGGCGGTATATCAGGGGCACCCTTGGGCGGTAAGCGGATTTGGTTGAAACCAAGCGATTCCATTCATCGCACGACGCGTGTCCAGCGGATGAGAGAGAAAACCGCCTCTCATCACGCACTAACGGTCGAGCAAGTCAACCGCGCGAAATGAGCGAATATCGTAGGATCTGGGGGCTCCAGATCTGACGACGAAGATTGCGCCCGATGGAGAAACCAGATTTGACAGGGGAATTAAGCCGTGGCATGTAAAATTCTAAAGTCTGATTTGACCGCTAAGTTGGCGGATGAGTCATTCCACAGTGTAACTAAATTACCGAACCATCGAGGAAGAGTTGGTGCAGTTCGTGAGAGGACAAGTGGCCACTTCCCTGTGGACGATGGCGATGACGCAGAGGCAGGGAACTCCAAGCGAACAGCAACAGGCGATCTGAAGGGGCAGAAGAGGAATTGAACAATAAAGGACAGATTGGCTTTAAGCCATGAATAGACAGAGAACAGAACACGAAGAAGAGAGAAGAAGCGAACAAAGACAGAGAAAGTGAGAGCAAAGAAAAGACAGTGAAGCAAGAAGCAGAAAATAGAGAGCCAAGCTGACCTAAGGCAGCATCGAGTAGACAGAAGGCTTGAGAGGTTCAAGCAAATCCCTGTGAGGATCTGTCGGGAATTGAGCACCACATTGGGCTCCTCCCATTAAAGACCAAAGAGGTCAAGACTTGGAAAGGGAAAGAGTTTGTGCACTCTAGTGGCTTGGGGAATCCAAGAACCACCCTACCAAGCGTTATCTGTTTCAGGAGACTCAACTTGAGCTCCTCATTGTAAATCTCTGCTTTAAAGACACAATAAAAGAAGGCCACCACTGAAAGCTGGACTAGAGACGTAGCCCTGGAGAATAGGGTGAACTCCTTATTAAATTTTTTGTGTTCTTACATTTGCTTACTTTGTTTCTCTTGCTATTTTCCATTCTTCCAGTGTCTGTGTATTTTTCAATCTAATCGATCCGTTGCCTAAAATAACATAGACACACACCAGCACATAAGTTTGTAATACCTTCATTCATTAATTCATTAACTGAGGTCACTCGCGAGTGATTTTCAGATCAATTAGATATGTCTAAGGCCTTCGACAAAATAAGTTGGGCCTACATGAGAGCAGTTCTCGCAGCTTATGGGTTCCACAAAGAGAGTATCAAATGGATCATGGCGATGGTGTCTGGTGCGTACTTCTCCATCCTCCTGAATGGTTCCCCCTCTCAACCTTTCCAACCCTCAAGAAGCATTAGGCATGGGGACCCAAACTCTCCCTTTCTCTTTGTCATAATGGCTGAAGGGCTCAGTCAATCCATAATTGTGACCCTATATTACAATGATCTATCAGGTCTCAAGCCTCACGCTTCAACTCCTCCTTCCACACACCAACAATTTGTGGATGACACCCTGCTAATGGGCCTCCTGACTGCCAAAGAAGCTTCCTCCTTCAAGACCATCATGTCTAACTTCTTTGTGGCTTGTGGCACCTCCATCAATCAAGAAAAATCTAAATTGTTCTTCTTCAATACTCCTCTGCCCATTCGTAGAAACATTCATAGAATCCTTGATTTTCCCTTAAGTACTCTCTCCTCCAAATTTCTAGGGGTTCCCCTCACAAACAGGCCACTGGCCCGTGTCACTTGGGAATCATTGATAAATAAATTAGAAAAGAGGCTGGAAAACTAGACCTTTCGATTGCTAAATTTGGCAGGTCGTTTGGTTCTTGTAAAATTAGTTTTACAGGAAATCCCACACTACTTATACTCGGCTTTGGCTGCCCCAAAAGCAATCTCCAACGCAATTATGAATCCGCAAAGGAACTTCTTATGGAGAGGAGAAATAAAAAGAAGAAATGAGCTCTAGTAGCATGGGAAAAAACACTGAGCTCCCAGGGAAGGCCTTGGGAGAAAAAACTCTATGGCGATGGTTAGTAAATCCCAATTCCTCCTGGGGTATCCTATGGAAAGTAAAATATTCTTCCACCCACTCACGGGAGAAAATAATAAGGCTCAATGCCAACATAAAGGGTTCGTTAATCTGGAATCAAGGGTGGGAGAATCGGGCTATCAAAAAAAAAACATAGCTTCTGGGAGATTGGGAAAGGGGACAATGCACTCTTCTGGGAAGATGCCTGGCAGCAAAGTCCAGAACTCGAAAAGGATCAATATCAATTGATCAAGTTTGAGATGCAAAACAAGGGCAGGAGCAGGGTCTGTCACTACTGGAAACCAAGCACAGAAGGTAACAGTAGGAGAGAATGGATTGATCAGAAAGAGTGGGTTCCCCCCATCAACCCTCAGGTTTGGTTTGAGCTATCAATAGAACTACAAAAGAGACAAATCCTCCATGACACCTCCAAGGACAAGATCTGTTGGGGCCAAAACCTAGTAGGGCACTTCAACATAAAGGAAGCATACAGATACATAGCTCAACATGATCAAATCCAACCAGACCCCAAATGGAAATCAATGTGGGATAGAATACATTGGCCAAAAATTTCCATTTTCCTCTGGCTTGTCTTGCACAGGAAAATTCTAACCTGGGAAAACCTTCGAAAAAAGGGTTTTATTGGACCTTCCAGATGCCATCTATGTCAGCAAGAAGAAGAAACTTCAAATCACCTACTGAATGAATGTCCCTATGTGACTAAACTATGGGATTGGGTTAATTTGGTCTTTAAAGGATCGGATCGGGATCCCTCCTCCATCCTCAACACCATCTCTAACTGGTGTTCTTCCTTCTCCCACTATCCTCCGGTTAACAGAGCATGGAATCTCGTCCCGGGCATTGTTTGTTGGGCACTTTGGAAGGAACACAGTGCTAGAATATTCTGGGGTACTTCATCACAAGAGGAAATCACTCTCTCAAAGGTCAAGAATTGTATTTATGATTCGGTGGCCTCCTCTCTTCTTCAGGACACCAATGAAACTCCTAGCAGCATAGACTTGAAAATACTCACCATGCTGGATCTCCACACAGCGCCCCTTAAGCCCCCTCAAATTCTAGAAAAAGAGGACAAAATGAAAAATGGTCGCCTTCGGAGCAAGGAACTATCAATCTAAATTACGATGGTGCAACCAAAGGTAACCTAGGCCTAGCAGGATTCAGAGGTGTCTTCAGGAATGCTCGAGTGGAAATTCTATGGATTTACGAGGGAAATATTGGTTCATCAACTAATAATGCAGCAAAATTACATGCATTGGAACACGGATCACCATCGCGAAAAGCCACAAGATTAGTCCATTGATCATTGAAGGTGATTCAACTCTCGCTACACAAGTATGCAAGAAGCTCTAGCAGGGGATGGAAGCAACCAAGGTTTTGGATAATTGGCGCCTAAATAAAATCCTACAGAGAATTAAAAACAACATGGAATGCATGGAAGGGTTACATTTCCAGTCCATCAGAAGAGAAGGGAACAAGTTCGCGAACAAGTTGGCCAATGAGGGGACAGCAGGGAGCCTACGGCTGAGATCCAAGTCATGGCACAATCTGGAAGAAGGTGATCTACGTGGGCACTGTAAAGCAATCAATGTTAGGGACAACCAGAAAAATGAACAATAATTGTTCAACAATCCCGAGTCACATCAAGGTTGGCTCAAGGAATTGGGAGGATGGTGGTATTGTTGTGTATATGCCCTGGCACATCCTTTGTTTGACAGTCATGCTTGATATCCCACCCACGGCCCCTCTCCACTATAGGGATATCGCCTTTCTGTCCCATCAACTCGGTGAGGCTCCCTCTCCACCACCTTCCCCCTGTACCTCCCACGCTCTTACTTCTCTCCCCTTCCCTCGTCTCCTCACCCCTCGGGGCCCACCCGCCCTTATTAATTTCACCCCTCGCTCTCTCCTTCCAATCATTCCCTTTGTTTCTATTCTTTATCCCTTTCGTCTTTCCCCTGTTCTCTATTTGTTCCAGTTCTCTTGCCCTTCCATCCTCCCCATGGCCCCAAAGTGTAGCTCCAGTTCGGCTCCTATGCAAGGGCGCAGGCGCGAAGAGAGGCCTCTCATTGGAATTCCCTAGGTTCTCCCCCATCACCCACGTTGAATCCTTTGCAAGGCGTGTTGCGCTCAATTATGCGGTGGCAGTGAACCCTGAGCCCCAAGAGAGAATTGCTAGCCTTGAAGCTCAAGCTAGAGCTCTTCACAAAGGTGTTCCCTCGGAGGATGTGGATGCAGACTTTGCCTGGATACCCTACCCCACTCTTCCCAGAGCGCGATAAAATCTCTACGCGCGCACCATTGACATCTGGTGGCAGATGAAGACCATTCTGGGCATGGCTATGCAGGAGCAGGTGGAATGCTCCAGGGAGGGTGAAAAAAATATTGACATCATAACTGCAAAAGTTGTGATCTTCGTCGAAGTGGTTCATCATTGCTGCTTCATAACTCGTGAAGCTCCATAATACACAGTTTTACAAAAGAAGTGTACGGCCAAGGTCCATATGCCTATCGACTGTTCTCCAAGTATCAAGAAAGAAATGGCAGGGGCCTCCTCCAATCGCCCGTCCGTCATAGTGTCGTAGGAGGGGAGTATTCAAGAACAACCAATTACTCTGGACGACGATGACCTAGCTACTGCAAATCCAGAATGACTGCTGCGAGCACCTTTTGTTCTACATTTCCCATGGATGTAAGGTCACTGCTAAGAATTCAGATTCATAAATAAAGGCCCTCGGTGTTGTCTATCAAAGTGCAACTCAGTCCTCTGGTCTCTTTGTGAAGTCTACTACCAATCAGGTCTCTGGTCCCTTTTTGGAGTCTACCGCCAATCAGGTTTCTGTTGGTTTATAGTGCTCTGATCTCTGCAATTCCCATTGTAAATAGAACCCAATTTTTGTAAAGTCGCCTTGTATCTCGATCAAGCTGATAGCTAGAACAGATAGTGTAGTTATCTCTTGTGTCGGCAACATTATCCTGCACAATCCAACCTATGTAAATACCTCTTTTTTACATTAATATATCTTATCTTATTTACAACAAAAAAAACATGCTAGCATTGTTTTAATCAATTAATAAAAATCTTTCTCCTCATCCTCAAAATTCTTTATATCAAAAAATTGGCAATTCTAACAATTAGTTTCCTCTCTCAAGTTCACCAACTCAATGAAGGATGCATTATTTAGTTTCTTGTGGCTCCTTTTCTCCCCTTGTTTTCTAAAATTATACAAGTTATTACACCAATTGAAGTTCTCAATTCTATTATTTTCATGTTTCTTAAGAGGGTAGAAGAATTCCTAATATTCTTCATTGAAGATCGCATCTTGGCTTCTAATGGTTGGCATATCTTGAGATTGATCCAACATGTTTATATCCAAGAAAGACATACTTCACATTTTCAAATTTATGTTAGTAGAGTTGTTCCCTCAATATATGTGGCTATACCTAACCTACTAAAGGTCTCTTATTAGACCAAGATTCTTTAATATTGTATACAACATAGATTTCGTAAAACTCAATTTTTTTAAGGTTTTTGTAGAGATAACTTCTACTAATGACTAGTATATGTCATTCTTATATGGAGCATGGAGCATGCTTTGTCATGCTTTTCCCTACCATCACATAAATTTGGCTTGATGACCCCAATTATAAATTTGTTCCCTTCATACTCTTCTTTTACCAAAACAATGTACAAACTCCCTTCAAGTGTACTCTTTATCTCCATTATTATATCATCTCAATCTTCTTTTTGTCTCTTTTAACAATACTAAATCATGGGATGCTTGGAATGTGCTAAGAGCCTCATCCTTCCCTTTAAGGGAAAAATATTAAGATTTTCTAAGTTCTAACATCAATAATGTGATGAAATAGCATGCCCTACTAATTGATGTTTTCATGGAACTTAATAGATTTGCATGTGTTTTCTTTATTTAATTGTATAAGGGTATATGTCGCTTCCCATTCACCCACTTTTAAAATATCACAAATTTGCTTCAATATTCCAACGTCAACCCAATAACCATGTTCTTCTTATCCAAGGGTCTTAAATTATATTCATTTCGAAGTGCATAGAGTAATTTCTAAAGGTTTCTCTCTCCAAGTGCATATAGAGTCAAATCCATTTATCAATATACAATTTTGCAACTCTTCTAATAAAAATAAATAAATAAGTTAATAAATACATGAAAGCATTGGTGAATCACCATATATATAAACAAGTGTTGCAAAGTGGGGATCATATATAACATCCTCCTTAAATGTTCCCTTTGTTGAGTGGTTTCCATTTCTTTACAAGTTCTACCCAAAATTTTATCATTGCAATTATGTTTAGAGATTATTCATCCCCCATCAAAATTATTTGTAATTCAATTACCTAATGTAATCAAAGTAGACATTTCAAATAGTGTTGCACTGCATTAATATAGGATCAATATACTATGCATCTATTGAAAATGATGAAATTGTTTTTATCAAAAAGGATTTTCCCCTTGAGCAACAACATCCATTGATCAAAACTTATTGAATTTATTTCTACACTCATTGCTTTGCAAACTACCATAGTTTTTGCAAACAATGAACATTATGGCCTATTTTTTCATAATTGAAACATGTCATGTGTTTCTTCTCCTTTTTTTTGTTTTTCTCATTTGTAAAAAAAAAAATCATTATTTCTTGGAATATCAATTAGTTTCTATCATTTTTGTGTCATATAGAAGATGATAGCACATAAAGTAAAATTTATAACACTAATCCATAACTCCATGCTATTAGAAACTATAGAAAAACATCACAAGAATGTGTATTCATGATACATATTGGATTTTCCCAACCATCATCTTGTTCTTGTTAATGTGATCAAGCATTAATTTTACTAATTTGAAAATGAGAGTATCTTGATTGTATAAATCTCCTAGACCAAATCTCAAGCTTGGATGTGGTTGCAAAAATTAAAAAATCCAAGTTAGTATTAGTTTGGTTTAATCATACTGATGCTAGAGACTTTTGATTCTTCACATGAAAATTTTATGTTCTTCTTGTGTCCTTACACCATTGAGCATCAAACATAGTTCTCCATTGATATTTCTTGATCAATATAGCCCTATATCAAAGTGTAGTTTGATAACTCTAATAAAAAAGTCAACATAGCTATAAGACAACTTATAGAGTAAAAAGGAAAAAATATGAGGAAGTGTGTATACATCAAGGTTAAAAACATGTCAAATTCCAATATAAACCACTTAAACTATATTTTTCTGTATAAAACCTTATTCTTTCTTTATGTTTTTAGAAGCAACAATGAAGGTGTTTTTCTTAATGGATATCTATTGTCACAAAGTGATTAGTATTAAGAATACATGTATATAAAGACACGCACGAATGCATTCCTATACTTTGATTCATGCATCTTTGCATGTATTTTTATCGCATGGTATTTTTGATAGCCCAAAAAATTCACCTACCAAAAAGGGGGAAAGCTACTCGATTAAGGCCTCAATAGAGCATTATACTCATTTGGTATGGTAAAATTTGACTGATATGTGGGTTTGGTTAGTCACTAAAGTATATTAAGAACAAAAGTTTTTAATAATAAAAATAATTCTAATCTAATCTATAAAATCTATCTACTTAATTCTACAATAATTATAAGCTAATTCTCTTTCAACTAGGTAAATCACATACATAATGATAAATTATTAAGTTGTTGAAAGAATCCACAAACTTAATAATTTTAAACTAGGATGCATATGTATTTTTCACAAATATAAAATTAGTGTATCACAAAATATACATTGTCACATATAATATAAGATCAATTGTTGAGTTCAAGCAGATGATGAAAATGAATTTCACATGAAAATAAGAAAAAAATAAAAATAAAAACAAACTTATTAAAATGTAGGCCAATATAAATTCACTCCTTATCCAAGTCAAATTGATCATCAGATACAAGTCTTTGATTTTATATTCAAAGCTGACAAAAATATACAGTCTTGATTACAAATTTTTCCAACCCCTTTTCTATTGAAGGAACCGATCTTTATACTAGTCTATTCCTCAATATTCTTGTTCAAATTCCTCAAATCAATGTGTTATAATAATTTAAATGATTTAGCAAAAAATTATTGGGAAAATAATTTGATTATTTTTCTCATTCAATAATATTGATACAAGATTTCTCCACTTCTATTAAAATATTTTCTATCGTGCTTGTTTCATAATGTTAAACATGCTCTTTTCCTTATTGGTTCATGAGCAAGATATTTCTTCCTTTATCCTCTGCCTTTACTCGTACTCCTGATTTTCAGGATTACCCTATTCTTTATAAATCTATAAAATAAAAATCAAACCATTAATATACTTATTCATAATCAATTTAAGAATAAAATATTTACAATTAAAATGATTACAAGTCAATGGTTTGGCTTTAAAACTAATTGTTGGAAATATGTTTCTTAAGGTTGTGTAAATTTAAACCACTATGGAAGTTAAAAGGACCAGCAAAAAAAAGACTATTCTTTTGGTGTGTCCCGCTCCAGAAAGTTCCTACTTGGGATTTTCTTCAAAGACGAGGAAGGATTGGTCCTGGATGGTGTCCCCTCTGTAAAGATAGTATTGAATCAGTTCATCACTTGTTCCTATTATGCCCTTTTAACTCTAGTCTGTGGACCGAAACGTTAAGGTTACTTAAAATCCGTTATAGATGGGAAAGGCAAGGGACTTTGGAAGCTTGGTAGAAGTGGTGGAACGAAGCCTCAAATGACAGAGAGAGATCCATTCCGCTTCTCATAACTTGGGGGACGTGGCTTGCTAGGAATCAGGTCATCTTCAAAGACTTTGTCTTCCCGATTGGAAGATTGGCTGCAGAAGGAGCTGCTACTTATGAAAGTATCCCTGTTTCGCATGCTACTCCTACTTCCAGGTTGGTTCGGTAAGAAACTATAATATTTTCAATTCCGTGGGCTTATTATGACGGGGCCTCTGACATTAATGGATGCTGTGGGGCTGGTTTGATAATTCATTTTTCAAAGGAAAAGACTGTTAAAGCTTCGGTTGGTCTAGGCCAGGGTTCCAATAACTTTGCTGAGTTGAAAGCCCTTCACCTCCTTCTTTGCTGGCTTGTCCTGAGGAACGTGCAAGAAGTCCAGATTTTCAGGGATTCTATGAACACTATGAGATGGTTTAATGGGACGCAACTCTGCAGAAATTTCATTTTGCTTCCCCTGCTTAAAGAAGCTACTCATCTAAAAGGTATTTTCTCGGAGCTTTCCCTTTGTCACATCTTCAGGGAAAGGAACTTTGAAGCTGATCGCCTTTCCAAAGAAGGTGTCAAACAAGACATGGGGTCGTGGACAGTTTTGGAGGAGGAAAATGGGGTGGTTCGACCTCTCGAATAGCCCATTTTCGATTAGCTCTCATTTTTCGGAAAATTGTTCCTGTGCTTTGTACATAGTTTTTTTGTTTCTTTTGTTTTCACTTCCCTGTTCGCTGAACCTCTTCAAGTCTTTCGGGTTGTTTTCCTTGTAAAAGGAGGCTCGGATCGACTTGTTTTCCTTTCGCTTTTTCTTGTTTTCTTGAATCCTTCTCGTGACTACGCTGGATTCTCTTTGGACGTTGTTTTCTCCATGGTTTTTGCAGACCCTCAGTTTCTGTCTTCACAAAACCCTCTCTTGTGTGCCATCCTCTAATGGATACCGGGAGGTGTGCGCTTTCAGGTCGGGTCATCTACCCTGCTTCTGCCGAGAGTCCAGTGAGCAGTTTTTCCAAAATGTAATGTTTTTCTGTCATCCAAATGGGACTGACGCGCTGGCTCTTTTCCACCCAGATGAGGCTGTTGCGCTGGTTTTGTATCAACTAGCTGAGACTACTTTCTTCTACCTATTATAAGGCAAAGAATGAATCATTCTGAAATGCTATACATATGCTCTGTAACTCACTATTTTTATCAATAGATGGTTCGATTTTTTTCAGTGGAAAAAAAAGGGTTGTGTAAATTTGGCTTATTCATTTGAGAGGAAGCTGAAAAGCCTCAAGTGAACATGAACAGTCATGATAATTCCAAGAGACCTCTTAGAAGATGAAACTAGGTGCCAAAGAAACGTATTTATATGTACATTTGTTTAACAATATGCATCTCACGTCTTATCTTACCCTATGTTCCATTTACATAATTTTGACTCTAATTTCACTCAATTTAATCTTTGAAAAATAAAATTTAGAGTTATTAAGTTGCATGAGTAATGCTATGTTTGTTTGACAAATAACAAGTCATTTTATTTGGTGCAATCAGAATGGTTTATACCACATTGGTCAAGTGAAAAGATAATAAGTAATTTAAAATTAATATGATTCAATGTGTTTTGTCTTTTATTTTGGTATAGAGTCCAGTTGATAGCATACGTGGTATTATTTTAGCCTTAATCACATACTAAAATTACATATAAAACATGTGACTTTGACCTCCATACCAATATGTACATATCATCAATGACATGCCACCACATCCAAAGTATCTAGCAATTTACATGTCATTATAGTGTAGGCATCCAAATACTTTGAAATCCTCTAGACATCCAAGTATCCACGATTTTCAAATTACACATTCAATGGGTGACCTCGGATCTGAATCTGAATCCATATGAATAAGCATTAGGGATCCAAGCATCTGAGACTTCACAATATCATACCTTATAAAAATTCCAAGATCTTGATATGTTTAATGATGAAAGTGATCCAATATTCGGGTATTCAATCGTTTGTATATAACTTACAATTGTTAGCTCCTGGGTAGATATATTTACTCAATGAATGGAATTCCATCATCCAGGTATCCAATAAAATTATTAATTATTTCTAATGAGTTGTGTCATATCCAGATCATATCATTTAATAGCACATCATCAATACATGTTAGCTACCATGTTGGTATGAATGCCATGCAGAATAATACATTAGCAATGACACATTATTATCAATCAAACATTACAAATTCAAAAATCAGATCATAGAATGCTAAGTGTAAATAATGAGACCATAAAAATAAGAAAGGAAAACTACAACATAGAAATCTAGTATCTGGGCATTCAAATGAATTACAATAAAAGATAATTATTTCATCTAGATCCAAATAGAATTAATCTGGTACCCACCTCAAAAGAACCAAAAATATTTGGAAAGCATATGGATCCAGATATAGCTAATAATATTTGGTATGTGACCTCTTCAAAAAAGAAACATGTTTGTATTGATCTAGATCCATATTACACATAATTAGGCATCTGATATCTAGTTTTATCGATCTAACAGGTCATAAATTAAGTCTATATTCAAACAAAAGAAAATTTTCCTCTAAATTCTTAACATTCTACACAATAAATAAGATATCAAATATGTAATTATGCTTAAGGAAAAATCATTAAACAAAATAAAATAAATTAAGAAAAAAGTGTACAACATTGTGAAATAAGTAGCAAATTACAAAAAAGAAAGAAAAGTTGGAATGCTCACCATTATTTCATGAAGAATTCATATCATAAAGGGGGTTATTGTACCTACTACAACAATTGGTGACATAGCGAAAGAATTGATTATATATGTCATTAATGATATAGGAACATTCTTTTATCTAAAACATGTGACATTAGGCTTTCATTTCTAAATTTGAAAGACTAAAATAACCTATTATATTCAATACATGGAAAATATAAGTGTAAAGAATTCTAAATACTTAAAAATTTAAGATTGTTGTTGAAAAACTCATTGCATTAGTTTAATTCTAAAATTTTATTCCCTCGAAAATTCATAAAGAAAGTGTCCCCATGAGACCCATCATTAACACAATGGGTTCCCCTACCTCTGAACTCACCAAGTATGTTGTCAATATCCCGTTATAGGAAAAATAAACTCCTACTCTAAGAATTCTCACGACTTTGTAAAACTAATCTAGAACAAGAAAATGGAGCATGAGGACTTGGTCACTAGCTTTGATTTTGTTTCACTTTTTACGAAGATACCTCTAAATGATGTTATTCAAATTGTCCATGAAGTCATCAATCTCACAACAGTTAGACTTGTCGAATTTTGTCTACATTCTTTAGCTTGCAAGGTGAGTTTTATGAACAGGTTATTAGGGTTGTGTTGATGGCCGAAAATAAATCTATCTTGATTAGGAAGATGTAGATCTAGTCCCAACAGAGAGCGAGGTAATTAAATGAATGGGGATTTAACATGCCCCTTTTTTTATGGATATCAGATTGCGGGAAGAGTTCTAACAGTTGATATAGTGAATGCATGACATGCTTTGTCTGGAGATTTAAAACAGTGAATGATTAACCATCAAAACTAGGAAATAGTTCACTCAGTTTCAATAGTAATTAAATATATTTTAAATAGCAAACTTCTGAGTAAATAGTTACTTAGAAATTCAGTTTACACACATGAGCAAAGCAAAAATCAACAACAAATCCATGAGACTAATAGATCAGTAAGTTGATCTATAAGACAAACATTCATATTTAACAAAAGTTCATAATATGAAGTAATTTACATAGATTTTTCATTACATCAATGAAATTTGCATTATAAATAAAAGTATTCAAATACAAATTGGTGCACTTGGATCCCTTCGTTCTTTTTCCCAAATGGATATCCAACAATCTCCTCAAAATTATCATCTCTGTTGGTAGAAGGAAGAATTACAAATGTGTTAATTCTGCTCCATTAACAGAGATAGAATTTTGGAAATAAAACCCCCAATATCCTCGTATCTAAGTATTTCCCTTGCTCCTTAACTAAAAACCCCTTACGAAAGTGCTTAGAGCCTCTAAGTTGCAGAGAAGAGGAACCATGTCCTCCTTGATTGGAGCTATAAATCCTCAATTTTCTTCTTTGTTGGTTTCATTCTATTACTTCAAATCCTTTAAGCTTGATCTCTTTGCAATTGCTTTCCTGCCAATCCAATCAAAAATGAAATAAAATAAATTAATTTGCACATCAAAATCCAAAAATCCAAAATCTGGGAAAGCAAACTCTCAAATTAAAATCAAATTAAATAAATAAATTAAAAGAAAATCATGCTTCCCATTGATCACTATCAAGACTTCTATGGCTCAAGAGGACGGTCGTCAAACCAATTTGTAACAACAGAAGTTATGGTAGATGAAATTGTTTCAAAACAAATTTCTCAAAGTAATTTTTGTTACAATTTCATAGCTTAATCTTTTGCTTAATTTTAGGTATAGTTAAAAATAAAATTTGGTTGGTTTGATATTGCCAAAAAAAAATTCCACGATTCTAGCTTTCCAACGAGCCATCTTGGACCTCATTTGGCTAAATAAAACTCAAGATAAAACTCTCCAAAATTGAGGTGTCGAAATTATTAATGTACTAAAAAAATACCTATCTAAACAAATATCTGATATTTTTATTAATATTTACAAATTAAAATTAAATAAAAATTCTAATTATAAATTATTTTAATAACAAAAATAATTTAAATTAAATAATTATTAAATAAAATTATTAATATTTACAAATGAGAATAAAACAAAATTAAAATTATATTAAAATTTAAATAATTAATTAAATATTAAATATTAATAATTAAAAAATAATTATTAATAAAATATTGTTTAAACAAAACAAAACAAAAATGTGGCTTTCAGCTCATTTAGTGGAGAAAGGGAGGTATAAGGGATGAGTGGGTGGGAGTTACAAGGGAGTAGGGGAGGAGGGCTCCGGGTGGATTCCCGGAGGAATAAGCAGGAGTCCGGGTGGAGAGGTGAGGAGGAATGATATGGACCCTGAAGCCTTGAAGTGAGGTTCGTAAGGGAATTAAAAACCCTTGAATCTTGTGGTTCTGTGGAATGAAAAATAATAATTAAATAATTAAAAAGCAATAAAATTATTTACAAATTGATTATATTTAATTTAATTAATTTAGATTAATTAAATTAATTAATTAAAAATTAATATTTATAGATTTATTAATTTAATTAATTAATTAATTATATTTATTTATATATTAAAGTTAATTAAATTTATAATAATAAAGTAATATACATTTTGTACATTTTAAAGTCTGGGTAGTGAAAATTAACCAAATTTTGAATAAGCGTCATTTACAAACCGTAAGTCCAAGCTCAGCGAAATTAGAGTCATTGGGAAGTTGGCGAGAAACCACACATAATGAAGCAATCAAAATACAGATCTGAAAAATTGAAAATCTCATGAAAATAACAAAATAAAAGCATGAAGGCAGTGAAACAACCAAATTTTGCATAAAGGGTCCCCATTATTATTATGAAGATAACAAAGGAAAAATGGGGGGTTGTTGTTTTACCACAACAATTGGTGACACATTGAGCAAAACAATTATCTCTTGTTAAAAAGATAATGAACTCAATTTTAACAAAAGGTTTAAAAAAATGAATCATGTCAGGCCTTCAAGCATTAAAACATTTCCCACGGGTCCCACATTAATTGATCAAACAATATAAGTTCTAAGAGATAAGTATTTGAAACAAACTAAGTCTAAAATCATGAATCCATATTTTTAGGAAAATATATCATTTTAAATTTACCTTCTATGAGTGATAGCAAAGATATAGATGAGAAGTTTTAAAGAAAATATATATCCATCAATATAAATAATCTCCTTTACCCTACATCATTTTACCGCCAGCGAGCGTCCATAGCCCTGGCGAAGTTGTCATAATACCACACAACCATAGCCTCACTGCCAGCGAGTCTGTTCAATACCCTAACGGGTTTACTTGTGCTTCTCACACAAGTGTGATTTCAACCCTCTTATGGACCACTATTTTGATCAACTTTAAAATAGAGAATTGTTTTTTATTGGGTGAAGAGGGTGGAGTGGTACAAGAAATTTAAATTCAATGGATATAATACTCATAAAATATTGAATCCCTCACCTTTCCCTATAACTATCAATCTAGAGGCTCTTTATGTGAAGTGAGGTAAATGGGAGAAATTCATTGAATTAGACTCAAACTAGTTCTTTCCTTGAAAAGATGAACTCTACCACTAGGAAAAAAATATGTTCCTCCAAGGGAAAATAACTAAGAAAAGAGGGCTTTAGAATTCCATAAAGATGACCCCTTAAGGTAAATGAAAATTCATGAATTTGACAGAGTAAAAGTTCCCCGTACATGTCGACCAATGTGTGTAAGAAGAAATCTTTCATATAAATCTTGGTAGTATCACCAAAACCAATCTGAAGCAAAAGTGAAACCAACACTCAAAAATTTGTAAAAATAAGAAAGGAGATGAAAATTAAAAGCAAAATGTTGAATGAAAAGCCAAAATTAAAAACCTCCACAAGACGATTTGTGAAGAATGTCTCAACAAAAAAAAGTAGGAGGGACCAAATGCAAGTTTTTCTTAAGTTGTGATTTTTTAAAGTTATCTTGCAAAGTTATAATTGATTAGCCTTTTATTTAAACGAAAATTTTAGCTCTAGATAATAGTTATGACAAAAAGTGAAGCCAAATAAGACGTTTCTCCTATGGAAAATTTTCTTGTTCCAACATTAAGCCTACCTGAAAACATCTTAACGATTATCTAATAAAAATAAGGCTTATGAAACATACTAGAGGTTCATAGACTCCCTGATTTAGCTGGTTTGCAATTTGATCAGCATCATAACTGTTTTTCCAAAGCTCAAAAGCAAACAAAATGAGGAGAGTAAATTCCAAATATGATCAAGCAGGATTGCAAAGTTTTCAAAACAATCCTTGGAGACCTGCAAAAACAGAGCTTTAGATCAACAAACACTAAAAACAAAGCATTAGAAAATTGTGATAGATGAAAATGGGCATGTGAGACTTACCTTGAAGAATTTCACTAAAGTTTACTTGAAAGATATTGAATTTATTCAAAAATGTAACTTCTTCTATTAATTGGGATTAAAAGTATGAAGAAGTTACATTCTGTGAATTTTTCATTTTTCCAAAATCACTAATTTATTAAATCTAAACTAGAGCAAGAGCTAAGCTTCATGTTCAAGGATTTGGCAGTAAATGAAAATCATCAGAAATGAAAATAAAAATGTGCTTCATTTGAATTGTAGCAATAATTTTTTTCTTTGCTTTAGGGCCTTCTTTAATCAGTGATTTAAAATGTAGGAAGCTATAGGCCCACAGAAAATTTAAACAAGGAGGAGTCAAGCCTTTCATTTCAAATGCATCAATAAGAAGAAAAAAGAATGATAATGACTCATCTTGCACATTTCGAAAGCAAAGAGAATATAAAGCAGAGCACTTATACAAAGCACAACAATAGAAATTCTAATGAGAAAATAAATACTTCCCTGAACATTCTTGTGACTTAGAAAAAACTAACTACTCGCTTTATTCAAATGCTAATTTAATCAAGTCTTTAAATCAATCCAAAAAAGACCTACAAAAAGAAACACTAATGAAAAATAAAATTGCTAAAAAAGGAAAACAACACTGAAATGAAAACTAACAAAGGATGGGGATGAACATGTATATGCATACCTGGAACAATCTAATTGCAAGTTTACCTTATAGATCTCAACATTCCCTTGTGTATTTTATCAAACTTTGCATATGTTCAAAATCATATTATTATTCAATCTAAATTAAATGTTAAGTAATGAAATATTAATTTGCATCCACTTCATATTCACATTGAGGGACAAGAATGATAAAAGCCACCACTTAAAAATGCTTGTGAATCAAAGGCGTCTAGTTGTCACGATTTTTTTGGAACTTCACCATTTATGATTTTCTTTGCAAATAGCAATTTCAACAATGTGATGAAGCTTTGTGAAGAAAGATAATCAAGTGCATCAAAAGTGTGTATAATCTGAAGATATTAGATGATTGATATGCTCTAAGCCACTCTTTGCCCGAAAATGAAGGGAATATGAAGGGAAATATTTGGGCTCATTACTTGTCTATTGAAAATCTGCAATATTGAAAGAAATACAAACAGAAAAGCAATCTAAATTTAAATTATCTATTCCTAACCCTAGCTGCATGAAGGAAGATATGACTAGGTATAGTCATACTTCTAATGTAACCATTCAAGCATATTATTTTCTGCATGTATGTAGACATCAAACATCAGTAACAAAAGTATGAATATAATTAAGTTAACAAAAATAAATCTGAATGCAATAAACACATTTATTGCTAACATATTTACCAAAAGAATCTTATTTACAATCACTCTTTCTTGAATGTTTTTATCCAACCAAATCAATATTGGGTCATAAAAATATGGATGAATATTTGATAGAAAATGGAAAAGGTTAAATAAAAGAGAGGACAAGCAATCGTTAGTGTTAAATACATAAGACAAACTATTAATAATCCTTTGTGTAAGTGAACTTTCCAAATAACTCTCAAATGGATCAATGAAGTGTGGATGGAAATTTAATGAATCCATTAGAATATCTTCAATTAGATTAGATGGTTGGTCATATTGTGAAGGTACACTCACGAGTGCCACTTCTTATTGGTAATGCCTTTGAGAAGAAGGAAACATCTTATATGAGATGAATATCAAATGAAATTGGAAAAGTAGAAGCTCTTGATGCTCGTGACTAATGCTACGAAGTTCAATTTCATCTTCTTTTGCTAATGTGCCTCGCGAGTGTTCAATACTAGATTGTTGAATATGCCAGCATAAGATATCCAAGAATTGAAAAATGGAAGAAGAAAATAAACCATAAAATAACCATAACAAATGAAGCAACAATAGAAAAATTAGATCATTATTAAGATTAATGTTACAACTGGTGTTACAACTAATATTACAACACAGTAGGGACTCGTTTGAAGTGATTTTCTCTTCACAAGAATTAGCCATAATAATTCAATTGGAGAAATTACTGGAATTAACTTGTGAATAAGGAAAAGACTCAAAATTATGAACACGAATGAAATTTTAATCATTGTAAGAATCATAAATTGGGATGGATTCTTGAACACTGAAATCATCAAAATGATTAAATGTTTGAAAATGAGAATTTATTGGAACAATTTCTAAATTGAGGTTTTCTTCATTTTCAAATATGGCTTGACTTTGAACATGATGATTAACTAAAGAGTAAGATAAATCAATATTGTCTATGTCTAAGTATCGGTCATAAATGGCTTCACAACATTCATTAAAATTCTCTTCCTTCTCATAAGATACATTAGAACAAGAAGAATGGTTGAGCATCTTTTCAGTATTGTTGAAAGAATGATCATGGAATTTTTCTTTACTCTAATAAAAGCTAATTGATAATTCATTTATGTCAGCTCCTCTGCTCTCTGGAATAGCATCTATGCAAATAGGAATTGTAGACTGAGAAAGAAATGAATTGTTATCAGCGAAAAGATCAGGGTAAAGAGAGAAATGAGAATTGAAAGAAATGAACCTGAATATTTCTTTGTTTTCATATTCTTGTGCATTTTATTCAATGCCAGTTTCATATTCATGATCATTCATTTAGCTAATCATACTTTCTTGAAGATTGATACTTGGATGCCTTAGATTTTATAATTGACCAACATGAGAAAATTCATAAATTTTTGTGGAAAAATGCACTTTATTAGAATCTTCAATCTATGTTTGTGTTTGTTGATCTTCTGATTTTATTTCTTATTGATTTTCTAATTTTATTTCTTGTGGATTTTAAATTTCATTAGCAACTCACTCTTCATATTTGATGTGCTTATCTTCTTGAAGTTGATTGTCAAACACTTATAAGCTTTGTAGTTGTGATTTGTTAACATGAGAGAGAGCATCATGGTCGTCATTAACACTATAGGAAGTATGAAGTAATTCTAGGAATTTATCATACATGTGTGATGCAATTTCATCATGATTGGCACGAGCATCCTCTATAGGTGAAAATTCAGTCATGTTAATAGTAATTGAAGAAGACTCATTAAATCTTGAAATTGTTTCATTGTAGGGATTTGGAATACAAGGAAGGAAAACTAATTCTCTAAACCATCTTGTTAATTGATACTCACGGGGGAAATCTTCATAATGGAATTGAAAACAAACTAATTTAAACTTAATAAGGAAATCATTCAAATACACATCTGCAAATCAGCGAAGTTCTTCAAGTTGATCGCACACCTTTTCATGGTTGTAATCCTGAAAAGCATGTAAGAAATTTTTTACAAACTCATCCCAAGTGTGAATGGAGGAAAATCGTAATGATTCACACCAGTGTTTTTCCAAAACTGTCAAAGCAAGAGTAAACATCCTGCACATCACACCTTCTTCAATCTCAAAATTATTACAATTTAAAATGAACTGAAGAACATGATCAAAAGTAGAGACATTCTTCTTACCATTAAAATTTGTTTTTGACAAGAGTTTTACTACCTGAATTGGAGTGGAGGCAGATGGAAGTATAGTGAAGCAAATCCAAAGAGGTCATTTAGAAGGAGCCATTGAAAAATATAAAACTTTTCAAAACAGAAAATCTTTAAAGAAACAATTTATCGCAACCCTTCTTCTAGTGCCAAAAATGTTGATGGCTGAAAATGACCTCATCAACATTTGGGAAGGCCATCCAGTTAGAGTCTCAAATCAGACTTTTGTCCATTTAAATGATAGCTCTAACTGGTTCTATTAGATCCAGTTACCCCCTCTCTCCCCCTATTGACTTGTGATATTCTAATACTCACCAAACAAGAAGAGAGATGTCAGATATACCTCCTTGTTGCATGCTTGCAAGAAAGTAGTCCTTAAGATGAATTGAGGGCTCAACCAAGCTAAAATAAAGTTTATCCTTGTATAAGAGGACTTATAAAATGCAATATTTAAATCTAAATGCAAGTATACTCTAAGATGAAAGTGGCAGAAAAATAAATCTAACTCGATTAGGAAGACGTAGATCTAGTCCCAACTAAGAGCGAAGTAATTAAATGAATGGGGATTTAACATGCTCCTTTTGTGGGGAATATCATACTACAGATAAAGTTATAATAGTTGATATAGTGAATGCATGACATGCTTTGTTTGTATATTCAAAAATGTGAATGATTAACCATCAAAATTAGGAAATATTTCACTCAATTTCAATGGTAATTAAATTTATTTTAGATAGCGAATTTCTAATTAAATAGTTACTCAAAATTTTGATTTACATACATGAGTAAAGCAAAAATCAAAAACAAATCCTTGAGACTAATAGATCATAAAGCTAATATATAAAACAAACATTCATATTTAAAACAAGTGTATAATATGAAGTAATTTACATAGATATGTCATTACATCAATGAAATTTGCGTTATAAATAAAATTATTCAAATACAAATTGGTGAACCTAAATACCTTCGCTCTTTTTCCTAAATGGATCTCCAACAATCTCCTCAAAATGATCAACTCTACTAGTAGAAGGAAGAATTACAAAAGTGTTAGTTCTACTCCATTAACAGAGATAGAATTCTGGAAAGAAAACCCCCAATATCCTTAGATCTGAGTATTTCCCCTGCTCCTACATCTAAAAACCCCTTACAAAAGTACTTAGAGACTCTAAGTTGCAAAGAAGATGAATCTTGTCATCATTCTCTAATCTGATATTTATAATTTACAGAAGGATTTTAGAAATAGAGAGTTATTGAAGGTGGGTTTTTAGATCCTTAATTGGAGGTGCAAATCCTCCATTTTCTTCTTTCTTGGCCTTGTTCTATTGCTCCAAATCCTTTAAGTTTTATATCTTTGCAATAACTATCCTGCCAATCCAATCAAAAATGAATAAAATAAATTAATTTGCACATCAAAAAAAAAAAAAAAAAAAAAAAACTTAAGAAAGCAATCTCTCAAATTAAAATTAAATTAAATTAATTAATTAAAATAAAAACATGCTTCCCATTAATCATTTTCAAGACTTCTATGGCTCAAGAGGGTGGTCGTCAAACCAATTTGCAACAACAGAACTTATGGTAGATGAAATTGTTTCAAAACAAATTTCCTAAATTAAGTTTTGTTACAATTTCGCAACTTTGTCTTTTGCTTAATTTTAAACATAGTTATTAACCAAATCTGATTGGTTTGATGCTGCCAGATTGTTTTTCATGATTCCAGCTTTCTAATGAACTATCTTGGGCCACATTTGGCCAATTAAAACTCAAGATAGAGCTATCCAAAATTGATTTGTCAAAATTATTAATGTGCTAGAAAATGCATACCTGGAAAAATGTCTAATATTGCTATTAATATTTACAAATTAAAATTAAATAAAATTTCTAAATTTAAACTATTTCAAAAACAAAAATAATTTGAATTAAATAATTATTAAATAAAATTATTAATATTTACGAACTAAAATAAAATAAAATTAAAATTATATTAAAATTTAAAATATATATGCCCATGGGGCTTTGGATTGACGGTCAATGGGTGCACTGTTAAGGCACTCCTTGCAATAGGTCACTGGTTCAAATCCCCAGTGGGTGCTTACCTATGATCTGATATTCACCCTATGAGTGCCATCAGTTAAAGATTTATTAAACTAAGGTATTACAGACTCATGTGCTGGTGTGTGTTTTGTGTTATTGAAACAACGGATCGATCAGATTGCCAATACACAGACAATAAAATGGAAAGACAGCAGAGAAATATAGTAAGCAACACAAAGACACAAACAATTTTAATAAGGAGTTCACCCTATTCTCCAGGGCTACATCTCCGGTCCAGCTTTAGTGGTGGCCTTGTTTTATTGTGTCTTTCAGCAGAGAAATTACAATACAGGGACTTAATATGAGTTCTCCTAAAGCAGATTTTGCTTGGCAGGGTGGTTCTTGGATTCCCCAAGCCACTTGGAGTACACAGACTCTTCTTCTTCCTACCAGCTTTGTGACCTCTTGGTCTACAGTGGAAAGAGCCAAATGTGATGCTCAGTCCAGACAGATTCCTCTATGGGAAGGCTTGAATCTTCAAGCTCTCTGGTGCTCGACGCTGCCTGTGGTCAGCTCAGCCCTCTGTCTCTTCTGCTTGGCTTTACTGTTCTCTATGTTTAGTCCTCCTCTCAGGGTTCACTGTTCATTGTCTCTCTTGGTCGCTTGGACTCTTCTCAATTCTGACTCCAAATCAACTCTAACTGATTCGACTGTCTTTGTTCATGGCTTTAGCCATTCGATCCCTATGCCTGTTCGGTTCCTCTTCCGCCTATGTCAATTCACCTTCTGCAGTTGTGCTTGGAGTTCCCCGTGTTTGGCGTCATCATGAACACTTAGGGAGTGGCCACTTGTCCTCCTCTAAATGGCGCCAGCATGCTTCGTCAGTTCGTTTCTTCAGTTACGTCGTGGATGCGTTCTTCCTCCACTGTGGCAGTCAAACGGATTCCATATCCTTTTAGAATGCGACTTAATTCCCTGTCGATTCCGCTTCTTTCCATCAAGTGCAATCTCAGTCGTCCGATCTAGGCCCTCCAGATCCGACGCCATACGCACGTTTCACGCGGTTGACTTGCTCAACCGATAGCACGCGATCAATGGTGGTTTTCTCTCACCTCCACCTGCCACGCATCGATCGATGTATGGAATCGCTCCGCTCCTATCCAAAACATCTTACCGTTTAAGGGCACCCCGATCAATACCACCAATTTTCCAGCGCGTGGGTCCCACCTTCGTACATTAGCGTTTTTCGCTTTTTCTGCCCACAATTTCCAGGCTCCCGATGTGACTGAGTGCTCGGGCTCCCCCTTCAGGGCCCCCTTCGCCTAGCGACCTTGTCCTTTTCCCATTCTGGGGCTCCCAGGGGCTACTTTGGCCTCCTGCGCAGTCTCCATGGGCCTCAGTCAGCGCGCTTTGACCGAGGTCCTCGTCGTTCCACATCGGTTTCCATGGCCACTGGTTCAGGGTGTTTTTTATACTGTTTTGGATTTCCTTAGAGATTTGTTCGACCCGATTCAGTCATGGTTCTCGACATTCTTTCTATGGATCCAATTCGGATCACAACCTCCCTACTAAAAAAGCTTTTCGACCACCAAAAGTTGGTTTTCAAGCATCGACTAAGTGAGGATATTGTTTCTTCACTTGTCCAATCTCAATCCACTTTTTGTTGCTCGGCTTTGAACCTTTGAGCCCAATCTTGAGGTACTCAACTTCTCCCCTGCACATTGTCTTCACCTTCCTGTCCAGCACTGTGTCTTCCTGCAACTCATTGAGGTATTCAGGTAGCAGGTCATCAATAGAAGGCAATTGAATCTTTCTGAACTCTTAAGTATACCCTTGTACACTTTGCCCATTCAACTGCCGAAGAGTTTGCCAACTCATCATGGCCTACTACATGTAGGCCAATGGATAGAACTGTTTTTTGATTGCAGAAACAAAGTCACTCCAGACAGAGATGGTCTTACCATGGCTTTTCATATCAGCTTGGGTTCTACCTTCCCACCAAACCAAGGCAGTGCCTCCTAGGCGTAGGCTTGCCAGCTGAATCTTACTCTTGTCTGAGTTTATGTTCTGTACCCTACAATACACATCAATTTGTCTAATCCAATTGTCCAATTTTTCAGCATTTAGCTCTCCATCATATATAGGCAAATCAAATTTAACATCTAACTTAATCAAAGATGCTTTCTTATTATGTACAGGGCTATTAGGAGGTGTGAGAAAGTTTTCCTCTTTCCCCTTTCCTTTGGAGTTGTCATGGAAGTGAGACTCATCTTCTTCTTTCTCTTGCTTAGAGCCTGATGCATCTTCCACCTTTTGCTTTCTAAAGTCTCTGTACATTTCTTCAACCATAGACTTTATAGCTAGGAAACTCTCTATGAATTGAGGGTCTAGCCCCATAGAACTTTCTTCTGACATGGTCTTTCGAGGATAGACTCTCCCAATTTCAGGATTAGTTTCCACCAACTCTCCTTCTCCTAATTTGAGCTTTGATCTTCTGAGCATTCACGGCTATACCAACACAAGCTTGTCTAACCTTACAACCTTGAGCTCTGATACCACTTGATTTGATATTCACCCTATGAGTGCCATCATTTAAAGATTTATTAAACTAAGGTATTACAAACTCGTGCTGGTGTGTGTTCTGTGTTATTGAAACAACGGATCAATCAGATTTCCAATACACAGACAATAAAATGGAAAGACAGCAGAGAAATACAGTAAGCAACAAAAAGACACAAACAATTTTAATAAGGATTTCACCCTATTCTCCAGGGCTACGTCTCCGGTCCAGCGTCAGTGGTGGCCTTGTTTTATTGTGTCTTTCAGCAGAGAAATTACAATACATGGACTCAATATGAATTCTCCTGAAGTAGATTTTGCTTGACAGGGTGGTTCTTGGATTCCCCAAACCACTCAGAGTACACAGACTCTTCTTCTTCCTACCAGCTCTGTGACCTCTTGGTCTACAGTGGAAAGAGCCAAATGTGATGCTCAGTCCAGACAGATTCCTCTATGGGAAGGCTTGAATCTTCAAGCTCTCTGATGCTCGATGTTGCCTGTGGTCAGCTTGGCCCTCTGTCTCTTCTGCTTGGCTTTACTGTTCTCTGTGTTCAGTCCTCCTCTCAGTGTTCACTATTCACTGTCTCTCTTGGTTGCTTGGACTCTTCTCAATTCTGACTCCAAATCGACTATAACTGATTCGAATGTCTCTGTTCATGGCTTTAGCCATTCGATCCCTATGCTTGTTTGGTTCCTCTTCCGCCTGTGTCGGTTCACCTTCTGCAGTTGCGCTTGGAGTTCCCCGCGTTCGGTGTCATCATGAACACTCAGGGAGTGGCCACTTGTCCTCCTCTAAATGGTGCTAGCATGCTTCGTCGATTTGTTTCTTCAGTTACGTCGTGGATGCATTATTCCCCCACCGTGGCAGACAAACGGATTCCAAATCCCTTTAGAACATGGCTTAATTCCCTGTCGATTCTGCTTCTTTCCATCGAGTGCAATCTCAGCTGTCCGATATGGGCCCTCCAGATCCGATGCCATACGCATGTTTCACACGGTTGACTTGCTCGACCGATAATGCGCGATCAACAATGGTTTTCTCTCACCTCCACCTGCCATGTGTCGATCGGTGTATGGAATCGCTCCGCTCTTGTCCAAAACCTCTTACCGTTTAAGGGCACCCCGATCAATACAGTTGGTTTTCCAGTGCGTGGGTCCCACCTTCGTACATTAGCGTTTTTCGCTTTTTCCGCTCGCGGTTTCCTGGCTCCCGATGTGACTGAGTGCTCGGGCTCCCCCTTCAGGGCCCTGTTGGCCTAGCGGTAAGCGCTAATCACGCATCAAAAACCTCGTCCTTTTCCCATTTCGAGGCTCCCAGGGGCTACTTTGGCCTCCTGCGCAGTCTCCATGGGCCTCGGTCAATGCGCTTTGACCGAGGTCCTCGTCGTTCCACGTCAGCTGCCATGGCCACTAGTTCAGGGTGTTTTTGATATTGCTTTGGATTTCCTTAGAGATTTGTTCGACCTGATTCAGTCATGGTTCTCAACAGTCTTTCTATGGATCCAATTCGGATCAACCTACCAAGAAAAAATTTAAAAAAAATATATATATATATATAGATAATTAATAATTAATAATGAATAATGAATAATTAAAAAACATGTATTAAAAAAACAAAACAAGTGGTTTTTGATTCATTGAAATATCGACCCACAAGGAGGGCTCCCATGACATAAGGAGAGATTGAAAGGGGAGCTGGGGGGCCTAACGGACCAAAGAGGGTCGGTCAAGCCCATCGCTTCACCCCAACATGAGAGGCTCGGCTATGAGGGAAAGTGTCGGCTAACGAGGGGATCCATCGAGCCGGTGTTGTAGCCTTCAGACGGAGGGGCAAGGATTTTGATGCATCAAAGTAAGATCCAGGTCGGTCATAGATTTCTCGAAAGCCTGTCCCATAGCACTGTAGCTCATCCGATGAGCGAAAGCATACCATCAAGGGGCTTTAGAATTGGGCCCTCAAGGTTCAGGTTCCCAGCTATAAAATCCAGTTTCTTGATCGAAATTGGAAATCAAATGAAATCCAATCACTTCGATGAGATCCACTCATACCCTCACATCCTGCGTCCCTACTTCTGTTACTCAATTCATCGTTCCCGATGTCCTCAGTATATATATATATATATATATATATATATATATATATATATATATAATTGATAATTAATAATGAATAATGAATAATTAAGAAACATGTATTAAAAAAAAAACAAGTGGTTTTTGATTCATTTAATGAGACTAGAACTTATTCTAAGTATAAAGGATGAGTGGGTAGGAATTATAAGGGAGGAGGGAGAGGAGAGCCCGAGGTGGGGACCCAAAGGAATAAGGAGGAGCCAGGTGGAGAGGTGAGGGAGGAGTGATAAGGAGCCTGGAGCCTGGAAGTGAGGTGATCCTGTAGTGGGAAGAGGAGGGAGATTAGGGGAGGCTCACATGGGAGGTGGGACCTCCTTCTTATATTATAAAAAATAACTACAGCGATTTTAAAAGCATAGTCCATATTCACTTAAAAACTATATCTATTTTTATTAATGATGCCCGAATGCCTGGAAGGATTTAGAATTTGTAATTTAATTTTGATATGGCCTTCAGGTATGTTTAATTATTATATTTTTTATTAATATTTATTATATATTACAATATGTACATAAAACTCTTGAATCTGGTGGTTTTGTAGGATGAAAATTAATATTTAATTAATGATAATTAAAAAAAGTTAAATAATTAAAAAATAATAAAATTATTTACAAATTAATTATAGTTAACTTAATTAATTTAGCTTAATTAATTAAAAATTAATATTTGTAGGTTTATTAACTTAATTAATTAGAGTTAATTAATCAAACTAATTAAATAATTATATTCGTAAAAAAATTGTAAGTTTGGCAAGACTACATTTTCAACATGTCTAATATATCACCCCGATCGGGTGGGGAATTGAACCGCTGACTTCACATCAAGGAGTGTTTTAACAGAATACCCAATCATTGTCTATCCAAGACCCCATGGACAATCATATGCACACATTAAAGTTAATTAAATTTACAAGAATAAAGTAATATATATTTTGTACATTTTAAAGCCTAGGTAGCGAAAATTAAATGAACTCTGAATAAGCATCATTCACAAATCGTAAGTCCAAACTCAGAAAAATTGGAGCCATTGGGAAGCTGACGAGAAATTGTACATAATGAAGCAATCAAAATGTAGATCCAAAGAAAATAAAAATATCGCGAAAATAACAAAATAAAAGCACGAGGCGGTGAAATGACCAAAATTTACATATAGGGTCCCCATTATTATTGTGAAGATAACAAAGTAAAAATGGGGGGTTGTTATTTTACCACAACAGTTTGCTATGGGGTCTCATCTATCACCGAATGTGGAAATCATTTACATGGAAATGTTTGAGAAAAAATATTTGGACTCTTGCCCCTTAAATCCTATCAATTGGAAAATATTTGTTGATGTTACTAATGTTTAATGGCAACATGGAAAAGATGAACTCAATAAATTCTTTGAACACCTCAATGGGCTATCATATGACACTAATTTTACTATGGAACTAGAGAAAAATAATAACATACCCTTCCTTAACGTTCTCCTCACAAGACATAATGATGGGACATGGGGTCATTAGGTTTTCAGAAAAAAGACACACACCACTACCCACCCCAAAAAATTGGTGTCTTAAACACACTCATCCTAAGAGAAGTAAGAATATATGACAAAAAATATCGTAATCTAGAGTTAGACCATCTTACCGAAGTATTCAAGAAGCTAGGATAAAAATGCAAAGACATTTCCAAAGCTATCAAAAAGGTGAAAAGAAACTCTTCTCCTTATAACTCAACACTTTTGGATAGAAAATCACATGTCCCCTATATTCAAGGTGTTACTAACATGATTGTCAAAGTTTTAAGAAAGAAAAACATTGGTGCTATATTTAAACATGTACATACAATTAGAAAAAGAATGAAATCATTTAAAAAGTGTATTAATCAACAATAATTGAAGGGATTTTACTAGATAGTCTACTTATGCGTGAAATGCTACATTGGAGAAATTCGATGGTACTTAAGAATAAGAATGAAGGAACATGGAGCTGACATTAGAAACAAACATATACATGCCTCAACACTTGTAGAGCACTCCAAAAGTTCCAAACATCATATATGTATGGAAGACATTAAAATCATCACAAAAGAAAACCATTATTTTAAGATAATATTTAGAGAGGCCTTGGAAATAATAAAGCATCTGAATAATCTCAATAGGGATGGTAGCCTTGAAGTAAGCACAAATTTATCCCCCTTGATTTCTCATCAAGTGTCTTTTGTTGATCGTTGATCGCACTAACCATACCTAACTTGGTATTTTGCTTGTTTTTTCATCCCTTTTTCCTCCCTTTCCCCTTCTGCCCCTTCCTTTTCCCTTACCCTTGTTTTTATTTTCCTTTCTTCTATTTTAGAACCCCTTAGTTATAAATTTTTATGAAACCAGCTCACAAAAAGATAGATCAACGCCTTAGAATTCAGCCTCTTCGAGGGGGCAACCTCCTTTACATTACACAAATGAACAATTCTTGGATGTTTCAAATGACAAAACCTCCTTTATATATTTAGGAGTCTAAGGGGTCACAATATAACCAAGCCGACCTAACAAAAATAATATAAAGGCACAAAAATAACAATAGTGGGATTCTATGGGGCACAATAATAACAATATGGGGACAATAGGGGCACAAAAATAACAATAAGGGATACAACGACAATAGTAATGGGGGAATCACTAGTATTATAGGGACCTAACATGCCCCTCTCCTTCGAAAAAGTGTTGTCCTCAATGCTTGAGTAGTTCTGGGTGCTTCTATATAAAATTCTCATCCTCCCATGTGGAATCTTCAACGGGTAAGTTCTTCCACTTGATGAGATACTCTGAAATTGATCGATTTCGTAGCTGTCAAGTTCTTGTTTCTTTGATTGCTTCTGGTTCCAATATGATTTTTCCTTCCTCATCAAGTTCTGGAAATATTGTTTGAACTGGAGACTTGTCACCTATAACCTTATTTAAGCATGAAACATGGAAAACCAGGTGCACTCGGGAAGCTGCAGGAAGCTCCAATTTGTATGCCACAGTACCTATCTTTTGCAACACCTTGTATGGACCATAATACTTTCGTGATAATTTATTATCCTTCTTAGCTTCTTTGAGGGACATTTGTTTATATGGTTGTAGCCATAGGAATACCCAATCATCTACATCAAAACTTATTTGGCTGCGATGTTGATCTGCCTGTTATTTCATTCTATTCTGCACCAAGGTGAGGTTATCCTTTAAGAGTTGGAGAACTTGTTGTTGATGCTCGATGTGATCTTCCACTGCTTGAACCTTAGAATTTTCTCTTAAGTATGATGTGATGGATGGTGGATGATATCCATAAAGTGCCATAAATGGGGTCATTTTTTTTGCAGTATGGAAGGAAGTGTTATACCACCATTCAGCCAGAGGCAACCATTTGACCCATTGTGCCTGTTTATCATATACAAAGCAACGAAGATATCCCTCCAAACATTTTTTTACTATCTCAGTTTGCCCATCAGATTGAAGATGATAAGATGAGCTATGAGATAACTGAGTACCAAGACAAGAAAATAATTTTGTCCAAAAATTTCCAGTGAAAATGGGATCTCTGTCACTTACAATAATCTTTGGGTTTCCATGTAGCTTTTGAATTGTCTCCATAAATGCAGTAGAAACTATACTTGCTTTAAATGGATGAGATAATGCACAAAAGTGTGCATACTTGGTAAGTTTGTCAACTACCACCATGATAACACTCTTTCCTTCAGACTTCGGTAAACCTTTGATAAAATCCATTGAAACCTCCTCCCAACGTTGGCTTGGAATGGATAAAGGTTGTAATAGTCCTGGGGTCTTAATTGTTTCAACTTCATTTTGTTGGAAAACCAAACATTCCGCTACAAAATTTTGAATATCCGATTTAAGGCCATCCCAAAAGAAATCCTTCTTAACCCTATGGTAGGTTTTTAGAAATCCTGAGTGCCCTCCTAAGGGAGTGGTGTGCAATTCCCTAAGAATCTTTTGTTTGAGTTGGAAATTCTCACATAGGTATAATCGATCCTTGTATCATAATGAATCATTTTTCCAGCTAAATGTATTAGATGTACAAGGATATTGTTGTATCTTTTGAATGAGTGCCCACAATTCCTCGTCATTCTTCCATTCATCCCTTGCTTCGTTTATCCAATCTGGTTGGATAATAGAAATGGCGCAAAGAAATGCTTCCACATCCTCATCCTTTATTTAGAGTGCATCTGCCACAACATTTTGCTTCCCTTTTTTGTAGATGATTTCAAAATCATAGCCCAACATCTTTGTGACCCATTTTTGCTGCTCTTCTAAAGATAATCTTTGTTCTAAAAAGTATTTAAGACTATCATGTTCTGTTTTTACCTTGAAGTGTCTTCCCATTAAGTAGGGTCTCCATTTCTTAAGTGCATGTAGTATTGCCAACATTTTCTTCTCATAAATAGCTTTGTGTAAATATTTTCCTTTGATTGGACGACTTTCGAAAGCAATGGGTCTTTCTTCTTGCATTAAAATAGCACCAATTCCATTTCCTGAGGCATCACATTCCACAATAAAGGTTTTTGTGAAGTCGGGTGTAGCTAAGGCTGGTGCTTGGCACATTGCCTCTTTAAGATGTTCAAAGGCCTTCGTTGCTTCTAGAGTCCATGAGAATGCATCTTTCTTCAATAATGTTGTTAGAGGTGCTGCTATTCTCCCGTAATTATTAACAAACTTGCGATAATACCCTGCCAACCCGAGAAATCCTCGTAGATGCTTTATGGATGTGGGGATTTTCAATTCCTTAATGGTTTTAATTTTTCTAGGGTCTACCTTAACACCTTCATGAGATACAATATGACCCAGATATTCCACCTCTTGTACTCCAAAGAAGCATGTGGAGATTTTTGCATATAATTGTTTCTCCTCCAATAGTTTGAGCACCATGTCAACATGTTGGACATGATCCTTCCAAGACTTATTGTAGATTAGTATATCATCAAAAAATACTAACACAAATTTTCTAAGGAAGGGTTTGAAAATGGAATTCATCAAACCTTGAAATGTAGAAGGTGCATTAGTAAGGCCAAAAGGCATGACCAAAAATTCATATTGACCCTCATGAGTTCTAAATGCTGTTTTTGGAATGTCTTCAGTCTTCATTCTGATTTGATGATATCCTGAACGAAGATCCAACTTGGTGAAGTAAATTGATCCATGCAATTCATCCAATAATTCATCAATGACAGGAATGGGAAATTTATCTTTAATAGTGAGCTTGTTGAGCTCCCTATAATCTGGACGCATGCGCCATGATCCATCCTTCTTGTGAACCAATACTACTGGAGCAGAGAAAGAACTTTGACTAGGTTGAATTATACCAGCCTCTAGCATTTCTGTAACCATACGTTCAATTTCACTCTTTTGGACATAGGGATATCTGTAAGGTCTGATGTTTGGAGGAATACTTCCTAGAATCAAATTAATAGCATGATCATGATCACGAATAGGTGGGAGGCCTCTAGGAGTCTCAAATACCTTGGAATTATTATCCAAGACTTTTTGGAGATCCGGAGAAATGGATTATTTCAATGTGGGAACTTCTAGTGAACATAATTGTGCAATTATGCCTCGTTGTTCTTTCTTTAGAAGCTTTGTCATTCCGTTAGAGTTTATTATCTTTCCCAGCTTCCCTACGATACCCCTTAATACAACTTCTTTTCCTTCTGAAGAGAATTTCATGAAATGTTCTTGAAAATTAAAAGCTATTGTACCCAAGGATTGTAGCCATTGGACTCCTAGTACAACATTAGCACCACCCATTAGAATGGAAAGCATTGGACTATTCAATACATATTCTCCCATGGATAGCTTGATATTATGGCACTTTCCTGAGCAATCTATGGTTCCTCCACTTGCAACCATCACTTGACACTTTGGTGTTGGATATAGGAAGTAATTCAATTCTTTAGCTATCTTACAATGAATCAAATTATGGGTACTCCCTGAATCAATCAACACTATTACCTTTTTCTTCTTCATATGCCCTTTGATCTTGATAGTTTGAGGAGTGGTAATTCCAACCAATACATTACAAGATATGGTTGGATTCATTTCTTCTTTTTCTAGGGTTTGTTCCTGGTGGATATCCTCTTCTTTTGACGTTTCTTGTTCCTTTTCTTCCTCCTCTTCACAATCTATGTAAAATAATTTCTTCTCAGCACACTTATGACCTTTAGTGTATTTTCTATCACAACTGTAACAAAGCCCTTTTGCTCTTTTTTCTTCCAATTGTTGTGGTTTCAACCTTGTAGGTTGTGGATGGCTAGGGGCAGCAACGCTTCCATCTTTAAGATTATGAGTGGTAGGCTTCCTTGTTGCCATAATTTTGCTTTCCATTTTTCTTTCCAACCTAAATGCCTTTTCCAATGAATCTGGTTCCCAAAGGCAAACCTCATGTTGGATGTTATCTTTTAAAGTCCCTATGAACACATCAATCCTATGCTCCTTTGGAATATCTTTTACCCTTATATTCAATTTTTGGAAGTCCTCAATGTGCTCCATCATTGAACCCTTTTGTTTGAAATTTATCAATTAGCTAAAAAAAGTGTTTCTTTTTGTATCCTCATAATCTGCTACCATTTCATCTTTAAAAATAGCCCAAGTGACAATTTGTTTACAAGAACAAAGCCATCAATACCATACAAACTGATTTGGTTTCAAATATAAAGTTGCAATGCGTACCTTTTGTGTGTTTTTCACATTATGGAGACCGAAAAATTTCCCCATCTGTAGTATCCATGTTCCGGGGTCCTTGCCATCAAACTTCCTCATATCGATGTTCGGAACATGTGGTTCTTCGATCCAATGTTAGAGTCTATGAAATCATGATTAACATTTATTTTGTTCTCATCATGAGTTTCCTTTACTACCCTTTGGCCATTAGTAAGAATTTCTTGTAGAAACTTTGTCAAATTTGTCTTCAAATCTTCCATGCCTTTCTTTAAATTATCCATCTTAGCTTCCACACCATCCATCTTAGCTTCCACGTTGTCCATATTAGCTTCCACGCCATCCATCTTAGCTTCTATGCCTTTCTTTAAACCATCCATATTAGCTTCCACGCCTTTCTTTAAACTATCCATCTTAGCTTCCACACCATACATCTTAGCTTATACATCTTTCTTTAAACCATCCATCTTAGATTCTATTACTTTTTGTGCGAGTGACATTTGTTGCACTTGATCTCGTAATTTTGATATATCATGTTGCATTTCTTCCTCTTCTTCATGAGTCATGCTAGAGCTTTCAAGTTGCTTACTATGTGTTTCCATTTTCTTTTTTTGGGGCATCAATTACCGATAATAATGCTTCACTATGCCCTTTGAATTCCTTCAAACTAATTTTTCAAACCAATCTTATGCAAAAAATTAAAAAAAAACTACACAGTTTTTTTTCACTTTCTAGGAGCTCAATATTGAATCTGATGTATCCCTGTAATTTTGGATCTCCAATGTCTGAAATTTCTTCCCGCTATAACCCTATGAGTAGTATTTCTAACTTCGTAAGTCTGATCAAGATTGGATTCTCCAATGAAGAGTTATGTCAAATCTCCCACGCTGACCTGACTATAGACTTGTTCAGTAGATCGAACTTGTACGACGTGCCACGGGTCACTGTTTCAACCTTAGGTTCTGAAAATGGTACCCAAAAAACTACAATCCGTCGTCTTTCTGTAACTTCTTACGAAAATTCAAACTGATGCTCAGAAAGAAAGTTATGACACTTTTCCCAAGGTGACCTGTTTGGAATGTAATTCGAGGGTCTGCAAACCCTAATTTCCTTAGATTATATCTTCGAAAATATAGCGAGACAGGATCTCAAATTCAGAGCCGAGGTTCAGACCAATTTCCTCTCAAATGGGTTTTTTTCAGCTTCTGAAACTTCGTATCAAAAGAGTTATAGCGAAAATTCCATGATGACCTGTTTTAGATGAAATTTTGGAGCTTGAAAAAAACCCTAACTTCATCAGATCGTATCTCCGAAAATATAGCGAGACAATATATGAAATTCGGACCCGAGGTTCAGCAAGATTTCGTCTCAAATGGGTTTTTTTTTTGCTTATGAAACGTCACAAAAAAAAAAGAATAAGAAGAATAAGAAGAAGAAGAAGAAGTTATAGTGAAAATTCCACGATGACCTATTTAGAGCAGCGAAACCCTAGAATCCAAAGCTCTGATACCAAATGTTATGAAACCAGCTCACAAAAAGATAGAAAAGATAGATCAACACCTTAGAATTCAGACTCTTCGAGGGGGAAACCTCTTTACATTACACAAATGAACAATTTTTGGATGTTTCAAATGACAAAACCTCCTTTCTATATATAGGAGTCTAAGGGGTCACAATATAACCAAGCCGACCTAACAATAATAATATAAAGGCACAAAAATAACAATAGTGGGATTCTATGGGGCACAATAATAACAATATGGGGACAATAGGGGGACAACAATAACAATAAGGCATACAAAGACAATAGTAATGGGGGAATCACTAGTATTATAGGGACCTAACATAAATCCTTTAACTAGTTTATTTTTATTACTTTCTCTCTCTTAGGTATTTCTTTAGGCTAGGCATCATTTTCTATTATCCCTTTCATTCAGAGCATTATAGGTCCCTTGTTTAGTTCCCATTTGTATCTTTATACACATAATCTTCTCCACTTCTACATAATCTTATATTATCCAATACAACTCTATTATATCTCAATTATACTTTTAGATTTATTTATATTTTAGGTTTCCATCGCTATATATCTCAAAATTTACTATTAATTAATTCATCTATTGATCTTTTAATATTTTCTAATTTTCTTTTTATCTATTAGGGTTACCTAATTATTTTGTAATGGATATTATTATCACATCTTCACCATTTATATTAAATCATATAATCACTATTTATATTAAATATTAAATTAAATCTTTGATTATTTTAAAGTTTTTTATTTATATTATTAAATTTTAACTATCTCTATTTTTTGGTATTTTCGTTTCTCTTTAGGTCTTTCTTCTAGGGTTTTCTATTTTTTTATTCCTTTAGTCGACCATCCATTGGTTTTCTCCTCCTTCCTCACCCTTACCTCTATATAAACCTTAGCCTCATATGGCATTCTTCTCTCGACACATCTATCATGATAATGGGTCTTGATATTGACTTGAAACATTGACAATAAAATAAATATTGTGGATATAATTATAGATAATCACTCTTCAAATTTTTCTAATCAATCGTGAAGTAAGTCATCGGGCCAAACCTTTTCTTACCATCAATGTTTACACAGTGTTCCACATATCTTTTTATTAGGAATCACTTTGCTACCCACGAGCATCCATATCCCTAACAAAATTGTTTAGTACTATAGAATCATAGCCACGTTGCTAGGGAACATCCATAGCCTCGATAGCTTTCCTTATACTTCCCACAACACTTTGAATGTTTTTTAACTTTCTATTTTAAAATAATTTTTTTCGCTCGTTTTGTGTGCGTGTGTTTGTGTGGTAGAGAGCGAGAGAGAGGTAATGGAGAGGTATAGGAGTATTTTATTTGGTAGAGAATTTAGACATAAAAACCAATTCTATATACTTTTCCAATTCTAATTCTTCTTCATGTTATGTTAATTGTTTGTGCATGTAAAACTCCTACAAAAGCAATATAGAAGCAAGTTTCTTCACAAGCCAATTTTAAAGATAATCTAGATGATTGTTGGAAGTTTCCAAGGGTTAGTTCATATCAACAATCCCTCATTTAAAAGGAGAGTAAGTATTTTATAAATTGTTGCAAATGTTAGGTTATGCATTATCATGCTACAAATAGGGTATCATAATATCATTCTCAATATGTTTCAATATTCATTTGTTACTGTTGGTGAGGATCACACTGAAATTGTATTTTTATGTATGTGAATGATTATGACCTTGATATAGACACATCATCACAATTGTTGCATTTTTATTAACTAACGTAAAATGCAATTTTGGGTGGGGTGTTTCCCATGAGACATATACTTAGTATGAGTGTTAACATTCCATATTGGTCTTCGTGGCATGGAAATAACCATGAGAGGTTTCACCCACTACTTATGCACTCAGTGTAATTGTTCTTAAACATTATGTAGGAAATTCAAGTTCATTTCTCACTATAGTTAACTTTCAAATGTCCTTGACCAAAATGAAAAATTCATTGGATAATCTAAAAGAATATTTGCAACAATGAAGTGTGCATTTGATTTTAGGGAAAATCTTGAATAATCAAGAAAATTTTAGTGATTATGATCAAATTGATGTTTAAACCATTATGTGTGGAGATAAATCAAGCAGATCCACACACACCTACCAAGTTTGGGTCACTACTCTGTAATATTCCTAATTAGCTATGGCTAATTGGAATATTCGATTTTGTTCAATTTTTGCCTTCTGTAGTTATTTGTAAATAAAAAGTGAGGAAGGGGAACATAACTCACTTTAGAATAAAAATTCACTTCCTAGGTAGCACAACGTTGTGACTTAAAGGGGAGCCAAGGGGGCCAAAGGGGGACGCAGACACATGGAGGAACTGCGTAGGAGGAAAAGAACATGTGGCAAGAAGGGAATCACGTAGGAGGAGATGAGCTTAGGGATTGTGAGAGGCAGAGGCTATAAAATAGATAGGAGCCCCCTCATTTTGGATCATTCAGTTATGTGCATTTTGAGCTAGTCGTTTCGACTTCTAAGCACGCTGGTTGTTTAGCTGGTCTGCAGCACTGTTCAGTGCATTGAGTGTCTCCGTTCGGAGATCTCACCCTTAGCCCCAAGGGACTTCGAGTGCCTGCTCGGGCAAGGTATTTCCATTGTCATTTCAGCAGTAGTTTTATCAGCATTTCATTAGTATTTTTATCAGCATTTTGGAGTACTGCGCAGCACTTGGAGAGGGACACAGTTCTTTTTGGTTGTAGTGCTGGATTGGGGTTCTGTAGGTGGAGTTATGCTGGGAGATTGAGCAAGGGTCCAGATCTTATCTCATTGGAGGATTTTTGGCAGGGTTTCAGGCAGTGTTTCAAGCAGAGTTTAGAGGGGTTTTCTTCAGTGGCAGCGCAGGGCATTGAGGAACTGCGCAGAACCCCAAGAGGGTGTTTTTCAGGGGTTGGTCATTCCAGGAAAGCTTTCTAGGTTTTTCTGGGTTTCTTGAGTGGAGCCCGAATCCAGAGTTTCAATTTTTTATGAGGAGGGGAGCAGCCCTAAATCATCATTTGTTTTCTAGCAGCAGCGACATCCACGCAGAGAGGCCATTCTTGTCATTCTGAGAGTATTTCTTCACTGCCTTGTGAAAGTCGAGGTGCCATCTGTCTAATTAGCTCTTGTACTCATTTTATTGCTCAGTATAATAAAATGGCTTAGCATTTCTCGTTGCATTTCTTGTGTATCTGCTTATATTTCTGGTTTACATTATTATATGTTGTTCCACTGTTATTTTATCACTTCTGGGTTATTATATCATTTGCACATATTTGGTTGGAGTTTTTTGCTGGGGTTTGGGGAATATTCTGGGTTAGGAATATTACAGTGGTATCAGAGCATAGATCTGGCTCAACCTGTGGAGTCAGAAATCTATGACACCGGGGGAAAAACCCTACATTTGTTATAGAGGTGGGAGGTATAGAGACACTGGACGTAGGTTGGAGAATACCTACGGGGAGGGAGACTGTGTTCCTGTGGTGGACGCAGAACAGGTGGAGCCTGTGGTAGACGCAGAACAGAGAGAGCCAGTAATGGATGCAGAACAGATGGTTGATGAGGACTGGAAGAGATTTGCGGATATGCTCCTCAAATCAGTGTAGGATCTATCGAGGCAGATTGAGGTGATGGGGCAGAGATTCACGGCAGTAGAGGCCAGACAGCGTGAAAGCCCATGAGTTTTTCATATTGGTGAGGGATCAGGTGCATCCCATCACTTTCCAGAGTAGCGTGATACTGTGCAGTAGGTGGCCTCACATTCCCCTACACGCTCTACCATGCCCACTTTCTTAGGAGCAGACACGGGTGCCGTAGCCCAGCAGGAGGCAGAGCCTAGACATATGGGCGATTATTTTGCAGAGTATCAGGCCTATGGGCAGGAGTTCAGGGAAGCCCTCTCATTCAGAGATTTTGTTCAGCTCCAGTGGGATAGCAGACCCCACGACCATCACAGAGGGTACCGGCATTACCATGATGGCGACACCCACCGTGCAGCGAGTAGAATCCACTTGCCTACGTTTGATGGATCATCAAACAGTTCGGCAAAGTCTTGGGTGGAGAATCTGGACATTTATTTCCAGCTTAACCAGATGTCGGAGGCAGAGGCCATCAAGGTGGCAACATTGCATTTGGATGGCGAGGCCCAAGATTGGTGGTTTCATGGGATGGTTACACTCGGGCACTCTACAGTGATGACATATGCTGAGTTTACTAGGATATTGATGGAGCGATTTGACCGGAGGGATCTAGAGCAGCATTTTGTTGAGCTGACGAGGCTCAAACAGACAGGGAGCCCAGAGACCTACATTGCATATTTCTTAAGGGTCTCCGTGATGGTGCCAAACGTATCCACGTCACGGAGGGTCTATATGTATGTTGAGGGGTTAGCAGAGCCACTTCAGGGTCTAGTCCAATCCACTAAACTAGCCACACTCCAGAACGCTATCAGCAAGACCCGGGACTTACAAGATGTCTTACCCAGGACCCGGACACCTTACCCCTAGAGACAGACTTTCCAGTCTAAAGGGAAGGATGTGAGGATTCCACCTCCAAAGGGGAATCCAGGACGAGTGAAGATTGACGATGATGTCAAGAGGGAGCTGAAGAAGAAGTGGTTGTGCTTCACATGTCAGGAGCCATGGGCACCAGGACATAGATGTGCTGCTGGCAAGGCACATTTTATTGAGGTCTTCTCTGAGAGCAGTGGAGAAGAGGATGATGAGGAGGATGTGGAGGCAGGAGATAGCCATGCCATACCGGGACCTTTTCCACCTCCACCAGCAGCAGCAGGTGGTGCATCTTTTGCACCCACCGGAGGGGGCCTTGCAGCGTTACGAGGAGTTCCTAAGTATCTGACGCTACGCGTACGAGGGACAGTACGTGGCCAGCCCGTATCAATTTTGGTTGACAGTGGGGCAACCCACAACTTGATCGATGCATAGATGGTTGAGCGAAGAGGTATTCAGACAGAGAACTTCGATGGGTTTTCAATATTGGTCCCAGGAGCTTAGACCATGACGTGTGCTCATTATGTCCCAGAGCTTTCAGTGACGATGGGCACCTACACATTGACTGACCAATTTTTCGTGGTCGATATTTTGGACACCAACATGATACTGGGTGTTCAGTGGCTTATTACTCTAGGGAAGGTCACGACGGATTGGAAGACCCTAGAGATGGAGTGGGATGATGAGAATACAGGGAGGCATGAGAAGATACAGGGACAGCACACATATCTGCCTCAGACTGTGTCGGCTCATCGGATGGAGGCAGTCTTCCGGAAGGGAGACATAAAGTGGGCAGTGGAGCTGCATGCATCAGAGGCAGGGACTACAGGGCAAATGGTGCATCCAGAGATCCAGTCCATCCTTGACTAGTATGCCATAGTGTTTGGAGAGATTCCACCATGATAGCCACCGGATTGGGGGTTTGAGCACACTATCGAGCTTGAGCAGGGCATCCAGGCAGTGATCACCACCCCTTATAGGCACCCCAAGGCCTATCGGGACAGGATTGAGTGGGCTATCTAGGAGTTACTGGCACTTGGGCACATTCGACCAAGAATGAGTCCTTTTGCTTCTTCTATGGTGTTGGTGAAGAAGAAGGATGGTACATTGAGGATGTGCATTGACTACAGGGCCCTGAACAAGAGGACATTGAAGAACAGGTACCCCATACCCAGGATCGATGAGTTGATGGATGAGTTGAGAGGAGCACCTTTCTTCTCAAAGATTGATTTGAGATCAGGGTACCATCAGATTCACGTGAGGGAGTAGGACATTCCCAAGACCGCCTTCAAATGTCACTATGGGCACTTTGAGTTTTTGGTGATGCCCTTCGGGCTAACCAATGCCCCAGCTACATTCCAATCTTGCATGAATCACATCTTCCGTAGTCACTTGAGGAAGTTTGTGTTAGTGTTCTTTGATGATATACTCATTTATAGCAGGACGTGGGAGGAGCATCTCCAGCATATTGAGACAGTATTACGCATCTTGGGGGAGCAGCAGTTCTATGCCAAGCTCTCCAAATGTGATTTCGGGTTGACGGAGATGTTATACTTAGGACACATCATTGGAGTGGACGAAGTGAGGGTCCATGAGGAGAAGATTAGGGCCATCAGAGATTGGCCGGAGCCGAGAACTGTGACGGAACTTCGAGGATTCATTGGCATTTATACTTACTACTGGAAGTTCATCAAAGGTTTCTCACAGCTTGCTGCACCCCTGATAGATTTGACGAGGAAGGGGGCGTTCTGTTGGTCGGATACAGTGCAGCGAGCCTTTGACAGGCTCAAGGAGGTTATGGGCAGCTGCCCAGTGCTTACATTACCAGATTTTGCGTAGCCATTTGTTTTGGAATATGATGCGTCGGGAGAGGGGATCGGCGCAGTATTGATGCAGGGAGGTCACCCTATAGCCTTTGAGAACCGGAAGCTCCTTCTGCACGAGATGTTGTATTCTATATATAACAAGGAGATGTTGGCCATCATGCATGCATTGGCTAAGTACTGGTAGTATTTGGTGGGAAACAAGTTCAGGGTGAGGATGGATCACAACAGCCTCAAGTTCTTTTTGGAGCAGAAGCAGTTGCAGGAGAGGCAGCAGAAGTGGATCAGTAAGATCCAAGCCTATGACTTTGACATTGAGTATGTCAAGGGTAAGAACAATGTGGTAGCAGATGCCCTTTCACATAGACTAGCCACGTTGTCTCTTATGAGTTTGGATACAGACTGGAGGGCTCGACTCTTAGTAGAGTACTCCAAGGATAGGTTTGCATGTGAGATTCTGGACGGGCAGGTGGCAGATGACAGGTTCAGGGTGATCAATGAGATCATCTATTACAGGGATCAGATCTTCTTGACTAAGGGATCTCAGCTCAAGAAGAAGATACTCCAGGCATCACATGATTCACCATTGGCAGGCCATCAGGGGTTTACCAAAACCTACAGGGCCATTAGAGAGAGGTTCTCCTGGAAGGGCCTCAAGGAGGACGTACTCCGGCATATCAGGGAGTGCGATGTTTGCCAGTGGAACAAGGCAGAGATGAGCCATCCTGGGGGTTTATTGCAGCCGCTACCCATTCTGGAGGGGAAATGGGAGAGCATTTCGATGGACTTCATCACAGGATTGCCCATGGTACATGGCAAGGATTGTATCTTTGTCGTCGTTGACCGACTGACAAAGTACGCACATTTCTTTGCCATATCCACACACTACACAGCAACATAGGTGGCCGAGCTGTTCTTCAGGGAGATCTTTAGGCTACATGGTCTTCCTAAGACCATCGTCAGTGACAGGGATAGTTGTTTCATGGGCGGGTTTTGGCAGGAGCTTTTCTGGTTGGTGGGGACGAAGTTGACTCCGAGTACCAGTTATCACCCACAGACGGATGGGCAGATGGAGATAGTTAACAAGTGGCTGGAGGGCTACTTGCGTAACTATGTCAGTGGGCAGCAGCAAGCATGGCTGAAGTGGCTGCATCTAGGGGAGTACTGCTACAATACTTCACATCACATGTCCATTGGTATGTCACCATTCTATGCCTTATATGGGTATCATCCTTTATCTTTTGTCGACATGATGTTTGGTGATAGCAGGGCTCCTAGAGCCAAGATTTGGATCCAAGAGAGCCAGGATATCCTCCGAGCTCTCAAGGATAACATGGCTACAACACAGAACCAGCAGAAGCTGTATGCCGACAGGGGTCGGGTGGAGAGGCGGTTCAAGGTAGGGGACATGGTCTACCTACAATTACAACCATACTGACAGTCATCATTGAAGCAGAAGGGGGCTGAGAAGTTCAAGCCCCACTTTTATGGGCCATACAGGGTGATATGCAGGATTGGACAGGTTGCATATGAGTTGGAGAGATTCATAACATTTTTCATGTATCATGCCTGAAGAAGGCATTTGGGTAGTAGGTGACCGTGACAGATGAGTTACCACCCATGGATGATGAGGGGCATTTGGTATTGCAGCCGGAGGCTATCATTGACACTAGGGAGAGGCAGCTGCGGAGCAGGACGGTCCGGGAATTCTTGGTGAGGTGGAAGAATTTGCCGGATGAGGATGCCACTTGGGAGAGTGAGAAGATCTTACAGCATCCATCACTTCAGTTGCTTGAGGACAAGCAACATTTTGCCAGGGGAGACTGTAATATTCCTAATTAGCTATGGCTAATTGGAATATTCAATTTTGTTCAATTTTTGCCTTCTATACTTATTTGTAAATAAAAAGTGAGGAAGGGGAACATAACTCACTTTAGAATAAAAAGTCACTTCCTAGGTAGCACAACATTGTGACTTAAAGGGGAGCCAAGGGGGCCAAAGGGGGACGCAGAAATGGGGCCCACGCAGACACATGGAGGAACTGCGCAGGAGGAAAAGAACACGTGGTAGGAAGGGAATCACGCAGGAGGAGATGAGCCTAGGGATTGTGAGAGGCAGAGGCTATAAAATAGATAGGAGCCCCCTCATTTTGGATCATTCAGTTATGTGCATTTTGAGCTAGTCGTTTCGACTTCTAAGCACGCTGGCTATTTAGCTGGTCTGTAGCACTGTTTAGTGCATTGAGTGTCTCCGTTCAGAGATCTCACCCTTAGCCCCGGGGGACTTCGAGTGCCTGCTCGGGCAAGGTATTTCTATTGGCATTTCAGCAGTAGTTTTATCAGCATTTCAGTAGTAGTTTCATCATAATTTTGGAGGACTGCGCAGCACTTGGAGAGGGATGCAGTTCTTTTTTGTTATAGTGCTGGATTGGGGTTTCGCAGGTGGAGTTATGCTGGGAGATTGAGCAGGGTTCCAACTCTTGTCTCATTGGAGGATTTTTGGCAGGGTTTCAGGCAGGGTTTCAGGCAATTTTTCAAGCAGAGTTTAGATGGGTTTTCTTCAGTGGCAGTGCAGGGCATTGAGGAACTGTGCAGAACCCCAAGAGGGTGTTTTTCGGGGGTTGGCCATTCCAAGAAAGCTTTCTGGGTTTTTCTAGGTTTCTTGAGTAGAGCCCAAATCCAGAGTTTTAGTTTTTTCTAAGGAGGGGAGCAGCCCCAAATCATCATTTGTTTTCTAGCAGCAGCAGCAGCACAACAACGACATCCACGTAGAGAGGCCATTCTTGTCATTCTGAGAGTATTTCTTCACTTACCTTGTGCAAGTCGAGGTGCCATCTGTCTAATCACCTCTTTTACTTATTTTATTGCTTAGTATAATAAAATGGCTTAGCACTTCTCGCTGCATTTCTTGTGTATCTGCTTATATTTCCGGTTTACATTATTATATGTTGTTCCACTGTTATTTTATCACTTCTGGGTTATTATATCATTTGCACATATTTGGTTGGAGTTTTTGTTGGGGTTTGAGGAATATTCTGGGTTAGGAATATTGCATACTCACAACAATGATGGTTCACAAAGGATTGAAGTGACTTCCATTAAATATTGTATATTACCTAATGAACTCTAGGATTAAGGATTGTGTTTCATTATTTCCATTGCAACATCTTGTACTCATTCTAACTTGGATCCTCATTGTGTGTGCCCCATTATTCTAATCACTCAAGGGATCTAGTTGTTAATTTTCACAATGAACAACTACTTTTGTATGCTAAATGAAGAACATGATCGCATGTTGATTCATGGTGGAAGTTAAACTCAAGTGTTCATTCTTATCAATAATTCAAGGATGAAGCATCTAAAGGGTGGATTCCTTGTAAAATACCTAATTTTGTATGTTTCCATATAAAATGTATTTATTAATATTATTGTTTATTAGTAGATTAGATTAATATATAGTCTTAAAATCCATTTATCCAATTTCATATCTTATTTAATTTTACTTTCTATTTACTGGTTGTTGCTTCAACTATAAATTTAAAGTGTGATTTGTATCCATATTCCAACACTCCTATTCAACTAATATGTCATTCCATTTTCTTCCTTCGATTAAATGTGCCTATATTTTGCTACATACATTAAGAGTATTTATATTGTATAGCTCATTAGCTTTAGCAATGGGTAATGTTGTGCATTTGGTTTCTAGAGTAAGGCCATGTAAAGTTTTCGAATATACTAATGTTTTAGGGAATCCCATTACCCTCATCATGCAAGATATTAATTGAAATGTTGGTAGATTTTAATGCAATTTTACTTTAAAATCTCGATCTATATTATTTGCAGTTATTTAACTTGATTGAAAAAACTTTAACTTAAAATTAGGTTTAAATTTCTCTCGCAATACAATTTTACATATCAAAACATTTCATTAGATCTAATCTATGTGTATTTATTTATTTATTGTTTTTTTAAACAATTTTTGATTGAATAAAAATTGTTACTATATCTTTTGATGCATAGCCAATAGTTTCCATAAATTTCTTTATTTGGAAAACTTTTTATTGTTGGAATGCATGTTACATATTTTTACCTCTTTAGTGATAATGACTTAGGTTTGTCATTTATTGTCCTAGAGAATTACCTATTATTGACACCTTCGATTCAACATGCATCTTTGTATCTAGGTGTAGAAATTCCCACTGTAGATCAACAGATTATGCCATAGACTAAAGCAAAATACAAGATCTACTTCTACAACAAACTTTGTGGAAGCTTAATTTAATTGAGCAAGCTCAATGAGAACACAAATAACTAAGAATGAGAAATCAATCACACATAACACAGAAGAAATAACCCGGGGAAAGCCTCAGCCTAAAACCCCAATCTTTGTATTATCATACAATTGGAAATCTTGTTCAAGTTACAAAAAGAATCAGCTCTCAAGCTATCCTGCTCTCTCTACAATCAAATGACACTGCTCATAGACAGTCAAAGGCTCTCACAACCTTCTCCTCTACCCTCCAAGCCTCCTATTTCCTTGCGCAGTTTTTCCTGGGGTCCAGTGCTTCCCCTTGTGTGAATTCCCACCTCACACTGCTCACTTGGCTTAGAAATAATTGCACAAACTTGAAGGAGATAATTCCCTCTACATGGATGAGTTTCCTATGTAGGAAAAATCCTCCAACTGATAGTACATTGTCCCTTCCTCTAATCTAAATTGGGTCTCTGACTAAACTGACATGCATGAGTTATTTATGAGAGAATAATTAGTTATCTAAAGTGCAGCAGTTACATGCATGCATGCATTAACTAACTGAACTCACAATTAATTCCACAAACTGTTGGAACTAATCTAACTGGACTTAACTCAGATAACTGAGCTAACTAATTACAACTCATTCTTATCTCTTTAACTGATGGATAAATTCCTCAATCAATGGGATAACTGTTGCATGTCCTCACATAGACTTCATGTTTGATTTTCTCCAACTAAATAACTCAAGATGAACTAATTAATTATTTTACAAACAGCTACTAAGATCAAATTCAAATTTCAATTCTCAATTTTAGTTCAGGGACTAACTAAAATTGGAATCCATCCTGAAATGCTATTTATAGCAATGCTACTTTTAGCATTTCCATTTTTCATTCCTTGTTTCTATGTCCAACACTGGTACCTGAACTGTTATCTATAGCAGCGCTATTTTTAGCACTTCTATTTTTTTAGCATTTCTTGTTGCTATTTTCAACACTCCCTCTCAACAAGAAAGGCTTTTAACTCGAACCCGATCCTGAACCTTTGGAATGTTCTGCATGCAACACTTCTCCCAAGTGTTGTTGCTCCAACAACTCTAGAAACAAAAAAAACTCCCAACTGACCTCCCTGTTGGGCTAGAAACATCCTCTGATGTTGAAGCTCCATCTACCGCTGACAAGTGCTCCCTCTCTGACCTCTGAGCTGCTGAAACACTCCATGCATCTCGCACTGTTGCACACCTCTCTGTGCCATCCTGCACTGGTGAAACACTCCTGTGCCTCTCGCATTGTTGCAGCCTGCTAGCTCTGCACAGTCTTGGGACTCTTGCACTGTAGCTCTCTCTGCCACTCCATCTGCATCTGTCTCTACCCACTCAGCTAGTCTTGCTACTCCTCGTCGGAGCTCCCGTAGCAAGGTCTAATCAAAGAGGTTGGGTACCTCAATGATCCTGCCCCTATTCCAGCCTTCTTGGGACTGTCACTCCACATCGCCCCACCTCCGACCTGGAGGTATGGATGCATGTGATCCCTCTGCTCACTTGGCTCGAAATTTCCCCCTACTAGAGGTCTCTGCATGAGTAGATACCTCCACTCGATCTCCTCTTGGCTTATCCAGTTGTGGTTGCTCCACAACCTCCTGAAGCTGCTTCACCAATTATGGCTCCTCCACAATTGTCCGAGACTTCTTCTGGTGCTACATGTTGAGAGGTAATGTACTCTCCCTCTCAACCACTAAGTCTCCAATAGTTGCCTTGCTCCTCAAGGCTTTGCATGCATCTTGAACTTCATGAGCATACAGGTTCTTGACTCGTGAACCGATCTGCTTCACCTGTCTCGTGGTGATGTGTGTAAGGAAAACCTTTCCCTTACTGAAGACTACATCATAGCCTTTGTCTTCCAGCATCGCGATCGATACCAAGTTCTTCTTTAGTCCTGGCACATACTTCACATTTGTCAAGGTAATGCGAGCTCCATGCTCCCTCTGAAAAGAAATTGTGCCCACACCTGAAACACTATACTTTTCATCATTACCCATCGCGATGAGTATCTGAAGGTCTTTCTCCTCCAAGGTACTGAACAAATTGTTGTCGTCGGTCATGTGCAAAGAAGCTCCACTGTCAAGAAACCAACCACATCCCACCATGGATGAAACCATGCATGCGAAGAGGGTGAAATCCAACTCGAACTGTGAGGCCAATGCCTCACCTTCAGATCCTTCCTTGGATCCCATCTTGGATTTATTCAGTGGACAATTTGTAGCAAAATGGCCCACCTCATGACAATGAAAGCATCACACTTTTGATTTGTCAAACTTCTTCCCACCTTAGGAAGAACTCGATTTAGGAAGAGAATCCTTCTCCTTCCCTTTCTTTGCCTTACACGCTAAGGCGCAATTTTCTTCATCCTCCTTGGATGAAGAAGATCCATCTCTGGTGCTTCTCTGTATCTCCTCCTGCATCAGATCTGACCAAAGTCATTCCCAATCTGGCAGTTTCTCTCTTCCGTTTACCGAGTCTTGGTAGCTATGCCAGCTCTTAGGAAGACCAAGGAGAGATAGGCTCACCATGTCGTCATTGACAGTCATGATCCCTACACTTTCAAGCTCATCCCTGCAGGTGGTGAGCTTGTTCAGATATGTAGAGATCGTGTCGCCCTTTTCACACTTGATTTTCTGAAGCTTGTCTTTCAGCGCCAACTTCCTCTAATTGTTGTTGTTCTGATATAGATCTTTCAATGTTTTCCACATCAAAAATGGTGTCTCCTTCCCATGGAGGCTCGAGACTATGTGATCTCGAACTCCCTCCAAGAGGATTCTCCTTGCTCTAGTCACACATTTCTTCCATTCCGCTAATTCTGTAGCATCAAATGTTGCGAGCTTGGCAACTTCTTGATCAATGAAGTTCTTTAGACCGTTATCCTCTAATACTGCTTCCTGCGATCCTTCCAGGCTATATAATTCAAGTTGCCATCAAGGGCATACTCGAGTCTTAAACCGTTGAACGCCATTGGTGAAATTGAGATGTGATAAGAACTCGATTTCTATATTTAGGAACCTCAAACTTCAAACTTCTCCCTTCTTATATATTGTTCTTCACTTTGATCACCTTTGCTCTAATACCATGTAGAAGTTCCCACTATAGATTAACAGATTATGCAATAGACTAAAGCAAAATACAAGATCTACTTCTACAACAAACTTTGCGGAAGCTTAATCGAACTGAGCAAGATCAATGAGAACACATATAACTGAGAATGAGAAATCAATCACACATAACACAGAAGAAATAACTCGGGGAAAGCCTTAGCCTAAAACCCCAATTTCTGTATTATCATACAAGTGGAAATCTCGTTCAAGTTACAAAAAGAATCAGCTCTCAAGCCATCCTGCTCTCTCTGCAATCAAACAATACTGCTCATAGACAGTGAAAGGCTCTCACAACCTTCTCCTCTGCCCTCCAAGCCTCATATTTCCTTGTGCGGTTTTTCCTGGGGTCCAATGCTTCCACTTGTGTGAATTCCCACCTCACACTGCTCACTTGGCTCAGAAATAACTGCACAAACCTTAAGGAGATAATTCCTTCTACATGGATGAGTTTCTGATATAGGAAAAATCGTCCAACTGATAGTACATTGTCACTTCCTCTGATCTCAACTGGGTCACTGACTGAACTGACATGCATGAGTTATTTATGAGAGAATATTCAGTTATCTGAAGTGCAGCAGTTACATGCATGCATGCATTAACTAACTGAACTCACAATTAATTCCACAAACTGTTGGAACTAATCTAACTGGACTTAACTCAGATAAATGAGCTAACTAATTACAACTCAAATTAAAACTCATCCTTATCTCTTTAACTGATGGATAAATTCCTCAATCAATGGGATAATTGTTGCATGTCCTCACATAGAATTCATGTTTGATTTTCTCCAACTAATTAACTCAAGATGAATTAATTAATTATTTTACAAACAGCTGCTAAGATCAAATTCGAATTTTAATTTTCAGTTTTAGTTCAAGGACTAACTAAAATTAGAATCCATCTCGAAATGCTATTTATAGCAATGCTATTTTTAACACTTCCATTTTTCATTCCTTGTTGCTATGTCCAACACTCGTACCTGAACTGCTATTTATAGCAGTTCTATTTTTAACACTTCTATTTTTTTAGCATTTTTTGTTGCTATTTTCAACACTAGGCATGATTAGTCAGCAACCACCCATATCCAAATGTTTACACAATATTTATCTAGTTGTAATCCAAATAATGGCCAATAATACCACTCAAATATCTTAAAGTCCTTATGGTAGTAACCCAATACTTGATTTCAAGATTAGTCATGAATTTACTCACTATTTGTATTACACAAAAAATATCTAGCATTGGTCTAACAATAAAATACACTATATCTTTCGAGAGTACTCTAATGTGATTTGTGCCATGTATTTTGATCTCTTTATTTTAGATTTTTTTATCTTTTGGCATTGTGTTAATGACATCCATAGATGTAGTGATTGTTCTGTAATTCAACTTGTCATATTTTGAGAGTGCATATTCATTATACCTTGATTAAACTTTGGTGATTGCATATTTATGATTACTCAAACTTCAAGATGATAATGCATTGGATCAATATCAATTATTTTAAAAGGAAAATCGCCCAAAAAAAACCATTTTTAAATTTTATTTTTTTAGAAATTGGTTTCTATGGGTTTTATTTTTTTAGAAATTGGTTTTTTATGGGTTTTTAAAATTAAAAATTTGGGAGCAAGGGTGGTTTTCCTTTCTAATTTTTTTTTATTAAATTATCTTTTTGTAACTATGTTTGTCCCTTTTACTTTAATTTAGAATGCTTTCTTTTCTTTTTTTTTGTAAGATGAAATTTTGTTTATCTCACAAAATCATTACTTATAGTATATCATTCATCATTCCATCACCAACATATATTATGGCTAGTGGTCCCAATCTTCCTAATGGGAAACTAGATGTTTTTAACGATTTACTTATAGAATAAGTAGTCCAAATTTTCAATATTCTTAATAGTTGAAGCATAACAAGAGATTCTACAGCAATTTCAAAACACAAAAAACTAGTAGATAGCATGAGAAGGCTAGGAATTAGAGGAGGTAAAAAGTGTCATATCTTGTGTGCTAGATCCGAGAGGAGTTGATGTCACAATGATGCATGGGATATGGTTCTCAATATGAGCCAGTTGCACGTCCATTCATTCTATAAAAACCTTTGGTTTCTCTACTCCTATTTCACATATTCTAGGCTTGCAAAGACACTATATGTTTTTGTTTGCCTCCCATTAAGAACCCTACATAGTAGGGGTTTTCATTTTCCAATAGAAAGGCACAACTTGGTAGTATTTCTTTTTCCTTCCTCGGGTGTGCCCTGGTTCAGGAACCTACTATCTTGTATCCTCAATGAGCTCTACATCATAGAAGGCTTTCCTGTCTCTTGTTGATATGGTCTCCAAGTTCTTCATTTTAGTTTGTATATCTTGGGGAACCACAGCTTGAAAGGTCTCAGTAGCCTCCTGGCCCTGTTGTTGGGCTTGGGTTCAGACCTAGGGATCACACCCTCCCCTCCCCCACTTTCTACTCCTCATATGTTGCATCTACATGGGGGCTAACTAACTGCGCTAACTCAAGAAATAACTAGCCTTACTACAAGAGGAGGACTATATACAGAAATGAGATAGACAATCAAACTCCCACCAGTCAAGAATCAAGAGGCATTATTTAGATACAACACAACTCGTTCTATATAATCCCCCCCCAACTGGGGGTGTAATCATAGTGAAGAAAACAAACCCTAATAAGAAGTGGTGAAGCATTAGGCTAGCTTGTGTACAAGAGGTCGCTTTTCTAGCCAGCACGACTTAATTGCCTACAAATCCAAACATCAACACGACCCACATTTCCCAACCCATAAACCACCCTGAAGCTTACATTCATGAAACAAAACAAAGGGAAGGAATACAACTTATAAATTATAGGGAGCTACAGAATTACCCGGACCGATGAAATCACTAAAAGGCAAGTACTGGAAGTTTCCTCATGTATGTATGATTTGTTTCCTCTTCAAGCAACCAAGCCACAGATTTGTCCTACTTGTTCATGGCTTGAATTCCAAACGTCCTCTCTAAGAACCCTCTCTCAAAGCTTCGGAGCACAATTTCTTTAAGTTCAGCGAGCACAAGGTTTCCTCCTAGTATAGTAAGGCATTGGGATAATTTCCCTTGTTTCTCGATTGCCAACGTACCAAACTAGATTGGAAATATAATCAAACTAAGGCTTAGAACCCACCTAAAAAGCTAGTCGAGTCTCATATCTATAGGCAATAACCAAAATATCCACAGGGACACGGCACAAGTCGACTTGGCGCGCCCCTCTTCTCATTCCTTTGGCTCTCCTCATGGATTTTGAGGAGTAATATATTCACATGTAGCTTCATGCACGGAGATGGCCATGCTTGCCCCTCTATTTAAGTTGCTTGTGCTCATACGGTGGCAGGCACATGGACCCAAGTCGCCCAACTCCTTGATCCTCTCCCCCATCGAGGGTATTTTTTATTTTAGTTTTATCTATATATTTCAAAAAATTACTAGTGAGTAAAATAAACATGTTTACCCCTAATTTTGGGTATTTTCTTTTTTCTTTTTTCTTTTACCTCTATTTTATATATTTTCATTTTATTTCAATTATTTCCCTTTTTTTGACCTGAATTTTTTTTTTCGCGCGCGGTCCTCTGCGTGCACCCTTCTGAGAACCCCCTCCTCACATCCATGGCTTCAGAGGGAGGCTCTGAGTCTCCTTTCTCCCTCCCTACTAATCTTCTTTCCTTCAAGAAGCTGGTGGGCGACTGCAGCAAGCGTCCAATCTCAGCCACCCAGCAGAAGTTCATCAAGAAGATGGAAGCAATCCCGACCGTCGCTCTTCCAGCTGAAGAACCGTGCTGGGCTACCCTGAACATCACAGAGAGAGGACTCATCGGCCAGTTCACTAGTCTATGGCCATCACCAAGAGCCATTGAATCGTGGGTGCAACGCAACTGGTGACCGCTGGTTTCAGAAGGAATAAAATGCCATTTCGTTGGTAAGGGTTATTTTGTTTTCATATTCGACTGCATTGAAGATAGGAACCTCATATTTAGAAACGGGCCATACTTCATGGGCCCCCAAGGTCTGTATCTGAATAAATGGACACCAGACTTTGACCCAGGCCAAGATGTGCCCTCGGCAGTCCCGGTCTGGGTGCGCCTTCCTCATTTACCACTGCACTACTGGAGTCTGAAGACCTTAGAATCCATCGAAAACACCCTTGGAAAATACATTGACAGAGCAGATAGGAAGGGACAATACTCCTGTGCCAGAATATGTGTCGAGGTTGACCTGGAAGTGGGGCTTCCAGAAGCCATAAAACTAACAATGGCATAATGGTATCACGTGCAAGAACTGGATTATGAGAAATTTCCTTTCAAGTGTAGGCACTACCATGGATACAGACACTTTTCAAGAAACTGTAAAAAGAAAACTGAGGAAGAAGCAGAGAAAAGGAAAGGAGAGCAATGGACAACAGTGCAGCAAGCGGTCTCATCAAAGTAGCCCAGCAAACTGAGAGGGAAAGGGGCTCAAGCAGGACCCATAGCGCCATCCACAGAGCCACAGCCAGAAGGGGCAGTAACCCCTAGAACAGAACTCCCCTCAAACTCCTTCGCAGCCCTCGGCACACAAGAAGAAACCCCTGTTACAGCAAGTGACGTAGAACAGCGGGCTGATCCCCCATTAAACAAGGAAGGAAACGTAGAAGCTTCCCTTGCCCAAACTAATTCCTCAGAAAGAAGCTCCTCGTCAACCTCTTATGCAGACATGATAAGAAAGAAACCCTCAAAAACGACAAACTCATCAGAAGAGGAGACATTTGAAAGACCACCGAAGCGAACAGGGAGGAAATCCCTCAAGGAGGAAAGAGAGGAAGAAATGGAGAGGCAAAAAATGCAAGGAAGTCAATCAACTCTAGAAATGTCTATAAGATGAAATACCAGAACACGGCCACCAAAGGGAGGCCTCTCCTCCACTACACCAATTAAATAATGCGTATAGTCTCTTGAAACTGTAGAGGCTTGGGGAACCCCATGAAGGCAGAAGTTGTTAAAGATCTTATGAAAATAGAAACCCCAGAGATCCTCATGCTCCAAGAGACAAAAATTGAAGGGGAAACCCTTCTATATTTAAGCAGAACGAACTGGAAGACCAAAGCTGGGATGGTTGTAAGCGCAAGGGGAACCTCAGGAGGAATTGCCATGGTCTGGATGGAGGAACTGTTCCAGCTGGAAAACTCTTTCGAAACTCAACATTGGATTTACACCGAGCTTCAACATAAAGCAAGTAAGCTCACTTTCGCCCTGTTTAATCTTTATGTTCCCACTCTTTACCTTGAGAAAAAAGAGTGTTGGCAAACACTCTTCGACTTTGTAGATAGCTATTCTCCTATGAACATCGTAATAGCAGGAGATCTAAACATCGTCCTAGATCCAAAAGAAAAAAGAGGGGGTAATAATAGCAGAGATCCTTTGTTACCCTTTGTGGAGGACATAATTCAACAGTGGGATCTTCTTGATCTTAAACCCAAGAAGGGGAGATACACTTGGACCAACAATAGAATAGGGACAGCACACATCTTAGCCAGGCTAGACAGATTCCTAGTGCAGAGCACTCTTCTGATGGAAAAGAGAATAGTGTCATCGAGAATCCTACCAAAGCTCACCTCGGACCATAAACCCATCCTCTTACAACTAGATGAGGAAGAAAATTTGGGACCTATACTGTTCCGCTGCAACCCTTTGTGGATAAAGTAAGAAGGGTTTATGGAAGTTGTTACCAAGGCCTGGTCTATCATGGTCACCGAGTCACCCAATTATGTATGGGAGAAAAAACTAAAAGCAACCAAAATAGCTCTGAAAGAATGGGTCAAAATGCCTCCCAACACTTTCACCACACATAGAAAAGAAATTGTCCAACAGTTAGCAAAATTACAACTGGAGATGGAGGGCAAAGATATAGCCATGAAAGAATTGGAGAAGGAACAAGCTACCCAACTTCCTTCTTTCAACTCCTTCAGAATATAAGAAGAATTTTGGCGGTTCAAGTCCCAAAGCCTATGGTTGAAAGCAGGTGACCGTAAAACAACCTTCTTCCATAGGCAGTTCAGAGCCCACCTCTCCTGGAATCACATTTCATAAATCACCTTAGTAGAAGGGATAGTCGTCAAAGGTTTTGCCCAAGTTAAAGAAGCTGTTGAAAATCACTTCCAGCGGTTATATACAGAGGATGGAACAAGAGATGAGGCAATCTCCAATGACTTCCTCTCCCAGATCCCTTCCTTGGTTAATGAGGAAAATAACTCAAATCTTATGAAGCCCTTCACGGAGGAAGAATCAGTAATGTAATATGGGACATGGAGCCTGAAAAAGCCCCAGGCCCAGATGGTTTCTCAGCACATTTCTACAGAGCCTGTTGGACAATCATCAAAAATGACCTTCTAAGAATGGCAAAGGCAAAAGTGTGAGGCAGCACCAAATCCACCTTTCTTGCCTTAATACCCAAAGACGTGAATCCGGCTACCTTTGACAGATTTAGACCCATTTCGTTATGTAACGTCTCTTACAAAATACTTGCTAAACTTCTCGCAAACAGAATGAAGCCCCTGCTAAGTAAGCTTATTTCTCCCAGTCAAGGAGGGTTCGTAGCAAGAAGGCATATTTTGGACAATGTGATACTTGTACAGGAAACCATGCATTCCAGCCATCAGAGGAAGGAGCAAGGGATGTTGATCAAGTTGGACATGACCAATGCCTTTGATCGAGTAAAACTATCATTTCTCTACAAAGCCCTCATCTCCTTTGGATTCAGCCCAGCCTTTGTGAACCTGATCAAGGCCTGCACTGACAAACCTTGGATAGCCCCGCTGGTAAATTGTCGACCTGCCTCTTATTTCCAAGCTTAAATGGGGCTAAGGCAAGGATTCCCGCTATCACCCTTTCTGTACATTATAATGGCAGACACCTTGAGTAGGAAACTGATAGCAGAAAGAAACAAAGGTTCTCTCCTGGGCATCTGACTGACGACCAGAATAGAATCAATTAACCATGCCTTGTTCGCAGATGATTCTCTTCTGTTGGGAGGAGCTTCCACATGAATATCAAAAGAATTCAATGAGACCCTACAAAGCTTCTGTAGCATTTCAGGAGCACTTATCAATAAAATAAAAAGTGCAGTGTACAGTTGGAATACAGAGGAACAAACCATCCTTCGAATTGCTAGAATCCTGGACTTTCCAAAAACCATCCAGTCAGCCAATTACTTCATAATAAATACTTCAAAGGAGTCTCATTGAGAAACCTCCAAGCGGCTAGTATTCCCAAAGGCACGCCTCTGTGGAACCTATGTAGAAAAGGGCTTGCCACCTTCCAAAACCAGCTTTACAGAGTGCCTGGAAAAGGAGAAAATACTTTGATATGGAAAGACAAAATCATGGGCAATCCCCCTCTAAAACATTCAGTGGAATTAGCCGACCTTCGTGACTGGCTCTCCCAGAACGGCCTGCTCAGTCTTGCCGACATTTCTGCCTGGGACAAACAAGGAAAATGGGAGGACTAGGTCCTCCCCAATCTGCCAGCACATTTACTTCACCAAAAGCACCTTCTCTTGGACAAGTTGAAGGGCTCAGCACCTGTTAACATACATGCCTCGGATCTTTGGAGGTGGGGGAAGACTGGAGTCTACACCCCTGCGCTTGGTTTTGCAGCCTTGCTTCCCACACAAAATCAAGTTCACAACCCTTCCATCTGGCAGCGTACATGGGACACATACGGAATCCCCAAGGTGAATTTTTTCACTTGGCTTCTCATTCACAGGAAAGTGTTGACAGGTGAGAATCTTGCCCACAGAGGCATAATAGGGCCGCATTGGTGCACCATGTGTAGATCCACACCTGAAAATGTGGACCACCTCTTTGTAAGTTGTGCCTTTGCCCAAACGGTATGGGCCCTTGTCCTTCACGGCCTCAATGCACCCGCCCCTCTCTAGGGTACAGTCGTGGACCTCTTCTCCACCTAGACCGCAAGGTATCCTAGGACTCTTAGCACACAATCACTGTGGAACCAGATCTGGTGCTCCATTCCCAAGTTCATTTGCTGGAAACTCTGGCTCGCCCGAAATAACTAGATATTCAATAATGTAAAGTCCTCACCCTTGATAAGGGTGGCTAGAGCTAAGGTGTCCTTGATGGAAGCTCTTGGAAACTACCCCAGCAAGTTAGATGATAATCTCATAACTGAGGAACGAAACTGGCTAGGAACCCTTCTCGTTCAAGACAGTAAAAAAGCACCTACCCGCCCCACATTCAACCCTAACTAGCACATTAGAACAATAGATGCAGAGTTCCAAACCTGGTGGAGGAAGCAGGGAAAGGTAACAGTTTTCTTCGATGGCGCCTCTAAAGGCAATCCAGGGATCTCTGGTGCAGGAGGTGTTACAAAAAAATATTGTCACCATGATTATTTGCAGTCAGTATGGGTCTATCATCACTTGTACTGTCCTCCTAAGCAAGTCTCAAACCTCAGCTCTTCAAGTCAAGCTTTGGAAATGAGAGAAAGACATTAAAATCAATGTAACTCTGGTTCTACACTTTCTCTCACTGTCACCTGCGGTCCCGCACCTTCTATTTACAAAAACTACGGACCTGCCCGCTCTGTCCCTAATGGTGTGGGTGCGGACCCCTGTGAAAGTCAAAAGGCGCAAGTTTTATCTTAAAAAACTCACTTTGGGTTAATACTAGAGGATTCTAGAAGGAATTTTGACGTGGATTGTTAGCTCTGAGGTGGTTCATGCATCCCAAAAGAGAAGGAGCTAATCCCTTGATGAGAGGAGCTATCCCTTTGAAGGAGGGCTTTATCCCTTTGAAGGAGGACCTAGTAACCTCCCTCCATTGCACTATAAATACAAGCATTGGGCTGGTTGCTGGAGAGGTTAGAAGCTGAACATTTTTTAGGGTAAATGCTGGTGAAATCAAGACTTCCTAGTTGAGCTTAAGAGGAGAGATCACATACCTTTTTGGCTTCATTGGGGAGTGAGTGAAACTTGTCAAAGTAGAGGAGACTTCTTGCTGGACCCTGGGAGGAGCTTGTACAGCGTCAAAGCAAAGGTTGTAAAGTTCTTCTTCTTTTGAATTAATACAATAAAACTCATTTTTCTCAACAAGTATCTTATGTTATTTGTTTCATGGACTCCTTGACTTTCATGTTAAATATGTTTTATGATATTGGCTTTTCAGGTGCTATTTAATTTGTTTGCCTTGTTTGTGTTTGCAGATTTGCGACAAAGGAGCTCATTTGGATCAAAGGAGCGAGGGCATCCACAAACTTGCGTTGGACCTAAGGTAGGCCCTAAAAACACTTGTTTGCCATTGTTTATAAAAGCATATTTAGAGAAAGATAGTGTCTGGTTGGTTTGTTTGTCATTAGGTCTTCTTTAGATTCTAGGAAGGTCTATCTTGTCCGCAAGATCGACTTATTCCGTGTGACAAAATGGTGACTCCGCTGGGGACTTGATTGTTTTCCTTGTTTTTACTTTGACCTGAGAAATTGTGTTTTTGTTTCTGTTTTTGGCTTGTTGTGTGTAAAATTGGGTAGAGTTTGTAGATCCAGGGTTATTTTTCATTTTTCATAGCTTTGGGAGAGGACCGCACCCTAACCCTTTGACACAGTGCGTACCTACCCGCAGCTTGGCTTCTAGCACAGAGTGGGACCGCACCTGTGTCAACTGTGGGCCTGCGAACCCTTGTCAAAATTTTGAAAAACCTAAGATTTCCTTTGTTAGTCAGCTTAGTTTTTGTTTAGAAATTGTTATCCACTGCCCAGACCTGCATATAACTTGTCAGAAGCTTTCCTTACGTTGATCTCATTAGTGTTAGGGTTTTAGGTGAAATTCCTAGGAGTTTTGCTTGTTGGGTTTGTTTTTCATTTTGGTTGTGTAGTGGCTCTGAGCTTAGAAGTTGTAGGGACTTCAGATCACCTTAGTGTCTACCAGCCTTCTTATGAGTCTGACCATTTATGAAATCTCCCCTTGTTGAGGAATCCGCTTTGAGTTTTCTCTTTACAAAACTTCGAAAAGCTTGTGTTTAAAAGTTTGGATTTTCATTTTCAAAAAGAAAACAAAATTGGTTGTTCTTGACTTATTTGTGATTCTGCATAAATTGGTCCTTAGCTTACATCTAGCTAAGTAAAACATCCTTAAAAAAGACTTTTAGTAGGCTTTGACTTCAAATAGGTTTATATAATTTATAGATCTCAAAGTTAGTCATTTTCATAGTTTTGAATGTTTTATAAAAAATCTCTTTTGGAAAAAAAGGTTTGTTTTTGTAGTGATTGAGTGCTTTGAAACGAAAAAGGGAAATTTTTGTGAAATAATTAGTTGTCTCGTTTTGAGTGCATTAGAAAAGGCAAAAAACTCTTCTTTTAATTTGTTTGATTAGGAAAGATTTGTGTTTACAAAAGTATTTGCATTCTCAAACTCTTTCTTACTTTAGAAGTTCATCGAAGAGAAAAAGATTGTTTAAATCATCTTAGGTGCATTTTTAGTGGTTTTGAGTCGAGTCTTCATACCACGAGTTTCATCTCCGCACCTTTGGACTTAAACAAAAACCAATACAAAATAACGCTTAAAGTAAAATTCATCTAGTAACATTTTTTTATTTCTAGGGCTCTGATACACCAACTTAGCTTAGGCTAGTGTCTTGGAGTAGGAGAGTAATTCACTCTCCAAGACAATAAAAACAAACAAGTAGTTGTATCTTGTGGTAGGGAAGAAATCCAATTGTTGCATTTATGCTCTGGGAAAGCTCCTCTTAAAGGAGAAGCACGAGATCATGTCTGAACCAGTGTCAGAATCAATCCTTCCTCATTGGGAACGATGCTAGATATTCACGTATTAAAAACGGTAAACCTCGGATTAACCATTGTCGAGGAGCTTGGGGTCACTTGTTGGTAAACCTTAGATTATGTCAAGGAGCCTTCAAGGGGATTGAGCTTGCTACTCTGCCCTTGCGTGCATATCGGATCGTAGACTGTTCCCCCAGGTATATTTGTTTCAGTTGGTAACCTTAGTGGCCATATTCTTTAGGACTCTTCCTGAGGTGACAGTGGTGGGAAGATCCCACTGTACCTAGAGCAGACGTCGGCTAGACTCACTTGGATTTTCTGGGGGGTTCTCTTCACTCGAGACGGTTAAGTGGAGGAACTTGTGCCAGTCTATTCATTAAGCAGGTTGCCGGGGTAACTGTTCCAACCGCCATTTCTGTATTGAACTCTGCGATGTTGGATTTCATCACCAACTAGTGTTTTCAGTATGGAAAGTTACTGTTTGTGTGTGTTTGATCTCCTAGATTCTTTAGGCGTGTGATTCAAATTTGTTTGGTTCTTTAGATACTTTAGTTGTTTTTCATTGGGATTTTACTTTGTTTGCGTGTGAAGTAGTTAAAAGTTTTTAACTGTGACTGAATTACCAAGGCAGTCCCGTAGACTTCGGGGCCAATCTCCTGAGTTTGTAAACATGGATGAGTTACTGAGGAAGTCCCGTAGACTTCGGGGCCAACCTCCTGAGGAAGTACCGAGCCAGCTTGAAGGCTTGAAAGTCCTCGTAACTCCTAGAGACAGTAGAGTTGGGTCACCTGAAGAAGGAGAATCTTCTTTGATAGTACATCCTGATTTTCAACCGTTAGTAGCAGATTATAATCCACAGTCAGTGTCTGTTTCCAAAGTTACTGGTAGTTTTTCATCTATTAGTGATATAGGTGAGGAACCTGAAATATCCGAGCCTGAAAGTGAATTTGTTGCTACTCCGACATCAGGGTTTGTTTCTCCAGCTTCTAGTGGTCCTGGTTCACCTAGGGTAGAAAGAGTAATCACCCAAGATCTTCCTTATGGACTTATTGCTAATGAAGAACTTGCTCCAGAAGAAGAAGTAGGCATCCCTATCCCTGAAAATCAACCTGTTATTGAGCTAAGGGAGCGTGAATCAATTTTTTACAGTCCACCTAGGAGCAGTACTTGGTATCTTTCTTTGACTAATTTCTCAGAAAGCTCAGGGTTAAGTTTTTCACCACCTCGTGCTCCTTATCACCCAACACCTAGAGGTTTTTATACTCCCGTAAATATGTCAGGACAGTCATCCATGTTTACTCAATCGCCTGAATCCTTTTTGTACGGCGGTCCTTCTATTCCCTCCGGGTATCAGTCACTTTCTGGTACTTTTTCGGGAGCATCTCCTCAACCCATTGAGCAAGGGTTATTAACTGGAAGCAATGGTACTAAGCCGTTGAGCGTAGAAGACATTCTTATGATGTCAGGTTCTATTCCCAATCCTCAACCCCAAGGTGGCCAGTTACCGCCTGGGGGGCAACCTCAAGGTACACAATTTGCATCTGGGGGCAACCTCAAGGACAGTACATACCTACGGGACAGTACGTTTCTCAAGGTCAACCCCAGACTCAATATGTACCCCAAGGTCAACCCCAAACTCAATATGTACCCCAAGGTCAACCCCAGTATCAATTTATACCTCAAGGTCAACCCCAGTATCAATACGTGCCTCAAGGGTATCAACCCCAAGGTCAGTACTCGAACCAAGGTTTCCAACCACCCTCTGGTCAAACGTATGTTCAAGGAATGGGAAATTTACCTTTCAATTATCAATCCTACCCTCAACCCGGTTAAAGTCCTCAGTATTCTCAACCTGTTATGGGTCAGTACCCTGGAATGAATATAGTGTGGGATCCATCGCAAAGTCAACAGGTGTTGCAGCCAAATGTACAGTTGTCATCTCAAACTGGACAACCCTTGGTTTCTGGTACACCCTAGCAACCAGTCCAGTCTAACATTCAAACTTCTGTACCTTCAGTAGTTTCTCAGCCTGGGCCTAGTACACCTCGTACTTCACCTCAAACGACTGCTACAACTGCTGCAACATCTGTTCAATCTACCCCACCTACTTCTGGAATATCGATAGCTCCGGTTTCTACTGTTCCTGTATCTACTCCTCAGACATCTTTACCACCGTCTGGATCTACGATTCAAACTTCGGTTCAGATGCCTGTAGGACAACCTGGTTCAAGTACGGTTGTCACAAGTCAACCACAATTTACTTATCAACCGTACCAGGGACAGTACCAATTCGGTCCTGCTTTGCAGCATCCAATCTATCAATATCAACCGTACCCTGGGTACACATATCAACAACCTCAACAACCCCAGTGCGGTCTGGTTAATCCTAGTTTTCCGGGAGGATACAATATCCCAAATGCAATCCCTATTCCTAGTTATCCTGGATATCCTCCTCCTGGGGCTGGTCTCATGACCCAGAGTTTTAATGATCCTAATCGGCAGTTACCATTTATCGAAACTTTGGACTTACCTGACTTTTCGTGCCTAATGAACGATCCCATTAATTATCTTCCGTTTTGGCCACCAATGCCGAATAAGTTGCCCAGTGACATTCCTAAGTTCGAAGGTAAATCAGGAGAGGACCCGTCGAACCATGTGATGACTTACCACCTCTGGTGTGCGTCTAACTCCATTTCAGATGATTCAATCCGTCTTAGACTTTTCCAGCGCACTCTAAATGGTCTCGCGGCCAAGTGGTACATTGAGTTACCGCGAGGCAACTTTTATAAATTTAGTCAGTTAGATACCTCGTTTTTAACTCATTTTCAGTTGCCAATCCGATATGACAATGGCACGGAATTGTTAACTTCGTTAAAACAATCGACATCCACTTACATTTCAGATCATATTCATGAGTGGAGACGTCGACGGCATTTAGTGAAGGTATTTATTCCGGATCAAATTTTGGCCGAGTGGTTTGTAAAATCTTTGTTGCCAAAGATCACTGAAGATGTTGCTAAAGCCGGAGTTGTTACTGAGGAGCAAGTAATTGCTCAAGCACAGTACCTTGACTTGGTCTATACTCAGTCAGGTACGTTACACGAGAAAATCCCGGATCTTCTCAAGCAAAATCAAATCGCTGCAGCTCCTTCGGGATCTCATACCGCCGATGGTATGATTGGTATGGTTAACACTAAAAGTAAGAAGAAGTCTTCCAAGAATTCTTCTCCTATCATAACCTTGCCCGATTCCCCAACAGGAGATTCTTCTGCAGAGATTTCCGCCGATATTCACGTTGTAGAGTCATCTACAGCCAAATCAAAATCCGGTGAGAAGAAGAAAGGAAAGAAGAAGAATAAAACGGACAAAAGTTCAAAGGAGAAACCTGAAAAGGCGGAATCCAATGATGAAAAGCGCAAACCTCGTTATCCTTGTCTCATTTGTGACGATGAACATTTTACAAGAGATTGCCCTCATCGTGCAGAAGTTGCGAAGATTGTCAAAGGTTCCCAAACTCCTGTTGTTTTGAAGGATCCTTTTCCAGCTCAAGACAGTAAGATGATAGGTTCATCCTCGAGTGCCAATGAAGAACCCATCCTGATGATGTCCCATGTTAGGATTGCGACTCGATCACAAGATTATGGTAGTAAAAGTCTTGTTGATGGTAAAGAAGCAGAATCTTCTCATTCTAATCCATCAACCTCAGCTCCCGGTTCCGATCCACTACAGATCGAGAAACCTAATCCAGACTTGGTAATCAAACCGCCCGCCAAGGGTATACTTCGAAAGTCAGCTTTCAATCCACATGCGAGAGCGGCTCAGAATTATAACATTGTTGAGGATTTAGCTGTTTCACCCTCAGCAATGTCGGCTTTGGAAGTGTTGCAATCATGTCCAGCACAACGTAAATTACTTTTGTCGGCAATAGGAGCTGTTGATGTTCAGGACTCGAATCTAATAATTTTCGATCTAGAAAATAGTACACCGCATTTGCCTCATCAAATGGCTTTCCAGATTCCAGTGATAGTCAAAAACAGGCCTATTCATCAGACTGTAATTGATGAGGGAGCCTCAACGTGTATTATGTCGATACAGTGTTGGAGATCGCTTGGTTCTCCTTCGCTAAACCAATCCCCGACGATTCTAAAGGCCTTTGATGGCCGTGGGTTTCATCCTTTTGGCATTCTACAGGATTTGCCTATAGCGGTTGAAGGAAAAACCGTTAGTCTAGATGTGGAGGTGGTTGATGCCCCTCTAGATTACAACCTTCTCTTGGGTCGAAGTTGGTCTTACACTATGACAGTGGTCGTTTCATCGGTCTTTCGAGTAATAAAGTTTCCACATAATGGAAATATCATAACAATAGACCAGCTGGCTTACTTTTCATCCGACCCAGCCTCTTCTGAGAGTATTCAGCATGTCGGTAAAACGACTATCCCATATAAGGATGTTGGAGTAGGACTAGTTAAAGATGTCGGTTTACTGGGAACTTTTCCTTTTGCTCCGATCAACGCATCGTCTTCATTTGCGACCATTCATATGATTACGTCAGAAAACATTGTTTATGATGATCCTTGGATCATTCCTTCTGAATCTGAGATAGACTCATTTCGTGATGTCATGCCTTTGAGACCATATGAAATTGCGTATGAGGTCGTGCAATCGTTTACCGACCCATCTTCAACCGAAATTGACTTCATGAATGTGGTCCGTGAGGAATCACTTTTCACATCAAACTCGGATTTAATCACATTTTCTGAACTTGTTCACTCTGACGAGCAAATTCGCGAAATCCTATGTGTAGATGATTTACCATGGGAAGATCTCCATCACAGATCTTCGTTTTTACCCGAGGATGATCATTTTGAAAATGATTTCTTATCAGTTTTTACGACTGAATATGTCAAGGAACCTCAGAATCCAATGAAACATCCTGATTCAGAGTTAAATTTGGGAAAAATCTCTCGAACTATTCCTGTTGACATTTCGGTTAAGCCCGGAATTGTTGAGAACATTCATATAGGTGCCTCGTGTACAGATGACGAAATTCAGCTATATAAGGCCCTATTTCAAGAATTTCGCGACGTGTTTGCCTGGTCCTATGAGGAAATGCCAGGAATTGATCCTGCGATTGTTGTTCATGAGATCAAGACTTACCTGGACGCTAAACCCATCCGGCAACGTTTGCATCAGATTCATCCACGAAAAGTTGCTGCAATTAAAGTAGAAGTTGAAAAATTATTGAAAGCAAGTTTCATTTATCCGATCCCGTTAACAGATTGGGTATCGAATATTGTTCCGGTTAACAAAAAGCAGGGAACAATAAGAATATGCATCGACTATAGGGACATTAATCGAGCCTGTCCAAAGGACAATTACCCAACTCCCTATATCGATCAAATTATTGATGATTGTGCCGGCAGCGAAATATTCTCCTTTATGGACGGTTTTTCCGGATACAATCAAATCAATATTCTACCTACCGATCAACCAAAAACGGCTTTCATTTGTCCATGGGGGACGTTTGCTTATTGCAAGTTACCTTTTGGGCTTAAGAATGCCGGAGCAACTTTTCAAAGGGCGATGTCTTATGCGTTTCATGACATCAAGCACATTGTGCAACCCTATCTCGATGACTTGCCTGCTCATTCATTACATCGAGCTGATCACCTCGTCCATTTACGAGCAATCTTTATGAGGTGTAGGCATTATCGGATTCGGTTGAACCCACACACATGTGTCTTCTGTATAGAAACGGGTCGATTGCTGGGGTTTTTAGTTTCGAAAGTCAGCATTTGCATTGATCCCTCGAAGGTCGAAGCTATCATCAAATTGCCTCCTCCTTCGAGTCTTTGCCAACTCCAAAGTTTGCAAGGGAAAGCAAACTTTTTACGACGATTCATTCCTAACTACGCCGAGGTCACAAAGGGTTTTACCCGGTTGTTGTAGCAAAATACTCCATTCTATTGGGATGAGATAGCTCATAAATATTTTGATGCACTCAAAAACGCGTTGACCCATGCACCGTTGTTGCATCCTCCCAACTACAACCAGGATTACTTCTTGTATCTCGCCGCCTCTCATTCCACCATTGGAATGGTCTTAGTTCAGGAAGATGAATTCGGAACTGAACATGTGATATATTACCTTAGTCGAACTTTAAATCCAACTGAGCTAAAATACTCACATGTGGAGAAATTGGCATTGGCAGCTATTCAAGCTGTCCAACGTTTTCATCACTACATTTTACTACGTAAAACTACAGTAATTTCGGATTGCAACCCTATGATCTACATTTTGACCAAGCAATTGCTAGGGGGCAAGTACTCTAAATGGATTGTTATCCTGCAGGAGTTCGACTTGGAATTTGAGAAGTCTAAGTCTAAGAAATCTTTAGTTTTTGCGGAGTTAATGTGTGACTTCCCGCGTGCTGACATGGAAACTGCGGCGGAGGAACCCATTGCGGACGAATCCTTGTTTCTAATCAGCACTTTAGATCCGTGGTATGGGATATCATCGTTTATCTCCAGACCCAATCCTTTCAGCCAGAAATTTCAAGGTCAGAACGTCGAAAAATTTGATTCCAGTCAATTCAGGATTATTGGAGATACTATTTATCGCCGTGGGGCGGACTCTGTTTTTCGACGTTGCTTAACTCACAAGGAAGCTGAAAGGGTTCTAAATGACTGTCACTCTGGAGCGTGTGGTTGTCATATGTCTGGGTTTGCCACAACCCAAAAGATATTGCGCGCTGGCTACTTCTGGTCATCTTTATTTAAAGATTCTATTACGGCGGTCCAAAAATGCCACAATTGCCAAATTTTTTATCGAAAGATGCACGCTCCACCTGCTCCTCTCCACCCTATAATTGCCGTTGGTCCTTTTGCCAAATGGGGTATTGATTTTATTACATGTAACCCTCACTCGGCCGGGGGGCATGTGTATATCATCCTTACGGTAGATTATTTTACCAAGTGGGCCGAGGCGATGCCTACATTTGAGGCAGACGGCAAGACAGTTGCAATTTTTGTGTTCAATCATATAATTGCTAGGTTTGGTGTCCCGCAAGCGATAATCACTGATCATGGGCGTCATTTTTGAAACGTTATGATGACCGAACTTACAGGCCAGCTTGGTTTACGTCACGATAGTTCAACCCCTTATTATCCACAAGCAAATGGTCTGGTTGAATCCATCAACAAAGTTTTGGTTATCATGATCTGACAAATCATTGGGATTCATCGGTCGAATTGGCACAACATTCTATTTTCAGCGCTTTGGGCGTACCGAACTTCAGTAAAAACATCAACAGGGTTCACTCCTTTCCAACTAGTTTATGGTCTGAAAGCTGTGTTACCCATTGAATGCGAAATCCCGTCACTGCAAATGGCCATCGAGTTACTTCCAGCCACTTCCGAAGAGGAAAAGTGTTTGTTATACTTGGCTCAATTAGATGAGAATCGACGTGATGCTGCATTGGTGATCGAGACTCACGCAAAACGCATGAAAGCTCAGTATGATCGAAATGTGACCCCTCGAAATTTTTCGGAAGGAGATCTAGTCTTAGTTTATGATCAAGCTAATGATAAATTAGGCGCTGGAAAATTCGTTCCTATGTGGCATGGTCCCTATGTTGTCAAGCGAAAGCTAGCCAAAGGGGCCTATGAATTGGTAGACTTTGACGAGGACTCTTTGGGTAAACCCAGAAATGGCCTTTACTTGAAGAGGTATTATGCTTAAAGGATGGGTATGGAGATTTTTAGTTAGGATAGTTTTTCTTTCTAGCTGGTGTGTTTTAAGTTTAAACAGTGTGCTTAGCTTAGAGAGTGTTTTTTCGTCATTATTCCTGCTTATCTTGGTTTTACTCTTGATATTGCAGATGTCGATGCCTCTCCAAACATACATTGGTTTCGCTGATGGTGCTTGTCGTAATACACAGAACATCTCTTCCGCAGCTTGGGTTATCTATTCGCCTTCTGACGAGTTAGTATCTATGCATGGGGTAAGCCTCGGTCAAACAACGAACAACATTGTCGAGTATAGTGCAGTGATTGAGTTATTATCTGAATCTATTTCATTTGGGATTCGGAGTTTGATAGTGAGGTTAGATTCTGAACTCGTTGTATTACAGCTTAATAGAGTGTATGCCATTAGAAATCCAGTGTTATTAAGATTATTTTTTAGAGTGCGTCTCTTGGAACGTGAATTTGATTATATTGAATATCAGCATATTCCAAAATCTTTAAATACATTAGCAGATGCAATTGCTTCTCGAATGTTAAATAGCCATTTGCAATAATCATACATGTAAATTTAAAACCATTTCATAAAATGATTTACAAGATAAGTCGGTAATAATGATATATATATAGGAGTGTGTCAAAAAATACATCGTCCTCGATCATAGGTTCAAAAACACCTTATGATCGGCAAAAATGATAAGTACAAAAAACAAAAATGTCACATGTGCCCACAATAGGCGATCATCCTATCACTGGTGATGATCTCTATAAGAAACCACTGCACGGGCCACCTTGCAAAGGAACCTCCTAAAAGGTCCTCGGACCCCAATCACATAGCGCTGAAGTCGACGAGGAATGTCATCTATAGTGGTCTCCGGAATATCTCCTGTCAAGTGCTTGAGATGACCCTCCAACTCGGCCAAAACCTCTGCTGATTCGTCCTGTGGGGCTGGCGCGGGTGCAACTGGTTGCTTCCTCTCGTAAGGCCGGAGAGCGGCTGGTTGCTATGGACCCACATCTGCATTTGAAACTTTTGCTATCAGTTTTGAGACGATGGAAAAATTAAAAAATTAAAATTAAAATAGGAAAAATGTTGAAAATGATTTTACCTGAATCATCCCACTGCTCTCCTGGTGGAAGAACCATGTCTGGGTCACCACGAAAATCTATCCCAGCATAAGGGAAGTCCTGAATAGAAAAGACCTGGTTTTCCAGCCATTAGAAATACTCATGTTTGAATCGAGCAACCTCTGTCCTCTCGTCCGGGTGACAGGCCATAACTACGACCCATCGCATCAGTTTGGGCTCTTGAGGAAGCCCAGCTCCAACAGTAAGGTGCTGCGGGATCAGCATAGGAACCCTCTCCAGGCCAAAACTCATAACCAAAGCCCCATAACCAAAGGTCTTTAGTTGTCTGTTTTTGGCCCTGGTCAGTTGGCCTTTCAGATTGGCCAACACGGCATCGCACCAGTTGAAGATGGTGCCTCGGAAGCAATCAACTGCCATACGCATCTGGGATCCGGTGGCAATATGTAATGCGGCAGCCCCGCAAAGTCTGGTGACAGTAAACGCAATCACCATGAGTTCAGGACGGGATATGGTCTTTATGTCTATCCCTTTGTCTCTAGCCTGGCTGTTGCAGTACTCTAGCCTGAGGCTATCGACAGACTGGCCACCTGGCCTAGCCCCAAACAGAGTCAAGTCTTCGCCTCTCTTAGGCAAACCAGTCAAGAAATATATGTCCGCCGGCTCGATTTCGAGCTGGTGGCCACCAATGAAGAAGCACTGGTCCTGTATGCTCCATCTGTCAACCAACCACTGTAAGAAATCCACCTGAGCCCTCATGCCAGGAATGGCCCAGAATTTGTACAAGCCGCACGCCCTCAAAGCATCAAGTGAAGGCTGATGATTCCATGCGGCAGCATCCACGTCCTCATGCTCTCGTTCACGCCAATCTAGCATGATGTACTCTCTGCATCAAGCATAAGGATAAATTAAATTGCTAGAAATTATTTTGATTGGTCCATTTTTGAGAATTTTTGGGTTAAAAACCCTTGCGACGGGGACCGCACCCTCCGGGTTAGACACAGTGCGTGGGACCGCACTTTGTCTACATGGAAGGTGCGGACCCCGAGCTTTTTCCCAATGGAGAAAAAGTCGGGGTCCGCAGGCCAGCAGTGGTAAACCTGCGGGCCCCCGCGCGCGGGTTTTATGCCTAAAAACCCTCCCAAAAATGAAATAAATGACTAAAACAAAAATTGAAATGGTTAAAAATGAAGAGTAGGATGATGTGGATTACCTAGAGAAGACGGCGTTTGATTCCGACGGTTGGATTTTCCGCAATCTTCACAGGAAGTTTTCTGAGCAAAAGCACTATTTTCTCACCCAAAACTCAAACGGTAAAAATGAATTGACGAAAGCCCTTTTTATAAGTTTTTTGAGTAAATAAATTGCAAATTTGTTTATGTTTCACTTTGAAAAGGTATTTTTGCGACATTTTTATCCATTTCAAACAGGTATGAGTAATGTTTGTTCTTTTGTGCAGGATAACAGATTATTCAGGCGAAATCTATCATTTTCGACGGAAAAACATTTAGAGTCACCTTTAAACTCTTTTCTGACTCCTGAAACATGAAAATATTGCCGAGTTCTTCCTTTAAACTCGTTAAAACGGCATTAAAAGACGGTCCACTTACAGCTCTTTTCCGACAGTAAAAACATGAAAAGATTGCCGGATTTTTGTCGTTTCAAATTCGATATCGGTTATAAAACGATGTGTCGTTGATCGCTTTTTTACTTTTTCGGATCAAGCGCACTAATGACGAAAAGTACTCCTTGGTCGTAAAAGATCAAGCAGTTCTCTCAAGTATTATTTTATACTTTTTCGGGCTTGGGAGAGACAAATTTACGAAAAAGGTCAACCCTGGAGTCTTCTTAAGTTTTTCAGACTCTCTAAAATTGAAAAACGCTGAGTTTCTCCTATACTGGACTCATTAAAATCTCACAGTAAAGGACCTGTTCAATTACAAACAGGAACGAACCACTCCTTCTTAGGGTTCGAATTTAAACTAAGTTGGACTCATCAAAGGATGAGCTTATAATCAAGCAAATGTTATCCTCCTCAAGCTTGTCAAAAATAAAGAGGTACTTGCCATAAATGGTGGGGGAAAAGAGAGAAAAATGAGTTTGTTTGTCATACTTTGTAACCACTCTTGAACATGACACTTTTATTCACCTGGGTTGGGAAATCCTTTGCCTAACAGTTGATCAAACCACATTGAAAGTCTTCAGCCGGTTTCTGGGTATTAACTTTGGGTCAATTGTCACCAAACCATCTGTCGTGTCGTTATGTGTTCAAGAGGTCACTGCCAATAAGCCATTCATCTACAAAATATCTATCATCCATCTTGACCATCCCTGAGTCAGTCCTTGCAACTAAATTTCTTCAACTTGATCTATGATTTCGTGTTGTGGGTCTGCCTACGACGGATCGCTTTCTATCGACATCAGCTCATTATCTAGAAAGATGATCTAGAAATCGTCAGTACCTTGAGATTTGCATGCCTCAATGGCAGGTTTCTCGCCTTCGACGACAGGTTGCATCATTGACCTTCGATCAAAGGATTCTGTGACGTGTTCGACATCAACACATTTATTCGCATCTCATGGATTGTACTGGGTACTTTGAGAGCCATTGACATCACTGGTGGTTTCTCTCACACTTGTTAACAGTTTACATCATTGACTGGTAATCAAGTGGTTTCTACCATGTTCAACATCAACACATTCATTCGCATGGATAGAATCGTACTGTTTCGGGAAGTAGAAATGAAGATCCTGGATTTAGTTTCCACAATCCAGGCTGCAAGGAATTTTGTATTCATTATATAATGGACTATTCATAAACAGATGGCTGCGTCCATACTGTGTCCACCTGAGTTTATACTTGTGATGTTTTACAAGATCATTCCTATATCAGAGCAGTAGTTAGTTTTTCTAGTCAGTTTTGATCTGAGTATGGGAATGCCCACCTCAGCGATGATATGATCTCATATATATATATCTTGCATTGAATGTTTTTACAGGTTCCAACCGGGCTCTCCACAAGATGATCCTCGAAATGATAAAGTACTTCACTCTTCCTAAATGATCAATGAAATCCTCATCTACTACAGACTTCGCACTTTAGGGGGCAATCTGTTACACAAAAATATCGTCACCACGATTATTTGCAGTCAGTATGGGTCTATCATCACTTGTATTGTCCTCCTAAGCAAGTCTCAGACCTCAGCTCTTCAAGTCAAGCTTTGGAAATGAGAGAAAGACATTAAAAATCAATGTAACTCTGGTTCCGCACTTTCTCTCATTGTCACCTACGGTCCCGCACCTTCTGTTTACAAAAACTGCGGACCTGCCCGCTTTGTCCCTAACGGTGTGGGTGCGGACCCCTGTGAAAGTCAAAAGGCGCAAGTTTTATCTTAAAAAACTCACTTTGGGTTAATTCTAGAGGATTCTAGAAGGGATTTTGACGTGGATTGTTCGCACTGAGGTGGTTCATGCATCCCAAAAGAGAAGGAGCTAATCCCTTGATGAGAGGAGCTATCCCTTTGAAGGAGGACCTAGTAACCTCCCTCCATTGCACTATAAATACAAGCATTGGGCTGGTTGCTGGAGAGGTTAGAAGCTGAACATTTTTTAGGGTAAATGTTGTTGAAATCAAGACTTCCTAGTTGAGCTTAAGAGGAGAGATCACATACCTTTTTGGCTTCATTGAGGAGTGAATGAAACTTGTCAAAGTAGAGGAGACTTCTTGCTGGACCCTGGGAGGAGCTTGTACAGCGTCAAGGAAAAGGTTGTAAAGTTCTTCTTCTTTTGAATTAATACAATCAAACTCATTTTTCTCAACAAGTATCTTATGTTATTTGTTTCATGGACTCCTTGACTTTCATATTAAATATGTTTTATGATATTGGCTTTTCAGGTGCTATTTAATTTGTTTGCCTTATTTGTGTTTGCAGATTCGCGACAAAGGAGCTCATTTGGATCAAAGGAGTGAGGGCATCCACAAACTTGCGTTGGACCTAAGGTAGGCCCTAAAAACACTTGTTTGCCATTGTTTATAAAAGCATATTTAGAGAAAGATAGTGTCTGGTTGGTTTGCTTGTCATTACGTCTTCTTTAGATTCTAGGAAGGTCTATCTTGTCCGCAAGATCGACTTATTCCGTGTGACAGGAGGTGTGGTCTACTAGCAGGATGGCTACCGAATAGACAGCTACAGTTGGGGACTAGGGCAGAACACAAACAACCAGGCAGAAATTCTCGGGATTCTTGAGGTTGCCAGATCACACAGGAACAGGGACAAAGCTCTTCAGGTCTTCAGGGACTCAGAACTCTTGATAAAAACATTAAACTTAAAGGAGCATTTTAGCAATCTGGCTCTCAACAATACTCTCCAGAGGCTACGAGGCCTCCTGGCTCATTTTACCTCCTCCTCCTTTTTTCATATCCTCCGCAGCTCAAACAAGGAAGCAGACATCAAAGCCAATGAGGGATGCAGGCTGGCTCAAGGATTTTTTTAAAAAAACTAAGAAGAACCAGTGTGTACAGCCATACCATAGCTCAATTAGCGCTGCGTAGACCAAACTTCGTAGATATCAAATACTCCGACTTCATACTCTCGGTCATTTTGGTTCAAAAAAAGAAAGGAACGCTGCTTGGCATATTATGTATTTGTGTATTCATGCCTCCATGCAATGTCAGTGGATTAGGCTGTGGCCCAACCGTTGATCTATCAATATATTAACCGTTTTAGTTAAAAATAATAATAATAATAATAAATAAATTTAAAATAAATTTAAAAAAAAAATAAAAAATAAAAAATAATAATAATAATAATAATAATAATTAATTAATTAAAAAAATAAATAAATAAATTTCCTTTTTATGGTTTTTTGTAATAATATCATATATTTTAGGTTGTGGTTTAAAAAACACTACAATTTTAACCTCAAAATAAAGGATTTTGTTATTGGAGAACCACTTTTAATTTGGGGGTTAATTTTATGATTTTGGTCACAACAATACTCATTGTTTTTTTTTGTCGAGTGAATTATATTAATTGTAAAAAATAGAATTTGCATATAGGATTACAAAATTCAAGTTAGTCTCTCGTAAGGGAGACCAAACCATAACCAGAAATAAACTCTCCTTAAGGAGGAGAGAGACAATTGAGAGCTAAAGGAGACAAAATATCCAAACTGAAATTGAGACACTGGCCTAATTGGTATTGTACAAGAGTAACAAAACAAAGGAAATCAAAATCCATATCCATATCACAATCATGCTGAGGGTTATGAGTCTGAGCCTGCAACCTGAATGGGTTGTTTTGGATCTTCTAAATTTCTTCCTACAACTGTAGGAATGCTGAGATGTTGCTCAAAATTTTGCATCCTCCAATCTAGATTCCTCAAGTGCCTATGCAAGTGTTATAGAGGGTGTATAATGTTCATGTGAGTTTCATGATAGTCCAATAGTGTTTCCCCCAATATAAAATTTAATTTCCAGTAAAGATCCATTGTCTGCATGTATTAGTTGAAGCTGACTTATTCAATGGGTCTGGAGAAACTGTAGCAATATCTCCATGGGTCCTCCTCGGCCCAATAAAATGCCCCGTCGATCCAGTTGAACTGTACTCTCGTGCAGTGATCTTTCACAATACAATGTGGGTCATGCGGATTGTAACTTTGAAGGTCGAATGGATACTTCTTCATATGTTCTGCTTCGACATCCGCTTGCTTGAAATTATGGATCTCATATAACCCAATCCGCAACGGAAGAGCGGGCCAAGGTGCCTTCTTCTTCTGGTGCAATCTAGTTGTCAATCCTGCCGAGATGTGATATGCTACTTCCTAAATGACGAGTATGTCCAAGGCAAACTTCGGTAGAACATGTGGAAGCTTCTCCATGCTGAACATTCGTATGAAGGTGTCGGATAGTGACGCATACCAATTAGCAATGTTTATCAGTGCCTCCATTGCTTCCTTCAATATGCAGGGTGGATCTTGTTCGAATATCATCTTGTAAACTGAAGTGACAAAATGATCGAAAATCCGTGTGATAACTCCTCTGAAGCTGCATTCGGACAACAACTTACAATATGTGTTCACAGTAGTCTCTATCAATGACCATGCCCACTCCAAGCCCGGGAACTCCTGTCAGGCACAAATTGCATCTAAGATGTAGGCGGACATGTAGATCTTTGCTTGCATACCTTCGGGTGACTTTCGAGCCTTCGTTACCTATTCCTTTGACTGATGAGCCAACATGCCAGACCAGTTACATGGTTTTCCTTCTCTGGCCAGTTGGTCCAGCGCGATCACCCAACTCTGTGGGAAGGTTTTCGTGCTTTCTTGGCCATACAATCGACATGCAAATATGACCAAGTATTGATATGCCTTCCGCAATATCTTCATCTTATAGATCTGGTTGGGTGTGAACCTGAATCGAGCTGGCTCCTTTACCCAGTTCTTCAGAATGTCTCTGGAGTTGGCACTGCTGCTGGGTAAGTTGAATGGAGTCTCCATGATAGTCACGGGCTCTGACATCTGATACATATCATCATAATCCTATGCCCATAAGTTTGCAAGATTCATCTCGCTGACACTGCTCAAAGTCATCTCCTCGGGATCAGTGTGAGAGACGATCCAGTGTATCATGTCCACGCATGGGAATGCGGGGTATCTGCATGCAATCTGGTACAAGCCAGACTTGTGAATGTTCACATACACTTGATAGTCTTTGAGTTCTTCCTCAAAAGTGCCTGCAAATGCTTCATTGACCTCTTTCCATTTCAGCTTGATGTCCTTGTCTAGAAACAACTTGGTCTTCATAGATCGGTAGACATATGGACACTCGCTCAACTGTTGCTCCAGTTGCACTTTTGTCAGCGTCTTTTGATCTTTCTCTCTTGGAGGCCATTGATCCTGTACTACTAAGAGGTGGATGAACACCTAAAATATCTGGAGAGAAAGCAACATGCATGGCAAGAAATCTGTCAGTGAAAACGAAAGCAAATTTGGGGAATGACATAACACATACTTTGGAATCAATAGGCAAGATTGCGCAATTTCTTCTGGGAAGCTAGGTGACTGGCTGCCAGAACTACGCAAAAGGTAGTCTAGGTTCTCTAGGGAGGCTAGCTAGTTGTTGGCTTTACGCAACGCGCAATCCAGGCTGACTGCTGACTGTTGGGATTGTGCAATGCGCAATTCCAGCTGGCAATGACTGCAGGCTCAGGGACTGCATTGTGCAATTTTTTGGGCCAACAGTCACTGTTGTTATATACATATTTGGGCACTGCAACCCCAATCAAATATGTCCATAAACCAAGGGCTTATAAACCCCTAAAAGTGTTGTTTTAGACCCTAAAGGATCAAGGTCAACTGATTACATCATTTCCCGTAATTTCTCCCTAAAAAGCTGCTCAGAACTAGTCAAAATTGGACCATACAGACTGCACCATGCTGACGGTGCAATGCATCTCACCTGCTACACACAAAGGGTTCGATGCATACTGAAAAGCCCTTCTGTAGGGTGTGATGAGCGAGAGCAGAAAATGGCAGAAGCAGTTTTCTAGGTGGAAACTTAAAGAATCTTCTAGAAACTGCTTATATGACACTTGCCTCTCTGAATTCGCCCAGGGATGAGTAAGAGATCATGAAATCTCCAAGTGGAACCAACAACTATCAGTGAAATGACACTAATCAAAATCCCATAAGCTTACTCACTCTCCTACAAACATCTATATATGGATCCCTCATCCTAGAGATCCAGAGGCTGGAATTTTGTAATTTGTAAGTGTTGTTGGTTTCTCTTTGATACATTGTATTGTTGGGTGATCTTGGTTTGTATGAGGTGAAGAGGGCTTTCATGTTGGGAGGATGATGCTGGATCAGACAGCTTGGTTGTAATCCTCTCTTCGACTACTTCTATCAATAAAGCTATTTGAGTTTTCCTCCATATATTTGTATATCTTTGAATCTTGTATTTGTATATGCATTTGCATGGTTAATGTACATCTGATCCTATATTGTTTATGGTTATAGATCTCTATGCTTTGATGGTATTTTGTTGCTTTGACTCTATAGGTGTTCTTTGAAGCGGGACAAGTGAGAAAGGAGTGGTGAAAGCTCTATCAAAGGAGAAGGGAAACAAGCAAGGAGACTAGCGAAAGACTGCGGTTGGTACTCTATGCTTCTCTCTCATCTATCTCCCATAAAGGAAAACACAAGTAACTTTGGTTTGTTTGTTTCTAAGATAGCTACCCATCTTAGTGGGACTAGCAGCTCTGAATGGACACTAGTTTTCTCGATAACAAAATGGCGACTCCGCTGGGGAGCGAATAGTTTGTTTGTTTTGTTACTGTTGTTTTCTTTATAAACTATAGACAGAACCTGAAGTTAAGCCAGCTAGCCTTCGAACTGTTGTTTCTATGCAATTGCAAAGTAGATCAATGCTGATTCAGTCAATCTCCGAGTTGGTTTATGAACTGAACATTTGACTTGCAAACATCCTAAGTGCCTTGGTGGTAACTCAAATAACCTCATTAGATCAGCCCCTATACTTTGTGTTTACTGTCTATCATTAGCTCAGCTTAAATCCCTGAACTTAGCTGCAAACTGTGAGTGAAAACCAAGCTCAGTCTCATCCCTGGACCATCGCACTGTCTCTCATTGGCAACCTGGATGCATCGCACCTCCCGTGTGTTGCAAGTGAGATGCATCCCTGTTTCCCTGTGTTACAGGTGCGATGATTGAGTAAGACTGTTTCTGCCTCCAAATTTTGGTTTTTTCTTCATTGTCTTCAGATTTATTCAGTAGTTTTGCTATCTATGATCAGTATATCACTGTTGAAACCCTCTTCCTTTACATTATTCAGCCTCCATTGATAAAGAATTGTGAATGTTTTTTTTATGTATTTTTCATCATTTACAGTTCTCCTTTGCAAACAGTAGCTTAATCGAACTGTCATCTTTTGATTTGAAAGTGTCGCAACTATCGTTTTCAGTCAAGAAAAAGAGTGTCGTAAAGTCTTCCTCTTTTAGATAGTCGATTACACTTTTTCCATTGTACTTGATTTGAATTATTAGTATTTCAAGTGTCGAAAGCAGTTTTAAATTCGAAATTGCAAAGTGTCGTCTTAGTCTTCCTTTCATTTTTTGAAGAAAAAATTGTTAGTACTGTTGCTTTGAAATAAAATAGTTCAGATCTGTATTTAGTTTTCTTTTTGTCATTCTCACATTAAGGGAACTAAAAAACAAATACATGCATGTGCATTTTCATTTATACTGCATGCAGAAATTGATTTAGGAAAAGTGCATCTAGTGTGTGCTCTCTGCTCTATGTTGAAAGAATTTTACTTCTCTTTCCTTAGTAGCTAGGATTTTCATTGCTAAAAGTAAGTAAACGATTGTTTATCATCTTAGATTGCATGTTTATGAATTGTATATCTACATCACGCGATGAACCTTAAAGGCAAACTTCTTAAGAAAGATCAACTGTAAAATAAACCTCAATGAACATAAAAATGCTTTGTAACCTAACGCACAACATCTAGAAGTCTAGGCTAGAGATGTATTATGGCGTTGTAAAGCCTGGTAACTATTATTTTCATCGTAGGTTGGGTGATTACTCCTCTTTGATACGACAAGTGCCAGTACAGACTTGTGCTCCCACATACCATCGAGTATATATTGGGAGACCACAATAGGCTATATCCTTTATTCTTAGGAAGCCGTGTCTGCCGCCCTATCGATCGCAATGCACTGAACACAGCATTCGAGAAGATTTACTGTCATACCATAAAAAGTATTCTGCAGTTTTGTGATTGGTTTGGTAATCCCTCTGTCTAGATCTCCAGAGTAGTCACTTTCGTTCCTTTTCAGACTCCTTAAAAGAAAAGGTCCATTTGAGCACTTGTCACTTCAGGCTCATTAAATATTGAAGGCGACTAGAGTCATATTTAGCTTTTTCTCGACTCTTAAAAATTGAAAAAGCAAGTTGTGTCAAAGCGTCATAAAATTTATTTTAATCGAAATAACATCATTGTTCCCACGTTGATCTTAGGTTGAGAAAATGGAGTCCACCAATCAAGGATTTCCCCTTGGGGGGAATCTTAGTCCTTTTTCTTCTTGAGGAGATGTTGGTGCTCCACACATGGCTACATTGTCCCTTCCAGGACTCACAATTGCCCTACAAGTATGGCTTTTCTCGACCTCTGTCGTTCAAAACACCGTAATTCCTCAACAATCAAATTAGCAACCAGATGATACTGAAGTTTCTCCCCCACCTTCTACTTCGTTTGTTTCTCCCTCTCCTTCTTCCTCTTCGCTTGGTGAAGCTAGTAACACTAAAAACCAAGTAATTGAGAAGAAGAAGAAAGGGAAGGAGAAGAAGAAGAAGAAGCCAATGGCAAAAGGGGGCAACCATGCATCGCCTGGAAAAGATCCACACACTGCACCATCCAAACCTAAAACTCCATGTGTCATTTTCAAAGGAGACCACTATCATCGAGATTGTCCTTGCATCCCGTGGATCTTAAGAGACTGGTCTCCCCACTTGCACAATCCGGTATCTTCAACCTTTGACGATCATGTTGGGAGCACACCATCAACTAGTGAAAATGAAGTCAATGGATAGAAAGGAAGATCTAAATTTCCTTGTAAACTGTGTGAAGACAATCATGCCCTCCACCGTTGTCCCTTCCTGGATGAAGCTAAAAGAGTCTTGGATAACCGTCCTGCTTCACCGCAGCGACTTCCTCCTGGATACAAGAAACTCTTGTCGAGTCTATCGCTAGTTGAAAATCCAATTGATACACCTTTGTTGTCAATCGAAGCACCTATCATTGAAGATAAACCCTCTGAGTCCACACCGGACCAAAGTCAACAGGTCGAGACGGCAGTCGACCCAGTCTTGTCTTCAAAAGGTCCACCTTTAGATGATACAGTCACCAAAGAGAATGAGAACGACACCGTTCAAATTCTTTTTGTTAACACAGAATCCGATGAACATGGGGGAAATCTACCCATTCCTTTACCGCAGGAAGGAAGTTCGTCAAAGATTCATCCGGTCGTTTATTCGGTCCCTCCTCCAAGCAATCTAGTCATTTCCTTCAATTGGAATCTACTAGGGAGACCCCGCCTACCATCTAATGTACCATTCTGAATCATAGTACAAGCTTACAGAATGATCATGGCTGGTACTATCATAGATGAAGGGGCTTTTGTGAGTATCCTTTCCTCAACTGCTTGGAAAGCGCTTGGTTCGCCATCGCTTCTTCTTGAGATTCGAAATTTGTCAGGCTTCAACAAAGGAACCAGTCGACCTTTAGGGATCCTTCCAAATTTGCTGATAACTTTGAGAAGGAAAATCGTTCATCTAAACGTAATGGTAGTCCAAGGACCTCTGGATTACAATATACTCCTTGGGCGTGACTACATTTACATCATGGGAGATATTGTTTCCTCACTCTTTCGAGTGATGTGTTTTCCATATGAAGGCAGAATGGTCCAACTAGTTGACCAGCTTTCATTCCCTGGTTCAAACACAGCTACTAGTCAAATGCCATCCCTAAATGGTCTTTTTGCACAAGGAATGTCTCATCAACCTCTAGTCCATCCACCTGATGATCACAAGTGATTCAGTGAATGTGACTAAACCCAGGGGGCATGTGCCCTGGTCTGCTTCGGTAGGAAAACCCCAGATATAAGGTAGGTTTCTGCGTAGGATATATGACTAGTCTGACGCCCCTGTCCGTTAGGAAAATGGGATTAGACTGGAAAATGATTCCCCCGTCAAAGGTTGTGTGATTGGAAATTCCCACCATTCACCTTTGTCTATTATGGACAGAGCCAAGGAAGTGTTTTGTCTGCAAATGCGGACAAAACAATCTTGCTAATGCAAGAACTTCCGTATGGTAACCTAGAAACTCTACTTCTCTTTATACCTGGGGGCATGCAAACCTTTTTGCATGCAAGTGAAAAATGACCTTTTATTTTCTTAGTTTGTAGGCTTATTTTCTTAGTTTGTAGGCTCTCAACCCTTTAACCTCGTAGGTTGGTCGTTTCTAGCTTGCATACAAAAGGCTCTGGAGCAAAGTTTCGCATGGGGCAAGCTCCCTAAAAAATGAACCTACCAATGAGAGACATCCTTATTATACGACTGGCACGAGCAGGTTTACGCGAAGTTCAAGCTCGTTAAAAAATAAACCTAGCAATGAGCACATGTTTCCCTAGAGTTCAAGCTCATTAAAAAATGAACCCACCTTCGATAAATAATCTTTGCGATCGCATAGCAATCAGCTTTTGAACCTTGGTCATGTTCTTACCATCACCTCCACTTTTTTTTTTTAGCCGATCATATGCCTCCATTTGATTATTTACCCTTTTGAGGAAAAATTGCGATGAGTGATCCTATTAGCCACCTTCTTTACACTGTTGTGATTGAAAAGTTCCAAACATTAACTGGAACCAGTTGCTATCCAAAAACATCACTCGTTCCTCAAAAACGATTCTCCTTTAAGCTCTTTTTATCTGACTCGTAAAATATGAAAAGATTGTCGAGAAATTGGCCTCTCTATCTCATTAAAGTGATTGGAAGTGCCATCCCTCCTCTATATTCTAATCTTTTTGGACCTGAGGGATCATTACACAAAAAGATCGAGCGTTTTTCTTGTTCGGCTTGTTAAAACTATCGAAAAGTCATCCCTTTCATATTATTTTATACTTTTTCAGACTTAATGGATTATATTACGAAAAAAGACTACTGGAGTTTCCTTTCCGTCTCTTTTTAGACTCTCTAAAATTGAAAAGGACTGAGTTATCTTTGTCATTAAACTTGTTAAAACAATAGCGACAAACTTGTCCATGCAGACAAGAACGAGTTTCACTGTCACTAGGCTCGTTAAAACATAGCGACAGGTTTGCCCAAAGGGAAAATTATAGAACAAGCATATGTTAACTTCCTCAAGCTTGACAAAAATAAAGAGGTACTGGTCAGCAATGACTGGGGAGAAAGGGAAGAAAACTTGAATAACTTCATTGGTAGCAGGTCGCTCTTGAACATGACTCTTTCACTCCATCACCATGATTGAGTCGGGCTGGGTTATTCCGTTCACCGGTCATATCACCATTGGTCCTCCGTACCATCCATTTTGGGTTAACGCTACCAATCCATTCCAGTGTTACTGATATGTTCAAGAGAAGTCACTCAGAGAATTCACCAACCCAGCTAACGCCTCATCCGCTGCAATACCTTAACGCTCCATTCTTTCATGACCGCCACCCTGAACCTTGTATCATCAGATCGTTTTCACCTCCACAAAATCATTTGCTCTGTTCCATGTCGTAGATGTGGGATTCATCAAGGCCCTCCTACGATGGGTCACTTCTTGTAAACATCAGCTCATTATCCAAGAAGTCGACTTAGGAACAACCCTTTCAATACTTTGAAGTGCATGCCTCAATGGCAAGTTTCTCACTTCCGGCGACAGGTTTACATCAATGGCCTTCGACCAAAAGATTTTGTGTGGTGTTTGACATCGACTCATGTATCCACACCACGTGAATTGTACTGTAGTACCTTGAGGGTCATCATCATTATCGGTGATTCCTCTCGCACCTGTTAACAACTTACATCAATGGCTGGTAATCAGGTGACGTCTTTCCATGTTCGACATCAGAACATCTTTTCACATGGATCGACTTGTACTTCGAGTGAAGATTGAACGAGTTTGAAGACCCCGGATCTAGTTTCATCCATTAGGGCTGCAATATATTCAGGAAAATAAAGACATCAAATGTACATCATAGTTGCACAAATAATCATCCAAACTAAGGGATGATGGTTCTACCAAAATCATCAGTTTGCCACACAGACGATTGTCTGTCTTATGTACATGAAAATGAATTTATAAAGTTGAGCATGGGAATGCCCGCTTCAGCTAGATCATGAAAATATTATGAAGATAATGTATTGTATTGTATCTTATTACAGGTCACCTTCCAGTTCGAAAAACCTCGGATCCTCATAATAAAGCATTTCACCCGACATCAAAAGATTTACGACCTCATGCTTTAGGGGGAAACTGTTATAGACATATTTGGGCACTGCAACCCCAATCACATATGTCTGTAAACCAAGGGCTTCTAAACCCCTAAAAGTGTTGTTTCAGACCCTAAAGGATCAAGGTCAACTGATTACATCATTTCCCAGAAGTTCTCCCTGAAAAACTGCTCAGAACTGGTCAAAACTAGACCATAGAGACTGCTCCATGCTGAGGGTGCGATGCATCTCACCTGCTACACACAAAGGGTACGATGCATACTGAAAAGCCCTTCTATAGGGTGCAATGAGAAAGAGCAGACAAATGGCAGAAGCAGTTTGCTAGGTGGAAACTCAAAGAATCTTCTAGAAACTGCTTATATGACACTTGCCTCTCTGAATTCGCCCAGGGATGAGTAAGAGATCATGAAATCCCCAAGTGGATTCAACAACTATCAGTGAAATGAAACTAATCAAAATCCCAGAAGCTAACTCACTCTCCTGCAAACATCTATATATGGATCCCTCATCCTAGAGATCCAGAGGCTAGAATTTTGTAATTTGTAAGGAAGTGATGTTGGTTTCTCTTTGATACATTGTATTGTTGGGTGATCTTGCTTTGTATGAAGTGAAGAGGGCTTTCATGTTGGGAGGATGATGCTGGATCAGACAGCTTGGTTGTAATCCTCTCTTCAACTACTTCTATCAATAAAGCTATTTGAGTTTTCCTCCATATACTTGTAGATCTCTAAATCTTGTATTTGTATATGCATTTGCATGGTTAATGTACATCTGATCCTATATTGTTTATGGTTATAGATCTCTATGCTTTGATGGTATTTTGCTGCTTTGACTCTACAGGTGTTCTTTGAAGCGGGACAAGTGAGAAAGGAGTGGTGAAAGCTCTATCAAAGGAGAAGGGAAACAAGCAAGACGACTAGCGAAATACTGAGGTTGGTACTCTCTACTTCTCTCTCATCTATCTCCCATAAAGGAAAACACAAGTAACTTTGGTTTGTTTGTTTCTAAGATAACTACCCGTCTTAGTGGGACTAGCAGCTCTGAATGGACACTAGTTTTCCCGATAATAAGTGTCCCTCAGAAATGCGCAAAATAGTCTTGGAGGACAGTGCCTGGGCAAAAATGCGCATTTCTGGAGAGGAAGACAGAGACTTCCTTCCCCAATTGCACAATGTTGTCTCGGTGAAGACAGAGTTCGCGCCAAGGTTGGGCAGACTCACTGACGGGCAACTTAAAGAGAATGTGAAAGTGAATGCATGGTGACACTAAGTGAAAGCAGAAGTGATTGATTGTGCATGCAAGCATTGAACGAAAAATTCAGTAAACATATCAACATGCATGTGGGTGAAGCGAGTCGCCGAATCGGCGATCGTTCGTGAAAAACAATTTCATGCATGCGACAGCAGTGAGATAGCAACGAAAACTGAAACGGTGCTAGTACAAGATAGTATGCATGTAAACAACAGCAAGTGCTCAAGGAAATCAAGAAAACAACTCTCACACAAGTGAAAACACAAAAAGCGACAGAAATGTTGAAAAAGACAAGTTGAGGCCACTTACCCTTGAATAGCTGAGCCAGATGTGTCGAAGAGTCTTATATGTGATGTGGGATATCATAGCTCCAAGATCGATGTGAAAGAATGAGCTCTGATGCATTGAATAAATAAGTTTGGGCTCATGACGTGCATGCCACAAATCTAGGAAAAAGTGACACTTGGACGAAAGTTTCTAAATGAACTTTGCATGTAACATACAGCTGCTAAAAATAGCTCCCTGAATCATGGGATGATTTTTGCATGTTTCCTTTTGTTATTCTGGTAAAAATCAAACCATGCATGCAAGTCAAGTTTCCTTGGTCCCGGGTAGAACTGGTCAACCTAACTGCTCATGCATGAGGCTGGTCAACTGTTGGGAGGAAATGCACATTTCTGGATGGGAGCTAGGCTCGCTGCCCAGGAGATTTGCGCAATTTCTGGGCAGAGCAGCTGACTGCTACCCAGGATTGTGCAATTGCTGGGATGAGCAGCCCTGCTAGGGAAAATTGCACAATTTTCACTGTGAGGGTTGACTAGCAAAATTGCGCAATTCTGGAGCCCAGCAGGCTGCCAGACAGGATTACGTAATTTCTATAGGGAAGGCTGGTTTCCCTCCAGAATTGCACAATTTCTTGGGGAAGCTACTCAACCTGCAACTGGACCAAGTCTGGATGAACATCCTGTGAGGGGAATGCATCAAGCTTTGATCGACAGGTTGTCTTTGTGCAAGAAGAACACTGAAGCTTGTGTACTTGACGAAGCAAGACAAGGTTCTATGAAAGGTTGGTAGGGAGGCTCCAAAACGAAGCTAAGGAAAAATTTTGGAGGGTGGTTGTAGCCGCTACAATAGATCACATGACTATAAAGTCTCTTGGAGGTCATCTATATTATGTGACATTCATTTATGACCATTCAAGGAAAACTTGGGTTTATTTAATGAAATCCAAGGATGAAGTATTCAACAAATTTCAAGAATTCAAAGTTGAAGTAGATAACCTTACAGAAAGAAGGATAAAGACCTTAAATCTGACAATGGAGGATAATATACTTAAAAATAACTCATATTTTTCTTTAAGGATGTTGGGATTAAGAGGGAGTTGATAGTTCCATACAATCCCGAAAAGAATGGAATTGCATAATGAAAGAATCGATCCATTGAAGAAAGTGTAAAAGCCATGTTACATGATCAAGATTTGCCAAAATTTCTGTGGGATGAAGCAACTAAGACTGTTGTATACATTCAAAACTAAAGTCCCCACAGGTCACTAGATAACTTACTTTTGAAGAAGCATTCACTGGGAATAAACCAAGTGTGGACCATCTCTGAATTTTTGGTTTTCCTATTTATATTCATATACCAAAAGACAAGAGAGATAAGTTGGATCCTTCGGGAATGAAAGGAACATTTTTTGGCTATAGTAATACTTCAAAGGCATATAGTATCTACATAAAGGAAGGACAACGAATAAAAGTTAGTCGAGATGTGATATTTGATGAAAGTATTTCATTCAAGAAATCAAAGGATCTCCTAATGGACTTTGATGATGAAGAACTTCCTATATTTGAAGAGGAAGGCACAAGGGAGGAAGAACAACCAAATCATGAAGATGATGATCCCAGTGAACCACTGCAACCGGTGGTCATCCCTGAAACTAGAAAGATACCTAACTAGTTTAAGTCTACTCTACTAGATGCAAAAGGACATGGAATAGCCGAGGGAACATTGAAGGAAAGTAAGAAGCCCAAAAGATAGTGTGTATATGTAGCATACATGACAAAGTTGATAGAAGCAGATCCATCCACCTTTGAAGGTGTTTTCAAACATCAAGAATGGAAGGATGCCATGAATGAAGAGTATTAATTGATAATGAAAAATGGAGTTTGGGAGACCATGCCTAGGCCTGAAGACAAATCTGTGGTAAATTCCAAATGGCTCTACAAGATTAAACGTGCGACAAATGGAAGTATTGATAAGTATAAGGCAAGATTTGTGGGTAGGGTTTTCTCTCAACAAGAAGGCCTCGATTATGAAGAGACATTTTCTCCTATAGCAAGGTATACAACTATACATTCACTAGTCTCTTTGGAAACATCAATGGGATGGAACATTCATAAAATGGATATCAAGACCGCATTCCTAAATGGCACAATTGATGAAGAATTCTATATAGATCAACCCTTTGGATTTAAAGTCAACGATAGAGAGACTTATGTTTGCAAGTTGAAGAAGGAATTATATGGCCTTAAGAAATCACCAAGGGCATGGTATGCAAGGATGGATGCATACCTAAAAAGATTGGGATTCACAAAGAGTTTTGTCGATCTAAGTCTCTATATCAAGGTTTTGAATAATGATCTTGTAATCATTATTCTATATGTGGATGATATTCTCTTAACATGTGTGGAAGATCGGATCCAAGAATGCAAGGAGCAACTAACAATGAAATTAAACATCAAGGATCTAGGGTTGATGCACTACTATATGGGACTGGAAGTTTGGAAGGGACCCGATGAGATTTATCTAGGTCAAGGAAAGTATGTGATCGAGATGTTGAAGAGGTTTGACATGATGGATTGCAAAACTATGACAACCCCCATGATCATTGATGTAATTGGTGAATACTTGACTAGACATAGCTTTTGTAGTGAATGTTCTTATTCAGTTCCAAGTTGATTCAAAGCATGATCATTGGATAGCGACCAAGCACATACTAAGATATCTGCAAGGAACAATCCACTACTTCCTAAAGTATGATAGGAGGAATGATGTCCACTTGATTGGATATGCAGATTCTGACTGGGGAGGCAGTGATCAGGATGGAAGAAGCATTACTGGAGGATGTTTTAGTTTGGGATCCTCCATGGTCTCATGGATGAGCAGAAAGCAAGATTTAGTTTCTTCGAGTAATGTTGAGGCTGAATATATTGCAACATGTTGACATTCCAAAAACAACATTCAAAATTCATGAAGGTCATTATGAATTTTTGGTCATACCTTTTGGCCTTGCTAATGCACCTTCCACATTTCAAGGTTTGATGAATTCCATTTTCAAACCATTGCTTAGAAAAATTGTGTTAGTATTTTTTGAGATATACTAATTTACAGCAAGTTTTGGAAGGATCATGTTCAACATCTTGACAAGGTGCTCAAAGTATTGTAGAAGAAGCAATTATATGAAAAAACTCCAAATGTTTCTTTGGAGTACAAGAGGTAGATTATTTGGGTCATATTGTATCTCATGAGTGTGTTAAGGTAGACTCTAACAAAATTAAATCCATTAAAGAATGGAAAATCCCCACAACCTTAAAGCATATTCAAGGATTTCTTGGGTTGATAGGGTATTATCGCAAGTTTGTTAAGAATTATGGGAGAATAGTAGTTCCTCTAACAACATTATTGAAGAAAGATGTGTTTTCTTGGACTCTAGAAGCAACTAAGGCCTTTGAACATCTTAAAGAAGCAATGTGTCAAGCACTAGTCTTAGCTACACCTAACTTCAAAAAAACCTTTATTATGGAATGTGATGCCTCATGATATGGAATTGTTCTTTTTCTAATGCCCCATTGCTTTTGAAAGTCATCCAAACAAGGGAAAGTATTTACACATGGCTATTTGTGAGAAGGAAATGTTGGTAATACTATATGCACTAAAGCAATGATGACCTTATCTAATGGGAAGACATTTCAAGGTAAAAATAGATCATGATAGTCTTAAATACTTTTTGGAACAAAGATTATCTTCAGAAGAGCAGTAAAAATGGGTCACCGAGATGTTGGGTTACGACTTTGAAATCATCTAGAAAAAAGGGAAGCAAAATGTTGTTCTAGATGCACTCTCAAGAAAGGATGAGGATGTGGAAGCATTTCTCTATTCCATTTATATTATCCAACTTGATTGTATAAATAAAGCAAGGGATGAATGTAAGAATGATGAAGAGGTGTGGACACTCATTCAAAATTTGCAGTAAGATCCTAGTACATCTGATACATTTATCTAGAAAAATGATTCATTATGGTATATAGATTGCTTATATCTTTGTAAGAATTCCCAACTCAAACAAAAGATTCTTTTGGAATTGCACAAGGCACTCAGGATTTTTAAAAACTTACCACAGGGTCAAGAAGGTTTTTTTTGGGATGGCCTTAAATCTAATATTCAGAATTTTGTGGCGGAATGTTTGGTTTGCCAACAAAACAATGTTGAGACAATTAATACTCGAGTTTGTTACAACCTTTAGTCATTCCAATTCATAGTTGGGAGGAGGTATCAATGGATTTTATCATAGGTTTACCCAAGTTTGAAGGAAAGAGTGTCATCATGGTGGTAGTTTATAGACTTACCAAGTATTCATGCTTTTGTGCATTATCTCATCCTTTTAAATCTAATACAGATGTTATTGCATTTATGGAATCAATTCGAAAGCTACATGGAAACCAAAAGTTTATTGTAAGTGAAAAAGATCCTATTTTCACTGGAAATTTTTAGACGGGATTATTTTCTTGTCTTGGTACTCAATTAGCTAATAGCTCATATTATCATCCTCAATCTGATGGGTAAACTAAGATAGTGAATAAATGTTTGGAAGTGTATCTTCGTTGCTTTGTATCTAATAAACAAACACAATGGGTCAAGTAATTAACTTTGGTTGAATGGTGGTATAACACTTCCTTCCATACTGCAGCAAAAATGACCCCATTTATGGAGCTTTATGGATATCATCCACCATCCATCACATCGCCTTTAAGACAAAATTCTAAGGTTCAAGCAGTGGAAGATCACATTAAGCATTAACAACAAGTTCTCCAACTCTTAAAGGATAACCTCACTCTGGCGTAGAATCGAATGAAACAACAGGTCGATCAAAATCATAGCAAGCTAAGAAGGATAATAAATTATCACCCAAGTACTATCCTTACAAGGTGTTGCAAAAAAATGTTACTATGGCATACAAATTGGAGTTGCCTACATCTTCCCAAGTACACCCAGTTTTCCATGTTTCATGCTTAAAGAAGGTTATCGGTGATAAGTTCCCAATTCAAATAGTATTGCCAGAACTTGACGAAGAAGGAAAAATCATATTGGAGCCTGAAGCAGTCACGGAAACAATAATCTGACAGCTATGGAATCGATCAATTTCAGAGTATCCCATTAAGTGGATGAACTTACCTGTTGAATATTCCACATGGGAGGATGATAATTTTATACAAAAGCATCCATAACTACTCAAGTGTTGAGGACAACACTTTTTTTAAGGAGAGGGGCATGTTAGGTCCCTATAATACTAGTGTATCCCCTTTATTATTATTTTTAGTGTAGCCCCCTATTGTTATTGTTGTGCCCATGTAGCCCCCATATTGTTATTATTGTGCCCCATAGAATCCCACTAATGTTATTGTTGTGTCCTTAAATTATTATTTTAACGTAGGCTCTAATTATATTGTGATCCCTTAGACTCATATATATACGAAGGAGGTATTTTCATTTGAATCATCCAATAATTGTTCACTTATGTGATGTAAAGGAGGTTGCCCCTTTGAAGAGGAGAATTTTCAAGTCGGTGATCTATCTTTTCTTCTATTTTGTGATCTCATTGCATAACAAAAATCTGCAATGGCATCATAAAAACAACCAACTTGAAAATTTTACAAAAATATATTCTTAATGAAAACATCCATATCATGTAAAAGATCAAGCGATGATATCATAGATTTATCTCAAACACACGATGGAAAGTCATCAAGGCTGGTGTGTGGATCAAACCTAATGATGGGTGAGGCTAAAAGAGTGTCAAGTCAAAAGATTTGAAAAGGATTCAATATATTCTTTGTTTGCAGATTCAAGACAAAGATTTGCAGAAAGGAGGATCCATCAACGGGGATTTCTAAACCTGATCAAAAATTCTATCTCAAGGATTGGATAAATCAATATGAAGAAACTTAAAATCTTTCAAGAGTGAATCATCATCCCATGATTCGATGTTGATAATAATATTTTGCAAGAAAATTTCAATCTGATCATGTTTGGACATTTCATCGTGGTAGTGAGGTCCTCACATAATCATCAATGTATATTGAAGTGCCCTGATTTCCCCACAAGGCTTCAAACTTTTGAATGATGAAAACTTAGGCTTAGAAAATACAGTCAGTTCAACATCTGAATGAGAACAACTTTGATCACTTGTATTAATAAGATCATCATAAACCAAACAAGAGTTGTTCAAATCATAGGATTCATGGAATGCTTGACCATTAGCAAGCAAATTTTCAAGATTATGATAGAAATCTTCAATGGTTAGCATATCATCCTCATTAAATCCTTAATTTCCTTGTGCAGTTTGAGATCTAATTTTGACAAATTAGGCGATTAATCAATATCCTAGCAAAAGGTATGATCAATGGGGAAAGATATTGTAAGAAACTCTTCAATGATCAGATTTGATTATAATTTAAAGTTGTGCAAATGTAATTCTTCTTGCGAAAACAAATAATCATCCATAACACTTGGACAATCATCACCATGCAATTTGGGAGAAATTGGATGATGAGGATGATGTTTGTCCAAGGATTCAATGTGATTAAAGGATTATAGATTGATAGGTTGGTTACCAGGATTACAAGATGAATGATTGATGGAACAATAAGAATCATCATCTTGAGAAAGAGAAGACAAAAAAAGAATCACTTCATTAATGAACTCTTTAGCCTTATAAGTACACTCTCCAACCTTTTGATTACCATTCAAACTAGTAGGTACATGATGATTGCGTGGGTCAAGACACATGGGGTCAAAAGAAGATGGAATTTGAACAGTATGTCTGGTAGACACACTACTTCTATTCAAATATGATTCTAAATTATCATTAGGGATAGTATCATTACTCGGAATGGTCGAGGAGTTAGTTGTTGTATCAGATTCTTGGATAGGAAACAAAAGGGAATAAGACGAATCAATAGTTTGGATTTTTAATTTTTCGCTTTCAATAAGATCAATATGGGGAACCCAACAAGGAACTAGGAACAGAGCAGGATAAGGAAAAGAAGGGGAAACATATTCATCCTCATAAGATTGAGGTTCCTCTTAATTAGAAAAAATGGGAAGAGAGGAATTATTCAAAAAAATTGATTGAAAATATTCCGTGGAAATCCTAAACAAATACCGAAATTACTCATTCATAGATTCCTAATCTATAGCTTCATCAAGAAATTCATAACAGATGTGAAGAAATCTATTAGAAAACTCTTCTAGAGATTCATTTGGTTTTGTACTAAGCTAACTAATCTTATTACAAACATCTTGGTATTCATACCTATCAAAAACTTTGTGAAGATCTTTAAGAAGTTGTTGAAAAGAATGAATAGAAGCAGGCGGTAAGAAATAACACCACTACTTGGCATGACCTTCCAATGTGAGGGTAAACAACCTAGAAAGGTGTTGATGATTTGAAAATCACTGCATCAACATCGGGGATAACCACCCGGTCCAGACCTCAAAGGCAGCTCATTTTCCGTTTGGTGTGGTGGCTCCGACTGGATATAATGGGACCAGTTTCCCAATGATTGGTAAATAGGATGGATAAATGATTGATTCTCTAATATGTAATGATAATGGATGAATGATCTAATCTAAAAGTAAAATTATAAACAACTATCCTATCCCAAGAAATTTCTACTTTTAGTGTAACTTTGGATGGTCTTCATTCACAAACAGGCATATAGATGACTCTTGTTGGTAAGCAAAGATGTTTATTCATATGATAATTACTAAGCCCAAATAGTTGAACAAAGCAATCAAGCAAACATTATTACACTATTCCTCATATATATCATAGACATAGATATGATTGAAAGAATAACAGTCCTTAGACATTCAATAGTGAAAAGTACAAGGATTGTTGTTAAAATACATACATATATTCAATGATAGCAAAATTTAAATGAATGCCGATTCACATAAAAATGACACAAGAGCATAGATAATAGTACCATATGTTATTTGAGTCACTCCCGATATCAATCGCATTCAAATTCATTTTTCCAACATAGAAACACTTCCACAAAAGGCAATAGTGCACATATCATCAAAGCTTTCTTTGTCAAAATTCAGAATACTGGCCCAGTCTTTATAAAAAATAGATCAGAAGCACAATAGTGTGACTTCCTTATTTGAGTTTATACAAAAACTGAGGACCCTTTCCAAATGCATGAAAGGGCCTATAAATACTAATTAAGCTAACTAATTACAAAATAAAAGTGCTATTTAATTGGTACAATTATGCTATGAATATCTCCTCAAAATCGGCTTGTCCTCAGTCGGCAGCATGATTCATTGTTTCGGATGATCTCCCTTCACCTTGAGCTGGCAGATATTTAGCATCGGTTGCAACTCTGGAGGGCGGCTTAGGCGAGAATTCAGTTGAGCTAAATATGTGGCATCTTGGATCTCGGGGATCATGCAACTGACAGTTAAACATTTGAGTGCGGCCCTCTAACTGTATGACTTGATTAAGAAAAACCAAAAGGTATCCCAAGTTAAACTTTGGATGCCAGCGATTAGTCTTCCTTACTTTTCCAATTCCTGATTGCATGTTTGTTCCAAGGCTTTCGCTGATGTCAATTTTCCTGGATGACACTGTGAAATCATATTAGACAGATAAAGAGTGTCATTGACAAATTCAATTAAATTGCTAGTAGATAACCGACATCTTGAGGTTTCTCTTTCTGCCTTCATTAGTTGCGTCTGCCATTCTAGGAACAAGATGTCTTTGTGTGACTCTAGAATTTTGGGCAGATCCGAAGCCTGTCCTTCAAGGGAGTCTTGCTAAGCAAGAAAACTGGTTAAGGTCTCATCAGCCTATTCTAAATCCTGTCTAGCTTCAACTGATTTATCAACTATTGATGTAGTAATCTCACAAAGAGGTTCAGCCAGAGAAATGTTATGACATAGCAGTTTTAGCTGTGTAATCAATGCCTTATTGATTTGTAGAGCTTCTGTTCTGAACTCTGCTACTTGAGGAAGGCTCCTGAACTTTTCTACTTCTTGTGACAGTTGAGCGATTTGCTCATCCTTAGCCTTGCTCATTTGTTCATTCATCGTCTTCAATCTAGCCAATGCTTCGGACAATTCTTTCTATTTCTGCACTACACTCGAATCTATCCTCTGTTTCTCTTTGAGCAATTGCTCATTTAATTGGTTTTTTGTCTGCCGTTGTGTTGATAGTTGTTGTTCCAATTGTTCTATTTTCCGTTGTGCATCAGACACCTGCGACTGCAATGAATCAATCATTCGATCTTTTTCCTTAAGGAGACTGCTCACTTCCGAGGCTTTATCCATGGTGGCTGCCGAATATGCTCCGGCATACTGGGAGAGTTTCGTAAGGTCATCGGAAGGGTTCAGTTCCTCCTTCCACACCACATTAGCCATCTCTGTTTAATCTGGCAAAAGGGAAGATTGATCAAGTCTCCTCCTTTTCCTCTGTCTTTTCACCACAGCCCTGTGTTTAGGAATGTAAAAGACATCTAATGGTGGTATGTCCTCTATTTGTAAAATAATATGATCGGATGGATCTTTGGGAATTACTTCCACATCCCTGCTACTGGGTAGGCCGCTGGTCCCTTCACTTGGAACTGTAGTTCTGGTTGTTTCTTGACTGACTGTCACTTGGGGTGTGCCAAATCCTTGTGAAATCTCGGGATTGTTTATAATAGAGTCAAATTGTTGCCACTCTTGGAGGAGTTTGGGATCAATTTGAGTCTCTAAATCGATAACTTCATTGTCCTGCTTCTTTTCTTTCTCCTGCTCTGTTTCCTTCTCTTTTCCTTTTTCTGACTCTTTTCCATTTTCGGGAATTTTCTCTGTAGCAGGAGGCTCGTCAATACTCTTCTGCCCAGGCTCGCTTGACTAAGTTGTTGGTGTAGTAGCCAACAAGTCCAGAGGAAGACTTTGCAACCTCTGTTCTCTGAGCCTATTGAATTCTACCAATCCTTCATCATTATATTTCATCCTGGCCAATGTTTTAACCTGAGACAATGATTCTGCTGAAGAAAATAAATCATCAAATTCATCTTTCTCATGGTCAAACTTAGTAAGTTTGGCCTATTCAAGCACATTATAGGCAACCTTCCGGGGATCGAGTTGCCTGTTAGGAATGGTCGCAAGATTGAGCATATTTATTTTTCCTGTCTCCTTAGCATGTTTCCAATCAAGTATGGTATAAACATCGCATCTCAAAGGGAATATGGGCCATAGCTGCTTTTTAGAAGTCCTCAGAGTTTTGGATGTTCCAGCGGTTGTGATTTGGTAAGCTAATTCTCGTGCCAACAGTTTATCCGGTACATACAATGGGAGGACATGGGGTCTTGTGGCGCTACCAAACACCCGTATATATGTGAATTTATCTTCCCCGAACCAATTTCCCACAACAGTCAAGTCAACTTCTGCCTCCTCGGAAATCCTTGGGGCAGGCTTATAAAAAATGGCATAATAGATAGGCAACATGAAACCATTACAGATTTGATACAAGTCGTCTTTATAATGTGCCTTCCACAACATCTGATGATAGATGTGGATTGGCTTAGGGTCCTGTGGCGTCCACCTCCACCCAAGTATCGGGTACTCAGAATTAAAGCAAAGCATATCCATAACATAAGCACTGTAATAGAAGGGGGGAACAGTCCTGGTGGTTTTGCGTGAATTGAATCTAAAATCAAGAATTGCAGAGGCTAATTTATCAGACAATATATTCACTCAATCCATGACATAACTACTAACAGCCGCTTCCATTAAAGGAACCATTTCTATAGTAAATTTTGCTGAATCATGCATTCCCCATATCCTACACATCATTGCCCCAGCGTAACAGTAAGGAGATGATAAGGAATCCACAGAGTACTTACCCGATGATTCATGTTTGTGCTTTGAGGGATTCTGTCTCCACTGTCTAATCGGGGCTGATTCTGTCTCATTCTCCTCTGCGAATTTCTCCAGAAAAGCTTTGTTGTATTTCTTTTTAGGTTCGGGCAAATGGTACATTTTCCTCAAGTCGTCAGGCTGAAATGAACCGACAACTATTCCATCAACTGTGCAAAAGGTTCTATTAGAAACAGGAATTCGTTCGACCACCCATCTGACCACATTAGTGTAAGGAAGAATTTTCTCCCGAGCTGCTATCCTGTGTAAGAATGAGTCAACCAAATCTTTCAGGGAGGCGTCTGATTTGTTAGTTGAGCCTGCAATAGCTTCTTCCGACACTTCCTTCGGTTCTTCTACCTCAATTAAATTATAGATGCTTTGCCAACTTGTATTTCCAAGGCCGAGACATGTAGTGTCCGATATTAGGCCCTTTTTGCTTGGCCCTAGGTCACTGGTGGGCTGCACTGTTACTGCAGGGGCCGCTGCTGCAGCGGATCTCTTGGATTTCTTTCCCATTTCCTTAAAACTTGATACTTCGACGGAATTTTGCACAAGGAAGGAAACCAACATGATACAGAGAAATAGATAACATGAGCCAATATGAAAGAGTTATATCTTTTAACGAACAATCAAAGATCATAGTGAAATTGCCGCAAATAGAATCTAAGTGGAAAATCTCGGCATAACTGCTTCATTAATGGGCCACTTCACCTGTCAATCATGATAAGGGAGCTTTTAAATATCCATCATAACGTCTATATGGTGAATAATTGATTCAAGCGTGGCTTAGATTTTTGGCGGCTAATCGCATTTGATGATTGGCGACGTGAAAGGGAGGGTTTTAATAATAGTCCAAAATATCGTTCAATCACCAAAGGTGATATAATACATGCCAATCTTTAATATGCTTAGAAATATGCGCCTTGATTTAAATGCATCACAATCGGGACAGGGCTCAGGTTACTTTACTTACGCTATTGCGAAATCGCCTATCGCCGATAGCGATACGCCTTATCGCATCGGGGGATTTGAAGGTGTCACAATTAACGCATTGATTACCACAGCCGATTGCCGATAGCGATACCTTTTATCGCATCGGAGGAATGGGGGGGTGCCTTATAAATGATGTGGTTTGCCTTTCCCCGATATCCGATAGCAATTTCCCTTTTCGGATCGGAATAATTCAATGGGCCTTTATTTATGTTTCTCTTATTATTGCGATATGTGATCTTGCGATCGCTTTATCGTAATAATCAAAAAGCTTTATGATTTGTTTAAAAAGACCTATTTTATCATTGTTTGAAAGGGATATCATATTTCAGTCGGACCTTTTGATGAGGGCTTTTTCTAATAATAAGTTAATACCAATTTATTCACACATCTATGTTTAAAAGGGACCCATTTCATATTGTGATTTCAAAAGAAAAATTTTAAGAAATGGGAGGTTGTTGTACAGCACAACAATTGGCGATTCACTGGGAGAAACAGTTATATCTGGGAAAAGTTAAGATATTTAAACTTTTTAATCTGAAAATCTCGTTCGAGCGAAAAAATCTAATATAACTAGGCAAATATAAATTCTGAATTTAATGATAACTATTTCTGCTATTCTCTTCTCATGTTACAATTAAATACATTCTATGTTTCAAATTAGCCTTAATTGGTTGCTAATGATAAAACAAAACTTTTCCAACTTAGCTTTATAATGACTCCTTTGTCACAGGTAGAGCCTCTGCTGCCAACAAACGTCTATAGTCTCGACAGGGATACCTTTTAACCATTTGATCGTTCATTATCCCATCCATTTCAGAGTATAATTTAAAAAGAATGAATCCAGAAATATGTTTTCATATTTTTGTATCATTTTTTCTTTTTCTTTATTTTGTAAGATAAAAAGCCATTGTCCTGGCTTGGTAGCCAGCTATTTGACAATGTCATTCACTGGTGATAATTTAACTGAACAAGCTGGCTCGTGATGAGGCCCCTTGTCTTATAATTATAAGCCATTACCCTGTTTTGATCTACAGTATTGGTAATGTCAGTTGAACTATTTCCCTATGATCGTGGTAAGCAGGCTTGTGATAAGACCTCTTATCTTTTACCTCAAATATATTTTAGAATTACACTCTGAGTAATTATAATCCTTGATGAGTGGGATGAACAATTTTCTCCTTAAGAGAAGATAGATGACAGGATAAGAGTTGAAGATGCTAAGATTGAATCAGTATCTGTTTTGTATTGATAACCGTTTTCGGGCTGCTTAAAAACATTAAAATGGTTTACAGTACTTCTAATCTTTGAGAAGAGTTTACAAAAATAAAATGGGGTTTCAGAATCTAAATATACCTAATTTCCTAGAAATCTTCCTTTCGTTTAAGGTTTCCATTTTAAAAGCAAATATCATAACTGTTTCTTTTGATAAACTTTTCAATATAGTAAAGACCAATGGAAAGCTAACTTTATTTTTCCAAAATCCTAAAAATCTAAGCTATGTACAAAAATTTAGCTGAAAATTGAATATTTACAAAGGGATAAGGGGTTACCTCCTCAATTGAAGAATTTTTTCAAGATAATGTCGTTAACTGGAAGAGAATCTCTCTTTCCCGATAGATCTTGCAGTATGAAAGTAGAAGGGCCTATATTCTCATTGATTTGAAATGGTCCGAGCCACATTTTCTGGAACTTTGTGTGTTTTCCTCTATCCTCATGGGCTTTGTCCCATTTCAAAACTAGATCACCAACTTGTAATTGTTTTGAACGGGTTGAAGTTGTATCAAAATATGACTTGATAATTTGCTGATGTTTTGCATGTATAATTCTGGCTTTTTCCCTTTCTTCTTCTAGTTTCAAAATTTGATCGTGTCTTAGTTGAATAGAAGAAGAGGGACTTTCTTTAATAAACTGCACTAAAGCTAAGGATGGAAGCACTAAGTTAGCTGGTATGACAGCTTCCTTTCCATACACTAGATTGAATAGAGAAGTGCCTATAGAAGCTTTTTGAGTTATTCTATCAACCCAAAGTGCAAATATCAAAGATTTATGCCAGTTTTTATGATTATGTTCAATAGTTCGCTTAATAATTCTAATAAGGTTTTTATTGGTGGATTATGCCAAACCATTGCCCTGGGGGTAGTAATTTGCAAAATACCTCAATTTAAATCCCCTTTTGATAGCAAACTCAAACATAGAATTTCCAGAGAAATAAGATGCATTATCAAAAACAAGAGCGTTTGGGACACCAAACCTGGTAATAATGAATTGATCTATGAATTCCATAATTGCCTTAGAGTTTGTTGTCTTTAAAGGAATTGCTTCAACCCACTAAGTAAAGTAATCAGTGGCAGTAAGGATATACTTATGTTGTTTGGATGAATGTGGAGTGATTTCTCCAATGATATCCAATCCCCATTGCTCAAATGGTTGCTCAATGTTGACTGGTTGCAAATGGAATGTTGGCATTCTTTGTCTTCCACTGGATGTTTGACAGCTTTGGCATTTCCTTACATATTCATGAGTATCTCTGAACAAGGTGGGCCAATAGTACCTAGCATGAATGATTTTGTGAGCTGTGGTGTCAGCTCCAAAATGTCCTCCTGCTGGTCCATCATGAAGTTCCTGCAAAACTTTTCGAACTTCAGGTTTTTCTAAGCATCTCAATAAAATTGAATCATAATTTCGCCTAAACAATACATCATCTATGATTGTGAATTTTTTTGCTTTCAATCTAATGGCACGTTTGTTTTTATAGGAGAGATTAGAGGGAGCATACCCATTTTTTAAATAGAGAATCAGATCTGTATATTGTGATACAGAACTTGTGGTACTTATCTGATTGATTTCTTCAGTATCCTTTGTACTTTCAGGTTCTTGAATGTTGGATGCTCCTGCTAACAACCTGCAAAAACCTTGGCCTTTGACAATCTTTCTGGCTTGATTTCCAAGTCATATTCTTGTATTGTTGTGACCCAATTCGCTCTCTTTTCTCCTAATTCCCTTTGAACTAGTAATTGTCTTACTGCTGAAAAAGGAAATATAACTTTTGTGTGAGCTTTTATGAGGAAGGGCCTGTAGTGTTTTATGGCTTTGTACACAGCAAAGGCTTGTTTTTCAACTTCTGAATAATTTAGTTCAGCACCTTGAAGATTTGTGCTGTAAAACGAAATTGGTGCTTCCAAGTTTTTAACATTAATTTGAGTCAACACTGTTGCATATGACGAAGCGAATGCGAGGGTATATAGTATGAAATGTTTAGAAAAATTGGGAGTGCTTAAAGCAGGGGCATTAATTAATGATTGTTTAATGGAATCAAATGCCTCCTTTTCTGCAGATCCCCATTTAAACACCGAATTTTTCTTAATCATCATTTGCAATGGTAAAATAATCTGGGAAAAATCTGGAACAAAACGTTTAACAAAGTTAATTTGACCCAAAAATGACTGCATGGATTTTTTATTATGAGGGAATGGAATTTCAGAAATCTCTTTAATTCTGTCTGGATCAATATAGATACCATCTTTTGAAACAATGAAGCCTAAAAGTTTTCCTTGATTAAGGGCAAAAAAGGACTTCTTTGGATTAAGAGAAATACCATACTTTCTACAACGTTTAAAGATTTGTTTTAAATCATGTAAATGATTAGACCTTTTCTTGGAAAATACAGTAATATCATCTAAATAGACAACTACTGATTTATTGAGCAATCATTTGAACGCTATATCCATGGCTCTCTGAAATGTAGCTCCTGCATTGATGAGTCCAAAAGGCATCTTTTGGTAGGCATAAGTTCCCCACTTAGTTCTGAAGGTAGTTTTAAGCCTGTCATCAAGATGAACCAGAATTTGGTTATATCCTGAAAAACCATCTAAAAAGGACATTAGTTCTGAACCAGCTACCGAATGTAATGTCTGCTCCATAGTAGGTAAAGGGAAGGTATCCTTTTGGCTTGCCTTATTAAGATTTCTGAAATCAATGCAAATCCTGATATCGCCATTTTTCTTTCTAACAGGCACCATCTTGGAGACCCAGTTTGAATGTCTCACAGGAAAAATTATCTTAGCCTTCAAGAGTTTATTTAATTCAGCCTTTATTTGACTCTCTAGGTTATGATGAATCTTTCTTAACTTCTGTTGTATTGGTTTTTGTTCAGAAAGCATTGGAATAGTATGTTGAATAATTGATGTATCATATGTTTTCAAATCATCATATTTCCAAGCAAAGACATATTTGTTTTTTGTTAACAGCCTAATGAACGTTGTTCTTTCTTCTATATAAAGTCCTAGTCCCAAATTGATGTTTTGAGGGTTCTCCTCAGTACCTAGGTTTATCAATTCAAATCTTAAAGTGGAACTCTGGAGTTTTGAATTGGTCACCCGTTTAAACCTGTCTTTAATATCATAAAGATATTCAAGCTTGACCACTGGTTTTGGTATTGAGTTTTCCTCTTGCTTTTCTTTCATCTGAAGGTCATGATTACTTTCATCAATGATTTGGTCATCGTAGGACTTGTCAGAAGTCAAGAAGTTTAAAATTTCTTCATCATGATTGAACACTCTCCAATTGGTGACATTATCGGGAATTGATGGTCTAAAAATTAACTCTACTGAAAATCCATCCACGTTGTAATCTTCAGATGGTAGGAGTCTGGAAGCAATATTAGCTAGCAGGTCTGCTGCTACATTCTGGGACCTAGGGATGGGAGAAATATTGAATGCTAAAAATTGTGAGATGAGTTCCTATACCAGAGACTGATAGTGTTTGAGATGACCAGAAAGGCAATGAATTGAATTTCTAACCTGTTTAATAACAATTTCTGAATCACTAAACACTTTCAGATATTGAACCTTGAGGTCAATTGCTTTGTAGAGTCCTTGAACTAGGTCCTCATATTCAGTTGTATTGTTTGTGCATTCAAATTCTAGTCTGCATGATAACATAGTTTTTTCCCCCTGAGGACTAACTAAAATACATCCTGCTCCTAAACCTTCACTAGATTTAGACCCGTCAAAATATAGTGACCAAAATAAAGAATTATCAACTATTTTATTTACAGTTTCCTCAGTAACATTAACACACCTTGAGCTATCTGTTTGTGAAAATTTTTCGATCTGAGATGTGATATTATTAACTGGGAAAGGGGATGGTTGGGCAGTGAAATTGCCAAAGAATGATTCAGATGAATAATTCCCCAAAATATTGTTATTGAATGCTATTGGTTGGTTTTCTTGTTCAAACACGGTAACTGTATGGGTCATGTGTTTCTCCCGATCAATTTTGATCTGATTTGGTTTTCCTTTATAAGGTAACCACATATGGGACCAATCGGTAGAAATATAACCATGGAGTTTTCCAGACCAATCTCTACTTAAAATCAACCCATAGAATTCAGGTATATCAGCGATCAAAATATCAATTCTTTGAACCACTCTAGGATCAGCTAATAACCCGATAGTTACTGAGTTTATTTCCCCTAAAACCTGGACCTTAGTTCTATCCAACTGTACAATATGAATTGCAAACTTTTGGGGTTTGATGTTCAGTTTGGAACAAACTGAAGCTGGCATTATATTAGAGGAAGCCCCTGAGTCAATCAAACAATTGTGTAGATTTCTATTATAGATTTCATAGGTTAAGAGGAAAGGAGGAGTATGAGAATTTGATCTATCCCCAATTAAGACTGCATCAGTAGCTTCCACTCTACCAGAAGGTGGTTGGCCTGAAGTGTTAGCAGCTTTGGACAATACAGCATTAGGAAGAGGTGAAGAAGGAACGGCATCTAACTCTTTAAGAAGTAATTTCTGCTGATGTTTGAGTTTGCTAAGTTCAAACATAGTAATATTCACATTAGTCTTCTTCATATCTTCGATAATATTGTAGTCCATAGAATCTGATACTACCAATGTCTTAGATGTTGAAGGTAGATTTGAAGATGATGGTTGATTTTGGGATGGTATCGCTGAAGCTTTCTTTGTAGTAATTTTTTCTTTGGTAGTAGTGGAACCTGCATTCCTTTTCTTCGAAGTTGTCTGGACAGGTTCAGGAGTACCTTTACTCCTGGTAGTCACAGGGAAAGCTTCTTGTTCATTTTCTGTATCGGAGGTGGGTAAAATAAAATCCCACATCCCATGACATTTGATAGTCTCTTCTTCTTCGGGTTCCTCAGATGGCAAGACTGTTTCATCTTCTTCTTCTTCTTCAGGATCTGAATCAGCGTTGGATATAACATTTAGTGGTTTTGATTCAGGTTTCTTAAAATTTCTAAATGGCCTTTTTGTTGAGGTTTCAGCTACTTGTTTTTTGATTTCAACCATTTCATTTGACATAGTCTTGAGGACTTTTTGTAAACCTTCCATATCATATGGATCTTTAGGGGTTTTCTTCTTTGAATCATCCTTGAAAGAAACTTTTTTGGATTTTCTATATTCAATAGCAGCTTTCTTTTCTAAAGCATTAATACGTTTCTCTACCGCAAGCGCCTCTTTCATGTTTTTAGCTAAAGTTGGTTTTGTAGCCATGTCTACAAAAATAGCTATATTTGAGGGTAGGGCAGTTATATACCATTCTCTTTTGATTTTCTCACTTGGTTTGGAGGCGTTTGGAATCTTATTCAAGAGTTTATTAAATCGTGAATTGAATTCCTTAATAGGTTCTTTGGGCTCTATCCTAAGATTAGAGAGATCATTGATTAATGTGGCTAAAGATCTATCATCACCATACTTAGTAAGAAACTGTTCTTGGAAAATGTTCCAACTGGTAATGGATCCAGAGGGCAGGGAAAAATACCAAGACCTAGCTGATCCTTGCAAAGTATAAGGGAAAAGCCTAACAACAACATCTTCCTCTGTCACTCCTTTCAAATTAACTGATAACATGAAATTATTAATATGTTCTTCAGCTTGTGTTCCAGCATCTGGATTAAACTTGGGTAACCATTTTTCAGGTGAATCAGGCAATGGAAGTAATGGTGCAGGCATGGTGACCACACCAGGACTATTCCATGGATTCTGAGCCATTAAAGAACCAGTAGTGGATGATATTGCTGATGATATTCCAGATGTTTGGGAAGGAGTTGATATTGAGGATTGAATAGGTTGGGATGTTGAAGTTCATGATCCTTGTTGAACAACAATATGTAATGGAGGAGTGGATGGTTGACTCCGCGCTGGGGAAGATGAGATGGAAGATGATGATGAGAATGTTTCACTGTCAGATCCTTCAGTATTCTTTTTTGCCCTTTTCCTTTTAGGTAAAGGCAGCTCAGTATGTTCGATACCGAGCTTTCCGCTCTGAAGTCTGGTGAGAGGGTGAGGTAGATTGAATTGCGAAGTCTCACTGCCTTGAGATACCTCAAATTTCTGTGGTGATATCGAAAAGCTTTAAAGTTTATGGATGAGAGATTGAACTTCATGGGACTCAGGACTTAATCGTTCTTAAGTATGGCGGGTTTGAGCAGTGGTAGTTGATTCCTCTTCTTCTCGCTTGAATACTGGAGTTCCAGCATGCAAACGGGAGGTACGAGGTGAGGTGGAGGGAGATTTACTCTCAGAATGGGTTATAGGTTTGGGTTTGCTCGCTATTCACAGTTCATGCCCTCTTTCTAGCGCCAAAAATGTTGATGATTCGAAAATCATTGCATCAACATCGGGGATAACCACCCGGTCCGAACCTTAAAGGCAGCTCCTTTTCCGTTTGGTGTGGTGGCTCCGATTGGATATAATGGGACCAGTTTCCCAATGATTGGTAAATAGGATGGATAAATTATTGATTCTCTGATATCTAATGATAATGGATGAATGATCTAATCTAAAAGTAAAATTATAAACAACTATCCTATCCCGGGAAATTTCTACTTTTAGTGTAACTTTGGATGGTCTTCATTCACAAACAGGCATATAGATGACTCTTGTTGGTAAGCAAAGATGTTTATTCATATGATAATTACTAAGCCCAAATAGTTGAACAAAGCAATCAAGCAAACATTATTACACTATTCCTCCTATGTATCATAGACATAGATATGATTGAAAGAATAACAGTCCTTAAACATTCAATAGTGAAAAGTACAAGGATTGTTGTTAAAATACATACATATATTCAATGATAGCAAAATTTAAACGAATGTCGATTCACATAAAAATGACACAAGAGCATAGATAATAGTACCATATGTTATTTGAGTCACTCCCGATATCAATCGCATTCAAATTCCTTTTTCCAACTTAGAAACACTTCCACAAAAGGCAATAGTGCACATATCATCAAAGCTTTCTTTATCAAAATTCAGAATATTGGCCCAGTCTTTATAAAAAATAGATCAAAAGCACAATAGTGTGACTTCCTGATTTGAGTTTATACAAAAACTGAGGACCCTTTCCAAATGCATGAAAGAGCCTATAAATACTAATTAAGCTAACTAATTACAAAATAAAAGTGCTATTTAATTGGTACAACTATGCTATGAATATCTCCTCAAAATCAGCTTGTCCTCAGTCGGCAGCATGATTCATTGTTTCAGATGATCTCCCTTCGGCTTGAGCTGGCAGATATCTAGAATCGGTTGCAACTCTGGAGGGCGGCTTAGGCGAGAATTCAGTTGAGCTGAATATGTGGCATCTTGGATCTTGGGGATCATGCAACTGATAGCATCAGTTAAACATTTGAGTGCGGCCCTCTGATTGTATGACATGATTAAGAAAAACCAAAAGGTATCCCAAGTTAAACTTTGGATGCCAGCGATTAGTCTTCCTTTCTTTTCCAATTCCTGATTGCATGTTTGTTCCAAGGCTTTGGCCAATGTTACACTGTGAAATCATATTAGACAGATAAAGAGTGCCATTGACAAATTCAATTAAATTGCTAGTAGATAACCGAAATCTTGAGGTTTCTCTTTCTGCCTTCATTAGTTGCGTCTGCCATTCTAGGAACAAGATGTCTTTGTGTGACTCTAGAATTTTAGGCAGATCTGAAGCCTGTCCTTCAAGGGAGTCTTGCCAAGCAAGAAAACTGGTTAAGGTCTCATCGGCCTGTTCTAAATCCTGTCTAGCTTCCATTGATTTATCAACTATTGATGTAGTAATCTCAAAAAGAGGTTCAGCCAGAGAAATGTTATGACATAGCAGTTTTAACTGTGTAATCAATGCCTTATTGATTTGTAGAGCTTCTCTTCTAAACTCTGCTACTTGAGGAAGGCTCTTGAACTTTTCTACTTCTTGTGACAGTTGAGCGATTTGCTCATCCTTAGTCTTGATCATTTGTTCATTCATCGTCTTTAATCTGGCCAATGCTTCGGACAATTCTTTCGGTTTCTGCACTGCAATCGAATCTATCCTCTGTTTCTCTTTGAGCAATTGCTCATTTAATTGGTTGTTTGTTTGTCGTTGTGTTGATAGTTGTTGTTCCAATTGTTCTATGTTTCATTGTGCTTCAGACACCTGCGACTGCAATGAATCAATCATTTGATCTTTTTCCTTAAGGAGACTTCTCACTTCTGAGGCTTTATCCATGGTGGCTGCCGAATATGCTCCGGCATACTGGGAGAGTTTCGTAAGGTCATCGGAAGGGTTCAGTTCCTCCTTCCACACCACATTAGCCATCTCTGTTTGATCTGGAAAAAGGGAAGATTGATCAAGTCTCCTCCTTTTCCTCTGTCTTTTCACCACAGCCCTGTGTTTAGAACTGTAAAAGACATCTAATGGTGGTATGTATTCTATCTGTAAAACAATCTGATTGGATGGATCTTTGGGAATTATTTCTGCATCCTTGCTATTGGGTAGGCCGCTGGTCCCTTCACTTGGAACCGTAGTTGTGGTTGTTTCTTGATTGACTATCACTTGGGGTGTGCCGAATCCTTGTGAAATCTCGGGATTGTTTATAATAGAGTCAAATTGTTGCCACTCTTGGAGGAGTTTGGGATCAATTTGAGTCTCTAAATCGATAACTTCATTGTCCTGCTTCTTTTCTTTCTCCTGATCTGTTTCCTTCTCTTTTCATTTTTCTGACTCTTTTCCCTTTTCAGGAATTTTCTCTGTAGCAGGAGGCTCGTCAATACTCTTCTGCCCAAGCTCGCTTGACTTAGTTGTTGGTGTAGTAGCTAACAAGTCTAGAGGCAGACTTTGCAACCTTTGTTCTCTAAGCCTATTGAATTCTACCAGTCCTTCATCATTATATTTCATCCTGGCCAATGTTTTAACCTGAGACAATGATTCTGCTGAAGAAAATAAATCATCAAATTCATCTTTCTCATGGTCAAACTTAGTAAGTTTGGCCTGTTCAAGCATATTATAGGCAACCTTTCGCGGATCGAATTGCCTGTTAGGAATGGTTGCAAGATTGAGCATATTTATTTTTCCTGTCTCCTTCTCAACATGTTTCCAATCAAGTATGGTATAAACACCGCATCTCAAAGGGAATATGGGCCATAGCTACTTTTTAGAAGTCCTCAGAGTTTTGGATGTTCCAGCGGTTGTGATTTGGTAAGCTAATTCTTGTGCCAACAGTTTATCCAGTACATACAATGGGAGGACATGGGGTCTTGTGGCGCTACCAAACACCCGTATATATGTGAATTTATCTTCCCCGAACCAATTTCCCACAGCGGTCAAGTCAACTTCTGCCTCCTCGGAAATCCTTGGGGTAGGCTTATCAAAAATGGCATAATAGATAGGCAACATGAAACCATTACAGATTTGATACAAGTGGTCTTTATAATGTGCCTTCCACAACATCTGATGATAGATGTGGATTGGCTTAGGGTCCTGTGGCGTCCACCTCCACCCAAGTATCGGGTACTCGGAATTAAAGCAAAGCATATCCATAACATAAGCACTATAATAGAAGGGGGGAATAGTCCTGGTGGTTTTGCGTGAATTGAATCTAAAATCAAGAATTGCAGAGGCTAATTTATCAGACAATATATTCGCCCAATCCATGACATAACTACTCACAGCCGCTTCCATTAAAGGAACCATTTCGATAGTAAATTTTGCTGAATCATGCATTCCCCATATCCTACACATCATTGCCCCGTCGTAATAGTAAGGAGATGCTAAGGAATCCATAGAGTACTTACCCGATGATTCATGTTTGTGCTTTGTGGGATTCTGTCTCCACTGTCTAATCGGGGCTGATTCCGTCTCATTCTCCTCTGCGAATTTCTCCAGAAAATCTTTGTTGTATTTCTTTTCAGGTTCGGGCAAATGGTACATTTTCCTCAAGTCGTCAGGCTGAAATGAACCGAAAACTCTTCCATCAACTGTGCAAAAGGTCCTATTAGAAACAGGAATTTGTTCGACCACCCAATTGACCACATCAGTGTAAGGAAGAATTTTCTCACGAGCTGCTATCCTGTGTAAGAATGGGTCGGCCAAATCTTTCAGGGAGGCGTCTGATTTGTTAGTTGAGCCTGCAGTAGCTTCTTCTGACACTTCCTCTGGTTCTTCTGCCTCAATTAAATTATATATGCTTTGCCAGCTTGTATTTCCAAGGCCGAGACATGTAGTGACAGAAATTAGGCCCTTTTTGCTTAGTACTGGGTCACTGGTGGGCTGGACTGTTACTACAGGGGCCGCTGTTGCAGCAGATCTCTTGGATTTATTTTCCATTTGCTTAAAACTTGATACTTCGATGGAATTCTGCACAAGGAAGGAAACCAACGTGATACAGAGAAATAGATAACATGAGCCAATATGAAAGAGTTATATCTTTTAACGAATAATCAAAGATCATAGTGAAATTGCCGCAGATAGAATCCAAGTGGAAAATCTCGGCATAACTGCTTCATTAATGGGCCACTTCACCTGTCAATCATGATAAGGGAGCTTTTAAATATCCATCATAATGTCTATATGGTGAATAATTGATTCAAGCGTGGCTTAGATTTTTGGCGGCTAATCGCATTTGATGATTGGCGACGTGAAAGGAAGGGTTTTAATAATAGTCCAAAATATCGTTCAATCACCAAAGGTGATATAATGTATGCCAATCTTTAATATGCTTAGAAATACAGACCTTGATTTAAATGCATCGCAATCGGGACAGGGCTCAGGTTACTTTACTTACGCTATTGCAAAATCGCCTATCGCCGATAGCGATACGCCTTATCGCATCGGGGGATTTGAAGGTGTCACAATTAACGCATTGATTACCACAGCCAATTGCCGATAGCGATACCTTTTATCGCATCGGAGGAATGGGGGGGTGCCTTATAAATGATGCGGTTTGCCTTTCCCCGATATCCGATAGCGATTTCCCTTTTCGGATCAGAATAATTCAATGGGCCTTTATTTATGTTTCTCTTATTATTTCGATATGCAATCTTGCGATCGCTTTATCGTAATAATCAAAAAGCTTTATGATTTGTTTAAAAAGACCTATTTTATCATTGTTTGAAAGGGATATCATATTTCAGTCGGACCTTTTGATGAGGGTTTTTTCTAATAATAAGTTAATAACAATTTATTCACACATCTATGTTTAAAAGGGACCCATTTCATATTATGATTTTAAAAGAAAAAATTTAAGAAATGGGGGGTTGTTGTACAGCACAACACAAGGATATCCTTGGAATAAATTTTGCTTAAAAACTAGAATTGAACAAATTCAACCACATAATGAAGGACGGTTGTTTGACCCTTTCCATCAAATTTTAAATGTGACAAGTCATGTAAAAATTCTACAGGGTTTGAAATATCTAAAGCATTTAAAAAACACCTAGGGATTATGATTTGGGATGAAGCCATTTAAAATTAGAGATTCACACAGAATTCACGGGCTCATCTTTCAAGTGGATGCTTTACCGGCTCAAATTGCAAGTGGATTTGTTTTCCCAGAAGAGACTTAGCATTCCTTGTTTCCTCATTCAGTCTAAAAAAGAAATGAATATAAGGAGGAAAACATCATTATCTAGACCACCATGGGTTGATAAGATTAATAGTCCTAGATGCAGTGGAAAGACTATAAAACCCTATTGCTTGGTCTAATTTCATATACATTGACATATAATCCTTTCTAGAGACCCAAATTTAGCCTTAATTGGACCTTAGGGAGGAACAAAAGAGGAAATTGAAGCATAAGTTGAAATTGAAGGGGAGGAAGCAAAGAAAGAATCAGAAGAAAGGACAAAAAAATAAGCAAAAAGAGAGACATGGACACATGTTGAAACAGAGGTAGAGACATAAATGGCTAAGGAAGGGTTAGCTAAGCTCAATATGACAGAATCAAAGGCTCAAAATACCTAAGAGGCTATTGAGAAACCATCTAAGCTAGCAAAGAAGAGGACAATGGGGGGGAAAGAGAGCACTCCATGTTAAAGTCACATGGAATGTAAACAGCAAAGGTGGATGATAAAACATTGGATGCATTATTATTGACATGATATCCATTTATAGTACATTTGTGTGACCATTGGGTTCCACATCCCAAGGTCTCTTGGACTCTCGTGGCTGTTCACATTCTACACCAACCCATATAGGATTAGGTGTCCAACATTCCCCCCTTAATCCGAAGGGGTATGTATGAGTCCAAGAAGAGATTTGTAATACAAAATGTGCAAAAACATGCATGGCAACACTAGGTTGAATGTGCTCTCTGAAATGTTGGTATAAGGGGGGTGGTTTAAGGATGACCACCAACACTAGAACACTTAGTGCAGTTCTAGAACTCTTCCAAGTCTGGCTTGAAGCTCAGGTCTTCTACTAGAGGAAGTGCTCCTGATGTTTTGAAGAGGAAAACCTTCAACCATGAAAGGGAGGCCTCACCCCGCATAAAAGGGAGAACCTCAACCTGTGATGGTTTAAGGATGACCAACAACTCTAGAATGCTTAATGCAACTCCTGAAACTCTTCCAAAACTGGCAAGAAACTGAATTATTCTGCTAGAGGAAGTGTCCCTAATTCTTTGAAGAGGTATCACTGACTGAAGGCATGCTCAGTGGCATCTTTGTCTCTGGCTACAACTCTAAATCTAGTATGGTAGGTTGTGGCTCAGGCTCGCTTGATGTGGCTTTGAAGCTTGTATATGACCATCATTTCCCCCCATGTCAGATACAAAGTGAGAAGATGAAGAGATCTCAACTGCAAGACTTTTCAATATTCGAGAACAAATCCTATTGTATGAGCAAAATATATTCTTGGCTGTTGAAGCCCATTTCCAAGAAGCGATCCATCCAAGATGAATCTTTGTTCTTGCAGGAGGTTTGTTTCTAAAGCATTTGTTTGAAGAATGATTGGTTTTATGATAGTTCTTATAGGATGAAGATCAAAACAATGATCTTTCATGTGGCCAACTCGGTCACAGTGTTGGCATTTCACAATTTGTTGTTGTTGTTGTGGAAGAGGGGTAGAATCTGGAATAGCTGAAGGTGAACTGTCATGAAGGAATCTAACACTCTGAAACTGGATGGGCTTTGATTAATCTGGAATATGAAAGGAAACCTCCTTATCATATCCAAGACCTGTTCTGTGTTTGTTGTGGACAAGCTCTTCCCAAGGTCTGATGATGGGATTGGGAAGTGCAAACTGAACTTCTACATCTGCATGTACAATTGTTGCTTCATTGGGTACTAAATCTTAATGAACTTCAACAATATTGACTTGTTGCTGATGGGTGGTTATCTCAACGTTCTGAACAAAAACAGGTTCAGAATGATGTTTATTTTGATGTAGCTCTTCTTGCTGGAATTGAGATTCGAGCTGCAAAAAAATAATTTTCTCATGTGCATTTTGCAACAAATTTTAATATCAAAAAGTGTATCGGGCCTAATTTTTACCATTCCATCAACATTGGAATGAATTAGGATATTTAACAACTCTAATGTATCATCAATTCTAGCCATTGTCTCAGCAAAGAAATGAAGGCTCAACAATCCTAGTGGAGACTGTAGCAAGGCTAGACAAACCGCAGCTATTGAAGATTTCAAAAATGAAGAATACCAGTTGTGCATCAAACAATCATTGAATATATAATGCAGGCATAAATGTCTCTTTAAACATTTAGTGATGCCACCCATAGAATTTCCTTCCACACCACACTAGAGGAGGAGCATGCACAACTGTCTGAGGAGGACTGTGAACTAGTGTACGAGGTGTTGCACAAGGAGTGGGCCTTCCTCCTAGTATTTAGATGGCAGTGAACAAATATTGCATATACATATGAGATAACACCATTGGAGGGGTTTTCCAACATTAGTTTGAGAAATACGTTGTCCAATACCAAATCTTAGGCCCGAATTTCAGACTAGACTTTCAGATGTGATTGAAAATCCAACCAACAGTCAACAAAGGATGCAATGATTTGTCATAAACACAATAAATGAATCGTAGCTCCTTCCATTTCACCAGAAATGGCCCAGAACTCCAAGCAGTTAGCACAAGAACCAAAATCGAGCCTCTATAAGGTGATATATAGCCTCAATGCACATGAATAATTGTGGCCTTCGAATAGACTATAACTCGGCCCAAAAAAATATCCAACACTAGTCCAGACTTGGTAGTGAGGGGATTCGACCCTCTTTCCTCCTTGGAATCACACCCTACTCCTAATCTAATCAACAAGGTGTTAGGTGAGTTTAGAAGAAGCTACCCGCGTAGACCGATTGAAGGTCGTGCTTCCATAGCGTGTCAAGCAGCTTGTCATTTGGCGCATAATGCATTTACTCTGCCAGTTCAAGTCTCTCCACTTAATAAGTCGGAAGTCGTTGATGAAATGAAATTGTCTTCATCAGCAGGTGCACCTCACATCTTCGATGAAGGTCGCCGCTCTAAGCGCGATGCATACGTTGATGCGATGGGTATTTACTGCATTTTTTATAATCGACCAGCTTTAATTGAGGAAAACGTACTCACGACATAAGAATTCATCAATGCACAAAGCTTTCGCGGGAGTATACACGGTCTTCAAAACTCCATACATAACTTCAATGCATATGCCATATATATTCAACACTCTATATTTAGACAGTGCACATGCTTCTACAACTCATATATAAAACTTCAACATACATGTAAATTATTCATCGAAACCAACATAGCTATGAACCAATGTTTAACCATATGAGTATGAATATGAGACTCCAACACACATACTAGGATTAGTTAATGCACAAGAGATTATTCAATACACATTTTCGGTATTCAGGTGCTCGTTCCTCCAACACATCCCTCTGATGTTGATTCCAATGTAACAAGACGTCATAGAAACCATGGTCAGCATGCCAGTAAATCCGTCCATGTGAAGTTTGAGAAGAAGTTTGCTTCTGCACCCACCTCATCTTCTAGTTCTAGAGATGGTGGAGCCACTCATTTGAGCCTGGCTACTCATAGCGCCACCCCCCTTGCTGCGGCACCTTTACAAGCGCAACCCACAGGAAGCTTTAACTCAGTTAAGAGTTTTATGCCCCTGTATAATCAAGTTTATAGGTCTTTGGCACACATGCCAATGAATTCAACCCCTCAGCATGTCTTGGTTTTAGAGGACGGTTTCAGGAATTCACCGGTGAAATGTTAAATGTTAGCATTCTGACAAGGTAATAGTAGCAAAGAAAACTGACATGGGAGTCATGTCTGGTGAGGAGAGCGATGCCAACATGGGCCAGCCAGATATCAAGGAAGAGGTAACGGGCCTCAGACATAATAAAATCACAGACTAAGGAGAGCAGAGGGCGAGATTACTAAAATGGACAGAGATGGCAGGGAGTGTGCCAGGTTGAGGCAGGTAGATAACTCAAGGAGTCTCTATAACACAATGCTTACCACAAAGCTCCAGAGAACAGAAAATTGAGGAGAAACTGAACAGTCAACAATTCAACAAGTAACGGTTCATGCAAGATCACAAGTAATGGTCCTAAACGATAGAGGGTAGATTTTCGTTGCCAAACAACGCCCTATACGCTGACAAAAAACAAGCTCCACCAGTGCAGCAATATTACATAATTGACAATCTCTGCGTGCAGAAATAGTACCATGAACGATAGGAATCAATGCAGACTAAGAAACCCAACACTTAGATAGACATTAGAGTAAGAAACCCACCGCTTATATTGAGTAGGTCATATGATAACCTGGCAAGGAATGGTAACATGTCATTTTTTTTTCTACCTAACGCAAAAAACTAGTGGCTCAAATTGGAGCAGGACCAGCAATTTCCTGCTCTTATACCATGTTAAAGTCACATGGAATGTAAACAGCAAAGGTGGATGATAAAACATTGAATGCATTATTATTGACATGATATACATTTATAGTACATTTGTGTGACCATTGGGTTCCACATCCCAAGGTCTCTTGGACTCTCGTGGTTGTTCACATTCTACACCAACCCATAGAGGATTAGGTGTCCAACACTCCAAAAGAAAAATTAGAAGAAAAAATGTTGCTACCTTAGCATCCTTGAGTACCCCAATAGGCCCAAAGTGAGGAAACTAAGGAAAATCCCTCTTTAATTCAAGAAAAAGAAGATTATTAGAATAAAGCAAGGAAAACTTCAGCCACCATCTCCTGCTCCAATCATCATTGAGGAGTCAATTAGCCATAAGGAGGAGGAACCTAAAATGGAAGGAAAAAAGGATTTGATATAACCTCCACATCACTCAAGGGAAAAGGGCCATAGGCTCAGCTAGAATGGCCAAGCACTATAGAAACAATACTCCCATAACAACCCACGGTGCCACAAGAGCGGAATGCAGAGCTATAGGAAAAGATTGTAGAAACACGGGGGCAGAATACATAGCTATAGGAACCAAATCCCAAGACAAACCTCTCGTATTATTATTCTTGGATTGATGTAGGAAAGGTGCTTCGTATCCACCTTGCTCCAATCATATTCTTTGAACTAGAGGTAGAGAGAGACATAACTTATAAATGCATGCAAATTGCAAAGACTAAAGGGGTTGAGGACATTGGCATTATGGAGGAAAAGATGAAGAAGATGGGATAAGAAATGGACAACCTTAGGTTCCATGAAGGAAACATAAGGGACCATCTACAGAAGGAAAACAAGAAGTTGAAAGCCCAGTTGCAGCAAACATAGAAGTTGTTGTAGAAGAAAGAAGACCAAAATTCCACCATGTCCAGTTTCTACATGGAGGCCATACATTGCAAACACCCTTAAAAAAAGTACTATCTATTTCTAAAGTATCAATGGTGTTAGTTTTTTCCTAGGGGGCAGCTCAAATGGTTAATTCGAGAAATTTGAAATCGTTGAAACTCGAAAGACTCGGGTTCAAATCCCCCCTGTTGTGACCCAAACTACGGGGAGGAGGACATACTGTAGCCCCCCAGAGGTTTACTGGTAGTTATGTGTCAGGCAGGTTGTTGGGTTCCTTTGGGTTACAAAAGAAAAAGAAAAAATGGTGTTAGTTTCATATCATGACATTGGCACAAAAAGGTTCACTTCCCCTAAAAGATGTAAGATAATTCATTGATTTTTGTCTCCAATGTAATATTGAGGATAGAACCAGCATTGAAAAATTTTACATGCATAATCTAGTACTGCCTAACATGAATATTTGGGACCCAAACTCTCAATTTGGTGATGTATAATTAATGGCTCTAGATTCATGGTTGAACCATGAAGAAATCAGGGCAGAGGAGATCATATGAATACTAGTCAAGGAGGCAGAAGAATCACTATGGATAAGGGTAGAACTACCAGCCCCACATCTAATCATTGCCAATCATAGACCCATAGAAAAAAATCCTAACATGGAAAAAACCTATAAAGGAAGGTAAGAACAAGAAATCCCTCACTTTAAAGATATTTTCATATTATTGAGTGAGGAAATCCTGCAAATATGCCAAAGAAGATGGCATACTTTGCCACACAAATTAAGAATAAGAGAATATCATTCACCTAAGAGGTTGATGAATGCATTGGCCATAACATCTCTATACAAAAGAATCATTTGGAGACTTGGATTCCACTAGATTGGACTCAAGTTTAACCCTCCCTTACCATTGGGCTTATAGGATCATCAGGATCAAAAAGAGGAAAACAAGGAATGGACAAAAATTACGTAGAATGTAGGGCTCCATCCAAAATGGTCTACCACATCTGAAACAACCTAGGATGTCAAGAAATCCATGAGTATAATGAACGAAAAGCAGCAAGATGACTAGGTTTCTCAGAGGATGAGCAATAGTTTCAAAAGGCAGATACGATGCGCCTCCCAAATAGGTACAACTTAAGGCCCATCTAACCATCATTAAGCACATTTAACCTTTCCTTATGCACTTGACAATGTCTTTTTCAACTTTAATATGTTCTTAGGAGGGTTAAGAGATGATTGCCATATCTTGTGGCCCTAATACATTTATTGTGTAGAATATTGACGATATATTATGCAGGTCACCAAGAGGAGAATAGGGAACTTGTCCCCTGTTAAAAGATAATCGGAAATTGCCTAGTTCAAGGACATTATTGCCTCCCTATAGTTGCAAAGTGATTAAGGAACCAAATCCAAATTTTTAGGGATTTCGGAGGGTAGCAGTTCTCTCCTCAAGGAGGCAACCCCTCAAGCAATTTTTGTATAAATAATAGGTGTTACTAGCCCATTGGGGAGTCAAAAACTTTGGAGAATATAGTCAGCATTAGATAAAGGTTTTCTTGCCAATTATTTCAGTTTGTCATGTTTCATGTATGAGCACATTTGTTGATTAATGAAAAGCACTATTTTGTTTCCAGTCTGATTTTCCTTTAAGGGACTTGAGTCTTCTTGGGTTAGGGCCCAAACCAGGTGCTCAAGCCCCCTTCTTGTACATTTACTTTCCATGCATTTAGCTTATTTATGTTTTTTTTGTAAATCTCATGTCTGAAAAAATATTGTCTTTGCAATGTTAATGAATGTTGGCCCTCATTTTTGGTCCATTTTTGCTTAAGGAAACTTACTTAAATCTTCTATTATCCATCCATTTTCCATCACATCCACCTCATTTTGATGTATTTTATGCATATTCAGGTATTTAATTTTAATTTTGCAATTTCTAGAAGTTCTTATGAAAATTGAACTTCAAGTGCAATTTCTGAACAGAATCAGAAATTCTCATAATAGCTATATGGATGTCATATTTGCAGGACACTTGGGCTCAAGCTGGATACATGTATGGAAAGCTTGGGAACTAGGACTGAACTAAATCCAATTGGTTCAGTCAAAACAAGCTAAATCAGGCCCAGTCAAAGCTGGTCAAACAGGACCAGTCATCTAGAAAATCCCTAGGAAATAGGGCAGTTTTATGATTTCATGGGATTGTCCATATTTTTAGTGATAGATTGGATGGATTCGACTTGGATAGATGGATATGAGTAGATATAGTTGTTAGAGAGACTTTAGATCAGTTTGTTTCATGATCTTCTATTTAAAGCCAAAACTTTGAAGGCTTATGGCATGTAGTTTTTGTATAATTTTATGCTGAGACATTTGAATATTTGAAGTTAATTTGAAGAACTTGTTCTACTTCCATTTTTGTTGTTCATTGGTGTGGATGAGTGACTGAAGTTGCAGTAGTTGATAACATCCTCAAGTGTGCAAGGCAAGGGTGGAGGGCCCCCACTCCAAGCTAAGTACACTTCATTGTTAAACTAGCTTAATTTTCATGAACTAGTTGCTTCAGATTTGTTTACTTGTTTTGTTTCAGATTTGCTTACTTGAATTGATGTGTAATGATTTATGTTTCTGATGAATCTTATTTTTTTTTTCATTTTGATAAGAAGGGACAACAAAGTTTTCAAGTTGAATCCTCCTTCTATTGAATTAATGGATCAAAACTAGAATTCATCGTTGTTGTGTTCAAGCAGTTTTATGCAATTTCAATTTTCTAGAAATAGCATAATGATGAGTGAATTATGATGAGGAATATCAAAGATCTCTTAGATTAGGAGTCTCCTTCATTGTTTATTTATGCATCTTAAGCTGTTGTTAATTAATGATTTTTTATTTCTATTCATCAAGCGATATTGTAGAAGAAGGACACAAATGAATCTCTTAAGTTAAGAGCCACTTCATCTCTCATACATTGCAAAAGTGAATTAGAAATTGTTTAAATAGATTTATATTTGTAATATGCACTTCCTTAATTCTTCATATTTTATCTTCTAAGCTTTGCTACATCTTATATCCATACATTGTGGACATGCCTCCAAGTTTTACAAACCTTGATTGATAATGAATACTTGTGTTATTTTGTGTTAATAAATTAGCCCAACATTTTGGCGCCGTTGCCAGGGAGGCATTCATCAACATAGCTAAAAAACAAAAACAAAAACAAAAACAAACAAATCTAAAAAAATTGATAAAACAAAAACAATAAAAATTCAGTTATGTTATGTTTTTCTTAGTTATGTTTCTTTATTCCTAGAAATAGAGATCCTAAAGGTAGATTTATTTTAAAAAAAAAACCCCATCAATAGAAATAGGACCATCAAAACTAACCACACTGGTTGCTGGTAAACCAACAATAGATGAATTAGAAGAAAAACAAAGAACAGGACAAAGATTAACTTTAATTGAAAGGCAAACCTTGTTAGCCCGGGAGGTGAAAAGAAAACAAACTCCAAAAGCAACACCTACTTCAGGAAAACAAAAAGAAATTGTTCAAGTAAATCAGCCCATTTTTGAGTCCATAGGTCAACCTATTTTCGAAAACAAACAACAACCTGAATCTCAAGTTGTCATCGAAATAGTTGAAGCTATGATAGAAAAAGGGCAAAGATCTGTTATTCTTACTCCTAAACAAAGACTTGAATATGAAAGACAACAAAGAGAATGGAGAAGACAAAGAGAGGAAGAAGCAAAAAGAGAAAATGATAGAAAGATAGAAGAGGATAGGAAAAGACAAAATGATAATGAACAGGAAAATATTGATGATCGGGAAGCTACTTTTGGCTTTCCAATATTAGATACAAGCACAATATTAGGAGAAGATGTGGAAATGAAAAACATTCCACTTTTTGCATTACCTAACTTTTATGGAATGTCAACAAAAGATCCTGACTCATTTATGTTTGAATTCAACATCTTGTGTAGAACTTATAGATACACAGATGACACACACAAACTTCGTCTCTTTCCTGCTGCTTTGAAAGTAGTAGCCTTAAAATGGTTCATGGGTTTAGGAGAGTGAATAATAACTTCTTGGGATGACATGAAGAAAATATTTCTTAAAAAATACCAAGCTTATTGTAGGCCTAGGGACTCGAAAGAGGATGTTTTCAGAATGACACAACAAGAAGACGAAAGTTTAGAAGAATACTTAGAAAGATTTGCTTACAATCTACAAAAGTCTAAACAACACTTGCTAAACCAAGAAACCATTCGAACAATCTTTCTCAAAGGTATAAGAGATGAATACCTTGACATTCTGAATATAATGGGCAAAGGTGACATTTCAAACTTGCCATTTAATGAAATTGCATAATTATGTCAAAAATATTCTAGAGGAATATCAAAAGCTAGAAGAAGATATGTTAGTTCAAAACCAGCAAAATCAGCAGTAGGAGGGGTAACAAGAGCAGAGATAGGAAGCTTGCTGGAAAACTTCAAAACTGATCTTCTAAGTACATTAGGGACACAAGTAGATGTTCTAAAAGCAAACAAAAAGAAAGAAGAACAAGAACAAATCTTAGCAATCTTTTGTCCCAAATGTAGAAAGAAGCATGCATTAAGAGAATGTCCTTTAGATAGTGTACAAGTATGTGGCCTTTGCACAGAAAACCATTCAACAGAAAATTGTCTAAAGTTGAAAGAATTTCAAATGAATCTAATGGAAGAAGTACAAGGAACAGAAGGTTTCTATTATGTGGCACCAAGAAGGCCTTGGCAGCCAAGGATTCCTCAGCAATTCCCTCAACAAAACTATCAGTATCCTCCTCAAAACTCTTGGAATACCCCAATGCCATGGCAAGCTTGGCCTCCACAACAATATCAAAACCAGCCTGCACAAGGTTGAAGAGTATATGATTATGGAAACTAGCCACCTCAACAAATGTATCCTCAACAATACGAACAATAATACCAACAACAGTATCAACAGCCATTCCCATACCAACAGTTCCAAAAATATCCACAATCCATGCCATTTCCACAACAGAATCCCGCACCATTACTAACACAACCACAACAGCTACAGCTGCCTTCAAACCAGCCCAGACCAACTCAACTACTAGCTCAGCCAGTGGCAAATCTGAGCAATAAAATGGATAAACCTGCATACAATGTGGAAGAAGCAACATATTTTCCAACATACTCCATTCTTCCCATAAATGATGTCCATTTAAGGTCTGGGAAAGTACTGCATAAGAATTCTCCTCCGATCATAGAAGAACCAGTTGAACAAGGAGAACAACCTGAAACATCACATTAAGAAAATCAAAGTCAGAAAGGAAAAACATTCATAACTCAAACACCACCCTATCCAGAGAGGTTAGTAGAGCAGAAAATTCAAATGACCCTTCCTGAATTTTATATTTTGGATGAATTGAAAAATGCTTATGTAAAAATTCCTTTATTACAAGCGATCAAAGAAATACCAATTTATGCTAAAACAGTAAAGGAATTATGCATCAAGAAAACTGGTAAAAAGAAGAAGGATCTTACTACAATCCAAGTCAATGGAAAACTAGCAAGCCTCATGTCTACAAAGACAGCAATAGAAAAATATATTGACCCTGGTATCCTTATGGTTACTATTTCAATAAACAATTTTTCAGTTCTAAACACATTGATAGATTTGGGAGCAGCTATAAATGCAATGACTATAGAGACAATGAAAGATTTAGATTTAAACAACATTAGATCTACTACTACAATCTTAGAGTTAGCAGACAGATCTAAAGTTATACCGGAAGGAATATTAGAAGATATCATAGTCTCTTTAGATTCATGGGAGTATCTTGTAGACTTCCTCATTTTGCAACCAAAAACAAACTTAGGAGGACATCCTCTAATCTTAGGCAGACCGTGGTTAGCCACTGTTGATGCCTTTATAGGATGCAGATCTAGAAGTATGATTATTGCACATGGAGATGAGAGAAAACACATCACACTTTATTCTCCAGCACAAGCACCTTCTTTAGTATCAATGCTTGAAGGACAAGAACAACAACAAACTAAATCAGTTCTAAGTATTAGCCAAGTCTTTGATCTTAGAGAAGAAGAGGAGAACGGAGATCTAATGGATCTTTTCATCTAAGAACCAAATATTTCAGAGCATATTAGAGTAGCACAGTATGAAGCTGCAAGTAATCTTTTGAACCACTGCTTTCAGGAAACCTGCACAATCCAATCGCTACAAGAATCGTTCACAGATATTTTTCCTGTAAACACAATTACCAATACAACAACTAAAACAATTGAAATTTATCCTAGAAAACATTTGAACATTGGTAACAACTTACAATCATCACAAGAGCAAGAGGTAATAGCATTATTACAGAAGTACTCAAAATCTTTTGCCTGGGATTACACATATATGCAGGGAATTCATCCCAGCACATGTATCCACCACATCTATATTGATGACCAAATTAAACCAGTAAGGCAGCCCCAAAGGTGGATGAACCCCATGATGAAGGAAATAGTGAAAGAAGAACTACAGAAATTATTGCAAGTTGGGTTCATCTATCCTATTTCCGACATTCAATGAGTTTCTCCCTTAGTGGTAGTACCAAAGAAAAACAGGAAGTGGAAGATAGTGTAGATTACCGGGAATTGAATAAAGCAACATTAAAAGACCATTTCTCGCTACCATTTATTGACCAAGTCCTCGATTCATTAGCTGGGAAGAAATTATTTTCTTTCCTATATGGGTTTAGTGGGTATAATCAGATTAGAATAGCAATGGAAGACCAGGACAAAACAACATTTACCTGCCCATGGGGGACATATGCATACAATGTTTTGCCATTTGGGCTATGTAATGCACCTGCAACTTTCCAAAGAGTAGTTCTGGAAATATTTGTTGATCTGATCCATGAATGTGTAGAAGTCTACATGGACGACTTCACTGTATATGGAAACGCATATGACGATTGTTTGAAAAAGTCTGTAGAAATTTTGAATAATGTAACACTTATTCACAGAGATTATCCTGATTATACACTATTTGCGGAATGCATGCATAATACATAACCTCCTCTACCATTGATCATCAATTTGCGGAATTAAAAACAATCGCATGCGCACATTGAAACATCAATCACACATATCAACACAGTATGTAATGGGGAAAGCATACAGCTGAAAACCCCCAACTATCTGTATATTATAATGATAGAGAACATGTAACAATACATAGTACAATACTCCTCACAAGTACTCAGTACTATCTCCACCTTCTACACACAAACTAGCTCAGATCTGAACAAGTCACGGGTTCAAATCTCCTCCACTGTTTGCCTGCCTCTACTGCGCAATCCAAGTTGAGAATAGATCTGATCCAAGTTTGAATTTGCTTGGCTTGTACTACGCAATCTTCATTGGCAATCTCAATCAATGATTGTGCAAATCTCATGCACAGCTATAGTCACAACTGATAGTAGTCTCACCCTTTCACCCACCTCTAACACTTGTCTCCACTGAACTGTCCATGCACTGAGTTAACTGATGTATTCTTTAGTTGATTTATGAGTTAATAATTAGTGAATTAATTAATAATTAATTCACATCACTCATCACTAGTGTATTTGGCAATTAGACTAAATACAACTAGTTCAACTAAGTGAAACTGAACACAACTCCATCAACTCCTCAATCAACTCCACCAAACTCAATCACTTGAGTTCTAACTGAAGTCCATCATGCAATAGCTCAACTAACCCATAGGAAAAGCGTATTTCCTTCTGGAAGTTGCATGTGCCACATCCGTAGCTTGAACTGAAGTGCTGCAAGAGGATAAGATAATGTTTATAGTCCAAATATTATTAAGAGCTAATAATATTCAAATGTTCTATTTTTAGACTAGCAGTCTAAAAATAGACTCCGCCCATATGTCTAAAATTAGAGGTCCATCTATTTTTACCAACATGACAAATCATCCACAAATAGCATCCTGCAACTCATAGACCATGATCCATATGTCTAAAAATAGACATATTCTAAAAATAGACTTTGCGCCAAAAATAGCCTGCGGGCCCACTTAGTGAAGGCGACTTCTTTTCACTAAGCTCCATCTTCTTGTCGCATTTTCAACAAAGTCCTGAAACGATGCATAGAGAAAAATCTGTCCCTGAGTAATGAAAAATTCTACATTATGTTAACATAAGGGATAGTGTTAGGACACCATATTTCCTCATTAGGAATTAAGGTGGACCCAGCCAAAATACAAGTCATTGTGAATTTAATGCCACCTACAACACAAAAGGAGGTAAGAAGTTTCTTGGGTTATGCAGGCTATTATAGACGATTTATTGAAAATTTCAGTAAAATAGCACAGCCTCTATTCAAGTTACTTGCAAAGGATGTTGAATTCCAATGGACAAATCATTGTCAAAATGCATTTCAAATATTGAAAGAAAAACTATCAATTGCCCCCATTCTTTGAGGACCGAATTGGTCTTTGCCATTTCATATTTCCATGGATGCATCTGATACTGCTATAGGTGCATCACTTGGACCAAAAAAAAAACCTATTCAATTATGCTATATACTTCATAAGCAAAAACTTAACACCAGCAGAATTAAACTACACAGTCACAGAAAAAGAAATGTTAGTTGTACTACATGCAGTAAACAAATTCAGGCATTACATAACAGGCTACCAAGTGTTCATTCACACAGACCATTCAACAATCAAATACTTAATGAACAAAGAAATCACAAACGGTAGAATAACAAGATGGTTACTGTTAATGCAAGAATTTAACATTATAATTCAAGATCAACCAGGGAAAGATAATCAAGTAGCTGATTTACTTTCAAGGCTTCATATACCTGGTGATCCAAATCCTGTTTCAGATAATTTTCCAGATGGACATTTGTTTGCAATAACTGTAAAAACACCATGGTTTGCAAAGATAGAAAACTATTTATCCTCTCGGAAATTATCAGCCCAGTTCACAAAGAAACAAAAACAAAATATTATTAGAGAAAGCTCTAGGTATAGTTGGGTGAATGGTGATTTGTTTTATACTAGCTCTGATTTGATAATAAGAAAATGTGTTAGGGACGACGAAATACTAGAAATTTTGAAAGCATGTCATGACAAGCCATGTGGTGGTCATTTTGCAAACAAGCGGACAGCTTACAAGGTGCTGCAACTCGGCTACTATTGGCCAGCAATCTTCAAAGACTCCAAAGCCTATGTCAAGAGGTGTGACAGTTGCCAAAGAATAGGAAGGCCAATAGTATCATATGAAATGCCACTTAAGCCACAAGTGCTCATAGAACCATTTGAGCAATGGGCTCTGGATTTTGTGGGACCAATAAATCCACCATCAAATGGAAAGAAGTACATCTTGGTGTGTACAAACTATGTAACTAAGTGGGTTGAGGCAAAGGCAGTAGCAAGAGCAACAAAAAATACAGTGGTCACATTCCTCTTTGAGGAAATCTTTGTCATATTTGGGGTACCAAGACAGATAGTGACTCACCAAGGCACATAGTTCACTTCAAAACTTGTTCGGGATCTTATAGAAAAGTACAAGATCAAACACAGAAAATCAACACCGTACCATCCTCAAGTAAACGAACAAGAGGAGGTGACAAATAAAGTCCTGGAAAATATCATGACAAAGACAATATAGACGAACAGGAAGGATTGGTCAGAAAAGTTAAGATATGCACTATGGGCATACAGAATAACATGGAAAAATACAACTGGGTTCAGTCCATACCAGTTAGTGTATGGAAAAGAAGTCTTACTGCCCATAGAATTTCATATACACACATTCAAGTTAGCAGCAAAGTTAGGACTAGAATTGTCTGAAGCGCAACAAAAACGGATAATGGAATTGAATCAACTGGATGAACAGAGACAGCAAGCAGTGGAACACACAACACTGGTGCATCAGCAAAAAATGAAATGGCATGACCGATTCATCAAGAACAGGACATTCAACAAGGGAGACTGAGCATTACTTTTTGACTCCAAATTCAAGGATTTCAACGCAAAGTTTACAACTCATTGGCTGGGGCCATATGAGATAGAAAAAATCTTTGATAATGGAGTTGTTCAAATAAAAACAATTGATCAAGAGTCTACTTCATTTCTAGTTAATGAACATAGGCTTAAAGTTTACAATAAGACTATCAATAAAGAAGATTTTGTGAAACAAATGACAAGAGAGGTAGATCTGGAAGTAATGGAACAGCATAGCAATATGCCTTACAGTACTCCAGAAGAAGAATAATAACAAATATAAAAATAAACATATAAAAATAATAATAAAACAAATAAAAACAAATAAAATGTAATAAAAAGTTTGCTAGTGAAAACCAGGCAACCGACACAAAGCAAACAAGAATTCCTAGAGCAAAACCAACTAGTTTGGCCTATATGAATTCACAATTTTTGTTTTACTCTCAAAACAGTTTGATTTTGCAGAATGAACCTCCAAAACAAAACAAGACTTGAGGACAAGTCTTCAGATAAGCAAGGGGGAAGTTGCAAAAGGAACTCAGTTGAGCAGCTGGAAGTTTGAGCAACTGAATTGAAGAAGGAACTTGAATTGTATCACAGAAGTGACCTGAAACATTATTGGAAACGTTTTGCAAAAGGGACCTAAAATGTTAGAAAAAACATGTATATACTGCATAAAAAAATACATGACAGTAGGGACCTGAATCTTCAAGTACCAATTGCAAGAGGGACCTAAACGACATCAACAATAAATTAAGAATGCAAGAACAGAAAGCAGAAATAAAGTCTATATTTAAATATATCCAAGACATTTCATCAAATACATCTAACCAAGAGGACATCATCCAATATTGTCACAGAGTAAAATTACTGTGAGTACAAAGTTTTGCTCTTGAAAATTCGAAATTTTTAGAGTTTGTTAAAATTAAGTTAGTATCTGAATGCATATTTTACTTACATATTCATTTCACTACCCTCATCCTATTATTTTTACTTACATATTCATTTCATTACCCTCATCCTATTTATATATTCATACCCATTATCCTACATTTAATCCTATAAACATCCTCCAAATATTCATTTCATATTCTATACTTATATTTCACATTCCATTTACATATTCCATATTCATTTCATTTCATAACCCTAAGTATTTTTCTTTTAAAGCAAAAAGGATCAAAATAAAGGGTTCAATAGTTGAAACCCTAGAACCCTAGAACCTGCACAAACATACACAACATTAGTATCATGGAATTAATTTTAAACATGACCTAAATATGGTCATTTTAAAATTAAAAGATATATATTGAAATAAATACATATGGAAACATGCGCATTATAAAGTAATATGAAGTGGAAGAAATCAAAATGATTTATTGTGATAAGTTATAATAGCACATAAGAATGATACTATTGAAGTGCAAGGGTTATTATAATAACCGTGTAATGACACTACAATGCAAATACATGTTATGAGTGCCTCAGAGGAATAAGCCGTAGGTAATGGAGGTAATGGATATAAGGGAGAGGTACGATGACAGTTGAATGGAGACAAGACCATAAACCATGCAATCAAAACTATTTAACACGGCGATCAAAACACAATGCATAACAAATATGAGCCAGTTGTAATAAAACATATGGTATGCAAACAATACGATGGCATGAGTGATATATCAGTCAAGGTCAAGCAATAAACGTCGCGATGGTACTGTGGGTTGGTATGGAGGACAGCCACGATGGAATGAAGGACGGCCACAATTGAAGCAATCAGACAATGCAGCAAGTGAAATGGTCAAACGAAATTTAAAAATACAACAGCAAAGGTTTCAGAACAACGCCGAGAGTTTGCATTCAACAGAGCTTCACACATACTCCGCCATTGTACACATAAAGTGTGGTAAATATCATTCCCTCTCCACCATCACAATCATTTTGAAGGCTCAGGGAGAGAAACGAAGTATTGCATAAGCCATTAGCGCACAGTGTGAGCCTGAGATGAGTGAATTGAGAAAAGAAACACGAAAATAGAGGAAAGTGAAACAGAATGAGAAGGCAGGAGATACAGTGGCTGGAAAGTGGAGTGATAAGAAGGAAACCTGGAGAAAATTAAGAGATAAGTCGAGGAGATTAGCAGAAAAAGCGGAGTTGAATAAGATCTTGTAAGAAGCAAGGTAAGATCGAAACTTGATCTCCCTCAATGAATGCAATAGATGTTTATGAGAAAAACTCGGGATTCTTTTTATAAAATAGAAGTTAAACTCCGGGATATGGGAAGTGCTCCAACCTCCGTTTGTCAATTGTCATTAGCTGTCTCTGCCATCAGTAAAGGTTTTGAAACAAAGTTTAACAAGTGGAAACCATAATGAAATGCAGGTTAGTTGAGTCATGACAAAGAGAAAATCAAGATAAATCATTGCAGACATGTAACTTAACTCAAAACCTCCCCGAAATCGCCAAATTAAATAACGAAACAAAGTGTTTAAGTGAAGTTTTGATTACATGCTTTCGCTAAGATTGAGTAATGAAACAAAGTGTTTTAGTGTAGTTTTAAAAACACATGGTTGCGTCGAGTTAAAACAGAGTGTTTAGTTGTAATTTTGATTACATAAACATGTGTTTTCAGTAAAGATTGGGTAGTGAGACAGAACAACAAGTTAAAGTATGGCTGCATAAATAAATGTCTATACCAAATTGGTCAACGAAAACAGAGTATTGAACTTGTATTTGAATGCATAAAACAAATGAATTCGTTGAATATACAGTGAAATATTTATGGTTGATTGTATAAACAGTGAGTTCAAATTGTATAAACAGTGAGTTCAATTGCATAAACAATGAGTTCAGATTGCATGTTCGATTGCATGGACAATAGGTATAATTGCATACACAGTGGCCTTAATTAAACAACCAGTGAATGAAGAAATGACTCCAGTCTGACATATGAATGAGTTTTACAACCATAAGAGAGTGATAAGAGGAATGAAAGTCGAAAGGAGAAGTCATGATATGATTTTGTTTTTTTTATATTAAAAAAAAAAAATCAAAATCAAAACAGAGTTCGATTTTCAATTTCCTTCTTATAAACAGTGATATGCATAAAGAGGAATACTTCATTTGTATGGACATAACAGAGTTTTGATGAAAGAGGAACAAAGCCAAGAATGGGTTTTACATCAGAATAAGCAACTTGTTTTTGTTTTTCATTCACAGAGGTTAATGATTTTTTTTTATACAGTGATACATTGTTGCAGAGAGACAGAGACTAAAACAAACCTGGTTTTATCATTCTAAAGAACATCAGGAGAAAGGTAAGCCCTCCTACAAACTGAATCAAAAAGTATTTTTATGCATGAATGGTTGATTATTTTCATTGTTAAAAATGAAGTTAATGACAGTAGAAGGGTATATCCACTGGTTTTCAAAAAATCTGACCACAAGAATAGAGCCAAAATTTCAAATAGAGAAATGGAAGAAGGAAAAGGTAGAAAAATTGTATCAAGCAGGGCTCATAGGGTTTCTACAGAGGTTTAATGGTCATGGTGAGGGTATAACAAGAGAATTTGTGAATAACTATACTCAGGAGCAAACAAGGGTAGGGAACCTAATCATTCCAGTGACTCAGGAATACATTTCCCAAGCACTAGACCTTCCACTGACAGGGGAAAATTATCACAAAGGTCTACATTTCAAGGAGAAAGCATGGACTTTCTTCTTGGAGAAAAACAGGAAGGGAGCCTTTGACAGAGCCAAAGGCATACCCAGGGAGTGGTTCAATGAGCCATGGGGAGAACTAGTCTTGATTATTCAAAAATTCTTCACTTGTGATAGGGGACCTAGTGTGGCACTTTTGTATCAAAGCAGGATCCTCCAACACATTAAGGGAGAGGCCAAAATAAACTTTCCATATTTATTCTCTCGAAGTCTCATTAAGATGATAGAATCAGTAAAAAATGAGAACAAACCAAGAAAAGCTCAAGTATATCATCAGGGGCTAATAAAAATTCTGGTAGAGCATCAAGTAAAAACTCAGGGCATAACTTGAAGAGATTTTTTAATCCAAAACTAGTATGAAGAACAGGTCATTGAGGAACAGAACAAAACATAGTAGGAAACGAGGGGCATTATGAATTCACCACTTTATCCCAAAACCAGGTCTAAGAAGCAAACCAACACTCTTATGGTTGAAAAAGAAACATCCATCATATCCACTCCTAGGAGGCCTAGGAGGAAGAGCCCAATAGAAACAGGTAGCAGGGACCAAGAAGTACAAATTGTAGGAACATGCTCTATAGGGAAACAGGTAGATGATATAATTGAAAGATTAGAAAAATAAGCTCTAGAGAAAGACTCTTATTTTGATGATGCGGCGACCACATCATTTGCAAAAGACACACAAGATTACACTTGAGCAAAATCAAAGAATTAATAGACCAGCTAGAAATAAATAAGATTCTGGAAAAGAACTTGAAGAAGGAAAATAAGGCATGCAAGAAAAGTAATTTAAAGTTAGTTAAGGAGAACGAAAAATTCACTGAAGAAATAGGCAAACTAAAGAGAAAGAATGACATACTTTGCGAACAGGCATTCAAGTGGCTTAAAGAAAAGAACATGTGGAAAAACAAATATGAAAAATAGAATGTCAAGGCTACTATGTATAAAGAAGAACACGGCATGGGGATAGATTATCTATTAGAGGCAGCACATGAGGCGGCATCGGGGTTAGGAACATGATTCACAGCAGGAGTCAGGAGATCCAAGAGGAAGAAACAAGCATGAGGACATGCTTGCGAATCTGCAAGGGGGAAATGTTGGCCCTCATTTTTGGTCCATTTTCCATCACATCCACCTCATTTTTATGTATTTTATGCATTTTTGGGCATTTAATTTTAATTTTGCAATTTCTAGAAGTTTTTATGAAAATTGAATTTCAAGTGCAATTTTTGGACAGAATCAGAAATTCTCTTATAACATACCCACTTGCATTTGTCTCCACTTCGAAGGGTTGTTGTAAGTTTAGTAATTCCAGAAATAGTGCTTAAATGATACTATTCTTTAGCTCCCCAAAGGCCCTCTATTGTCCCTTTCCCCACTAGAAACTCTTGTCGCTTATTGTTATGGTCTGGAGTGGTGTTCCTACTGCTGAAACCAGCGACCTCATGAATGTTAGCAAGATCTATTTTTAGTTCTCCTCCACCTGTCGCATACCCTAAATACACCAAATATTATTGTGTAAACTCACACTTCTTGATATTTTCTACTAGTTGGTGCTTCTTTAACATCTCCAACACCTACGTCAAATGGTGATCCCCTCGAGTAGCATTGTATACTAGTATATTATCCAAATAGACAATAAAAATTGAATATATAAAAGGACGCAATATATCACTCATTAACCTCATAAACATAGCTAGAGAATTTCATAGGCCAAATTGCATGACTAACCACTCACATAAACATTGCATGGTTTTGAAAGTGATATTCAACCTATATTATCCTCTGACTTGAACCTGGTGATATCCAAAATTTAAGTCTAACTTGGTGAACCATTTTGCATACTGCAAGTGATCCAACAGATCATTTATTTTGGGTAGGGGGTACTTGTGAACATAATTTTGTTCAACACATTGTAATCTATACACTTTCCCCAAATCCAATCCTTCTTTCGCACAATGACGATAGTACACCCACATGGTGATGTCCTCGGTCGAATGGCACCTTATTCTAGTAGTTATTGAGCCTGTTTCTTCACCTCACTTTCTTTTATAACAAACTATCTATATATCCCAATATTTAATAATCATGTAACATTTTAGGGGCTAATATTCACATGAAGGCTAATTTTCCATGTTTTCTCCAAAAAACAAATTCACTAATTTCTGTTTTTTCAAAATATGATTCACCTGAATTTTATAGTATGAAATTACTTTGTCTTAAAAATCACCAAATTTTTATAGATTCTATATAAAATTGTTATAATTTTGAATACTTTTACAAAATTATTGCAAACATTTTATAGTTTGCATATTAGGTACTAGTAAGATTTGCCAAGGTTTCTAAACTTTTAGATAAATTTCCGTATTTACAGTTGTCCCTATTGCCATGGGGGAGTCGAGCAATATCTAGATCTTGTGCTATTCTTCCCTCTTGAGTGGTAATCCTATAGGCTTCTAGAACACATCCAGGTATGCATATAGAAACTCTTCCAATTATTGGTTATCTTTCTGAGTGCACCCCTCTAAGGACACCTTTTCTCTTACTGACTCTCTATAGATTTATTTTCTCTTAAAAACAATAAAACATACTTCTTACTTGAACTAATCAAATTCATGGCTTGGTTGGCACTTACCAATGAAATTTTGGACTTGCCCTTGTGCATATCGATGGTAAAGTATCTTCCATCCTTGATGAGGTGATAATTGTTGGCTCTCCAAATGAAAATTGCATCTCGCATGTACATAGGTGATAATTGTTGGCTCTCCATATGAAAATTGCATCTCGCATGTACATATAGTTACTTCCAAAGACCACTCCACATACATCAAGTGAAACTAAATCTAGTTCTACTTCATCAATAAAATAGATACTAATAGCAAATCTAATTTTGCATTGTTTTGTTACCTTTATCTTTTCATCCTTATCTACCCATTCTAATGGATATGGGCCTAGATTATTATGAGATTTTCTTGTGATCTTGAGTCGAACAAAGCATCAATCTTGGTCTTTTTAACCTATTTTTTAATATCAAAGAGTCTAGTCTTTTTGTTCTCTTCCTAGTGTCGAAAACTACTCAAATTCACCTCCTTTGGCATTAATGTACATACAATATATTCATCCATGTCTAAGCTAATTTCAACCTCGTTGCTTGAATCAGTGGCAATAAGATTTTTCTTCTTAATAACTTTCTTTTTTTTCTTCGGGTTAAGCTCTAGATGCAACTTCCAACACATCTTCTCTATATGACCATTAATGCTACAATGATTATAGTGGTTGTTGGGATATTTGCACTAGTGTGTTGTGGTTATTGTCATTTTATATTTTTCCCCTTACCACTTCATCTTCCCTCCTTAAAAGTGTCTAGGTGCTCCTTCTACTTCAATCCACTTGATTTCCCTTTATTTTTTCTTATGTTTCTAGGTATTATGTTTATGCACAGGCCTCATCCACTAATATGCGATTGAACAACATCACTTGCTTCCACAAATGACTCTGCAAATCTCCCATATACTTGAGGAGTACATTTGGGGTTCTTTGGGGAGATACCCAACATTATGAATATCTTTCTAAATTTTGTGGCATACTCGTGTACACTCAACCCTTACTTATGCCTAAAGTAGTGCCTTCATATCCATTAGTCCTCTATATACTCGACAAGGTAAAATTGTGACCTTATGATGGTTTTGAATTCCTCTCAATTAGTCACTGGAGGATCTCCCTCCAACCTGAATCTATTTGTGTCACTTTCCCACCAAGTCAAGGCATGGCCCTCTAATTTCAGTCATATAAATGAAATATTTTGTTCTTCTTCTATATTATGAACACAAAAATAAACTTCTAATTATTGTTATAGTGATTTACGTTTAGAGTGTCAATCTCACCTTGATACAACTTGATATCAACTTTTACTTCCATTTTGAACAGGCATTCTGACTGGTTCATGGCACTCAAATTGGGTTGATCTTTTTTGGGTTCTTTCTTCAGCTCATTTTCTATTTCTTCCCAATATCATGATCTCCCCTCTGATCAGATCTTTGTGTTAGAACCCCCATATTCTCTAAATTGCCCCAACTTATTAGTCATGGTTTTCATGAGGATATTCATGTTATGATTTATATATGCAACTTGTGCTTCCAGCTACGAAAGCCTCTCCTTTGTAGGATTACAAAGATTATTCACATATTTATCGGCCATGACTAGGGTTTTATGACTTTTGGCTTACACATTTTTTATCCCCTACATATAAAAACAATACACCCAAAGAAACATGTTGTGATACCAATATGATCCATAAAATGTTGTGGATGATCCGCTAGACAATTTTTCACAACAACTCTACTAAAATGTATTAGAAAATAACAAATCTACACTATGACGATTTATTTCTCTTTATATTTTTGGATATGTTTTTTAATATTTATTGCATATGCATGCAAATTGTAATTATGAAAAAAATAGAGAACAATTAAATAAGAGCTCGCAAACCATAATCGACACAATATATATCTTGGGAAACTCTTTCAGGACAAAACCCAGTTGGAAGGTGAGGCCTCTCTACTCTCATTTTGTAAATAAAAAATGGATGTAGGTACAAAGAAGTAGGACCTATGGCCCGTGGGCTAATATAGTGCAAAAATCCTCTTTGTGTGCTCTCTCCTTATCCCTCTTGGCTACTTTTCTCGTTTATGGAACAAAATTCCCTCCAAAAGGATGGAATCCCTTTTCCTCCTAGTGGCCCGATGATAACATAGTCTAATAACCTACTAGTAACTATGTTTGACTCCTTAAAATATTAATTAGAGTTACAAAATTGCCTCTTCTAGAGTCCTATTCATCATGATCACGTGGCTCTTCTAGAATTACAACTTTTGCATACATACACCAATTGAGAAGCTTCTTATGGCATTAGAAAGGTCTCTATGTGTAGAATAGGAAAAAAAAATGCCTTACTAAAGTGGAAAAGTGCTACCGCCAAAAGATTCCATTTGATGCCTTAAAATGCTCCTAGAAGGTTTCATACCCTAATATACCAAATTGGGTCCTACTAGAAACAATGGTTTTGTGAGATGATTCCTCTACTTTTTCCACTCTGAGAGCATCAAGATGGATGACAAAAGATATATTGATCCAATCCAGATCACTAGGAAAGGCATTCTAACTTCTCAAAAGTCCTACCTTTCATCAATTCATCTCTTAACAACTTGACAGTGGTTTGAAGCTTCCTCTTCTCCATTTCAAGCATTTGATTCTTCCTTAAACGTGATGTATACAAGGGCATAAGTAGAGGAGTACTTTAAATTTTATGTCCTAGCCTTGGATGTCTTTTCCAATTCTAAGGCAGTAGTGGTCTCTTCTGCTTTAGGAGTTGCAACTTCTTCTTCTTCGACAACATTGGCCTCCTTCAAGAGTTTCCCTTTCTAGTTCTTATGTTTCAGCAAGGTCCTCTATCCCCATCTCCTCATCAAATGTAGGCTCAATAGATTCTATACCATCCCCCATAACTTCTATTAGTTATTGTGTGTTAGCATAGTGTCATTCCTCCATTACCCTACGGGTTCTTATGGAGCATCAGGGGGTCCTTTTTATGTTGCAACTTGTTTTTCTTCCACCCCTGTTGGTTCTTGTGGATCCCCTAATATCTAGGAGGCGTGAATACCAAGAGAGGGGGAGAGAAAAAATGCAGTTCTACCATGAAACTAATCACGGGAACACTGATAAAAGAAATAAAGAACTAAATACATCACAAAAACATGAAGAGAGATAGAGATAATTGGAGAAGATGAATTCCAATAAGAATAACCATTACATGCAATGACGCCAATTTTGGGACCTCCCCTTCTCAACCTTCAGTCTCTTCCTTTTACCTTACCATAAGGTGTCTTGTTCACAAAGTTAAATTTAATTAGGGTTAACTCTGTCAACTACATATCAATCAAGTTCCCTTTTACATACAAATATGAATTTATCACTTATACATCTAAACATAGACAATAAACCCCCTTAAGATTTTGATCAGGATAGGAACATAAGTTGTCATTTTATTAATTCTCTGTATTCTCCTTTTTTAGGGTTTTCTTGCTATGATCTCTACATCACTATCATGGCTCCTCTCATCTCTTATGTATTTTCAGTAAAACTGTTAGGGTCCCACCCTAACCCCCTTATTTATGTAGTGGGATCGAGTCATAGTAAAGAGTCAATAAAGCCCATATTAATAATTGTAAGTGGTTAACCCGCCATTAATGATGGGACCACAGTTAGTTGCAAATGGGTCATGGTATTAGATAGATGGTATTAATAAAACCCATGGTATTGATCCATGGTATTGCATGTATGAGTCATATATAAAGGATAGAGACTCCCTGCGAGGAGCATCGTGTCTTATTTTTGTATCGAGCTCTGCTCATTTGGAGGTTGCCCCCTCGAAGAGGCCAGTGAACATTGCTTTCTGAATAACAAAATATTTGTTGTTGTCTCTCACTATTCTATGTTCTGGGTATCTTTCTTCGCATATTCTGTATTTGGGTATCTTTTGCAGGTTAAGAGCATAACAGTGGTATCAAAGCACTTTCCAGGGCCGGTGGGATCTACATTTCTTAGCAAAAAAAATTATTTGGCTAGAGACGTGTTCCCGCGTCTTTAAACCACGGGATCTGTCGTTGAGCGCATAAACCTGCGGATTTGGGGAGGCATGCACGCAGGAAATACAAGAGGTGGTCACGCTTGTTGGACTCCCTTGTAACCCCTGTGGGTACCCCCTCAAGTAGCAGTGCATTAGACAAAACCGTGTACGGGCTGTCTTCCAAGTACCTTCTGGGTATATCGGAAGCCCCTTAGCTCCTCTGCAACCTCGCCATAGATAAATCGTCAGTCGTCTTGCTACTACAGTACACCGTGAATAGCACTCGGAGAGATTACTCGCTCGTACGATAGGGTAGTTGGGTTGTACGACTAAGGGTACGGTTGATCCTCCTTAGTTAGAGCCCTGAAACATTGGGCCGAGTACTACTGTCAAACCCTTATGTATATTGCGATCTGTAGCACCTGACACTCCTCGAGACCATAGTTCCATTTTCTATCTGGGGATCACGCATCATCTCTGCAAGATCCGCTCGTGCAAAGGGGTGTAGCAGCAGCAGACATCAGTCCCGCAGTTCCGAGTTAGCAGACCAGCTATCAGAATCAGGACAACGAGCTGAGCACGGTGGTACCATTCAATTCTTAGTGAAAAAAAAAATTTGGGCGGTCCCAATTTTCAAGAACATCAGGTAAGTGCATGGTAGAAACTAGAGCTCAAGCTATGGCCAATGAGAGGATAGACAAACTTGAAGAATCCTTGCAATCCCTCCAAATTCAGCTTGACCAACTAACTAGCATAATCCCGAAGGGCAAGGAGGAAGCCCATGAGGAGGCGTATATTGGCAATGGACACAGTGAGGGTGAGTCTAGCCACTCTCTTCACCTCGGGGGCCCCCACCAACAATCCCGTCCGCGACCTCCCAAGTTGGATATGAATAAATTTGATGGTTCTCACCCGGCAGCATGGATAGCACAAATGGAGAAGTATTTCAATCTGAATAACATCTTAGATAATGAGACTCAGCTTATGGTGGGGAGCATGTACTTGGACAATGAAAGGTGGCAATGGTGGGAATGGCATCAACGTTGCAATGGACCTTTTATGACTTGGACCTCCTTCAAAAAAGCTCTTACAGAACGCCTTGACCAGGAATCTTCTTTTTTGGGCCGTCTTACTAAGCTCTGATAGACTGGCACAGTTGATGAATATATTACAGCCTTTGAAGACTTAGCCTTCCGCACTAGGGGTCTCTCAGATGTGTTCTACACGGAATGTTTTATCAGCGGTCTTAAATAAGCCATAAAAGCCCACGTCTTACTGCACCACCCTCCCACATGGACGGAGGCTTGTAAGGTAGCTCATAACTTGGAACGTGCGTTAGCAGCCCAGTATAGTCGCCCAAATTTCACCGCTAAGTGTCGCCCCCCACAGGCTCACAGCACGACTCAAACACTTATGGTTCAAAAGGTGTCACCTGCAGAAATGGCCAAAAGAAGAAAGCAAGGATTATGTTACTACTGTGATGAAAAATAATCCCCAGGTCATAAATGCAAGGAGCCCAATTTTTTTCAAATTGATGCCACTGATTACAGCTCATCAAAGGAAGATCCACCACTAGAGGAACATGAGGCGGTAGAAGAGGACAACCAAAAGGACAATGTCCCTGACGAACCAGTTATTTCGTTGCATGCTTTGGCAGGGATTTCTTCACCTCAAACTCTCAAAATTTGAGGTTTTATTAAACATCGCTCAATAGTAGTCTTGATTGATAGTGGAAGTACACATAATTTCATCCATCAAAAAGTCGCGGAAGCAGTGCATTGTTTTGTACAAGCAGTTTCTAACTTCCAAGTCCAAATTGCGGATGGGGGTACAATGAAATGTGAAGGCCGTTGTGAAAATGTCAAACTTCAAATGGGGGATTATCAGTTGAAGACTCACATGTTTGCCATACACATGGGAGGGTGCGACATTATCCTCGGTGCTGAATGGCTTCGCACTCTTGGGCCAATCACAATGGATTTCCAGGAGTTATATATGAGTTTTAAGCAGAACAACTCCACACATACCCTCTGTGGACTCCAGGTGGGAGCTCCCTCTATCATCAGCTCGCATAGGATGGAAAATTGCTAAAAAAGGGCCATCTTGGAGTTATAGCTCAATTTAATGCCATCTAGGCAGTCGAAACCAAGTCTCTGCCGATTCATCCTGAGATGCAACAGATTTTAAATAACCATCTGCCGGTCTTTGACAAGCATCATGAGCTTCCACCCTCGAGAGGGGAACATGATCATAGCATCACCTTGGTTCCAGGGGCCCAACCCCCAAATGTGCGCCCATACAGATATCCGTTCACCCAAAAGAATGAAATAGAAAAAATAATCAAGGAACTTTTGGAAGCAGGTGTCATTCGTCCCAGCATTAGTCCTTATTCATCACCGGTGGTCATGGTGCTCAAGAAAGATGGGGAGTGGTGCATGTGTCCAGACTTCAAGGCCCTCAATAAGTTGACAGTCAAAGATAAATTTCTCATCTCGGTGGTTGACGATTTGCTGGATGAACACAATGGGGCTCAATTCTTCACTAAGCTGGATCTCCGCTCAGGCTACCACCAAATTCGCATGAAGGAAGTCGACATTCCAAAGACTGCTTTCCGAACTCATCAAGGCCATTATGAGTTCCTGGTCATGCCATTCGGTCTTTGTAATGCCCCATCCACTTTTCATAGCCTTATGAACCACCTTCTCAAACCATATCTCAGGAAATTTGTCCTTGTCTTCTTCGATGACATGCTCATCTATAGTTGCTCTTGGGCCGCACATCTTCAGCATGTAGATCTACTCTTGCAACTGCTCCGCAAGCATAAATTATTTGTCAAGATGTCCAAGTGTTCGTTTGGCATGGAAGAAGTTCAGTATTTGGGCCACATTGTGGGGCGTGAAGGTGTCAAGGTGGACCCCAAAAAGATCCAAGCAATGTAGGATTGGCCTCAACCTAAGACCTTGAAGAGCCTGAGAGGATTTTTGGGTCTCACAAACTATTATCGCAAATTTGTCCACAATTATGGTCGCATAGTGAAGCCCCTCACTCAACTCCTGAAGAAAAATTCATTCTTCTGGAATGAGGATGCACAACAGGCATTTACAGCTCTCAAAAATGCCATGTGTTCCACTCCAGTCTTATCACTACCTGACTTCACCAAATCTTTTGTCATTGAATGTGATGCTTCAGGTACGAGTATTGGGGCGGTCTTAATGAAGGAAGGGAAACATTTGGCCTTCACAAGCCAACAACTAAGTGGGAAGAATCTGGGCCAATCTACCTATGAGAAGGAAATGATGGCCATTTTACATGCAGTAGAGACCTGGCGACCTTACTTATTGGGGTGACGTTTCCAAATGCGCACAGACCATCACAGTCTTAAATATTTTTTGGAGCAACACCTATCCTCCCCACAACAAAATAAATGGCTCGCCAAAATTCTGGGATATGATTATGAGATCATTTACAATAAAGGGCAAGAAAATAGTGTAGCAGATGCATTATCTCTCCAATTTGAGGAGGGAAGTACCCTGCTAGCAATTTTCCTTCCATTCCAGAATGGATTGAAGAAGCTCGCAGGGAATGGTTTTAACATCCCGGGCTCTCCCAACTCATTTCTCAATTGCAGGCGGATCCAAATTCCACCAAGGGCTACTCGTGGCAGGATGAGATTCTTCGCTACAGGGACAGAGTCATAATATCACCAACATCCACCCTCAAAAGTCTCATTTTGGCAGAATTGCACTCATCCCCCATTGCAGGACATTTGGGCTTTCAGAAGACGTATGCTCGCACCAGAAGATCATTTTTTTGGACAGGCATGAAAAAGGACATCCTCACTTTTGTAGCAGAATGTGATGTCTCTCAACGCCACAAAGGGGAGACTGTCAAAGCAACAGGCACATTACAACCGTTGCCCATCCCGGCAGCAATATGGACGGAGGTTTCTATGGATTTCATTACAGGTCTTCCAAAGTCAGGAAACAAGTCAGTCATCATGGTGGTTATGTACATACTTTCGAAGTATGCTCATTCCTGCGGCCTACCCCATCCGTTTACACCGACTTTGGTCGCTCAATCTTTCATGGATCAAATCTGCAAATTGCATGGCATGCCCACTTCTATTGTGTCTGATCGCGACCCGATCTTCACCAGTAATTTTTGGCAGGAACTCTTCAGGCTACAAGGCACCCAACTAAAACTCAGTACTTCTTATCATCCACAAACGGATGGTCAAACGGAAGCCATCAACAAATGTCTGGAAACCTACCTTAGGTGTTTCACTTCAGAAAAGCAACATCTTTGGGTACAATGGTTACCTCTAGCTGAATGGTGGTATAACACCAACTATCATGCCACCACCAAAATGACTCCCTATGAAGCAGTATATGGTCAACTCCCTCCTTCCCCTACTTCTTATATCAAGGGGGGCTCAAAGGTACAAGCAGTGGATCAACTCCTACAAAACCGTGCAACCATGCTCGCCCATCTTAGAGAGAATCTTCATCAAGCTCAAAACCGCATGAAGCAACAGGTAGACCAGCATCGCTCAGAGCACCAATTTCAAGAAGCGGATCAAGTCTTTTTGAGGCTGCAACCATATAAGCAAACATCACTCAAAGACAAGGGTTGTCAGAAACTATCTCCAAAATTCTACGGACCATATCAAGTACTTCAGCGCATTGGAGAAGTAACCTACAAGCTGGCTTTGCCGCCTACTGCAAAAATCCATCCAGTTTTCCATGTCTCATGCCTCAAGAAAGTGATTGGGAACAATTGCATAATTCAAACCAGTCTACCTGAATTGGACGAGGAAGGGTCAATCTGGCTCCAACCTGAACAGGTCTTAGACACACGAGAAAGGAATCTACGTGTCTGCATGATTAGGGAAGTTCTCGTCAAGTGGAAAGACACCTCTCCGGAAGATGCAACTTGGGAACCAGCCACTATTCTTCAGCAGTTTCCACAGCTTCAGCCTTGAGGACAAGGCTATTCTTAAGGGGGAGGGCATGTTAGGGTCCCAACCTAACCCCATTATTTATGTAGTGGGATCAAGTCATACTAAAGAGTCAATAAAGCCCATATTAATAATTGTAAGTGGTTAACCCGCCATTAATGACGGGACCACAGTTAGTTGCAAATGGGCCATGGTATTAGATAGATGGTATTAATAAAACCCATGGTATTAATCCATGGTATTGCATGTATGAGTCATATATAAAGGATAGAGACTCCCTGCGAGGAGCATCGTGTCTTATTTTTGTATCGAGCTCTACTCATTTGGAGGTTGCCCCCTCGAAGATGCCAGTGAACATTTCTTTCTGAATAACAAAATATTTGTTGTTGTCTCTCACTATTCTATGTTCTGGGTATCTTTCGTCACATATTCTGTATTTGGGTATCTTTTGCAGGTTAAGAGCATAACAAAAACCCTCATGAATTTTTTCTTCAACTGAAACACCAAGGTATTCCATGGCTAATGAAGTCACAACGGTGTATTCTATGGTTATAAACCTTGGATTTTTTTCAACCTTTAGGGTTGTCAAAGATTCTAAAGTTGTAGTTGTGTTGTCTCGTGGTGGAGTTGCAACAACTATGATTTCTCCAGATGGAGTTGCAGTAGCTTCTAGTTTAGTTGGTTCTCTTGCCATTTTTCTCTAAACCCTACCTTTTTTATGCAACATGTGCTCAACCAAGAGTTTGATGAGCCCTTGATGTGAGAGGGTCTCTCATGTTCAGGCAGATCTTTGCACAAAAAGGTCATGTTCTATAGCATTCTCCAAAGGAAGAATAGTAAATTAATCATCTTGCTATGTCGTAATTGATCCAGTAACTAAAGGTGATATAAGTATACAACCCAATGGCATTCTTTGTAAGTAATGTATCAATGGACTACCAGAGCCACATCCCCCCAAGGATCCAACAAATACCTATTATCAAACCTTATTCTTTTATTTTCCAAGGCTTCTTCTCGATTGAGGAACTACTGCAGGACTTTAGGCTTTTCCCTTCTTCAACAATACCAATGTTATCTTATGTGAGCAAGCCTTGTTAACTCAGTTATCACCTCCTTTTTCACTTGTACAACTGTCCCTACCACTCTATACCAATTTTCACTTAAATTCATAGTGAATTCCAGGGTCACATCATCAACATAACCTTGTAGTCTATTTACAAACTCCATCCAACCTCTTTCTTGAAAGATTTCACTGATATGGACATATGCTTCTAGCAAGAGTTCCCCTATAGGCTCCCTATGCCTAACTGAGCCTCCTAGTCTTCCTAATCATATCTCATGCAAATTGTGACTGTAAAATGGAATGAATGGTCTAGAGGGTGGAGGTTTCTGATAATGGAAGGGAGCGTGTTGAGAAATGGAAACAAGAAATTCCAATTTAATTGTCCTTGAATTAAACTGAGCATTAAAATCAAATTCTATTCTCATAGAAACTTGTAAATAGTTAATTAAGTTTAATTAACTTAATTATCTTAGGAATTTTGAGTTGGAAGTCTTTCTGTAGTCATGTATATGTTATCCTTAAGTTTTAGGGGTCCAATATGAGTTTAAATTGAGTTTGAAATTAAATCACTCGGTTTACTGAGTTAAGTTCAGTTAAATTAGTTCTAAATTGTTTTTGGAACTAATATAGGACTAACAGTCAATTGGTGCACTAGTGCTACTCCAGTTAACTAAAGATTCCCTCATGAGAAACTCATGAATGTTGATTTTGAGAAAGACCCAGTTGAGACTAGAGTGCAGGGATAGTGTACTATCAGTGGTTTTTTTACTGGAGTGTAAATATCATGCATGCTTCAGATATTGATCCTCTCTTTGGATTGTGCAATTTTGGAAGCATGAATTCCCTTTAAAGACGAACTATTCATCCTAGGAATTACGCAAGAGATTAGCGGTTTGGAGAGTCGTAGAATTGGCTAAGTATTGGCCAAGAGCTAGCTTGTGAGCTAAGAGAGTTGAGCATACTTGTGCAGAATTGTTCTAGGGAGAACAAACTTTGTATATTCACTCATATTTTTTATATATGCAATACAGATAGTGGGGTTTTGAGTAGTGGCTTTCCCCATATACATCTTGTGTTATGTGTCATTCATTTATATTCTTCTTGTTCATATTGTTTTCATCGATCTATTGGCCTCCGTTGGTTGCAATTAGAAGTATATTCTTGTCTTTTGCTTTAGTACATTGCATGAGCTTGTGAATCTATGGGATTATGTACATGGTATCGGAGCTGAGAATAGTATACTAGAGGAGATTTCGAAGATTTGAGTTTTAGGTTACAAGTGAAATTCAAATTTGCAATACATACTTCAAGATCGGCAGATTGTGTTCTACGTTTGCGGCTCGAGTATACCTTGGAAGGCAGCTCGAATTTTATAGCCTGGAGGGACATAATGGAGGCTATGCTAGAGGATAATGGCTTGAAGGAATTCGTTGATTACGAAATTCCTAAGCCAGCAGCATTGGATGCACAAAATTTGGTCGAATGGAAGAAGTGTGTGGCGAAGGCGAGGCAGATAACCCTTGAGGGAGCTCGAGACCACATTGTCTCGAGTATCCATGGAAAGGAAACTTTGTTTGCTATGTGGAAAGCATTGATGGACTTGTATCAGAACAACAAGGACCAAAGGAAATTGGCACCAAAGGACAAACCTCAAAAAATCAAAATGGAGAAAGGCGAGACAATTCCAAAATACTTGACCAAGTTCACTCAGTGTCGTGATGAACTTGGAAGTGTTGGAATCATGGTTTCCGAGGATGATATGGTGAGCCTTTCCCTTTTAGGACTCCCAAAGAATTGGCATAGTTATCAGGACTCTATCAATGGTCGGGAAAAGCCTCCGGATTGGGAACAACTATGGTCAGGTTTGATGCAGGAGGAGATCAGGAGAAACACCAGGGATGGCTCTTCATCAAAGATTGATAATGAAGAGAATTGTTCCTTAGTGATTAAGGTGAAGAAGGGGAAATGGAAATATTCCCATTCCAAATCGGATTCTTATCATGGAGGTAAGAAGAAAGACATGACGAAAGTTAAGTGCTTTCATTGTCATGAACTGGGTTTGCTAAAAATTGTCCACTCAAGAAGTCCAAGAAGTCCTCAGGAGGAGCAGTGAGTGAGGCTTTGGCCTCTCAATTCAAATTGGACTTTTCCCTCATTGCATGCATGGTGTCATCAATTATGGGAGGTGTATGGTACTTAGATAATGGAGCTTCATTCCAGATGACTGGCAACAAAGGGTTATTCAGTGACCTAGAGGAGAAATATCTCCATATGCATATCGAAATGGGTGACGACGGGAAGTATAGTGTTACTAGATTGGGCATGATTACTTTTCACAGGGAGCATGGGGCTCCACTCACCTTGAACAGTGTTATGTATGTGCATGGGCAGAAGAAGAACTTGGTATCTATTGTCATGCTTGAGGATAGAGGCTATAATATGATCTTCTTGAAAGGAAAGGTGTTCCTTAGACACATAGCCACGGATCAGGTAAAGAAGATGGGGATTCAGGTGAAGAATATCTATAAGTTGGAGGTATAGGAGTGTGTTTCTTTGAGCACAAAAGCAGAAAGGGTGCAGAATTGAGACGTTGGCAAGTTGTGGCACAAGCGATTGGGCCACTTGCATCATGGGGATTTGAAGATATTGCAGCAGATCTCTACCGGTCTTCCCAAAGGTAGGCTTGAGAAGGTTGATACATGCAAGGGGTGTAATTTGGGAAAATACAAGTCTTCCTTTCATGACAAAGACAGTCGAGTAGAGGCTATTCTAGAGCGAGTCCATTCACATGTGTGTGGACCATTATCGATAGCATCCACGGACAAACATAGGTATTATGTTATATTTGTTGATGACTATCTCGTAAATGCTGGATATTTTTCATGTAGAAAAAGGATAAAACCTTCAAAAAGTTTTGTGAGTTTAAAGCATTGGTGGAGAAAGAGTCAGACAAGAAGGTTAAATCCCTACAGAGTGATAATGGTGGTGAATATGTCTCAAACGCATTTAAGAACTTATGTGTAGTGGAAGGGATTAAATGGGAGTTGACGGAACCCCATAACCCTCACTAGAATGGGGTGGCCGAGAGGAAGAATAGAAGTAGAGTAGGGGTAGCAAGGGAGATGTTGCATGATCGGGCCTACCACTTCACCTGTGGGTTGAGGCATGCAACACAACGGTTTATGTTCATAACCATAGTCCACATTGGATACTTTAGATGCAGACATCAAAGGAATCTTATTCCAATAAGAGGTCATATGTTGGTCACTTCAGGATTTTTGGGTCATCGGTATATTTCCATGTGACCAAAGATGCACAGAAAAAGCTTGAGCTGACAGCAGAGTTGGGGATATTTATGGGGTACACTGATACACCTCACAACTATAGGCTGTACTTCCCATCCAGCAGGATTACACTGGTTTGCAGGGATGTCAAATTCGATGAGGAGAAGGCCACGCGAGTTTCCATTGAGAGGGATCTTGAGCTACATGGGGATGAGGAGCTTTTAGCTCCTAAGATTGAGGAGCCTCATATTGATGTGGAGCAACCACATGTAGAGGATCTAAGAGTGGATACATCCACTCAGGAAGAGCCTTCCAGAGAGGGAAGAAAGTGCACCAGAGAGGTTGACAGATTGTTGGATGATGCACGGGACAATGTGGGAGTACCCACTTCTCAGCGTAGGCAGAGGAGGTCACCTAAGAGGTACATTGAATACATGGCTCTTATGGGTGAATGTGTTGTGACAGAGCCATCTTCCTTTAAGGAAGCAGTGCAACAGCCGATTTGGGTTGATGCCATGGTGGAGGAGTATGATTCCATAGTTCATAACAGTGTTTGGTATGTGGTCCTGAGACCGAAGGACAAGTCAGTGGTGAGCTCTCGTTGGCTTTACAAGGTAAAGCAAGTTGCATATGGTAGTGTGGAGAAGCATAAGTCTAGATTTGTGGCCCATGGCTTTTCACAGGTAGAGGGGATTGACTATGATGAGAACTTTGCTCCTGTTGCAAGGTACTCATCGATTAGATCTATATTTGCATTATCAGCACAGAAGGGTTGAAAGATACATCATATGGATGTGAAGATAGCCTTCCTTAATGGCATGATTGGAGAAGAGGTGTACATAGAGCAGCCTGAAGGTTTTGAGAACTTTGACCATGAGTCGCATGTGTGCCAGCACAAGAGAGAATTGTATGGGCTGAAGAAAGCACCCCGTGCTTGGCACACCAAGATAGATAGCTACTTCATCAAGTTGGGCTTCACAAAGAGTGAAGCAGCTGCGAACCTGTACCACATAGTGGTGGAAGGTAAGTTTTCAATCATTGTACTTTATGTTGATGATCTCATAGTAACAAGTGATGATCAACAGATCAAGTCTTGCAAGGAGGACCTTGCAAGAGAGTTTGAGATGAAGGACATGGGGCTCATGCATTACTTTCTTAGCATGGAGGTATGTCGGGGAGATGGGGAGTTGTTTGTGTCTCAGTGAAAGTATGCCATCGAGATACTCAGGAGATTCTGCATGGAGAGCAGTAAACCCATGGAGACTCCTCTAGCAGGTAACTAAAGGAAGAAGGATGTTACTTCAGGGGAAGTAGTGGAAGCTATTGTTTACAGGAAGCTTGTGGGTTCACTCATGTACTTGGTGAACACATGACCGGCTATGTGTTATGTAGTTAACCAGCTTACTCAAGCGATGGTTAGGCCTACCAAGTTGTATTGGAAGGCAGCAAAGCATGTGTGTAGATACCTCAGTGGCACTTCTCAGTATGGATTATGGTACAGACAGATAGAGGGAGTGAAACTTCAAGGCTTCATCGATGTAGATTGGGCAAGGAGTCCATCCGAAAGGAAGAGCACATCAAGAAGGGTTTTCAATATTGGGTCAGCGACAATTTCTTGGTACAGTAGGAAACAGAGATCGGTTGCACTCAGTTTGGCAGAGGCAGAGTACATGGTTGTGAGTCAGGCAGCATGTGAGGCCATCTGGATGAGGAAGATGCTGGTTGGTTTGTTTGGTCAGAAGATGGATCCAACTGTGATTTATTACGATAATAATAGTTGTATCAAACTCTCTAAAAATCCATTTTTTCATGATCGGTCCAAGCATGTTGATATCTGATACCATCATCTTAGACATTGTATATTGAGGCGGATTATGTTGTTAGATTTCATTCCCACAGAGGAGAAAGATGCTAACATTTTGACAAAGGCATTGTCAATATGTAAATTCGAGTTTCACAGAGACAGGATTGGAGTAACTAATAATCCCTTTCTTGTTGAGAGGGAGTGTTATGAAATGGAAACAAGAAATTCCAGTTTAATTTTTCCTTGAATTAAACTAAGAATTAAAATCAAATTCTATTCTCATAGCAACTTGCAAATAGTTAATTAAGTTTAATTGACTTAATTAGCTTAGGAATTTCAAGTTGGAAATCTTTCTGTAGTCATGTATATGTTCTCCCTAAGTTTCATGGGTCTAGTGTGAGTTTAAATTGAGTTGGAAATTAGATCACTCAGTTTACTGAGTTAAGTTCAGTTAAATTATTTCTAAATTGTTTTTGGAACTAATATAGGACTAACAGTCAGTTGATGCACTAGTGCATCCACTAGTGCTACTCCAGTTAACTGAAGATTCCCTCATGAGAAACTCATGCATGTTGATTCTTAGAAGACCCAGTTGAGACTAGAGTGCAGGGACAATGTACTATCACTGTGTTGACGATGTTGGACTTGCCAACATGTAAGGGGATCTCCCCAGTAAGAAGTCCCAATTAGACCTCAGACCGTTTGGTGTAGGAGTCCCAGCAGTCGTTCGTATGGTAATGCCTTGACCATGATTTCGCACAGAGGCAAGTAAGATGACTCAGATGGTAGCAAGGGTGTGACAGCTGCAGTGAGTTAAGGAAGGTTCATGAGAGGTTCTAACACATGGGGTTTGAGATGAGTGCACCCCTTGGAAACCTGTAATAGTACTCGGCTTGGAAGGGAACACACAAGCAAAGATGCATCACCAGATGAAAAGCAAGTTAGCAAGCAATCCAAATTGATGCCTAAACCAACAACACATTTAAGAAAGATTCATACATACTCATACAGAATAGTCTATACATGCGTGCGTAAGCAAACAAATACATATGCCATTTAGAGTAAACAAGATACCTGGAATATAATACAACATATGCATGAAACGTGCTGGCTCTTATTATGTAAAGAAGTGTAAGTTCTGGTCATACAATACATCCATGTCAACCTACTAGTCCCAATAGTGGAACGTTACAGCCACATCTGCCTACTCCTCCAAAGAGATGTACTAGCTCTGCGCAATGGATAAGCCAAGGCTCATTACAATATTGTCCAAGCTCTCTCCAAGATAGTCTTATCGAAAACTTGGCTAACCAAAAGCCTTTACAATGATTTATGAGGTTCTATTTATAGCAAAGGGTGGGGTGACCCTTGACATTCCCCTTTATGATAGTTCATTTACCCTCATCACTCTTCATCTACTATATGATTGTTACATCCAACTATTGACACTTGAACTTCCACTTGACATGGTGTTACATTACAATGCACATGTGCTCATGTGATAGAAAATGGCTTGAGCAAGCCATGCAAGACATCACTGACACTCAGTTTGTTGAGGTGAGACCAACTCTTTGACATGCTTGTGATGGTGAAGGTGGTGAGTTGATGCCAAGCTTGGCCATCTGTGATGGTGTACATGCACCCCATGGTGACATCTTGCCGAAGCAAACTCTTGCCTCTGTTGCATCTGTTGCATTGGTATGGCTCCTTCATCCAACTCATCTGGTAACATGTGCATGGCCTTATTGGGTGCGGCTGAACCCGAAACACATTGATGCATTGCGTTTGTGCTGATCTTCAAGTGTGTGCTGGTGGTCATGCTCATCAAATTGTTGAAGTACATGTTCAGCTCCAGTTGGACTTGCTTATTGTCTTCGCCTTGGTGATTGTGCTGAATGGGTCCAATCGCATGTGTGCACACAATGACATGCATGATGTTGAATCCCTTACATGCGACCAATAACACTGCTCACCATGTCTGCTTTGTGCTAGCTGCTGGGATGGATCTTTAACTTGTACGGGTGCAATTTCATCGGTGAATGTATGTTGCGCCCCCTATTGTTCCTGTTCGTGCTGCAATCATTCACTTGTTTGTGTAGCTTCATGTTCTCTCTTGAGTTGCTGCTTAAGCACATGCAACTCCTTCTTTGTTCCATTCTCTATCTTCGCGTGATCTTCATGTCACACCATCACCTCATAGCATGAGTCTCTAAAGTTGCTTTCATTAGCAATGGATCTGCATGAGCTTACAACTTTGTTCCACCTATCTGTTGTCAACAACCTTCCTCTCATGTTTGTTGCATCCGGTATGCTACCTTCAGCTGTCGTTCATGATGTTGCTCGTTGTGATGTTGTTGTTGTCATATCTTGATGTCCTTGCCTATGAATATCTTGATGTTTTTGTGAGTAGGCAAGCTCATAGACACTTGATCAACTACATCCCCAAGTGTGGTCTGAACGGTGTCTTCGACTTTGTCTCCTGGAAACCATTGTACTTGTGTTTCTGAGAGGCATATGAACCCCTGTGATACCTGGAGACGTGACAAAACTCATGGCAAGTAATCTGTCAGTCCAAAACCAAAATGAACTTGAGAACTGATTTTCACCATACCTGTGTAACTGATCATGAAGGTCGCACAATTTCGGCCGGGAGGTCAGGAGACTAAGTGTCAAGACTATGCAAGGCACAGTCTGGGCCGCTGGGAGTCTGATTGACTCCTAGAACTGTGCAATGCACAATCCAGTTTGGTTGCTGACTGTTGGAATTGCGCAATGTGCAATCTCAGCAGGCAATGGCTGCAGGCTCAGTGGCTACATTGCGCAATTTTATGGGCCAGCAGTCACTGTCCCTCATAAATGCACAAAACAGTCCTAGAGGATAGTGGCTGGAAGAAATGTGCATTTCGGGAGAGGAAGACAGAGCCTTCCTTCCCCAGATTACACAATGTTGTCTCAGTGAAGGCAGAGTCTGGGCCAAGGTTGGCCAGACTCGCCGACGGACAACTGAAAGTGAATGTGAATACGAATGCATGGTGATACTAAGTGTAAGCATAAGTGAATGATCATGCATGCAAACAATGAATGATAGATTCAGAAAATGGAACAACATGCATGTGAGTGAGGCGAGTCGTCGAATCGGCGACCATTCATGAAAAACAGTTTCATGCATGCAACAGCAGTGAGATGTTGACGAAAACTGAAACGGTGCTATAACAAGCTAAAATGTATCAAAATGACAGAAAACACTCACTGAAATCAAGAAGAAGGCATTCATACAAAGTGAAACACAAAAAGCACCAGAAATGCAATACAAGTCATGGAAAGCGGGCTTACCCCAAAATCGTTGAGCTGACTGTGCCGACAGTTCCTAGATGTGATGTGGGATGTCAGAGCTGCAAGGTTGATGTGAGGAATGAGCTCTACAACATCCAGTTGATGAGTTTTTCTAACATCGAGTTTGTGACGTGCATGCCACGAATCTAGGGAAAGCGACACTTGGTGAGAGGTTTTTGAAATGATCCTTGCATGTAACCTCCAACTGCTAAAAATAGATCCCTGAAACAAGGGATGCCTTTGCATACTACCTTGGGAGAAGCGGCCCATGCATGCAAGTCAGTTTTGCTTGGTGTCGGAGGGAACCGGTCAACTCAGCTACACATGCAAGAGGTTGTTCAACTGCTGGGAGAAAATGTACATTTCTGGCTGGGAGCTAGCTTGGCTGCCCAAGAGATTTGCGCAATTTCTGCGCAGAGCAGCTGACTGCTGGCTAGATTTGCACAAATTCTGGGTTGAGCAGCCCTACTGGGGAAAATTGCACAATTTTCACTGTGAGTGTTGACTACCAGAATTGTGCAATTCAGGAGCCCAGCAGGCTGCCAGTCAGGATTGCGCAATTTATGGAGGGAACGTCGGTTTCCCTCCAAAATTCACAATTTCTTGGGGAAGTTGCTTAGCCTGTAGCTGGACCAAGTCCAAGTGATCAGCCTGTGAGGGGAATGCATCGAGTTGTGATCGACAGGCTGCCTTTGTGTAAGAAAAACATTGAGGCTTGTGTACTTGACGAAGCAAGACATGCTACTGTGAAGTTTGGAAGGGAGGCTCCAAAATGGAGTTAAGGAAAAATAATGGGGTGCAGTTCTAGCTGCTACAACACAATGGTATTATTTACTGGAGTGTAAATATCATGCATGCATCAGAGATTGATCCTATGGTTGGATTGCTGATTTTTGGAAGCATGAATTCCTTTTAAATATGGGCTATTCATCCTAGTAATTACGCAAGAGATTAGGGGCTTGGAGAGCTGCAGAATTGGCTAAGTGTTGGCCAAGAGCTAGCTTGTGAGCTGAGAGAGTCGAGAATACTTGTGCGGAATTATTCTAGTGAGAACAAGCTTTGTATCTTTACTCATATTTATGATATATGCAATACAGATAGCGGGGTTTTCAACAATGACTTTCCCCATATACATCTTGTGTTATGTGCCATTGATTTATCTTCTTCTTATTCATATTGTTTTCATCAATCTATTGGCTTTTGTTTGTTGAAAATAGAAGTAGATTCTTGTCTTTCGCTTTAGTACATTACATGAGCTTGTGAATCCACAGGATTTTCTACAAAGCGATCTAGGAAATCATGGCATACGTTGGTGGTTGCGATGAGTTATGCAAATGTTTTCAAATCAAGTTTAATTTAGGTAATGCCAATCAATAAGGTTTATTGAACAATTTTTCCTTCTAACTTACCATAAGTGGTCATGATGGCTCACACCTTCATCACACTAATGTATTGGCCCCATAGGAGAGTTAGTATCCCCAGTACCATCTGAGTTGCAGGACAGTCCTAGAGTTGCAACATCATCTCATATTTGTAGCAACAACATTCCAAGTCATCACAATAGAGCTAAGAGTTGTAGCAATGATGCTATCTAGAGTTGCATCTCAATCTAGTCATGGTGTCACAACAAGGATCATTCTCACCCATTATGGCTATAAGAAATGTAGAAGGGGAGTTGTAACAATAACGCTCTAGAGTTGTAGAAATGGTGCTTCCAAATTTGTGGCAACAATGCTCCAGAGTTGTAGCAATTAGCTTTCCATTACTAAGTTGCAAAAATAGAAGTACAACAAAAAAGTTGCAACAACAATTGATTTTTTGTCGTTGAGTTGCAATAATGGCAGCACAATAAAGTTGCAGTAATAGAACAATCCTCTCTGATCCAGGTGGATATTCAGAAACAATGGAATGGAAAATCTCAAAATTCAAAGTGGCAGAAAAGCAAGTATCTTGACATCAGATTGAAGTGCTCGTCACCTTGATTCCAACGGTGCAAACGACACTCCAATCCGAGACTGGATGATAAAGTTATGGCAGAAAGAAGATTGCCTTGTTCCTTTGGAAAATGAGGCTTTTTCCCTAAAAAAAGGGATTTTAGCCTTAAAAGGTAAAATCGCATTGGAAGAAGTGCAAAGGGCGAACTTAATGCAAGGCCTTTAAAACCCCCGATCAGCGATCGCCGATATATCGGGTCAGAGGAAGGCATGCTATCGGCGATATCGGGGACTTAAGACATGCAATGGAGCGATCTGCATCGGTGGATCGGGTCGGCGAAACACAAGGCATAAGACCAGGGCCTCTGGCCATTGTGGTCGCGATATGCCGATCAGCGACGCACGATCTCCACCGTCAGATTGGAAAATAGATCAACGGCCAGGATTAAATCGGCGGTAGTGATATCAACGATCCCAGATACCAAGGGGCAATGCGATAGCAACATGCAATGCAATCTGGACCGTCCGATCAAGGAACAGATCAACGATCCAGATCTAATTGGCATATCAGCGATCGACGGATTAGTGTATCGGCGATCCCCCGATATACAGGGCCATTGACATCAGCGATAGCAATTTTCGATAAAGGGCTGGACCCAATGGCTCTATAAGCCCGATTTGATAAAATTTGAAGTCCGAGGTTTTCGTTTTTTAGTGTTTCCGCGTGTATTTGTGTATAAACAAAAAAGGCCTATTTTCAGGGTTTGTTGCGCCCACCGATCCATTCGATAGAACGACTTCTATTCTAAACAACAGACCCCCGATTTTTAAGCGACATTGTGTTATAAAACCCGATGAGCATGGAAAAGTACGGGGGAGAGGATTTTTGGCACGCAGTTCGAGGTAGAAGAAGTACAGGAGGGGCGAAAGGGCATTTGGTCTGAATTGGACAAATCTTATATGCTTTCAGCCCCTCTCGGTGCCATGGACGTAGAGGTGCTATCCATTTCTCCATCTGAAGTCTCCATTTCCCATCCATTTTCTAGAAGGGAGGTATAAGACTCATTTTATGTAACAGATTATGGTATTCTCTTCTTTTCATGCCATTTAATGAATGAAGGCCTCCCCATTGATAGAGCAGGGCCCAGAGACGTAGTCCAAGTTGGATGAACTTTGTTGTCAAGTATTGTTGTCTTCTTTTCATGCCTTATGTGTTTCTTCTTATTCTTTCATGTGCACATTAAATCTTTATGGTTAAGATGCAATTTTCACATGTGATTCTTTTAATACATCTATAAGCAAAAGATCCCTGGATCAAGTGGTATCAGAGCAGGTCTTTTTAGATGTGAATTGCATGTTTGTATGCTTACAAGAAACAAACTCCGAAGAGGTGAAGGGGAACTAGAGCCTTTCGATCCCGAAGCGGGGCATGCACATCGAAGGAGAAACATGGAAGACGAAGCTCATCTTGAAGAGGAAGTAAACTTTCGCAAGACCTTCTATATAATGGCAGATCATTTTCAGAAGCTGTTCTTAAGACTTGAAAAACTTGAAAGTGCAGAGAAAAGAACTCCAAAAGGACAAGGTTCAGTACACGGAGATGATGGAGGAGATCCACCTCCTTCTCCTTCCACAAGTGAAAGTTCTTCTTCCTCTCACCACCGTAATCACAGAAATCCCGGGGATGCATCTAAGAAACCCTTCTTTAAATTAGATGTTAAATTTGATCTTCCCATGTTTGATGGTGAAAGTAACACAGAGAAGCTTAATAATTGGATTAGGAAATTTGAGATCTACTGCAGGATTCAGCAGATCGTGGAGAATGAGGCAAAGATTCAGCTGACCTCTCTACGGCTAAGCAGCACCGCTCTCGTCTGGTGGGAGAGCAGATTGCAAAGTAGTAAGAATGTGGGTAACCTTCTTTCCTCATGGCCTGATTTCATTTCTGCGTTAAAGGAAAAATTTTATCCCTTGGGTTACAAGCAGAAATCATTAATGAATTGGCAGTATTTAAGGCAAGGAAAAGGTCAGGATGTTCAAAGTTTTACAGAGGAGTTTAGAAAGCAAGCACTTAATTTAGGCATTGCACTTGACTCACCTGAAGTAGTAACCAAGTATATTGGGTCATTACATAGCTACATTAGACATTCCTTATTATTGTTTGAACCTACCACCATTAACTCAACCAGTGTAAAGGCCATCCATTTGGAAAACAGGGGAACACATAGACAAGATGACCACTCAAAGAGAACCGCGGCAGCCAAGAGAAGGGGAGCAAAGCCCTCTTGCACACATTGTGAGAAAGAGGAGCATGACGAAGAGAATGCTGGAAGCTGCACCCTGAGTTGAGCCCTGCGAGGAATGACAGAAAGGGGAAGCAGAAGGCCATCGCCACCATGCAGCAAAGCCTAGATTCTGAGTCAGAGGAAGACGAGAAGGTCACAGCTACAGGATTTGCACGGGGTAGGCCCATTGACTTGGGGTCTGACTCCGGCACAAGACGAAGTTTGTAGCCTTTGGGATCGCGGCAAGAGGACCCATAGATTTGGGGTCTGATTCCGGCAATGAATCCAGGATTTCAACCGACAGGGCACTCCCTGCAGCAGGACGCTAAGAACCCGAGGAGATCAACCACCACAGAAGCAGAGAATGTTAATGTAAGGAGGCTTCTACAGGAGGCAAGGGAAGAAAACCAAAGATTATTACGCCAGTTGCAAACCAAGGACGTGGCCTTGGAAAAGCTGCAACGTAGCCATCTGGAGGTAAAAAGTAATGCTCTGATTTCATATGATTTTCATGATGATGAGTTTGCTGCCTTTGAAAAACATACTATAGGGATTGGATCCAAACTAATGAAGGAAATGGGATATCAAGGAAAGGGCCTCGGCATCAAAGGCCAAGGCATCACAAACCCCATCAAAGTCCAGGAATTGTCGTGCCATGCAGGGCTCGAATACACCAGAAAGGAGCTGGGGGAAGCTTCAATATAGCCAGTAACCAACCAACGACAAACGACGAAATTCCTTCCCCACAGTGCAGTGATAGCAAAGGCTCCAAGAACACTTATCGAAGGAACACCAGGGGAAAGCACCCAAAGGCAACCCCAAAATTCTAGAGGAGAAAGAATCATTGTAGTCATTGCAACCAAGAGGGGCACCAACAAACCTCGTGTCTGATACTCCACGCTTTGGAAACATCACTAGAGGAGCTGAAAGGTGAACATGTTCAACAGATAAATCCACCCCATTCATGGTGGTCTGCTTTATTAAGTTGGTTTTTTTGGGGGTAGTAGCTTGTTATGGCCACCATTGTAAATCATACGTTGCAAGTAAATGTAAAAATGATGGTGTGTTTCCCATCACTTCAAAGATGCAACGATGATATTTTGGCCTTTCCTTATTAGTATTTGAGGCATTAATTACTTTTTATGTAATCCTTAGCCAATGAGTGTGTGTTATGAACTCTTGGCAAGGAGGGGTTGTTGAGTCATTTGTGGTGTGCATGATTGCAAGAATGTACCGGTTGCACATGCAGGTGATTGAAAGTGTGGATTGAGACAGCGTGCTAATTCTTTTGGGGTCCAAAGGCTCTTTAGTGGGGAGGATTGATCCAGGTGGATCTTTAGACACAATGGCATTAAAAATCTCAAAATTCAAAGTGGCAGAAAAGCAAGTATCTTGACATCAAATCGAAGTGCTCGTCACCCTGATTCCAACGGTGTGAATGGCACTCCAATTCGATTCCAGATGATGAAGTTATGGCAGAAAGAAGATTGCCTTGTTCCTTTGGAAAATGAGGCTTTTTCCCTTAAAAATGGGTTTTTAGCCTTAAAAGGGAAAATTGCATTGGAAGAAGTGCAAAGGGCGGACTTAACGCAAGGCCTTTAAAACCCCCGATCAGCGATCGCCGATATATCGAGTCGGAGGAAGGCAGGCTATCGGTGATATCGGGGACTTAAGACATGTGATGGAGTGATCGGCATCGGCGGGTCAAGTCGGCGAAACACAAGGCATAAGACCAAGGCCTTTGGTCGTTGCAATTGCGATATGCCGATCAGTGACGCGCGATCTCTGCCTTCGGATCGAAAAACAGATCAATGGCCAGGATTAAATCGGCGGTCGGGAGATCCGCAATCCCAAATACCAAGGGGCGATGCAATAGTGACATGCGATGCAATCTGGACCGTCCGATCAAGGAACAGATCAACGGTCCAGATCTGATCGGCATATCGGCGATCCCCAGATATACAGGGCCATTGACATCAGCGATAGTGATTTGCGATAAAGGGCCAGACCCGATGGGTCTATAAACCCGATTTGATAAAATTTGAAGTCCGGGGTTTTTGTTTTTTAGTGTTTCCGCGTGTATTTTGTATAAAAAAGAAAGGCCTATTTTCAGGGTTTGTTGCACCCGCCGATCCATTCGATAGAACGGCTTCTATTCTAAACAAAAGACCCCTGATTTTTAAGTGGAATTGTGTTACAAAACCCGATGAGCATGGAAAAGTATGGGGGAGAGGATTTTTTGGGACGTAGTTCGAGGTAGAAGCAATGTAGGGGGGGGGAAGGGAATTTGGTCTGAATTGGACAAATATTATATGCTTTCAGCCCTTCCCGATGCCATGGACGCAGAGGTGTTATCCATTTCTCCATCTGAAGTCTCCATTTCCCAACCATTTTCCAGAAGGGAGCTATAAGACTCCTTTTATGTAACTGATGATGGTATTCTCTTCTTTTCATGCCATTTAATGAATGAAGGCCTCCCCATTGATCGAGTACGGCCCAGAGACGTAGCCCAAGTTGGACGACCTCCATTATCAAGTCTTGTTGTCTTCTTTTCATGCCTTATGTGTTTCTTCTTCTTCTTTCATGTGCATATTAAATCTCTATGGTTAAGTTGCAATTTTCACATGTGATTTTTTTAATACATCTATAAGAAAAAGATCCCTAGATCACTTTCCTACATATCTTGAGAAACAATTTATTAGAAAAAATATTGTAAAGGAGCTATCAGAGTGTGAGCAAAAGGATTTTGGCATAACCAACACGAAACTATGAAGTGCCCTTCTACTCATGATTATATATATATATACATTTCACGAAAATGGTATGTGCCAACATAAGTTGGTTCTCGCATAACATGAACCTATGTACACCCCTAATGATGTTCATACATGGCATTTATTATTACTCTCTCTCTCTCTCTCTCTCTCTCTCTATGTGTTAAGGTTGTGGAATGAACTATCCATCTAGAGTTCCTCCTTTCTTGAGGATCTCCAAGTCAGGCCATCCACTAGTGATCCTCCTTAAAAAGGCTTCATTAGATAATGGTTTATGATACAATCAAGGCCTATGTCCATCTTCCATATTAGAGGATTCCTCTTTTCATCGATGGTGTGAATTTGATGCCTTCATTATCATATATAATATCAATATGGCAAAGGGGGAAGTTAGATTTTCAAAGAGCATCATGAGGAGTGTTAGGGTTTATTTCGGTGACTATAGGGTTAGTTAGGTTGTCGTTATTGTGGATCTACTCCTGGTGCATAAGGAGATCACTTCTTTCGTAATTTTCTTTACATTGGGCAAGAATGTTTGTGGTTTATGGGTAGGTTATATTGTTTGACGTTTTGGTGCATATAGCAGTTGTATTCAACTCAGCAAATGGCCTACGAGTTTGACGATTCCTTTTCTCTCCATACGTGGCCAGAGTGGGTGCGAGGGATTGAATTTCAGGTTTATATTGTTGAGAAGGATATAACACCTCTTCTAAGGGGTTTTTTCTAGATAGCCTCACAACTAGAGTTGGTAGTGCTTCTTTATGCCTTCATCTCGTCGTGCAGCTAAAAATATGTATTATGGGGGTCGTTTATTGTGGATTTAAGGAGGAAAACCATTGAAAAAATGATCTGCGTCATGGATCTATTATCTACACTTCCGAATCTAGTGGAAAATTTTACCCTACCTATAGATTTGGGGGAGTTTTTTTTGCTCCCCTTCAAATCGTTGAGGATGGGAGATATATCTCAAAAATTGAAGGGGAAGGAGTGTCGTCAATCAAATCTAGTAAAGAGGGCATCCTTTCAATTTTTTGTGAAATCCCTTAATAGGAAATTGGTTCTTATAAGGGTTCAAGCTAGGGATTTGGTGCAATATTTGAAGGAGTAGATCCAAAATAGATTGGTTATCATGATGGAGTTTCAAAATCTGATTTATGCGAGTAGATATTTGTAAGCTGAATTTCTGCTGCAAGACTAAAACATCGAAAGAAACTCCTATATGATCATTAAATTGCGGCTTTGGGGGTGCATCCCAGGTCCTAGTAACCCTAAGGGACCATCATCTAATGATGCATTGAAGAGAAAGGTAGAGTCACAAAACAAATCTGATGCAAATATTAATATTCCTAGACCATACATCGTGGAACAAATAGATTAAGTTCCGGCAATGGTAGCAAATGTTCCACAAGTTTTAGAATGGTTCTCTAACCTCCAATCTAAGGCAGTCACTTGTATTTTTAATGGATTTTTCCCAAAATAAGAGGATATACATCATTGGATATGTACAAAGTGGACCTCAAATTGCGAAATCAACTTGTGTTCAAGGGGATTTTTTGTTGTACAATTTGCTACCTTGAAGGATGTGCAGATCATCTTAAATGAAGGCCCCATGGTTTCCAGGGTTTGATGCCAATACCATGGTGGTTTCTATAGACCTTCAAAAGGAACTTTTACCTTTGTCAAGATATGTTTAGAAGTAGACCTTAGTAAGGGTTTACTTGATCGTATTCACCTTATTCATAACATCTTTCAATGGACCCGGCTTTTAGATTTTGAAAATACAACATACCAATGTAGTATCTATCTTCAGATTAGACATCTCCAAAACTCGTGTCCATGAGCAAAGAAAGATCCAAAAAGAAAAAAACTCAAAATTCAAATGTTGGAAGTTTTGGAGCGGCCTCCCTTAGATGAAGAGGACAATAGAATAATGGAGAACCTTATGGATACCCATAAATCACAAGGAACATATGTGGACAGAGGTTTTGAGTATAAGGGAACAATGATTCAAAGCATGACATTAGCAACAACAACAGTGTCAGCAAAACAGACAAAGAGTCTCCCTCTTATTTTGGTGGCATCAAAAGACCTCATGAATATGATAGCTCGAACTCAAACAAGGAGGCCTCACCGAAGGTGGTAGAGACTCAAACAGTAGTTACATAACACATTCAAATGGAAATTGTAAGGGTCACTCCCAATTAACGAGTTTGGCGAAAAGTAGAGAAAAATAAAGGAAGAAAGCAATGGTTAAGTGTTTTTACACTAAAGCCCCAAATGTAATTTTTTATAGTGGTTTTTTGGACATATGGTTTTTAGAGTAATGTTTCTTGGAGATTTGTGCTCATTTTTTTGTATGATTTTTGGCTATCATGATGGAATGCTCTTGGAAATTTGCAAAATGTAATTTTCTCCCTGTTTTTCCAGGTTGAATAAAATTAAGATTTTTTATTTGCAAAAAATATACAATATCAATATTGTAATGCTTAAGCTATTGAGTGCGGAAATTCACCTTAAAATCTTTGAAATTGGAGTCAAATAACAAGGCCCAATCTCCAACTTTAAATTTATTCTTCTTGGAACTTGTCATGCCACTGAGCTCTTTGTTGCTATATCATTGATGTTTGGTGTAAGGAATCGTAACAAATTTCATCGTGCTCGTTGGTCAGGAGGATTCATTACTTTTGGGATTTAGATAAATCCATTCAAAGTTGTACAACTCTTATGTGTGTCTAAATTTATATTTCAATTGGAAACAATACTCTTTGCACATACAGCAGTTCATATGGGGTGCAACTAGTAGTAGCCATCCATGTTGTTAGTTATGTCCACAAATTTTCATGGAGTTGGTAGGCCTAGTCTTTGAGATGTAGTTGAATAGTATTATTGATGATAGCCTCAAGAATTTTGTTTGTCCCTTCTACCTTCCCATTGGCTTGTGGGTGATATTCTATAGTAACCTTGAGTTTGATCTTGTATTTGTCCATCAAGCCTTTGATGAGCTTCATAGTGAAATGAGTTCCTTTTCTAATAACTATTTCCTAATGTATCTTGAACCTGGTGAAGATATACTCATGAAGGAATTATGTTATTGCTTACTTATTCATGGTTGGGAGTTCCTTGGCTTCCATATTATTCATAAAAAAATCAATACATATGAGGATGTCGGATTTATGGCAAGAAAAAGGATGAATCAGCCCCACAAAATCAAGGGCTTATTTATCAAAGGGATCTAATACCAACTATGATTGCAATGGAATCTTGTCTAACTGCACTATTATTCCCATGCACTAGAAACCATTGCACCTCTTTATATATTCCTTTCTTTCCTTGAAGATGGTGGGCCATTAGTATCCTTGGTGAAGCACTTTGTACCTGGTACTCTTATTCACAAAGTTTCCTCTGCATGGACAATCATGACAAGCCTTCAAGATATCATAGGTATCATCTTCTTGTATGCATCTTCAGATCATGAGATTAGGTATCATGTATAAGAGACATTTTTCAATCCATGAGAACCTCCAACATCTTCTGATGATATTCTTTTGCTCCATCAAAGATAAATGATGTGGAAGTCTATTTACATCCAAGTAATTAGCGATATTTGAAAATCATAGAGAGTTAGTAAAAACCAAAAATAGGTGCTCATTAGGGAAAGGGTCTTCTATAGGAGGCTCATTTTCATTAGATGTGATTCTTGAAAGAAAATCAGCCACTAAATTATCCTTACCAAGTTTGTTTAATATGGTTATATCATATCCATGCAATAATAATAACCACACAGTTACCCTTCCATTAGTAATTGGTTTATCCATTAAATATTTTATGGTAGCATGGACAATGTGAAATGCTACTGGATATCTAATGATGTAAGGCTGAAACTTATTGATCACATGTACCAGCACAATAAAAAAAAATTATGTTACTATATAACTTAGTTCTATAGGTGAAAGATTTTTGCTGATGTAGTAAATTATAAATCGATAATTTCCTTCTAATTATCCTAAAATAACTCCAATGGTGGTGTTTGATGCATCTGTAGAGATATAAAATGAGAGGCACAAATTGGGTCCTCTCATAATAAGAGCCTCAAATACCTTGGACTTCAGTTTTTTGAATGCATGATGATAGCTCTTCATCCACAAAGACTTAGAATTATTGTTAAGTAAAGCAAGCAATAAATCAGTGATAGTAACCAGCATGCCCTAAGAAAATATGTACCTCTTTTTGTGAATGTGGTGTCAACAATTTGAATATTACCTTGATTTCCATTAGATCCACTTCAATGCCTTTAGCTCAAATGCGGTGTTCCACGACATGGACAATTTGGGGATCCTTCCTTCTTTAACCGAGCCTTCTTAATCAAAGTTCCCTTATTGTTTTTTAGTATATGGGGACATCCTTGATGGCTTGGAAAAATGGTATTTTGTTCCCCCAAGAAGTCAAATTTGAATTGACTAATAGGTTTCTCTTGGTTAGTCTCTCTAAATAAGGTGGTTTTTGGGATTTAGGGCATGCATGATCATTGCAAATTCCAAGAGATGGTTCATGTTCTAGTTCTTCATTTTGGATATCCTCATTTACATCTTCAATATGAATAGGATGATGGTTTTGGTTGATGTCTTCACAAACCTGAGGCGAATATCCTAGTAGGATAGGGAATATATAAAATAGGTAGGGTAGGTGGCAAGTCCAACAACCTATGCTTCTTGGGATATCCTCCCATTAATAAGGTTAGGAATAGTTTGTGTAGGTAATTATGGATGTGGAGGGGCTGATTTGTATACCCACTTCTACGAAGGGGGTAGGTGATGCTTGGGTGGTTTTACAATGGCCTATTGAGGGCCTTATAAGTAGGATTTATATACCCCTATTGCCAAAGTTGTTTTGGGGAAGGGGGAACCATCCATGGTCGTTATGGCAAACACCATGACTTAGAAGTATAATGCACGAAAGTGTTAGTCCAATAAGAATTATAACTTTGAGACAAGTCTTCAATCATACTTTGGGGTTTCTACTACCATTCTCTTTTTTGGTCCACAAAACACAATTATTCTAGTTCTTATACTTCTTGATAAATGCTCTTCAAACTAGGAAGAGATGGGTAGCTGTTTGTGGCATGTCATTTGCTACATATGGCACAAACCTCAATTTCATCCAAGGGACATTCCTTCATGGGGCGTTGTCTTCTAAATTTTTGGCAGAAGATGACTAGGGATAATTCTCTTTCCTTCCTTCTTATTCTTCCATAGTGTGTCCAGTTGGAAGCTCAAGGAACTAAGTATATTGGACTTGAAATATTCAAGCATGTTCCCAATCTCTATTCGTGTCACCTTGATGCTAGCAACCTTACTAATTCTTGTTTGTATGTCTCTAGACCCTTTATCGGCCTTCAAAGTGCCCTAGAATATCTTCAACATAATTTAGTGATGACATCATAAGTATACTAAGAGACATCTCCATCTCCTCTCTGATTGATAAGTTTGATGCAATCATCCTGAATTCCTCATAGTAACAAGATGCATAATGTCTCAGGAGCTAGGTTCTCTTGTCTTGCTATGTGAAGATTGTAGTTGAGCCTTTCGACATAGTCTTCAAGGATTTCTTCTTTGTTTTGAATCATTCTAAATACTTCTTCCCTTATTTCTTTATCCTCACAGTAGTCTTGGTATTTTTCTAACAAAAAGTTTCTTCTTCTAGTCCCACATGTAGATGTTACTTTTACCAACGCTCATGAACTAGTGTAGTGTCGTGTTCTTGAGTTTGGTAGGGAATAACTTTAACTTTTGAGCATGAAACACATTGTCATAACTTTGGCAGTGTACATCGAATTCAAAAAGGAAAGTATCAAGATATTCCTTGGAAGACCCTGGAAGTTGGGAAAAGTTGAGTGAGGAATGTTTTCCATCTTTGTTTCTTCATTTGACTCAAGGATTGTGAATTTGAAGGTTACTACTTCCTCCTTGACTTCATGGGCCATCTCCAGTCAAGGATTGTTTTCTTCCTCCGAATGTGCTTTAGGAGAGTCTAGAAAAGATAGCTCCTTGGAGTAGAATTGCTTACTTACTGGATTCTCAAAAAAGGAGCTTTTATTGGTGAAAAGGATGAAGTTTGTGCAACCTTGGGATTTTGGCTAGAGACTTTGGGATTATTTTTGGCAAGAGAACTCATTGTGGAAGTCAAGTAATTTAGTTGATTGAGGCCTTTCTTGTCTTAATATTGTCCTGCACTATTAATTTTCTCTAGGTTTTTTACAAATCTACCATGATGATCTGACGCAAACGGAAACAGTGGCTTAATAAACCTCAACAATCACCCCGCAGTTTCCCTTTTCTTTACAACTCTGCCTTTTTCCTTATAACTGGAATGCCTTTGGAACAAGGCCAAAACAATTCATATTCCCTTTTTAAATAGAAGTGTTCGCGATGCACAGGAGATCGCGATCTAAATGAACCCGACGGTCCAGATTAAATCACATCATCGCAACTCACAAGTCACAAGTTGCAAATCGCCAATGTATGCTCTCCCTTTTAAAAAGTCTCGATGTGATTTATTGCGTCGTTCGTTTTCGGCAATCGCTGCTTCCCCCGACTTAAGGCCTTATCGGCCCACTTAAATGTTCTGATGTGATATGTCGGCAATCGCTAATTGCAACTCGTGAAGACTCAGGATCCGCCTTCCTCTTAAAAAAACTTGCGATGTGATTGAGATCCACGGACCCAATAAATTTAAAAGCATCTGTCTATAATATTTCAGGTCCGGATTTCGGATCCGCTAAGTATTTTGCGCTAATTCTTAGTGTAAATCGGATTTTCGCCTGCAAGACCAAAACCATGTCAATTAACTTTGCCGATCCGATATCGATGATCCAACGGCTGGGATTTAAAGCGGTAGTAACCAATGTTATTTATATAAAAGGCCTCTATCTTCTATTAATCCGACGACTTATACCATGAAACATAAACAAGCAAAGGGATGATCAACTCTGTCCTAAATACAAAGAACGAAAGCAAAATGGGAATTTCTACAGGCTAGATGTATGATCACACACGGCATCAATTTATCAATATAAAAGAGTTACAGAGTCTCGACCTTCGCCCGATTACAACATATGAAAAGACCTATGTTTCAACGAAATCCACACACACTAATTCTTTCTCTCACACACTCAATCCTCTCCCTCTCATTACATTTTTCCCTTCCTTTTATCAATCGAATATTACTCTAACTGTTCTTAACAACTCAATCTCTATTTTTAATCAATCTAACAACAAATCTCTAATTCCTAGCTCTACCACACACCTATGCTAACAACTTATCTTTGAACCTAAAATAAGACAATTTCTAACTATTACAATAATGAAATACAACTCATTTCTTGAGAGATCCAACCCTCTCAGTAAAACTAACTTTTGACCAATCAAGTCAATGAAATTCAACTTGTTTAGCCACAACATGTGAACAAACTTTCACATTGTTGGCTAAGTCTGGATGCTCCTGCATCAAACTCCCGGGGAAGAAAAGAATCGTCCTTCAAACTTTCAGGACTTACTCCATACTTCTGCAATTTTGTTGTTGTCAACCAGCTAGCATCCTCCACTGGTTGTCCTTTCCATTTGACTAGATATTGGAAATAAGTTTGTCCTCTGGTTCTTTTGGATACTCTTTTCTCCAAAACAACTTCCACTTCTTTCTTAGTTGTCTTTAGCATTTTTTCTTCCCAATTCACAGTTTGAACTTCATCTCCTGTAGTTTCCTCCTGTAGCTCTATCTCTGCCTCTTTGTATGGATACAAATCTGCAACATTGAATATAGGTGATATTCCAATCCCTTCTGGAAACTCAATTTCATATGCATTAGCTGAAAACTTTCTTACAATTCTACATGGTCCTATCTTTTTCATTTTCAGTTTATTGTAAGTTTTAGCAGGAAATCTTTCTCTTCTCAAATACACCATCACTAAATCTCCCACTTGGAATTCTTTCTCTCTTCTTTTCATATCTACCCTCTGTTTGTATTTGTCGTTGCTTTCCTGCAATCTGCCTTTGACATCTTCTTGTAGTCTCTGCATTTGCTCTGCAAACTCTTTAGCTTTTGCACTTCTTGTCTCTTGTTTACCCAAATTTTTGAGCTCATACACACCTCTTGGATTCATTCCAAAAAAAATCTGAAATGGACTCATTCCAGTACTTCGGTTTGGAGTATCATTATAAGCAAATTTAGCCTGAGCTAGTGCTAAATCCCACTGCTTAGGATTTTGATACACTAAACTTCTCAATATGTTTCCCAAGCTCCTGTTTACTACTTCGGTCTGTCCATATGTTTGAGGATGGTATGCTGAACTAAAACTGAGGTTAGCTCCCAGTTTCTTCCAAAGAGTTCTCCAGAAATGCCCTACAAACTTTGTATCTCGATCAGACACAATACTTATAGGTAATCCATGTAATCGTACAATTTCTGAAAAATAAAAAAATAAAAAATAAAAAATAAAAAAAAATAAAAAAAATAAATAAAATAAATAAATAAAAAAATAATAATAATAATAATAAAATAAAAATAAATAAATAAAAAAATAATAATAATAATAATAAATAAATAGATTAGATATATGTGTTGCATCACTAGTCTTCTTACAAGCAATGAAATGTGCCATCTTGGAAAATCCATCTACTACAACATATTGGAATCATTCCCTCTCTGGGTTTTTGGTAATCCCAAAACAAAATCCATGCTAACTGCATCCCACGGTCGGTCTAGTATTGGCAATGGCTGATACAATCCTGTATTCTGGCTCCTTCCTTTAGCATGCTGACATATCCTGCACTTCTCAACAAATCTCTTAATATCAATCTGCCTCTTTGGCCAATAATAAAAAGCATTCACCTGAGAAAAGGTTTTATCTTGTCCAAAGTGACCAGATAATCCTCCACTATGTTTCTCCTTTATTATGTTTTCCCTCATAGAACATTTGGGAATACACAACTTGTTGCTTTTAAACAATAAGCCTCCTTGAATGAGATAATCTAACCACTGACTTCTATTATGAACTATTGGATTCTGAACTGTTGCATAGATATCTTTGAAATCTGCATCATCTTTGTACATTTCAATCATTTCCTCAAATCCTACAACACCCACTTTGAATTCTTGCACAATAAAACTTACCCTACTCAATGCATCAGTGACTTTATTTGACTTACCACTCTTTTGTTTTATCACAAAAGTAAAGCTTTGCAAAAATTCTACCCACTTGGCATGTTTCTGGTTCAACTTCGGCTGGTTATTGATGAACTGTAAGGCATGATTGTCCGAATACAATATGAATTCCTTTGGCAGCAAATAATGTCTCCATTTCTTCAAGGCTTGTACAATAGCGTAAAACTCTTTATCGTAAGAAGAATATTTCTTCTTCGCTTCATTCAATTTCTCACTGAAGTACGCTATCGGTCTTTGTTCTTGACTCAGAACTGCGCCAACTGCAACTCCACTAGCATCTGTTTCAACTTGAAATACTTTTTCAAAATCAAGCAAAGCTAAAATTGGTTCCTCTGTGATTTTCTTCTTCAGCAATTTAAAATTTCTGTCTGTTGCTTCTGTCCACTTAAACGGCTGATTGATCTCCTTAATTGTTTCAAGAATTGGTGCACAAATCTGACTAAAACCTTTGATAAACTTTCTGTAAAAACTTGCAAGACCATGGAAGCTCCTTACCTCAAATATATTTCTGGGAATAGGCCAATTCCAAATCACTTGGACTTTCTCTGGATCCATTTTCAATCCTTCTTTAGAAACTACAAATTTTAATTAAATCAATTCTTCCTTCATGAAACTACAATTCTTCAGATTTATCAGTAGTTTCTCTTTCTGCAGAGTTCTTAAAACCAATTTAAGATGCTCTAGATGTTCTTCCTTACTTTTACTAAAAACTAGAATATCATCAAGATAAACAATAACAAACTTGCCTGCATATTCCTTCAAGACTTCATTCATTAATCTCATGAATGTGCTAGGTGCATTAATGAGTCCAAAAGGCATCACTAACCACCAATACAACCCACTGTTTGTTTTAAATGCAGTCTTCCACTCTTCAAATCTACTTTAGTGAAATATTTTGATCCACTCAAGCAATCCATCAAATCATCCATGCGTGGCAAAGGAAATCTATACCTAATAGTGATCTTGTTTATGGCTCTGGAATCTATGCACATATGCCATTCTCCTCCTTTATTTGGATTGAGTACTGTTGGTACGGCACATGGACTAAGACTTTCTCTGATTAGCCCCTTATCCATCAGCTCCTGCACTTGTCTTCCAACTTCTGCGTTCTCTTGAGGAGTTAATCTGTATGCTGCTTTGTTTGGCAAACTTGCTCCTGGTATTAGATCAATATGATGACTAATACTCCTGATCGGTGGCAATTCATTTGGCAACTCATCCACAATAATATCAGCAAAATCATTCAGCAAAGTTTTAACCGCTTGTCTAGTCAATTTAACGTCTTAAATTGCTTTACATAAATTATCAATCCGGGTATCGTAAACTGATGAAGTGTGGTGCACCATATGTGCTTAGTTAACCTTTTTCTTACTTCGTTGTTTATAGATTTTATTTTGTTTTGGGGTTTTGTTTTTGTTGGTTTCCTAAAGTGTCTAATGCAAATGGAAATCCTATTCTAAGGTCTTAAGAATACTTTTAAAGGACAAGTATGGATGTAGATTTCAAGACAAAGTCTACGTCCCTAATGGTAACTTCCAAAACTTAGCACTTCAAAAGATCTTAAAACATGTTATTGATGGAATTAGTACTTAAACAAAAGTGTAAATATGCAGCTACTTCAATCAAAATAGAATGCAACAACCAAACAATGAGCTACTGACTATGAAACCCAGTATCCTTGCTGCTGTATAAAAAGAAAACAGAACTTAAAGCAATTCAAAAACTGTAAGCAAAGTAAACTAAATCATATTACATCAACTCATATTCTGACCCCTCACCATTCGACTCGCTCTGGCTATAGGAGGTAATCATAAACAAATTGAGAAATCTGATATGTAATTTGCATAAAATGAAACTAATGTTAAACTACACATTCATACTTCAATCCCTCACCATTTGACTCGCTCTGGCTATAGGAGGTAACTGAAAATGACATGAGCAATTCAATAACTAGCTTTCAGAAAAATAAGCTAATATCAAACTACGCATTCATACTTCAATCCCTCACCATTTGAGTCGCTCTGGCTATAGGAGGTAACTGAAAATGACATGAGCAATTCAATAACTAACTTGCAGAAAAATAAACTAATATCAAACTACGCATTCATACTTCAATTCCTCACCATTTGAGTCGCTCTGGCTATAGGAGGTAACTGAAAATGACATGAGCAGTCTAATATCTATCTTGCAGAAAATTAAATGAACAAAACAAAACTGAAAGAAATAAATAGTGTTGGAATTATAACTAAGAAAATAAATCAGCAGAAGGACAAGATAATTCCATCATGTCATTAGTCATTAAAAAGCTATGTGCATTACTAATCTACAATCAACCGGTTGAACACACTTGCATGAATTAAAATTGCATGAATGAAAAATCTAATCTATCAAACTTGAAAGCAATCAAATGACATAATGAAATCAAAGCAAAATTTACAAAATGAAATCTACTTTACCTTACATTCTAATATGCTCCATGACATCTACTTCACATCTCCTTCCATGTTGAGAACATCAAAGCTTTACTCAAATTCTTCAAAATCACAAAGTACAACAAAGTTCTCCAAAGCTTTCAAAAGCCATCAAGGAAGAACTACAAACTCCAAGCTAAAGAACTCACAAGCTAAAAGACTAACAAATGAAGGAGAGAGATCTCCTATTTATACAAAAAGATGAGAAGCCATCTCATTAATGAGAGTCCATGAATCTCTCCCTCTATCTCTAGAGTCCTAATCAAAATAGGAACTGATAAGACACATGTCTTCTTAGAGTTACAATACAATTAGGAGATGTGACACATATCCTCATGATCCCATTATTCTTTCCACTCAAATTCGAATTTGGCCTTAGAGTGCCACATAAGGGTCTTCTAGAAGTCTCCTTTCAACCTACACATGTCAACAATCTCAACCCATTTGTTAGGTATAAGCATATGCACATTATTTTCTAATTTTTAACCACAAATTCACTTAAAAGGCTTAGAATTAATAAAGATTGGAAAAACATAAATGTGGCCCAATGATAATGAAAGTGGGATGAATGTGGTGACATAGTAGTGAAATGGAGATGATATAATGGACATAATAGTGAAAGTGTAATGGAAATGAATGACATTTTCAAGACTCAACATACCCCCCAACTGAAGCTATTGCATGTCCTCATGCAATATATATTACATTAACTCTTTTGATCCTTGAGCTTTGGCTTAACTTTGCATGATATCATTTGATAACTTCATATTTCTGCAAAGTGTTTTACTTGAATTGCAACATGGTTGGTTCTTGTGTTACAACCAATTTTTTTCTTTGTTGTTGCATTCTATTTTGATCTTTGAACTTTGCATAATGATATTTTGATTATTGTTGCAAAGTATATCTTTATTGGATTGCATGATGGTTGGTTCTTGTGTGACAACCATGATTTTGTTTGTATCCAATTTATCCTTTAAGCACTTTTTCAAAAGCCATTGTATGCTCATAATAGCAATGTAATAATTAATATATGTTGGAAGTATGTGAGCTCATGAATATGATATGGACATGCCAAGATATGAATATGAATGTATTCCCCCCCCAACTGACGGTATTGGCAATTTTATGAAATGAGGAAGAGAAATGTTTTTCCAACAATTATCATTCTAGGTTTTTATGGAATTCTATGGTCAAAAGTTAGAAAATGACGTACCTTCACTTACCCTTTGGAATGGATGAGTTGTATGTGTGGTGGCTGCAAAATTCTGATCATATTCTTCTTCAAGTGGCTAAACAATAGGAGTCATGGATAAAGAGATAAGATGACTTTTTATTGCTTCTACTAAAACTTGTTGAATCTGCTCCAAAATGCTGAAAATAATAGTCTTCATGTCTTCAAAACTCACTGGCACAATTCCTACTATGTGAAAAGATGTTCTGATGTCGAACATAGTAGGAAATTGTTTTCTTAGTGGCCATTAATGGATGCCACTACTCAACACGAGAACTCTCACCATTGATGAGAATGAGAGTCAAGATGCCCAAACACATCTTGCTAGGCACGAATGAATTTGTCGATGTCGAGTCACCTAGAAGATCTAACGAACAAAGGACATGTTGATGCCTCGAAAATCGCTGCAACAACATCGGGGATAACCACCCGGTCCGGACCTTAGTACAGCTCCTTTTCCATTTGGAATAGTGGCTCCGACTGGGGATAATGGGACCAGTTTCCCAAAAGTAGATAATCGGGATGAATGGATGATTTATAAAACTAAGCTAGCGATGGGCGGATAACTAAACTATTTAACAAGAATACAAGAACTATAACCTATCCCGGGAATCTATTGAGCTTTAGAGTGTAGCGTTTGATGGTCTATGTCTAAAGACAGGCATATAGATGACTCCATTTATCAGACATAGATGTTAACTTTATTCAAGATTGTTGTGCATAAATAGTTAAACAGAGCGATTAAAGCGATATTACCACACTCATCATTTATATTATTGACATATACATGATTAAAAGGAAAGCATTTCATAAAACATCCAATAGTGGAATGAATACAGATCTGCTGTTACAGCGCATGCATATAATCAACAATAGCAAGGATAATCAAATAACAATTTACATAACAGGAATGAATTCAGACATAGATAGAAATACCATATGAGTTGCTTTGACACTCCCGATATCAATCGCTACTTGTAATTCTTCGTTCAACACAGAAACATTCTCAACAACGACAATGGTGCACAATTGCATAAAAGCCTCCTTGCTGAATTAAGAATAACTGGTCCAGTTTCATAAAAGAATATTGACTGAAGCACAATAGTGCAAACTTCAGTCTATTAAGTCTGATACAAAACTTTACGACCCTTTCCAAAACGACGAAAGGGTCTATAAATACTAAACTAATCTAAATATCTAATAAACAGAAATCCTACTTAATTGGCATCAATAACTTTTGATCCTATTTTTGCCATGTGATCTGGCAAGCGGGAGCATGATTCATCAAGTCGGCTGCCTTCCTTTGAATCTGAGCTGACTTATCGCAAGCATTGGCTCTACTTCAGAAGGTTTGTTGAGGCGCGAACTGAGCTGTGCGGCATAGGTGGCATCCTGAATATCGGGAATTATATACCCGATTGCATCTGTTAGGCACTTAAGGGCGGCTCGCTGTGTGTGTGGCTTAATCAGGAAAAGCCAATATGCATCCATAGTTAAACTATTAATCCCAGCGATTAATCTCCCTTTCTCCTCTAAATCAGGATAGCATGATTGTTCCAATGTATTTGTTGTTGTCATCTTTCCTGGTGTACATTGGGAAATCATATTTGCTAAGTAGAGAGTGTTGTTAACTAGATCAACCAAATTGCTGGAAGTTGATTTACACCTTGAAGCTGCCCTTTCTGCTTTCATCATCTGAGTGTGCCATTCTGTGAAAATTATGTCTTTATATGTTTCTGAAATCTTGGGCAAATTTGCTTCTCTCCCTTGATCAGAATCTTGCCAGTCAAGATATCCAGTTATGATATCTTCGGCCTGGTCTAACTCATTTCTGGCCTTCTCTACTTGCTGATTTATGGATGTCGTTAGCTCACACAATGGCTCTGCCTGAGCGATTTGTTGACACAGGAGCCTAATCTGGGATATCAATGCACTGTTGATTAGTGATGCTTCCATTCTGAATTCTGCCACTTGTGAAGTGCCCTTTGCTTTTTCGAGCTGCGATGACAATTGAGCGATTTGCTCATCCTTTGTTTTCATCATTTGCTCATTCGCTGCTCTTAATTGTGCCAATGCCTCTGACAATTCCTTTTGTTTCTGGATTGCGCTTTGGTCGATCCTTTGCCTTTCTTCCTGCAATTGCTGGGTTAATTGATTGTTCATTTGCTGTTGTGCCAACAATTGCTCCTCTGCTTGCTCTGCCTTCTGCTTTGATTCAGCCAACTCTGCCTGTAATGCGAAAATTTCTTGGTCCTTAGTCTTCAGTAAAAGACTTACCTCCGATGCCTTGTCGATTGTTGCTGCCGAATAGGCTCCTGCATACTGTGACAGTTTTGTCAGGTCATCGGAGGGGTCGAATTCCTCTTTCCAAACCACGCTGCCCGTAACAGTTTGTTCTGGGAAAAGGGAAGGTTGATCAATCCTCCTTCTTTTCCTTTGTCGTTTTACCACTGCTCTATGCCTTGGGCTGTAGAAAACATCCAGGGGAGGAATATCTTCTACCTGAAGAATGATTTGGTCGGAGGGGTCCTTTGGTATTACTTCAACATCTTTAGAAATGGGTGGGCCGCTGGTTCCACTTAGAACCTGAGGTGAAGTGATGTCCTGTGGGTCGCTTGGCTTGGAAGTGTCCGTATCTTTCGAACATTCCAATCCACTGATGATGGAATGAAACTGCTGCCATTCCTGGAGTAATTTGGGGTCTATGGTAGTGTCCACATTGACATCAGTGGTGGTCTGTTTCTCCTTTTCGGCTTGGGACTCCTTCCGCACTGTTTCCTGCTCTCTTTTCAGCTGTTCCTCTTGTTCTTTCTTTTGCCTTTCCTCTTGCTCTTTCCTCTGTTGTTCCTCTTTCTCTTTCCTCTGTTTCTCCTCGTGTGCTCTCTCCTGCCTATCTTATTTTTCTTTTCTCTGCCTTTCCTCCTGTTCCTTTTTATGATCCTTTGTTACCACCGGAGGTTCCTTTGACTGTTGCCGAACAGGCTCGCTTGATGATGTCACCGGGGTTGTTGCTAGTAAATCTAGAGGCAGAGTTTGCAACCTCTGTTCTCTAAGCTTATTAAACTCAGTCAACCCTTCATCATTATATTTCATTCGAGCAAGTTCTTTAGCTTGACCTATTGTTTCGGCTGCAACGAATAGGTCGTCAAACATATCTTCTTTGTGCTCAAATTTTGTTAATTTGGCCTGTTCTAGTGCATTGTAGGCAACTTTGCTTGGATCATATGGCATGTTTGGGATAGTCGCCAGAGTTAAGGATTGAATCTTTGTGGCTTCCTTTTCTGCATGTTTGAGATCATGCAGAGTATAGACACCACACCTCAAGGGAAAAGAGGGCCAGCCCCTCTTCTTTTCTTTCTTGAGAGTCTGTGTAACACTCTCAGCCATAATCTGATAGGCAATTTCTCTTGCTAGCAGTTTATCTGGTATATACAAAGGGAGAACATGTGGGTTGGCTTGGCTGCCGAAAACTCTTATGTAGGTGAATTTCTCCTCTCCAAACCAACTTGCTACCGCTGTTATATCAAACGAAGCTTGATAGGAAATCTTGGGAATGGGTTTATCAAAAATAGAATAATGAATAGGCACCATAAAGCCATTGCAAATTTGGTACAGATGGTGCTTGTAAGAGGACTTCCATAGTTTCTGATGGTATATGTGGATAGCCGTGGGATCTTGTGGCATCCACCTCCAGCCGAGCACGGGAAATTCAGAATTGAAACATAGTGTATCTAAGATATATGCACTGTAATAGAATGGGGGAATTTTCCTTTCAGTGACGACAGTCTGATGTCTAAAATCACGCACAGCTTGAGCTAATTTGTCAGAAAGGATGGTGGCCCAATCCATAATTATATTGTTTACAGCTGCCTCCATTAGAGGAACCATCTCTATGGTAAAATTAGCAGAATCATGCAATCCCCATAATCTACACATCATTATTCCCGCATAGCAATAAGGAGAAGCCAGAGAATCAACCGAGTACTTACCGGAAGATTCGTGTTTGTGTTTGGCTGGATTTTGTCTCCAATCCCGGATGGGTTCGGATTCAACTTCATTTTCGCTTGCAAACTTCTCCAGGAATGCTTTATTATATATCTTCTCCGGCTCGGGCAAATGATACATTTGCCTTAGATCATCCGGCCTGAACGATCTGAAGATTCTTCCATCTCTAGTGTTGAAAGTTCTGTCCAAGATTGGGATTTCTTGAATCGCCCATCGCACTACATCTGTGTATGGGAGAATTTGCTCCCTGGCCGCTATTCTGTGAAGGAAAGAGTCGGCTAAATCCTTGAGAGTACATTCCGACTTCCGAGTAGGATCTGCAGTAGCTTCTGTTACTGTCTTTACTGGTTCTTCGGCTTCAATTAGGTTGTAAGTGCCTTGCCAAGTAACTCTGGTGAGACCCGTGCATGTAGTATCAGATATTAAGCCTTTCTTCTTGTCTACGAGAGCTTGTCCTGCAGCTGGTGTAGTGGAAGCGCCTGCGGTCTTCTTAGATTTCTTCCCCATCTTATTTGAGCTTCCTTCTATGGATGAATTCTGCACAGTGGCGCAAATATACGTAATACAGAGAAATAGCAATGAAAACTTGCAAGTGATGAGAAAATATGGACAGATGCGTAATAAGGGATTAGCCTTTAAAATGGGCGCGGACACAATCCATGGGAAGATTTTAGGACTTATGATCACATTAATTGGCCGTTGAAAACCTGTCATCCCTTAAATGCCCATTATATCGTTAATAGGCCGAATGATTCATTTAAGCGTGCAGTGGGCATTTTGGAGGTTGAGCGCAGGTGAATGATTGCTTAACCGATCAAGCTTTAAATATGAATGAACCGTGATATCCCATCACTTAACGGCTTTTTATTGAAATCTGTGCTTTATCACAATCGGGTATCGGGACAACCTTAAACCTTCTTGTATTGACACTATTCACAACCTCCGATCGCCGATAGCGATATCGCATCGCGTCGGGGTATGACCTGAGCGCCCTTTTATTGTGCATTGGATATTGCCGATCCCCGATTGCGATATCGCATCGCATCGGGGTGGAGAGCTTTGGGCGCATCAAGAATGTTTTATAGAATATCGCCGAACGCCGATCGCCGATAGCATATCGCATCGGAACAAATGGCACGGGGTGCTTTATGATGTGCATGGAGTTTTGCCGATAGCCGATAGCGATATCGCATCGGCGGGATCCCATATGTCACGTATTTGCGTCTTCTATGTCATTGCGATATGCGATCTTGCGATCGCTTTATCGCAATGATAAAAGATTGTTATTTTTGATTCAATATGGGTTTTTTCAAAAGGTTTTATATAATGCCTTGATTTGGTTTGCGGACCTTTTACAAGTAATGCAATATTGATACCAATTGACTTCTAAAGGGACCCATTTCACATAATAATTTTGTAAATAAAATGTTATGAAATGGGGGGTTGTTGTGGAGCACAACAGGACATTAATGTATTCCCATTGTTTGTTAGCATGAGGACTTGCCATTAAGGCATGCAAGCCTCAAGGTGTTTTTACAAAGAACTTAGACTCAAAGGACTATGGACTCAATAATTTGCATTGAAGCAGGGCTTATTTGCGGAATGAAAATGACAAGGAATGGAAGATGAAAATGGAAAATGGCAATGGAAAGTAGAAATGGCAATGGGCAATAAGCATGTGAATGAGCCTCTTGCTTTTATTTGTGGGTTATGAATGGACAAAAAGAGATGGAAAGTGTATGTGAACGTAAATGGAAAATATGGAGTAAAATGAGATGAATGATTTATTATGAAGTATGGATGTGATGGAGACAATAGTATCTGAAAGTTTTTCAAGTGTTTGGATCTGATTTTGCATTAGCATATTTCCTCTTTGTTGCTGATCATCCTTTTATGAAACAAATTGGTCTCTTAGAGAGACACCATTCTCTTGTAGTCATTTGTCCTTCCTCTTGGAACCTGTGAAAAAAACTAATACTTCTTCTGCAATGGAATGTAAGATTATCAAATGAGAGAGGTGATCAATCTCTCTAGTTATGATATTTACACACAAAACAAAGAATTTGTATTAATGAAACAAGTTCTCAAAGGAAAAATCAAAAGAATTTATACCTGCTTTGGAATTGGTGCCCCAAGTTGAATGTTGCTTCCTTTCAGCAATTTATTTCATTATTTGTCATTTCAAACTCTAATGATGGATTTCTCATTGTGTAGATCTTGTTGAGATCTTTCCAACGGTACTTGAATCATCAAAAATCTGATTTTGGATGAGAAAGATAGGCTGATTTGAACAATGAGGTTTTTCTGGCTGCGGAATTGGACTTTAGCTGCAGAATGTGCACGGTTCTGTAGCTAAAAATCTTGGATACAAATTTAGCCATTCATCTTTCATCATCAGTCCAAAGTTAATCAATACCTTCGGAAAAGTGAAAAAATAACTTATTCATTTCATTGATTCAAAATTATTATTTTTTTCTTGACATGAAGCGACTTAGTGTGGCGACTCAGTGTGGCGACTTAGTAATAACACACAACTTGACTTCCCTTTGACCGGGGTCTTTTTCATTGAATCTGATCAAATGAATAGGACATCATCCATGTACTGACGTTCCCCCAGCTACCCATGTGGCTTGTTTTGCTTGATGACACCTGCAACCTAGAGTTTAACAAAACAGCTGCGGAAAGTTGAACCAGCTGCAGAAAATGGCTGAAACAGTCAACCATCAGTTTTGATTTTGTTATTTTTTTTTTATTATCTGCATGTAGGAACTTTGTGAATGGAGCAAAATAGTTTTAGTGATGGACTTATAGTTTGATAAACAACCTATAACCATGACCATAACCATTTGGCCCTTCCATAAACTTAGGCCCTTCCGGTTCTGCCCTTAATAACCGACCCATCCTTCCTTCTGTTTAAAATTTGTCTGCGTGTGAGGGTTTAACAGAGGTAAGATGGCTGGGTTACGGGGTTTATGGAGAAGACAACAGTGACTGAAAATGTAAATCGGATAATAGGTAGCGGGAGTGAACAAGATTCAGGGACTGTCAGCGGAAAACAGAAGACAGGCAGCCGAGGTGCATTCACGAAATGGAGCGGAGACTGATATGAACAAAGTGGAAATGCAACTGTGCTTCAATAGAACAGTGGAGATATGAAGTGAACCCGACAGAACTTTAAACTAAACGGCTGCGGAGGAGATGTAAACACGTTTATGAAATGGTTGCGGAAATTATGCGGTGGAGAGGAGCCGTAATGAAATCGGTCACTTCCCATGATTACAGGTGGAGTGTGAAAGTGCAGTCGAATACGAGTTAAACCCGAGGATTAATCATGAGGCCGTTATGCATTAAAATCAAGATTGAATTCTACTCCATGCCACGTCTATCAATCGGCTGTGAAGAGCCGTATCTAACCAGATCACGTAATGGAGAGCCGTCTTAAATTGGAACTGTTGTTAACATGCGTTAATGAATTGAAAACGGGTGGCATTAAGAGCAGAAGATGTGGTGGCAAACGGTGGAAGATGTGGTACAGGTAGAGTAGGTGCCAGCACAGAACCGAATGAAATCACAATCTGTTCATCTAATTTGAAAATCCGTTTTTTTACACGCGGCAAGCAAAAATTAGCTCCAAAGAATCGAGGATTTCTCCCAAACCGCCACAAATTTCTTAAAAAAGTTTATCGGTTATCTAATTGACCCTACTGGCGAAAAAACCCATGTTTTCTTTTTTTCAAATTCACCTCCGTCTAGCCAAATCGTGCTCTCAAAGTTTGATTTTTTTTTGTTGTTTACGTTTTTCTGAGTTGCTACATTCGGCTGTGAAATTGATTTTGAAAAAAAATTTAGATGCGATCACAGCATAGAAAGATGTAACCATTATTCAGTATCTTCTTCGATTTCTTCTGCAAAAATTTGCCTTCTTGCTCTTCCTTCAGTGCAACCTGAAGACCTGTCATTAGCGTGCAGTTCCCTGTGACCTTTAGAGCTTAAATTAGACAACGACATATTGCAAAGACGTCTCACAAATTCTATCATCTTCGCATATTCATTATTCTTTCCAAAAACAACTTTGTTTGCCCTTATTTAAATAGCCCATGTTCTCTAGAATTTAAACTTCACCATTTGCAATTTCGGATTTGGTTGCTTGCAAGATCTCTTCAACATATGAAGGTTGTGGCTGCCAGCACTTTGTCTCGACTTCAAAGTCATGGATTTTGTTTGGGATCAAATTTTGCGATTAGACTATGTAAGCTTCCAATGCATATTCCACCATCGTTATGATATAAACTCACTTCTAAATGCATTTTTTTTAATGATTGTGCAAGTTTGTTTCAGGCCAAAGCTTGAACAGGGATGCAGATTTCTATTGAAGCCACAATGAAAACTAGGAATGGAGATAGCTATATAAGCTCTTTTTTTTTTCTTTTTCTTTTTCTTTTTTTTTTTTTTTTTTTTTTTTTAATCTGAGCTGGGTGACTAGGCTAGGGTCCATGTCAAGACAATTCCGGAGATGCCCATGTGGTTGATTTCTTCATTGGACGCTTGTAACCTACTAAACCTTGAAACAGCTGCGGAATCACGGCACTTTCTGCAACTAAGTTGCAAAACCTTATTAAAACAGGATACAGTGTTTTGAGGACCACTACAAACCATAACTAGTCAATTTTGGACAATTTGAACCTATCAAAACAGTTGAGTTCCATTTTTTTTTTGAATCAAATGAAATGATGAAGTTTTTTTTTTTTTTTTAACAATTCTTTTTCTGATCCTCCAGATCACACAAAGTGCAGGAGGAGAGCATACTCAATAATTATTATTTTTTTATTTTACTTAACAATCCTTTTTCTGATCCTCCAAATCACACGAAGTGCAGGAGGAGAGCATACTCAAGAATTATTAAAAAAAATTTAGATGTAAGAAATAAGGTCTCCTAATTACACTTCCTCGGCAACGGCGCCAAAATGTCTAGTCAATTTAACGTCTTAAATTGTCTACATAAATTATCAATCCGGGTATCATAAACTGATGAAGTGTGGTGCACCATATGTGCTTAGTTAACCTTTTTCTTACTTCGTTGTTTATAGATTTTATTTTTTTTTGGGGTTTTGGTTTTGTTGGTTTCTTAAAGTGTCTAATGCAAATGGAAATCCTATTCTAAGGTCTTAAGAATACTTTTAAAGGACAAGTATGGATGTAGATTTCAAGACAAAGTCTATGTCCCTAATGGTAACTTCCAAAACTTAGCAGTTCAAAAGATCTTAAAACATGTTATTGATGGAATTAGTACTTAAACAAAAGTGTAAATATGCAGCTACTTCAATCAAAATAGAATGCAACAACCAAACAATGAGCTAGTGCCTATGAAACCCAGTATCCTTGCTGCTGTATAAAAAGAAAACTGAACTTAAATCAATTCAAAAACTGTAAGCAAAGTAAACTAAATCATATTACATCAACTCATATTCTGACCTCTCACCATTCGACTCGCTCTGGCTATAGGAGGTAACTGAAAATGACATGAGCAATTCAATAACTAACTTGCAGAAAAATAAACTAATATCAAACTACGCATTCATACTTCAATCCCTCACCATTTGAGTCGCTCTGGCTATAGGAGGTAACTGAAAATGACATGAGCAGTCTAATATCTATCTTGCAGAAAAGTAAATGAACAAAACAAAACTGAAAGAAATAAATAGTGCTGGAATTAGAACTAAGAAAATAAATCAGCAGAAGGACAAGATAATTCCATCATGTCATTAGTCATTAAAAAGCTATGTGAATTACTAATCTACAATCAACTGGTTGAACACACTTGCATGAATTAAAATTGCATGAATGAAAAATCTAATCTATCAAACTTGAAAGCAATCAAATGACATAATGAAATCAAAGCAAAATTTACAAAATGAAATCTACTCTACCTTACATTCTAATATGCTCCATGACATCTACTTCACATCTCCTTCCATGTTGAGAACATCAAAGCTTTATTCAAATTCTTCAAAATCACAAAGTACAACAAAGTTCTCCAAAGCTTTCAAAAGCCATCAAGGAAGAACTACAAACTCCAAGCTAAAGAACTCACAAGCTAAAAGACTAACAAATGAAGGAGAGAGATCTCCTATTTATACAAAAAGATGAGAATCAATCTCATTAATGAGAGTCCATGAATCTCTCCCTCTACCTCTAGAGTCCTAATCAAAATAGGAACTGATAAGACACATGTCTTCTTAGAGTTACAATACAATTAGGAGATGTGACACATATCCTCATGATCCCATGATTCTTTCCACTCAAATTCGAATTTGGCCTTAGAGTGCCACATAAGGGTCTTCTAGAAGCCTCCTTTCAACCTACACATGTCAACAATCTCAACCCATTTGTTAGGTATAAGCATATGCACATTATTTTCTAATTTTTAACCACAAATTCACTTAAAAGGCTTAGAATTAATAAAGATTGGAAAAACATAAATGTAGCCCAATGATAATGAATGTGGTGACATAGTAGTGAAATAGAGGTGAAATGGAGGTGATATAATGGACATAATAGTGAAAGTGTAATGGAAATGAATGACATTTTCAAGACTCAACACCTCTTCAGGCAAATCATCCAAGTTTGTGGAACTTAAAATTACCTTTGGTCTCCCTATGACAGCAAAATTCATTTCTTCACCTTTTTCAACCTCTTGTAACAGCTCCTTCCCACTCATCAGCATAACACTACTTCCAAGTGTTCCTTTGTCAGCGTCGTCCTTCAATGGCAGCAATGTATGTTTCGTTCCATCGTTCTCTAGAGTATAAGTGTTTCTCCTCCATCATGAATAGCTTTCCGATCAAATTGCCACGGTCTTCACAGTAATACATGGCATACATCCATGGGCATTACATCACATAATATCACATCTTTATACATACTAATTTGTATCTCAACCTTGCATTGTTCTGTCACAATAATCTGATGTCCCTTCTGTAACCATGACACTCTATAAGGAGTAGGGTGTATTGTCTTTACTAATCCGAGCTTGTCCACCATCTCTGTAGAAACAAGGTTGTCAGTGCTTCCACTATCAATTATTACTTTACAACACTTACCTTTTGATTTACAGGTAGTTCTAAATAAATTCTTCCTTTGTGTTGGTTCTTCAATCTCCTTCTCTGTCTTAAGCAAAGTCCTTCTCAATAACAGGGATTCTCCTACTTCAGGGGATTCTTCCTTTTCCATAAGTCGAGGTGGTTCTAGCTTTGCCTCAGCCACATTCACATTCCTCTGACTTGCTGGTTTATTATGAGGACAGTCCCACGACACATGTCCCCATTCTCCACATGTATAACACCGAACATCTCTTCCTCGGCCTCTTCCTCTGGGCGCAAATCTTCCTCTGTTAAATTCTCCCCTCTGTGGTGGTCTGCTACTTGAACTGCTTGCTTCATGCTGATGTTGTTGTCCCCTTGGTCTGGTAGTTCCTCTACCTCTTACTGAGCTTCTTCCTCTATTCCTCTAATTCTATTTTCTCAACATCTTCTCTTCTACCTTCAAACCTGCTTGTTAGGCATCTTCAATAGTCTTCAAACTCAACAAGCTGATCTCATCCTGGATGTCATACGTTAAGCCATTGATATATCTAGCTACCTTCTCCATGTCATCTTCTGCATGTCCTGCTCTAATACTCAATCTATAAAATTCTTCTGTGTATTCCTTAAATAACATTCATTTTTGCCTTAAATATTGCAATTGTTTGAAAAGATTTAATTGATAATCTTTAGGCATAAATTTGGCTTTCATTTTACTCACCATTTTGTCCCATTGCTTGATCTTGGACTTTCCTTTCCTCGTTCTGGATGTCTGTAGCTAAGTTGCATGACCCTTCAATCTGGTAACTGCAAATTTCACCTTCTTTTTGTCGTCAGCTTCCTCTTCATAGTCAAAATATTTGTCCAATGAATTAATTCAATCCATTAGCTCTTCTGCATTGAGACTCCCTTCATACGTAGGAATTTCCATCTTTGGTTTTCCTCCTATTTTCGCCAACATCTTGATAACTCTGGTAGTTTCAGTTTCCTCCTCTTCTTCTTCCTCAGACGATTCTTCTTTAGTACTGTCAGCTCCTTCGTCAGGTGTTCTTCTCTTAGCAGTCTCAATTGTTTCCATTCTCGTACATAAACTCCAGATCTCTTATAGTAGAACTGCATTTGCTTCAGGTCTTCCTTGACCAATGCCAACTCCTCTCCTTGATGGCATTTTTGCTGCAATCAACCTTAATTTCTACTATGATACCACAAATGACACAGACGGAAACAGTGGGTTAATAAACCTCAACAATCACCCCGCGGTTTCCCTTTTCTTTACAACTCTGCCTTTTTTCCTTATAACTGGAATGCCTTTGGAACAAGGCCAAAACAATGCATTTTCCCTTTTTAAATAGAAGTGTTTGCGATTCACTGAAGATCGCAATCTAAATGAACCGATGGTCCAAATTAAATCGCATCATCGCAAGTCGCAAGTTGCAAATCGTCGATGTATGCTCTCCCTTTTAAAAAGTCTCAATGCGATTTATCGCACCGATCACTGTCGGCAATCGCTGCTTCCCCCAACTTAAGGCCTTATCGCCCCACTTAAATGTTTCGATGTGATATGTCGGCAATCGCTAATCGCAACTCGTGAAGACTTGGGATCCACCTTCCTCTTAAACAAACTTGCGATGTGATTGAGATCCATGGACCTGATAAAGTTAAAAGCCTCCGTCTATAATATTTCAAGTCCGGATTTCGGATCCGCTAAGTGTTTTGCCCTAATTCTTAGTGTAAATTGGATTTTCGCTTGCAAGACCAAAACCATGTCAATTAACTTTGCCATCCGATATCAGTGATCCAACGGCTGGGATTTAAAGTGGCAGCAACCAATGTTATTTATATAAAAGGCCTCTGTCTTCTATTAATCCGGCGATTTATACCGTGAAACATAAACAAGCAAAGGGATGATCAACTTTGTCCCGAATACAAAGAACGAAAGCAAAATGGGAATTTCTACAGGCTAGATGTATGATCACACATGACATCAATTTATCAATATAAAAGAGTTACAGAGTCTCGGCCTTGGCCCGATTACAACATATGAAAAGATCTTTGTTTCAACAGAATCCGCACACACTAATTCTTTCTCTCACACACTCAATCCTCTCCCTCTCATTACATTTTTCCCTTCCTTTTATCAATCGAAGATTACTCTAACTGTGCTTAACAACTCAATCTCTATTTTTAATCAATCTAACAACAAATCTCTAATTCCTAGCTCTACCACACACCTATGCTAACAACTTATCTTTGAACCTAAAATAAGACAATTTCTAACTATTACAATAATGAAATACAACTCATTTCTTGAGAGATCCAACCCTCTCAGTAAAACTAACTTTTGACCAATCAGGTCAATGAAATTCAACTTGTTTAGCCACAACATGTAAACAAACTTTCACATTGCTAGCTAAGTTCGGATGATCCTCCATCGTGATCTCTAGTTATGAGAATTAAAGATTAAAAATACATTATATTTAAGTAAGTAGATGGAAAAAGAATGCTTAAAGGTTAGCTCAATTGGTTGAGATCCCATTGCTAAAGTACATTTCCACTAGGAGGTCACGGGTTCAATTTTCCTCGACACCCTCAGGGTTAGGCTCTGCTAGTTTGGTCGGTAGGATGTGATCCCTTCAGGCTGATCTACCCAGATTTTCCTCATGGAAAAAAAAATGGAAAAAGAACTGATTGTATTAATCTGTGGGAAAATAAATCCTTTCTGACGAAATAAACAATCAAAGACAAAATTCAGGAAATAAAATAATGGCTATACTATTGATAATGGTGCCATAAATGACGAGCCTTTCAATTACCTTTCTAATTATTCAAAAAGACAACCAAAAGAATGTACATTTAATTTTCAATCCAAGGTTCATATAGAAGTTGAGAACTGTCATGCACCATCTATGTTAGTACAATATGAAGTTGTAGTAATCTAAATGAGTGTCACATACAAGATATTGGGATGCTTTCACAAGTCACTAGGAGAAATCTACTTTCAATCTAATCCACGTCTTGCAGGAATGTAAGGAGCACACTTTAAAGAAAGTAAATGTCACACTTGCAGGAAAGTAAATATCACGTGCAGAAAATAAATCATGCAGCTACAACAACTTATTTAGTGTTAAAATTATCTTAGTTGTTGTAATGGAAATGCAATTGCATGTGATAAAAGAGCAATAACACACAAACCATCAATCCATACTTTATTCATAAAGGAAATATGGTTATAAATCGAATGTTGTAAACAAAACCAAATTGAAAACAGAGTAACTGTAATCTCGAAACAAAAAACATAGTTTTCTAGTGTCAACACATAATTGTATAAATGACCTATGTCACGAATTGCTATGTAAATCCCATGACAACGATTAGTTCATAATTAATATTAATGTTAATGATTAATTGTAGCAATAAACCTGTGCTATATAGTTGAAATGGTATGAATTATCAGAATTGCAACAATAAACCTACAATGCAAAGTTCCAACATATGAATATCAACATTATAACGATTGAACTTCAAAGTTGCAGCAAAGGAAATATCAAGTTATATAATAATTGAAATTTAAAGTTGTGGTAAAGGAAATACCAAAGCTACAAGTAAGTAATAATTAAACTAATTACTGGAAATAAAGGAAATATATAAAAATATACTACATCTACTCCATAAAGTATAAACAATACCTCGCTAAGGAGGGGGGCCTACCTCCTTGGAAGAGTCACTATTTTAAAAAAGAAATAAGATGTTATATACTCAACACATTGTTCATTGAACCATAATGAAAAGGAATCTTATAATGAAGGAAACTAGAAATACAATAAATAACTTAGTTTTATTCTAATAAACCATCTAGTTAGCTTGTTAACTACCCAGCTCAAGGAGAGCAACACTTTTTATACATAATGTTCTTTATCTAAATTAATCAAAGGAGTTGGTGAGTAGCCATGAGAATCAAGTTGTTCCATCATATTACATCAAATTTCCAAAATATAGAAGAAAAAATAAAGCACATGCTGACTTAATCAATTGTATGACAAATGGCAACTGATTAATCCATTCCCTTCTAAGCATCTATTCTCCTTTATCATTTTTCTTGTGTGAGGAGATTGGTCATTTGACTTCCTACTTAATTCATAGATGACAATTTTTAAGTTGATTGTTGTGCTATTACAGTTGGAGCAAAATTACAATGCCCTTCCTTAGAGTTGCAACAACTATCTTGAGTGAGTTGTAGCAATAGCCATGTGGTATTTGTTGTAGCAATAATGAAAGTCACAACAAGCAAGAGTTGTAGCATCGAAGAGGTGAGAGTCACAGCGATGGGGAGTTGCATTAACGATGAAAATAACCTAGAGTTGTAGCACGAATGGAAAATTGTAGCAACCATACTCAAGCATAGAGTTTTTGTAACTCATATTTACGAATTGTAAGACCTATGTCCTCATGGAGAGTTGCAGAAATTGTTGAGAGAGTTGTAGTGCCTGCACTTGGAAGGTACATGCATACTTGTTCCTTTATACCACTATTAGCACATAAGGGTAATAATATACTAAAAATGCAGAGGAATATGTATTAAAATGGAATATTAAGGGGATAATTATATCTTGACCAAAAATGAATTATTGTGGATGAAAATGGTACCAAGATGAGATGGAAATGGAAACAAGTATGCAAGAATGTATTGTGTGGGTGTTAAAAATATGTCAATTTGAGCACTTGTCACTTGCCACGCATTGGTATTAATACTCCGCAAACCCTCAAGATATAAGGATATATAAAAAATAAAAAGGTAACAATATTGATTGATTCATGTAGTATCCATAATTCCATCAAATACAAATTAGCAAAACTTCTTAATTTCTTTGCCAACACAATAATTTCAATTCATGATTGTAGATGGAGGTACCAAAAAAAAATTAGGGAATTTCCATAGTACTAAGTTGAATATGGGGGAGTATATGTTGGATACTCCCATGATTGCAATAGAAATGGGTGGTGTTGATGTTGTGTTAGAGTTCCAATCGTTACAATAATTTGGAATAGTGGCCCTTAATTTTCAAGAACCTTTAGTAAGATTTTCCTCAGAAAGAAATAAAATTAATCTTAGAGGTATCCAAGCAAAACCAAATGAAGTGATAACCTCTAATAAGATGATAAAGTTGATTAAAAATGGACATGAAGGTGTAAATGTGAAATTGTGTTCATTAGATGTTCAGACATCTATATCCTCTACTGCATTAGGTCTCCAAAAAACTATCAACAACCATTGCAAGGAATTTAGAGGGATGCCTAACGGTCTTCCTCCTATTCGAGATCATGACCATGTTACTCATTTACAATCTGAAAGTGTACCATCTAACATTGGGCCTTACATGTATCCATATGCACAGAAGAGTGATATTGAGCACATGTTTCAAAAAATGTTAGAGGTTGGCATTATTCAACCTAACCATAGTGCTTTATCTTAACCAATGGTGATGTTTATTAAAAAGGATGGTTTGTGGTGTACGTTTCCAGATCATAGATATCTAAACAATATGAAACTCAAAGATAAGTTTCATATTACTATCATTGATGAATTATTACATGAATTGCATGGAGCACTTTTATTTACTAAGTTGGATCTCTATTAAGGATATCATCAAATTAGAACGAGAAAATAAGGCATTCCCAAAAGATCCTTTATAACACTTGAAGGCCATTATGAGATTTTGATTATGCCATTTTGAATTACAAATGCACCTTCAACATTTCAAATCTTGATGAATTCTATTTTCAAACCCTTAGAAAATTTGTGTTAGTAATTTTTGACATATTAATATATGACAAATGCTGGGAAGAGCATGCACAACATGTTGACAAGGTCTTAACATTATTGAAAGAGAAACAAATATATGGAAATCCTTCCAAGTATTCCTTTGGGGTTCAAGAAATGGAATATTTGGATTGTTGTATCATATGAGGGTATCGAAGTGGATCCTAACAAAATCAAATCTACGAGGGAATGGTCAATCCCAAATACCTTGAATAAACTCAAAGGGTTCTTAGGATTGCTCAGATATTACCGCAAGTTTGTTAATATTTATGGTCAAATAGTAGCACCTCTAATAGAATAATTGGAGAAGGAAGCATTTTCTTGGAGTAAAGAAGCAATCAAATCCTTTGAAAAACTTAAATATGCTATATGTACAACTCCCATCCTGTCAACACTTGATTTCACAAAAGCCTTCATTATGGAGTGTGATGCATCGGGCCATGACATTGGTGCAATTTTGATGCAAGAAGTTAGGTCCCTTAGCTTTGAAAGTAGTGAATTTAAAGGAAACAAATTACAAATGAAAAAGAAATGTTTGCCACACTACAATAAATTAAGAAATAGTGTTTGTTATCACTCAGGTTGTCCCTTGGCTCCTTAAGGGATACGGCCAAGGTAACCACAAACCAATCTTTGGATTGCAGGCCCTAGCCTACCTGCAATCAGAGAGGGCTCTCTCTTTATAATTTAGCTTTGTTCAAGGTTGATTTTAGGCTAGATATGATGCTCTTGGGTTTTGTTTAAGTTTTGGTAGGAAGGATGATGCTTTCAAGCAGAGTTGGGATGCATAGTGTGAGAAGTTCAAACCATTGGGCATGGAGTCAAGGATAAGGGTTGCTGGTGTGTTTTCTTGGTCACAAGAGGAATACAAAGCAGGATAGCTACACATGGAACAATATCAATGCTTGAAAGAAGATTGAATGAAGGTCAGAGATGAAAGGCAACTGAGAATCTTTCATCAGCTAACAGAAGGAGGGCGAATGAACTTTATCTAGGAGCAGTCAAGGATTCCTAAACAATCATTCATGAATGAGAGAAACAGTGTAAACATGATCATTTAAGTATGCATATTCATAACTATTTCTGAGGAAAACATGTAAAAATAACATAAATTGAGCATAGAGTGTTGCTAAGCAAAGTCTAAGCTATTCTTTCTTCCTGCTATATAGATGGTGACACAATGGTGGCATAAACACATATAAACTGTAAACAAAGGTAAGAAATACTTATTGGGCCATGTAGAAGCATAAGAATTCCATAGTTCACTCTTCAGCCTCTAAAAACACAACAAACAGTTCATCCTTCAAGCATTCCAGCAATCTTTGATTATAGAGGCTCTCAAAGAATACAGCGCAAGTCTGGAGAGGAGTTATCAACCAACCAACCCTTTAAACAATGAACAGGGTGGTTTATATAGAGAAAATATTCACAAAATATCTACAATCAGCAAATCTTAAACAGATCTGAGGGAATAAGTGTCTTTAATCTAACTTATCCTGAAATAAATGCATAAAAGATCTATCTAACTACTGCGCTGGGGCAGCTGCCTCAAAAATGAGTTAATATGATGTCCTTTGAGCTCTGTGCTGTTCATTTGGCCATAACTGTGCTTTGGTTTCTGCAGCGCTGCCCTTAGGTGGCCTTATGTGCATTAACTTTGATCTGGTGAGCTTTAATGGCTTTAAATTCCATCACTGATATTCTTTGACTTTGCTAGTGTAGGAATTTACAGGGTAAGTTCCTCAGACAGAACACCAAAAGGACACCGCTCACAACCAGATCGCAGATCAATACACCAGTATTTTGACGTGGTTAAAACCCTCAAAGAGGGAAACAATCCACGGCCTGAGCCAACGCGGCCACTTCAGGCAATTTATTAATAAAAGAATGAAAATTTACATATGTTTCTCTCATGCACGGATTCACCTAAAAATGACCCTCCATGCGCTTTAAATAGAATTCATGGACCAATCGGGTGTCAAGCCACGGATCAAGTGTCGGTAATACCAAGGAGAGAATGAACCGTCGGATCACTACATATCGTGACCGTCGGATTGTAAGTTACAAAATGTACAACGGTAAAGACACACACTTTACCTAACTCTATACTAGACCAAGTTGTACTTAACTATTTCCTATGTGTCGGAATATCCTAACATCCCCCCTTAAGAACAACTTGGGATAGGATTGAAGGATTTACAAATATGACACAATAGGAGAAGGAAGGAGGCACTAGAGCCTATTCCTGAACTCCAACCATAAATCGAAGTTTAGTGAACTTCGCCTCTGTGAGAGCCTTTGTGAAGATGTCTGCAACTTGATCATCTGTTGAACAATATTGCACCTCAAGAACATGGTCGTGAATGAGCTTTCTGATGAAGTGCATGTGCAGTTCAATGTGTTTGCTGCGCTGATGTTGGACTGGATCTTTGCATAGCTGAATGGCACTTTGATTATCACACCAAAGTGTAGTCGGATGCTGCTGCGCAAAGCCAAACTCTGATAGGATCTGACGAAGCCACAAGGCTTCCTTACTAGCTTCTACGGCACCACGATACTCTGCTTCTGCTGATGAAAGAGAAATGGCACCTTATTTCTTGCAAGCCCATGTAATAGGTCCTGAACCAAGAGTGAACACATAACCGGCAGTAGACTTCCAATCATCAGGGTCACCAGCCCAATCGGAATCAGTGAAACCAACCAATAGAGGAGATGCTTCGGCACTGTAATGAATCCAAAACTGAATTGTACCTCGAACATAACGAAGTATTCTTTTAGCTGCTTTCCAATGACTTTCACGGGGGTTTTACATGAACCGAGCAACAAGGCCAACAGCAAAGGAAAGGTCAGGACGAGTATGGGTTAGATACAAAAGTTTTCCTACAAGTTGACGGTATAAGGTAGCATCAACTTCAGGAGAAGTACAAGTGACTGAAAGTTTGACTCCAAACTGAAAGGGAGAAGGGGTCGGCTTACAGTCTTCCATGTGAAAATGACGTAGAATATCACAAGCATACTTGGACTGGGAAAGGGAAATACCCTCCTTGGATTGCAAGACTTGAAGACCGAGAAAATAGTGTAAGTGTCCTAAGTCTGTCATTTCAAATTTCCTTTTAAGGCTAGACTTCACATGGTTTATAAGGTTTGGATCACTACCAGTAAGGATAAGATCATCAACATAAAGAACAAGGATGATAAGGGAGTTGCCCACTTTCTTGGTGTAGACAGTATTGTCAGAATGACACCTAGAAAAGCCAGATTCTAAAAGAAAGCTATCCATTTTGGCATACCAAGCCCGAGGAGCTTGCTTGAGACCATAAAGGGATTTCTTAAGTCAACATACAAGGCTGGAGTCTGTTTGTATGAAGCCAATGGGTTGTTCCATATAGATTTCTTCATGCAATTCCCCATGCAAGAAGGCAGATTTAACATCCATCTGATGGACTTCCCATTTGAAAGAGGCAGCAAGGGAAAGAATAAGGCGAATAGAGTTCATTTTGGCAACAGGGGAGAAGGTTTCAGTGTAGTCAATGCCTTCAACCTGTGAAAAACCCTTAGCAACAAGATGAGCTTTATGTTTATCAACTTTCCCATCTGGTCCATACTTGGTTCTGTAAACCCATTTGCATCTAACAAGTTTTCGTCCCTTTGGTAGAGGAGCAAGATCCCATGTATCATTTGCCAACAATGAATGATATTCTTCATTCATAGCTGCTTCCCAATCTGGATGGCCTGAAGCTTCTGCAAAGGTGTCAGGATCTGCTTCAATATTAAAGTTTTCCACTGATATTCTTTAATCTGATACTCTTTGCCGCAACTCTGATACACTTTAACTGTCAAATCGCCCCTTTTCTGCCACTTTATGGCAAAAAATAGTTGTGGTGGCACCTCTGTGGGCTTTGGATGAGTATCGGCGCTTGGCCGATCAAAATATTGCCAAAACTGAAGAAATATTGCAAAAAAGAGGAGGAATGGACGTTGATGGCCTGCTGAGGAAAAAACCCTGCTGTTTAGAGCCAATCTGTGGTGGAGCGATCCAAAATTGATGCAGAATGATCAAGCTTCCCTTGGAGAAGGAGCGCGCGCGGGCGCCGAACAAAAATCACGGAGAAATGCCTTTTTCCCTATATAAAGCGAAAAATCACTTTACACAGAAAAATCGATGAAAAATGGAGCGGGAGCGACACTGTAGCGGAAATTAAATCCGGGCCGTTGGATCTAGCGCGGGCAGATCCAACGGCTGCGATCAAATCGCAATATCGCAATCGGCCGATCCCAAACCACAATGCCTCCGATGTGCGATGAACCCCGCGGACCCGACGCGCTATAGGCTCTCTTTTTATGGATATCGGGTCCGGCCCATCGGCGGTCCCTTATCGGCGGGTTTATAATGAAATGGGTCTGCGGACCCGACACTCATTAAACTCCACTCTATAGTATTTCGGCTCCGGAATATCGGAGCCCTTAGCCGTGCAAAAGGCTCCTTTCGGACCCGATACTTTTATATGCTGCACTCTATAACACTTCGGCTCCGGAATAAGCGATGCTATATATGGGGCCGCGACTTAATGAAGACCGTTGATCTGAGGGCCCGAATGGGCGGCTGCGATTAAATCGTTGTTTCGCTACTGGCAGGGACATGGGGGCATATATATATGGGGCCAACACTGCTGCTACTTCCGACAGCGATATCGCGTCGGGGGGGGAATGAATCGGAGGAGGGTTTATATGCATTACAAGGGGTTTTTAAAGCATCGGAAGGGTTTTCATGCCTTGAAAAAGGTTTAATGAAATCAGAGGAAGGTTGTTAATGCATCGGAAGGGGTCCGAAGCATGGAAAATGGTTAAAGAGGCAAAATGAGGGTTCTTACTAAGTTTCAAATAAACTTAGTAATTCCCAAGGCATATTTATGGTTATATTTCAACCAAAGGGAGGGGATATGTATATAAGGGGGATATTTAACATATTTTTAATAGGGGAAGGGGAAATAAGAAGGGATTTATATAATAGAGTTAGGAATTAATATGGACTTTGTGAAGAAAGCGCTAAGTATAGAAATCTTAGGCTACAAAAGGGGAAATAGAACTTGTAGAATGAATAAGAGCACTCCTAAGCGAAGTAGACCTTTACTTAGGCAAATGATATGAAAAATGATGAAATTAAGAAATGTCAAGCAGATCTTGACCTCTTTAGGGGAAGTTAGTGAATGATTTTGGGGGAAAAGGAAGAAGGGGAAGTTAGACATGCCTCGCTTGAGCTGCCCCAAGGGAAAATTGCCTTGCACTTGTGATCTGAAGTAAAATAACACTTTGAAATACAAAATTGATCACACTTATTCACTCTGCAATCTCAAAAACTACCTACCCAGCCTACTTAGCCTAACATTTTTTCTTCTTTTTGTTTGGGTGCACTTAGACTAGCAAACCCAGCTTTTCAACTTTTCTTTTTGCTATCCTCCTATCTAAATCGATCCTTATGCCTTCCGGGGCTCAGATTAAGCTGTTGAGCACCCTTGTTTCTCTACCTATCTAATGATCTGCCAAGATTAAACAGTTTGGACAGATATTTATTCTCTATCTCTACAACAAGCAATTTAAACCTAGGGAAGCCAAGATTAAGCTGTTTGGCCTTCCCTTAACTGTGAAACTCTCCAAAAATGGAATAGTTCTTCAAAAATGGAATATAGTAGTGGCATTTGAGCTAGCACACTTTCCTGGCCTTTTGATTGGGGTTCATTTCATTTATTTTTCTCTTTGGCCAATTCTTCTTTTTACCCTTTGATTTTTCTTTTAGGGCACACCCTCTTTACATTTTTTAAATTTTCCGAGTTTTCTTGGAAATATGGAACCTTTGCAGCATGGAAAGAATGACATATTTGGCATGTAAATAGTCAATCATGAAATATGAAACCTATTGCAATAGGAGGCTAACAGTGTTCATACCTAATAGGAAGACACTTAAAAGTAAAATCATATCATGATGGTTTGAAGTACTTCTTGGAATAAAGAATATCTTCAGAAGAGAATCAAAAATGACTTACAAAGATGTTGGGTTATGACTTTTAAATTATCTATAAAAGAGGAAAACAAAATATTGTGGTAGATGAACTCTCAAGGAAAGAGGAAGAAACAAATGGTTTAGTATGTGTTATTACATTCGACAATATGACTAGGTGGAAGAAGCAAGGATAGAATGGAAGCAAGATTAGAAGGTATGCAATATCATTCAACAAATACAAGAGGACGTTCAAGTAGTAGAAAAATTCATGTAAGTATTATTTTTCATGGTATCAAGATCGCTATACTTGTGTAAGAATTCTCAACTCAAATAGAAGGTCCTTTCGAAATTGCACACTTCTCTAGTAGAAGGAAATTTATGGCTCTTAAATACATACCATAGTACCAAGAAAGATGTTTTTTGGGAAGGTCTTAAAGCATGTGCAAAAGTTTGTGGCTAAATGTATGGTATGGAAACAAAATAAGGGAGAGAGAGTCAAGACTCTAAGGCTCCTTTAGTCATTAGCCATACCAAGCTAGTGTTGGGAAGAAGCTTCAATGGGTTTTATTATAGGTTTACCCAAATCTAAAGGAAAGAGTGTCATTACGATAGTGATAGATCAAACTACAAAGTGCTCCCATTTTTTCTCCTTCTCATCCTTTTAAGGAAAGTACAGTGGTCAAAGAATTCATGGAAATAATCAAAAAGCTACATGGAATACCAAAGATAATTGTAAGTGACAAAGATTCATTTTTTACTAAAAAAATAGATGTAATTTTTTTCCTATTTATGTATTCAATTGTCTCACGGCTCATCTTATCATCCTCAATCTGATGGGGAAATTGAGATTGTGAATAAATGTTTATAAGGTGTTGATACACCAAAATGAACATTGAACATTATAAGGGAGACCACCAAGTCGAGAACTTAAAGCAGCTTCTTTTCCATTTGGAATGGTGATTCCAACTAGTTAAACTAGGTCCAGTTACCTTCTCTCTATCTTTGTTGGCTTAAATTATGTCTTTTACTTACCAATAGAGGAGAGACATCATATCAAATCTCTTGTTGAGCTCAAGCAAGGAAGTGATCTTTAGGCTAATCTAGGGCTCAATCAAGCCACAAATAAATTTTTCCTCTTTAATAAGAGTAATTCTAAGAAATGTAATTATTAATCTAAATGCAAACTAATCCTAGAATGCAAGCAAAAAGAAAGAAATCCTAAGCCTATCTCAATTAGGAAGATGTAGATCTAACCCAACCGAGAGCAAAGTAATTAAATGATTGGTATTTTAACATGTATTGTCTTAGGTGAATATCTGGCTAATGAAATAGTTCTACTAGTTGATATTATAATTACCAAAACAGGCTCTGTTAAAAGACCTATTCATGGTGAATAATTAACCAATAACATCAGGAAATAGTTCACTTAGTGTCAATGGTAATTCAATCAAATTTAGATAGCAGATTTCTCAGTAAAAAGTTACTCAAAAAACTGATTCGAGCATATGTGAGTAAAAGAGAAAATTGATAACAGATCTATAAGGCTTGTGAACTAGATAGCTAATTCAAAAGACAACCTTCTACATCAAACAACAGTGGATAATATAAGAAAGCTTCACACACATCTGTTATTCAAAATGATATTTGCATTACAAATAATAGTATTTAAAATACCAATTTATTAAAACCTGGTCTCTGTGCTTTGTTCCTTGAACTGACCTCCAACAATCTCTTACAAATCAAACACTCTGCCATTAAAACGAAGAGTTGCAAGCTTTTCTTATAATACAAAGTCCATATTTGAAAAAGACAAATCCCAATGATTCAAATCTGAGATTTTCCTCCTACTTCTACAGCTCGAAAATCCCTTAAAATAGTGCTTCAAAATTCCCTAGGTGCAGAGAAAAGGACCCCCCTTAACATTCTCTAAAAGTCATATTTATAATTATAAATGAAAATCAAATTAGGAGAAATGTTTGGAGAATAAATTTGCTCCCACAAATTTGATTGACCAGAATTATTTTTCCTCTTTTGCTAGAGAAATTCCATTATTTCAAATCTTCTCTTCCTTATCCTCCCAACTGCTCTCCTGCCAAAAACCAATCAAAAGTAAATTAAAATAGATTTGATGAACAAAATATAAAACAAAAACCAATTCTCAACAAATTAAAATCAAAATAAATTTCAAGGTGTGATTGCTTTTGTTGTATCTTATTTGCTTTTAAATACTGCTAAAGGAGGAATTAGTAACAGCGGTTTTTCCAAAACCAATAACATTTGCCCAAATCAACATAAAAATTTAATTTTTGATGCAAATTCGTCGCTTTGTCTTCTGCTAGATTTCCAGGTCATAAAGGATAAATTTTCTGAAATTAACTATCCCAAATTATTTTCCTTTGTCTTAGCTTTCCAACGAGCTATTGAAAGCCTCATTTGGTTGAGTAGATCTCCATATATATATCTCCAAAAATAAGATATCAAAAATATCAAAATTCTAGAAAATCTCTAACTAAACTAAATTTCGGAAATTTAATTAAAAATCTAATTCTAATTAAATGTACAATTAAAATTAAATTTTAATTAATCACATTTATTATATTAATTATATAAAAGTTAATTACAATTATTAATATTTAAAAATGAATAAAAATTAATTAATTTACCATATATTTAAATATATATAAAAAATATTAAATTTAATTAATATTATAATTAAATCTCAACCAATTAAACATGTTAAAGTATTGCAAGGCAAAACTTCATTCGAACATTTTAAACCATTTAAACTATTTAAATTGAATGGTATGACTTCATGCCTAAAGAAAAAATCAATCGGCCATCAGAGAGGTGAACGAAGGTTACGTATGACGTATCGGGAGAAGTTATATATTGGGGTGTCGGGGAAATTAAATATCAGAACCCTTGTTATAAGAAGTTACGATATTTATAAGTTTGAGGTCCCGACGAACCTTATGTGTCAGGAACCATCGGGGACCATGATATATATTGGAGCGTCGAAGACTTATGGCATATCGAAGTTTTTTTTGTAAGATGCCTGATATTATGTTATCATATGAATATGTCAATATAAAGTATGTTGAAAACCAAACCATTTTATTTTAACGAAACGATTTATTCACTTATACATTAATACAAGACCTCGGGAGTTTGCAATATCATAAACCTCAAAAATGTCACCATGGAAGAACGTACTAATGGAAGAAGCAATATGGGAAGATGAAGTATTAATGAAGAAACAATCACATATAATCAAAGATTGAGGACACTACTTGTTTGAAGGGGAGAGGCATGTGAAGCCTTATATAAGTCTCATGTTAACCCTAAAATCTAATATTAATCTCCAGATATTTAGTGATTACATTTGTGTTGATATATTCTTAAGTAGGCTAGATATTGATATATTCTAATTGTACTTTTTGTCTCATATATATATATATATATATATAAGGAGACCTAGTCTTAGGATTATCAAATCTTATCTTATACATTGTATCATTGTTTCTCCCTCGAATAAGACTATAATTATTGTTTTTTTTTATCATTTTTAAGGTATGAGGTTCATAACATATTAATGCCTTGGCATAGTTTTTTAGCCATGAATATCTCAAAGAACAAAAAGGTGCACAAGTTAAATCACAAGTGTGTGTGTTCACTTTATTATTATGAATAACATACTTCATAGGATTGGAACAACTACCCAATCATTATATCCACTTACATATTCAATTTCATTATCATACAATCAATATTGCATTGTGCCCCATTACTAGTCCTAATTATTCGCATACTTGTTGAATGTGTTGGAAATAATACTGAGAGGGGGGATGAATCAATATTATCAAATCAATTCCTTTTCATTTCACAATTAGATTTGTATACGCTACTTCAGTTATGGGAAACTGCATATATACGCTACTGTGTCTAAAGCAACTAGCGTATACCAGTAAACTTATGATTCATTAAATGTTGATCTTTAATCAGTGCATCAGAACTTCATTAACCATAAGAACAGTAAACAGGTGCAGTAAAACAGAACAGATCATACACATATGGACACAAGATATAAGGTGGAAACCCAATGTGGGTGAAAACCACCTACTGCAATTTGTCTCTATCTTCTTTTAATAAGAAACTTCATTTTACAATATTTCTGTACTGATGCAGTCTTATACCAGTATGCAGGCTTCTACCTGCAGATGGCTACAACCTTCTCTCATTCTCCAGCTTCTCCTGGAAGGGAGCTACAACCCCCTTAGCTCTTGTACTAGTTGATGTACTAGTACATAGGTGCTGACCTACAGAAGGCTACAACCTTCTCTTTTCTTCCAGGGACCACGTTTCATAAATTTTCAGACTGGATCCATCAATAACAATAATCAAACATCAAATACATCTGCATCAACCAATCTCCTTTGCTTCAATCAAAACTAAATCAAACAATTACTCCTCTGAATGTTGTAACCAGAATACATTGACAGTAACCAGAAACCAATCTTGAACCCAGAACACTGCAGCAATAAACAGAAGTAGCTAAAACATATTTCATGAGATGTACACTACTTCAATATGTAGAACTTGCGTGCATATGTTGTTGTATTAAGGCCAACCAGCGTATATGTCGTTTTGACTTACTGAACCAGCGTGTATACGTGCCTCTGTTGTCTTGAACCTGTGTACAGATCTATAAAAGATAATTTACCCTTTTCACCTATTCAAATATCAGTTATACTCAGATTATCAGATTTATAGATCAAGTCATGCGCCAAATATAACAGATCAAAATCACACAAAGATACTACTATTCAAGCCTTAAGATCTTGACCCATCAATAGATCTTATCCTTCTTCTAGCACTCAAGTTCCTCCTTGGTTCAGATCTAGCTATGCACCATAACCCAATTCTAAATCTTGCTCTTCATAAGATATTCAATGCTTGAGTGAATGAATTTGCCTAATGATCTCTTCCCTTTTATAGTCTTAGGTCTTACCCAATACCATGGTCCAAAACCATAGAGAATCAATACCATGGACCCAATACCTGGGTTCAACACATCGAAAGAGATACCATGGTCCAAAACCATAGGTTCAAATACCAAGGACTAAATACCATGGAGCAACAAATAAGTTTTCCCACATGTACACGCTTTTCCTTGCATGAAAGTGCGTGCATACATATATGCGCCTTTTGATTGTCTAACCCGCGTGTATACGCAACTTGGTTAAGAGGAACCTACGTATATATCTTTTTCCTTCATTCTGAGAGCCTGAACTGTGATCTGCCATCTGAGTGAGTTGCCATCAAAGACAACACCTGTGTCATAGCGCCAAACCTATGTCATAATGCCAACATAATGCATAATTCAATCCACATGATTAAAGTAATATAATATCTAATCAATTTTTCACGAAATTATAATTATCTATGATGCATTATATATAACTCCATATTATTTTGTTTGTTCATTAAGTTTCTTCTTTATAGGCTACATCATCTTAGATTGATAACTCTCATGTGTACTCAAATTACGATGGCACTTAATTAATCATAAGGAGATTTGGTTTATAAATAATATTATTTCATTTTTACATAATTTGACACTAAATAATCAATAGCTTTTGGTTTGGTCGTATTCTCCTCATGTACTACCCAGTATACATGAATTATAACTTTAGTTATTTGGCATGAATCTTCCATCCAAATTGATTATAATATTTATATAAATTATTAGATTGAACAAAACACTCAACTTATATATGTTAGTTGTGATCAAAGATCTTCAATGGTGATCAAAAGAAAAATATAAAAGATTTCTTATTTGATATCTTTATATTTAATATAAGAGAAATGCTATCGATATGAGAAACATACATTACCATTTATTTATGAATAACATTTCTCTTATATTTGATATCTTTAAATTTAATATAAGAAAAATGCTATCGATATTAAAGACAAACATTACCATTTATTTATTTTATTAATATATTATGTTATACTGTTTAATCATTTAATCTGCAACATAGCTATCAAATATAGCTATCAAATAGAGATATGGTAGGATTATATCTCAATAACAATTCATAGAATAATCCTTTATAACATAAATACTTTGATTTTACACAAAGTTAATTACAAATTAATTCCTATAAAAATTACTACATTCACTACCAGGTTAATTATGTTAAATGTAAAGTGTTGCTACCATAAATCACATAATTTCATAACAAGGAATGCAATGGTTAGTCCTATGGGTTGTGTATCACATCAATGCATCCATATGAAACTATTACCATACAATCACATGATTTACATGCATGGAATACCATTCTGTATTCACAAATTATATTGTGGAAGATATACATATATAGCATAGTATACAACATTCTGTATTCACGAATTATATTGTGGAAGATATACATATATAGCATAGTATACAACATGAACAATGATATACCTGGTAAAGGTTTACAATCCGAAGCATGTTAAATCTATATGCATTTATTTAATAAGCCATTTTTTTCTAAATTGCATTATATATTAACTCTAAAGGTTATGGATGTTAAGCATATTACGAAGTGCCCACTCTATGTCATTAGTGATGTGAATACGTTATAGATTACCTACTCTACGTTAATACATGTTATGATCACATTATAGAGTATCTACCCTATTTTTGTGGATGTTGCATTTGCATCACTTCACATTAGTAAGTTTAAACAAGATGCGAGAGTTATGACCCTTCAATAAGGAATTACAATATAGATTATAACTCTATAATCATTTGGAAGAGATACCATTGACAAAGAGTTGTGGTTCAAAGTATAACTTTGAATATGACCATTGCTATGCAATTTCATATGAGTAATAAATTATAGGATGTGAGATATCTAATAAATGTAGTTGATCCTAGGGATTAATCTATTCATGTTCTAATCTAGGATTTGTTTTATGCACAACATAATCTAATTTTGGATTCGACTTATGGATAACACATTCAAAGCCAAGATTCAACTAGTCAATTAAGACCACAAGAATCTAAGAGATTTGGATTAAAGGTTTGTAACTGTAATTTCAAAGCATTATGAATTTCATCAACCAATAAATTAATAGTAGTGGCATGCAAGAAATTGAGGCTATTATTGATATACTTCAATAACTCCACACATACACACACATGAGCATATCAATTACTAAATCAATAACCCACTAAGGTACAAGTTGTGATGTCCATGCATATAAACCACAAAGGTACAAGTTACAATGTCCATGCACATAGGTATAAAGGGTTCAACTAAGTGATATTTATGGTGTTTATAAGCGCACAATAATTTGAATGGTTATATATAAGTGTCTAAAGTTATGCTAAAATCCAAGGGATTTAACTCAATAGTTTTCAACAAAATGTATAACAATTATGTATTAAATACACAAAAAAATGGTAGGTGTTGTATCCTATGGGTTTGAGAATTTAATGCATTTTTGTCAACTTTACAGTTCAAAAAAATGGAGAAACCATGGAATGCATGTTAAACACTGTAATGTCCCCTAATAACAATAACAATAATAATAATAAATAATATAATATAATATTAAAATATAAGCAAATAAACAATAAAGAAAAGATAATAATAGTAAATAGATAATAAATAATGAAGAAATATATAATAACAAATAAATAAAATAGTAAATAACAATACTAGAGCTCTAAATAAGTATATATAAAAGTAAACTATAAAACAGTGAAAATAAGTAAAATTAACAAAAAGTAAAATAAAATAAGAAAGAGTTAACTAAGAGAACTATAAAAATAGTAAAGATAAGTAAAGTTATCAAAAGTAAAAAGGAATAAAATAAGAAAGAATTATATTAAGAGAATTATTAAAATAAGTTAAAATAAAGAAATAAAAGTTGGATGTTGACACATGGAACGTGTGCATGCGGTTCCCTTTACAATGTTTGGTCTATTTAATAGACGATGAGGCAGATGAGAGATCATTCCTTCCCCCATTCTCTGGGGAGAAAAGTGTTGTGAGACAAAGGATTCCCTGGCAGTAATTTATTGATTGAGGGCTCGGGGGTGGCCAGCTATAGAAGGATTATGTGCAGCTGAGCCTACGGTTGGGTGGAGAGTCGTCCCCAAAACTTTGTTGCGGTTAGCAAGATTCAAATAGCATTCAACTCCAAAATTACAAGTAAGGAATATCATCGCTACATGTAAGTTGTCTTTGTTGTGTTGATTGTAAATCACATAATTGATCTAATTAGTTACATGTTTTAATTTTTGGGTTGTTACAAATACATAATGTAAAATTGTGTTTTTACTCCATCCCTTAACTAAGCTCATTTACAAAATTATTAAGCTCTCAAAAGATATTATTCATAATTATAATACCATTACAACATAAAGAACTTATTAGATGTTAAAATTGTGAATAAAAAGAATTCAACATATTGCATACCTCCCTATTACAAATTCCTTTGCCAATAACTTTGATTTTAAGCTTGCTCGCCTCGCATCAACTTATTACTTAAAGATTTCTCCCCTTGTTGAGTTGCTAATTAGACATTGTTGACCAGCCTACCAACTTAAGTAGGTGCTCTTCTTCCCCAAGGACCCCCTTGTGTTGTAAAGGGGTTGCATAGAAGGTAACAATCTAGTAATGAGAGAAGAGTGAAGTGCACTCAAATTGAGAAGAAAATAGGGGAGAGATTCCTAATGTTGTGCAGGGACCAGTAATTGATATAGTACTGGTCCCACCAAACCACCAGAAATTGAGACTTTTGCAACCAATATTTAAACAAAGATAAATAACATTAAGTATAAATAAGTATTAATTTATGTCCAAAATTTCCCAATACATTGACTGGGCCCACAACTGTCCATAAATAGTATCTTAATACTTAAGAGTGCAAACCATATTGACCCAACTAGAAAACAGATAAAACCATAAATGCTTCCAAAATGGTCTATTCCAGAAGTACAAAGTAGCAGTCACTTCAACCCCCACTCATCAGAACTGAAGCTTTGTATCCCAAATAAATATCCATACCTGCACATAATAAAAGGGAATGTATGTCAGCCATAACTGCTATGTTGTTCAACAACTAAACCCCCTATGTTCAATAAATGACACCCAACCCAATAACATTTAAACCCACTTTGTTCAATAAATGACACCCAACTCACTCTATTTCTCATTAAAACAAATCAAAGCACATGGATCAACAAATAACAAATTCCCAACCATTAGATCACATCAAATTAAATCCATACCACACATTCAAAATGGATCCATTGCAATCCATGTCCATCCATGTCCACCAATTAAATTCAAGTGCCAAAAACTATAAAAGAAGTTCAACCATTGTTGAAGTTGCATGTTATGCTTTCAAACTATTCAACAACCTTGAAGACAGAACATCACAAAACAGTTGCCAGAATATCCAGGTTAGTTATATCAATTACAACACATTTTTCTTACAGTTCTGTTTGCATTTATTAGAGTTCTTACAGTTTCAGTTCTTACAGATTCAGTTTCACTTTCATGAAAATCAACACACAACCTACAGTGCTATTTCACAATTCACCTTCTTACAGATTCAGTTTCACTTTCATGAAAATAAACACACAGCCTACAGTTCTATTTCACAATTCACGTATTTCTATTTCTATGTTCAAACTTATAGACGTATTGATGTGCCCGGCAATATTTTATTGAAAAGCATAATCAAATGACTACTACTTAAGAAGAGCCGACATATAACCAGGAGGATCAGAAAAAAACAGACTGTAAGGAAAATACTGTTAAGGAGCACCGAGATATAACCACAAGGATATGACAAAAATAGACAGTAACGAAAAGACTGTTAAGGGGAACCAAGTTATAAGATGAAAACATACAATGAGGAAAATACTGTTGTATGCATAAGTTGCTTAAGGTATGTGAAATGACTTTTACATTATGGGTAAAGTAAAATTAGTGGGTAATTCCTTGCTATAATTGAGGTACATTACCATGTTCTAATTCGAAATAGAGTCCCCATAACAACATTTATAATGATAATCCATCCCGAGGCACTAGTCATCAGAATCTATGATTGGTATTATGAATGATCGGAATCAATAAGAATCGAGGCCCCTCACCTCATCAGATGCAGCTATCACCCGGGCTATCACTATGAAATGCATTCCTCGCATACGAATTAGTATCCCAGCACACAGATATGGACCTCCACTCATAGGAGTTGTGGCCACCAACAATGTATCCTCTCATTTGTTCGGGAGGGGGTGAGAATCCATCCCCACTCTGTAGCTGTGTAACCATTCGTATATCCCTCATTCGTTTATAGTGATAGTATCTCCCTCCTTCCATCCATCCCGTGATAGCAGTGTACAGAGCATAGATGTGCTTCATTCATTCCATTCGTTGATAGTTATAGGTCTATCCCTCCTTCAATTCTTAAGAGAGATTACTTGAAAAGCATAATCAAATGGCTACTACTTAGCGAGATCCCATAAATATGTCGATCAGGAAAATAAAATTGAAGTTACCAGTCAACACCCGGGGCTTGTTTCTGTAACCAAAAACCTTGTATGAGGCCAACAATAAACATCATCAAGACTAATGGTAGCATAAACAAGAAGCAGTGGAAGGGCCCTATTGGAAGGTTGTTGTACACAAGGGGAAACCTATCAGAATGAAGGACCACAAAGAAGGCACAACCAGCCTCTTATATATGTAGACAAGATGCAAATAAGAGTTGTAGTTGAAATGAATGTTTACATGACTAGAAACTTCAACCGTAAGTGACATGAGGAAAAAATTTGTTATGGTGGCAAAGTTGTGATCAAGAGTGCTTCAGGGGGTCTCGAGTTAGAGCCTTGGCCAAATTAAATACCATGCTTGATTTGGCCAATGATAACTCCTTGATAGCCAGAGATCCATTTATGGAGAAGTGCATCCTTACATAAAACAACAAAACAATATTTTAAGTAGTCAAACTGAACAAGAGCTCTGTTGGGAAATGCATAACAAAACCAATCAATACAGTCATGGTATTTTAAGTGTAAAGACAAGTTATCAAAACAAAAATCACTGATAATTTGAAGACATACAACAAAATGATTCTGTATATTTGATTTTTCAAGGATACTAACATACATGTTGATAATTTATTGTAATAAAGCAGAAGTATTTTTTCCTTGTATGAAAGCATAATTTACAAATATTCTAATGTCTAAATGTATGCGATAATTTTACAGGTTGTTGCATTTATGACAAAAGGAAGTTATGTTGCTCGTACAAGGAGAAGTAGTAGGAGAGTGAAAAGGGGTGTGTAGCTGCGATGCACATCGTCTGATGAGGACAGGACAGCTGATGTCAATGTCAACAATGCCCCAAGGAGAATTGTTAAGGATGACCATGTGACGGTAGCTGATGTTAACACACCATCAGCCACAGAACCACTGTCAACAACAATCCAAGGGGCAAGTTCAACTAAAAAGATCAATGTTATAAGAGGATGGACAAAAGAACAAATGTTAGTTGCAATTAACGACATAGAGTTTAATGGATACTCAGTTAAGGCATCTGCAAAAAAACATGGTATTCCTCCCTCATCAATACATTATTGGATAAATGAACTGAATCATACAAAATGTAGAGGGCCTCTTACAATTATCACTGAGGAGGAGGAGGCCGAGGTGGTTGAGTGGTGTAAAGAGATGGCCCAATTGGGACATGGGCTAGAGTTGATACAACTCAAATCCACAGTTGCTCAAATCTGTCAAGGGAGGCCAAACCCATTCAAAGATGGGTTTCTTGGTAAATCATGGTGGTTTGGGTTTAAAAAAAGGCATCCAGAACTTGTATTGCATACTGCTGAGGGCCTTGACAGAGACAGAGCATTAAATTTGCGCCCTGCAGTTGTGCAAAAGTTCTATGACACACTTTCTAATGCTTACGATAAACATTCTTATGGAGCATACCATATATGGAACTGTGATTAAACAGGTTTACAGGCAGGGAGGAATTGTGGCTTACGGGTAATTACCAAGAGAGGGAGCCGAAATGTGTTAAAGATTTTGTCTAAGAGTAAGGAGTGGATAACTATTTTATGTTGTGTCAATGCAATTGGTACTTCAATCCCAGGATTTTATCTATTCAAAGGTAAAAATCAACTGAAAAACTATATACAAAACTGTGAACTAGGTGCATGCATGGTTGCACATTCCCATGCATGGATGACTAAAGAACTGTTTTTAAGTTGGCTTTTTCACTTTGTTGCATCGGTACCAGGTGGCATCTCGCCTAATAATAGACACCTATTGATATTAGATGGCCATGAGAGCCACATGGCTATACAAACAATTTTGGAAGCAAACAATTTAGGCATCGACCTGTTGACATTGCTTGCTCATACCACTCACAGACTGCAACCCTTTGATGTTAGTGTGTTTGGCCCTTTCAAGAACTATTTCAGGTCGGAGCGCGCTGCATGGATGGCAAAGAATCCAGGGGTTGATGTGAAAAGGTTCAAGCTAGCAGAGTTTGCAAGTAAAGCTTTTAAAAGGGCTTTGACACCATCAAATATCAAGGCTGGCTTTAGGAGGACAGGAATCTGGCCACTGAACTATGATGCTCTTACGCATGATATTGGTTGTAGCCAAGTGTTTCATGTGGATGGTTAGGAAGAAGGGAATGCCCAAACAGGGGTTGAAGTGCAAGAAGAGATGACCAAGATGATGTTGTTGCAGCTGGTAATATGATTTCCCTATCTCAAGGACACTTATATGTTGAAGATGATGAAATTGTATGTGAGACACGATATAACCATGAACAAATTCGCAGTAACATGGAGATCGTTCTGCCAACTCAATAACATGAAACTGTTGTTGCTGATATTGTTAATGACATTGTTGAACATGCAGTTGACAATGACCAAATGACATTGCCAAGCCAAGTAACCCCACCTTCATGGCTAGTAGAAGCAATGATTAATATGAATGCACATAGTGTCTCAGCAACCAATGAAGAAAGCATGAACATGCCCTCACAACTAGCAGAATTGAACAGTGAAATTGTTCATTTTTTTGTGGACAATAGATCAATGGAAGAAGATGAAGCACATAATGAGGCATCAAATGAAGATAATGATATAGTTCAATTAGTTCCATCAGATACTGAAAGGGAAGTACCAAGCAATGACATGCAGGTGGGAGGGGTGGAGAAGACACTTGGCCAGTTCCTAAAGCTACCAGTAGAGAGAGTATCAATGAAAAAAAAGCAAGGTGCACCGGGTAGTCTTCATCTGGGCCGAAGCTCACAGTTACTCACCTCAGAGGACTATATAAACCTGTTAGTTGAGTCTGAAAAAAAGAAATTTGAAATGCAAGAATTAAAACAGAAAAAGAAGGATCTAGTCAAGGAGAAGAAGGCAGCAAGGATTGTTGCAGCGCAACGTCGAACAGTTGAAAGGATTGAAAGAGATAAAGCAAGGCAAGTTAAGGACCAACAAAAGCAAATGCAAGACAGGAAAAGGTAAAAAGAAAGGCACAACAAATGCTTGAAAAGGAACAAGGGATGATCAATATGGTTGAAAATGATACAAGAATAGTTGATGAAACCAGGATTATTTCAAACTCATTGGACTCCATTGCAGACAATACACCATTATTCCAAGATCTCATAAACATTCAAGTGCCTCACTATCAAACTGAGGGTTTACCCACTTGCCTTATTCCTACCAAAGTTGGTGTCAATTCTATGTATGCTCATTACACACCTCCACTTAATGCAGGGATCAGTAGTGCAAATGTGAGGTATGGGTACTCAATACCTAGATGGTTAAAAGCTGCAAATTGGAGTCAATCATATGGTAGCAATCAACCATTTCCTAATCAACCCTTGATGGGTAGGCCAACCTACCTGGCTCAAGAAGGTAACTCGGGGAGCTTTGGCGCTCAAGATTCTCAGGGCCATAAAGAATAGGGGTGTCATATGTTTTTGGTTGTAACCACATTATGATGTAGATTTTGGATGGATTGTATCTTTTTCTTGTCACAGAAACATTTTGGCTTACAACCTAGGTTGTTTTATTTCATAATGTGTGGGACATTGTAGCCAAAATCCATTTTAGAAGGAACATCTATAGTCTATTACAATGTAGAAATCTTACAAGATTCTCAGGGTCATAAAGAATAGGGGTGTCATATGTTTTTGGTTGTAACCACATTATGATGTGGATTTTGGATGGATTGTGTCTTTTTCTTATCACAGGAACATTTTGGCTTACGACCTAGGTTGTTTTATTACTTTGAAACGCTAACAACATTATGATTCTATGCATTCACTACATTGAAAAGCCAACAGCAGCTTGGTTGGTTGTAAAGCAGTTTTATTTGCGAGCTAAGCACACATGTTTATAAAAAATTGATTATTAACATTGAAAGACTATTTATTACATTGGAAGAAATGCTTTAACCTAGGTTGTTTTATTGCTTTGAGGAAGGACATGGCATAATAAATTCACCATCTAGAGCTAAGAGAATGAGAGGGAGGATATGTGGATGTGATCATTCATACACATAGATAGTGACATGGTCCATTGCAACAACATCAATGGAAACTGAAAAGGAAGCTAGGGGTGACGATGCCTGAGAGTAAGACGATGCCTGAAATGCTTCAAATCTAGCAGTTCTTTTAGATGATGAGGAAGTAATCATCAACAAGAAGAAACCATCCAGTTAGGTTCCACGTCTCATATCCTGCTAGGTCCCTTACTATGATTTGACCTCTGCCCCAACTAAAGACAGATTAAAGAGGACAAATACCTACTGAACTGCTTGGGATCTATCAATTTTTTCAAATGATGAGGAAAGCTGAAGCAATCATCCACATCCACACAATCTCAAAATCACTAATCGACATGCTTACTAAGTTCATTCACATCCACAAGCCTATCTCCAAGACGATGGTGTGGAAGGAAAAGTAAATGTTAGCAACCCTCAACTGAAAGTAGCTAATTTAGAAACTAAAAGCCATGCACAAAAGTCACCTTTATGTTAATTTTAGATCTGACTTCTATAAGATTCCTTCTCTACTTTAATAATGCAACAATTTTGTAAGGAACGATGATAAGTATAGGAAGGATATATTATGCAAGAGTTAATATTCCCGAAGAGTAGCTAGAACATGTTGTGTTATATGAAAAATACAAATCAGAATGTCAATGTAATGTTTTGAAATGAGATGAGATGCAAACATGCAATGCTCAAATAAGAAAGACAAAAAGAGAAACCAATGAAGTCTGCCACGCCATGGATGCAAACATAATAGTTAGACCTGAAACCAATGGCTCAAAAAACACACCAACCTCTTAAATATTTTAAGAGAGATGATATCAGTCCACAAAAGATGCTACAATGATAACTTAGATACTTATTCCCCTTTTGAAATTGTTATGTCAATTCATATTACATCTTGGGGATTCTTTTTCCACTACAAAGATGAACAATATTTCACAAAATAAAGCACTTAATACTTCACCATTAGCTTCAAAATGATGCTCCCAAGATTGATAAGTGATTTCTTATGGATATTAAACCTTAGCAAATTGATTTCTTCCTACTGAAACAAGTACACCAGATCTCGAAAAGCATATTTCAGATATCAGAAAACATATACTAGACCTTAGAAAAACACTTGGATAGTCATCAACAGAAAAACATATGACTTTATTAGCCTCTTATGGTCAATGTGCAATGGTCATAGGCTTATTATTATTGTCTTATGGTATTTATTAAGTCACAGTAGCAATATGCTTCAGATCTAATTATTCATTGCAGTCAAGAAGGATGATAGAAAGCAAGCCACTGTAAGCAGTTTTTCAACTTTGAAAGAATAACCTAGATCTAAGTAAGCTTACCTACAACGTCTAGAGCTAAGAGAATGAGAGGGAGGATATGTGGATGTGATCCTTCATACACCTGTATAGTGCCATGGTCCATTGCAACAACATCAAGGGAAACTGAAAAGGAAGCTAGGGGTGACGATGCCTGAGAGTAGGACGATGCCTGAAATGCTTCGGATCTAGCAGTTCTTTTAGATGATGAGGAAGTAATCATCAACAAGAAGAAACCATCCAATTAGGTTCAATGTCTCATATCTTGCTGGGTCCCTTACTATAATTTGACATCTGCCCCGACAAAAGATAGATTAAAGAGGACAAATACCTATTGAACTGCTTGGGATCTATCAATTTTTTCAAATGATGAGGAAAGCTGAAGCAATCATCCACATCCGCACAATCTCAAAATCACTAATCGACATGCTTACTAATTTCATTCACATGCACAAGCCTATCTCCAAGACGATGGTGTGGAAGGAAAAGTAAATGTTAGCAACCCTCAACTGAAAGTAGCTAATTTAGAAACTACAAGCCATGCACAAAAGTCACCTTTATGTTAATTTTAGATCTGACTTCTATAAGATTCCTTCTCTACTTTAATAATGCAACAATTTTGTAAGGAACGATGATAAGTATATGAAGGATATATTATGCAAGAGTTACTATTCCCGAAGAGTAGCTAGAACATGTTGTGTTATATGAAAAATACAAATCAGAATGTCAATGTAATGTTTTGCAATGAGATGAGATGCAAACATGCAATGCTCAAATAAGAAAGACAAAAAGAGAAACCAATGAAGTCTGCCACCCAATGGATGCAAGCATAATAGTTAGGCCTGAAACCAATGGCTCAAAAAATACACCAACCTCTGAAATATTTAAGAGAGATGATATCAATCCACAAAAGATGCTACAATGATAACTTAGAAACTTATTCCCCTTTTGAAATTGTTATGTCAATTCATATTATGTCTTGGGGCTTCTTTTCCACCACAAAGATGAACAATATTTCACAAAATAAATCAATTAATACTTCACCATTAGCTTCAAAATGATGCTCCCAAGACTGATAAGTGATTTCTTATGGATATTAAACCTTAGCAAATTGATTTCTTCCTACTGAAACAAGTACACCATATCTCGAAACGCATATTTCAGATATCAGAAAACCTATACTAGACCTTAGAAAAACACTTGGAAAGTCACCAACAGAAAAACATATGACTTTATTAGCCTCTTATGGTCAATGTGCAATGGTCTTAGGCTTATTATTATTGTCTTATGCTATTTATTAAGTCACAGTAGCAATATGCTTTAGATTTAATTATTCATTGCAGTCAAGAACGATGATAGAAAGCAGACCACTATAAGCAGTTTTTCAACTTTGAAAGAATAACCTAGATCTAAGTAAGCTTACCTACAAGCACATACTTCTGTAAAATATCTTAACTATCAAACACATCCATAAGGTGATAACCCTAACTCCATAAGATGATAAGGTTGTATATAAGTATAGATATAATTTAATCCCACGCCATCTAGAAGTGTTATTAACCTAGTTGTGACTAGAAGTGCAAGAATTCACATATTTGTATTCAAAAGAACCTGTAAATAGTAGAAGAGAATGAACAAAAACCTGAATGCTAACCGAGACATGTGAATTCAAAATAAATTGTTATCCACTCCACTGGATTTTAATCACTTAATTTCAAATCCCGAGAAAGAACATCTTTCACCCTCATGATACAAACTCCTTTATATTATAACAACATTCATATAAAAACCAGTAGAAAATTAAGAATAACAACATTCATATAAAAACCGGTAGAAAATTAACAATAACCACGGTAAACTTTCATTACGCTGATATTTAGAAACGACAGCTCCACGTAAGAACCCTCCCAAATAGGGATGCTTTTCCGAAAAAAAAATCCATCTTAAAGAATTGTAAGATGGAGGGTCTTTGCTTTAAATAGTAGAAGAGAATAAACAAAAACCTGAATGCTAACTAAGATCAAAAATGGAAAAGAAACCCGCCTTGCTAAATGAACCCTTATCGAGAGAACACTTCGAAAGATAAAGATTTGAACCTAAAGACCCCCAAAATAGAGATTGTTAAAATAAAACTCATTGGAGAGGTTTTGAGGTGAACAAAATAAAATTGAGGTAAACTTTACCTGTGTAAAATACTTGGAAACCATCATAACTCTAAAAGCCTACTCAAATAGAGACAAATGCTTAGAACATGAAAAGTGGAAGGCAAATCAGGAAACAAATTAGTAAATATCAATAAGGGTTCGAAGGGAGAACTAATTACCTATGTGACGATTTTGTGAACCAATAAATATGTCAGAAACCTCTTGGTAGAGTTCTCTTTGAAAACCCTAAGCAAAATCGATTTGAAATCACTCAGGAATGAAGAGAGAAACAAATTATCAAAATGAAAGTATGCATTTGCAAAATTACAAAATAGTAGTTAGGAGCAATGCTAGAAATTCATGCACGAATAAGGGAACCCTAAGTATATAAGAACCATATATCTCATAGAAGAGACTAGACTATCAAGAAATTGGCCATTTTATGTTGACATTAATGTCTAGCTCCATCCCGGTTATGATGCAAAGAGGGTTGCAAAGCTCACTTGGAAACCTAGAGTGTGTAAATGAGAGTGAGGAGACGTGATGGGAAACCTGCAAAACCCTAAACCCCTAACCTGCAAAACCCTAAACTCTCAAAACAAAAACCCTAACCTACAAAACCCAAAACCTGCCATTAACTCCAAGTGCAAAGTTAACAAAAATTCCAATAAGGTGTTTTGTGTTGAAAAACACATTAGAAATGGCTGGTAGGATTAAAATCCTACCAGATAGAAGCCATGTCCAAGTCTAGAGCTCGCCACACCTTCTCCAGAGCTCGCCACACCTTCAACAAGTTGGAAATTAGCAAATGGAGAACAAAAAAAACCACCAAAACCCACAATTACCTGTAAATGCAACCTTTGACCTCGAACTGGCTGAAATTGGTACTGGCTCCTCCCCAAACAACAAATAGCATGAATTAAACAACCACCAAGGAAACCCTAAACCACCGGCGGTCCAGAATGACCAACAATTGCAGGCAAAAAACCACAAGAACAACAGAAACCCTGTTCCAACCATGGATGCGTATCGGCAAACAATGGCGGACATCAGCTCAACCATGGCAGACGAAGCATGCAGGTATTGGAGTTGTCCCGTGCCATCGTCGGTGGAGGGCTTCGCCCAACAACTAGACCCGAACAGAAAAACAAGAGGCAAACCACACATCGCGGAAATGAGGCGGAAACAACACTGTGGAAGGTGCCCAAATGAGTTTTGAAACCTTGACATGCTGCCCAACATGTGGCAGTCCACGTCGGACACATGTCGTACAAGGTCAGTTGCGGTTCAGGTGGGTGTAGGCGAGGTGGAGGGGAGGGCGCACAAGTAATGGCGTCCCTCCCCTACCCACTTCAAAACATCCTTGAATAGACAAAATTCTTCAACAATCGTCGATAGAAAAAAATATATATATATATTACAAAAATCATCCAATTTTCCTTTTATAGGTTCTATTATTCAAGCCACTTGTCCACCTCATGTAAAAATATCATTTACTAAATTACTAATTACCTATTATTCATCCACCCATGTGTTATGAGTAAATATTTATTTAAAAATATAAAATAGTGTTTTATCGTCGTTGGAGACTCACATTTCCTACTTTCACTCTTAAGTTTCCCTTTGATCTGCTTTTCATTTCCTATTTAAATGAGTGCACACATAGTTCCTACTTTAATTATTTATAAACTCTCTTCACCTTCTCCCAACCCCCTATTAGCCACAACTCTATTTGAATTTGAATTATTATTCCTCATTTTTCTCCTTTATTTGTGGGTGCATTCGTAATTAATTTTTAGTTAATAAAAATAATTCTATTTTTATTTTAAGCACTCTCTTAGAACGCAATTGTTTCTTAATGATTTTTAATTAACTAATTCATTTATCTATATTATCAATATCCAATAATCCATATGCTCAATCACATTGTTATCCATTTAATTAACTTTTCCCTTTAGGTTATAATGCATAAACCAAAGTTAAATTTCATTTAGTGGAATTGGTTTTGAAGGGCCTCGTTCATTATGACAACCCAAGTTCAAAATTCCCATGTTAGTGAGAAGGAGATACCTAAAATCTAACCATACTAAGGGTTGGTGTGGCCAAGGTTGGGTGTGATCCCTAGGTGATTTTGACGTTTTATGTGCCCGTAGGTCAGGGTTTCTTAGACCACATGCTAGTCTTGTGAATCATGAACATGCTAGCAAACAAAAAAAAATAATGGATAAACTATATGAAATTTTTTATCATATTAAATAAAATATGTATGCTAAGGAAATCATCTTTTCCCTGCTTTAATCAATATTCTTTCAATGCACACTTGACAATTCATAACCAATACCAAGGGTGTCATGCTTATTCATGCTCTTCAATGGGTTATCTTCCAAGAGTATTTATGCATGCCCTTATAACATCCAACTTTCTTGGTGGGGGAAATGGTCTAAGATCTTATACTCTTTTAACTTAACTTATGTTTCCCTTATTGATAGAATGATGGCCAAAGAGGAATAAGGATCTTGTGTTCCCCCCAGTTAAACCTTATGTGTGTTGAAGAATAAAGGGCACTCGTGTTTGTTAGGATTTTTCACTTCTTGATAACAATTTGTGAAACACTCTTACAATTATCTTAGTCGGATCTTCTTATTATTATTAGAGTGTGTGTTTCGTCAAACTGCTACCAAAAACATAAAGGCAAGAACACAAATGTTGGCTCTTTGCCAAGGCAAAAACCTTTCTCTCTTAGAGAGGAAAACCCTTCGGTGAGTTTCTCTTATTAAAGCTTCTTATTGATCAATGCCAAAGCCTAGACCCTTGACTAGGATATCCTCCAAGCACAAGTCAAGTCCTTCCTCTATTCAACACTTTGTTCCCAACACATAGACTTCCTACTTCTGGTACTTTTCTCCCCAGCACTTCGTCCTCCTTCTTCGTTTTTTGTCTAGAGATAAACCTTGCTTATGTGAGTTTCTTGATGAGATATGCTTCTTCTTTACTTAGATATGCTCTTCACTTATGAAGACACCCTTCCCTTGATCCAACAAGGTTCTTCTTGAGATAGGTCTGGAAACTGATGTAACTGAATAGTAGCCCTAGTTTTGCCACGTGTGGTAGGAACCCTACAGAATTAGGGTCCTTTTCCTTTGCTAGAGAGAGAGACTCCTTTGCTAGGCTTGGGAGGCCTTGTAGACTTAATTTCTCACCCAAACAATGATAATTCATGGAATGTTCTCTAGATGTTTTTATGCCACAGGCTTTCCCTCCTTTTCTTCGCACGTGTGATTTTTTCTAGCCATAGAAGAAGTCCTCTTCACTTCGGTCTTCTTCCTCCTTCCTTCGCTGCACTAGAAGACCCTTAACCTCATATTTTTTGTCACTTCTTCTTGGTTTATGTACTTCGCTGATTTCAGAGATGATTCGTTGAATTTTGAGGGAGTGGACAACCTCTATTTATAGAGGATTATCCCTCCTTTAGGCTGACATCATGAATGTCGGCTAACTTGTCAATTTCATCATTTAACTTCTTTTTGGAGGACATTGTTGCATGGAGAGGACTTGCACTTGTCTTTGAAGTATTCCTTTGGCCTTATAATATATTATACATAGTGTAACATGCCCTCTAAGGGTCTTACATAAATACATTGACTCTTTGACTTCCTAGAAGCACTTAAACATGTGCTTGACCTACTGTAATGAGCAAGAAACTCATTGAAAAATATCATAAAAATAATTTATCTTTTATTGAATAAATACAAATGTCAAAAATACATTTATGAAGACCGAACTTAGTTACATTCCTTCAACACTCCCTCTTAACTAGGGAGGTATTCATACAACATTACAAGATGTTTGGCTATGTTTCAATCTTGAAGAATTCACATAAGAGAAACCAGATTGGAAATCCATCTGTTATAGCATCATAGTAACCAACATTGTTTCCACAAAAAGACCTTGACTGACAGCTCTATCTCTCAATAGATCAGAGCACAATGTTGGTGAGACCAATGACTTATAAACACCTTAGTCATTGTCTCTCAAGGTACATACCCACCCAGGTGTTCACTGAGTATGACCTTCTAGGAATATTATTATCTTGGGTTCCCATCCCTCAAAGAATATCGGTTCTCTTGCCTACTCTTGTCTTGGATGCCCTACACATCCTCAAAGAGTATCGGATGCCAGATGATTACCTAATCCTCCCATTCTTTCTTCTGAAGTGAAGACAAAAATGTTGTGTCTATCACTTCCTCTCAATTGAGGAGACATCCCCAAGTATCCTCTGACAAGGTACTTGTCCAAGTTCCATTGTAATTGGGAACTTGTTATAACTCCCTTTTAGCTAGGGACTTGTATCAGAAATTGCTTGTTTTTGGGTCCTCCAACTACTTGATCTCCTTCCTTCCTTTGATGTCATGAAGTCTTTGTTTGAACTTCTTCTTGGTAGGGCACCATCCATTGATCACTTTCCTTCCTGGTTTGTCATGTCATTTCTTCCTTCATGGAAAGTGGACTTCTTGTCATATATCAGGTTCTCTTGTCATCTGGTTATTCCTTGTCATCTTGTCTATGCTTCAGACTACCCTTCACATGGATGTTTGTTTATACTTGCTTGTTCCCATGCTTTGATCTAGTATCCCTTTGTGACTTTATCCTGATATTGCTTCAACATTAAATGGTGTTTTTGCTAGATGGCTTCTTTATCATGACATATTCGTAGAGTAGAATTGCTTATCTGTACCTTTCATATCTCTAAGGCCTTCATAGGTGTCAAGGGTCCTTTGATCTTTTCCTTTCTTAGTCAAAGTTGTCCTGCCTTTCTTTCATGAGATGTCTTCAATGGATCTTTGTCAGATAGTGATTCTTTGTGATCATGGTGTTCTTCACATGCTTGATCTCTTTCTTCATTTTATTCTTCATGGATAGATTTATCAACCACCTTATGCTCCTTGTGGGATCACTTCTTCATTGCTTTCTTTTAGGACTCGTCAACATTCCTTCTTCACTTGCTTCTTAGTCAACAATATTATACTCCTTATGTGATTATTTCCTTTTGTTGACCTTCATTGCATTGTAGTACATGCCTTCGAGCATGTCATTAGTGAAAGAGATTCTTTCCTTCTTGATCATGTTATAAAACTATTCTCGTGACTCAATAATATACATATGATAACATGACTAAACTTTGATGCACACATACCTATCTTGATTCTCCTTTGATCATCTTAGCTTCATTTGGTTGTCCTTGATATGGCCCTTCTTGCTCCATCTTAGTTTTCCTGCATATCATCCTTTACTTGAATCCCATGAGTGGGATTCCCAATGAGACATATGCTTTTGTTTATGAATCTTCTTTTGAAGATTCCATCATAGGATCTCGAAGACCCTTATCCCGCAAATGTTTCTTTCCTTTTGATGATGGAGGTCTCCTAAGATTCTTAATCATGATCAATTTTCTTTCAATGTGGATGAGGTCCTATTATAGGTATGCTTCTTCTACATGAATATCTTGAGTTATATCTACCATGCTCCTATATTTTAGAAGTTATTTCTAACCATGCATTTTGTTCTATTATAAATTCTCCTTCTACATGAGTATTTTGAACTCTCTATACATCATGCTTCTAGATTATGGAAGATGTTTCTAGCCATGAAATTTTATTCTATTCCTACATGCCCCTATACTACTCAAAACTTTTAAAGAAGACCTTAAGTAAAGAAGTAGACTTAGTCATAGTAGAGATATGGAGGATCTTCCTTCTTTTGCTTCTTTTCTTCTTCTTTCACCTCTTGAGTCATGTGAGATTCTTCCCTTTTTCTTTTGTTGTTGTTGTCCTTCTTTAGTTTAGGACAATTCCTTTTGTAGTGTCCATATTCTTAGCATCCATAGCATTTGATTTTGGACATACCTTTGTTGTTTGTTCTTCATGGACCAAATTTGCCAAATTTTTCCTTTCTCTTGGTCATGGTAGCAAATGCTTGCTCCTTTGATCCCACATATTCCTTTTCTCTAAGTCTTGTTTCCTCTATCTTGCATAGAGACCACATTTCACTTAGTGGGGTGGCTTCCTTTTGCATACATGCTTGATGTGAAGTTGCCCCAATCCTCAGGTAAAGCATTGAGTACTATGGTTGTCATTTCTCTGTCAGACATGACTTCCCCTAGCTCTTGAATTTGATCCCTCGTCTCAGAGATATACATGAAGTAGGGATTTATTCCTTCCTTTGATATATTCATCTTGTATAACTCATTTTGAAGAGACATCACTTCTCCAGTCGTGCTTACCGAGAATAGCTCTACTAGTTTATCATAGATTTCATTTGATGTTTCAAATTTGGAGACATAAGGAATGAGAGAGTCTTTGATGGATTATATTAGAATCTTTTGAGCCCTTGTCTCATCCTTATTGTACTTGGATAAGGATTGAGTTTGTTCCTTAGTAGGAATAGTAATATTCCATTTGATGTGATCTAGGAGTTCATTCTCCTTGAGAAGTAAATCAGTCCTCTTATTCCATGCAAGAAAGTTATTGGTACCTACCAATTTATTGCTTTCCTTGTAAAAATACATTGATGTATATTCAGAATGGGACATATACTTACTTGATAGATTTTGAGATGTAGTAGAATTGCTTTCTCCTTGAAGACTTGATGGCTTGCCTTCCTTAGATCTCGATGTTCTTCAAGTTGCTTTCTCCAAGTGGGCTTACTTGATGATGAGATTTGCTTGATGACTTGTAGCTTGATGTAGGTCCTTTGATCTTCTCTTCTTGTAGGTGCCTTTGTGTAAGGCTCTTCTTCCTGCTTTGTAATCTTTCTGAATGAAAGATAGATGGTAGACCTTATTTTCCTTTGATGTGATTGAGACTTCTTGGCTTCATGCTTCAAATTTTGTAGATGTCCTTCCTTTATGAGTGTTCTTGAGATGTCCTTTCCTTGATGTTTCACCTTAGCTCTGATACCATGTCGAAGAATAAAGGACACTTGTGTTTGTCAGGATTCTTCACTTCTTGATAACAATTTGTGAAGCACTTTTACAATTATCTTAGTTGGATATTCTTCTTATTATTAGAGTGTGTGTTTCATTAAATTGCTACCAAAAACATAAATACAAGAACACAAATGTTGGCTCTCTGCCAGGGCCAAAACCTCTCTCTCTTAGAGTGGAAAACCCTTCAGTAAGTTTCTCTTATTGAAGCTTCTTATTGATCAATGCCAAACCATAGACCCTTGACTAGGATGTCCTCCAAGCACAAGTAAAGTCCTTCCTCTATTCAACACTTTGTTCCCGACACATAGACTTCCTACTTCCGACACCTTTTTCCCCAACACTTCGTCCTCCTTCTTTGATTTTTGTCTAGAGATAGACCTTGCTTATGTGAGTTTCTTGATGAGATATGCTTCTTATTTACTTAGAGATGATATTCACTTATGAAGACACCCTTCCCTTGATCCAACAAGGTTCTTGTTGAGATAGGTCTGCAAACTGATGTAACTGAACATCAACCCTAGTTTTGCCATGTATGGTAGGAACCCTAGAGAATTAGGGTCCTTTTTCATTCGCTAGAGAGAGAGACTCCTTTGCTAGGTTTGGGAGGCCTTGTAGACTTAATTTCTCACCCAAACAATGATAATTCATGGATTTTTCTCTAATTATTATTATGCTGCAGGCTTTCCCTCCTTTTCTTAGCGTGTGTGATTGTTTCTAGCCCTAGAAACAGTCCTCTTCACTTCGGTCTTCTTCCTCCTTCCTTCGCTGCACTAGAAGACCCTTAACCTCGTCCTTTTTGTCACTTCTTCTTGGTTTATGTACTTCGTTGATTTCAGAGATGATTTGTTGACTTTTGAGTGAGTGGACAACCTCTATTTATAGAGGATTGTCCCTCCTTTAGGCCGACTTGAGGTCGACATCATGATTATAGGCTGACTTGTCAATTTTCATTGTTTAACTTCTTTTTGGAGGATGTTGTTGCATGGAGAGGACTTGCACTTGTCTTGGAGGTGTTCCTTTGACCTTATACAATATTATAAATAGTGTAATATGCCCTATAAGGGTCTTGCATAAATACATTGACTCTTTGACTTCCTAGAAGCACTTAAACATGTACTTGACCTACTTTAATGAGCAAGAAACTCATTGAAAAATATCATAAAAATAATTTATCTTTTCTTGAATAAATACAAATGTCAAAAACACATTTATGAAGATCGAACCTAGTTACATTTCCTTCAACAATGTGTAACCAAATCCATGGCCTACCCTCGTGATAATGTGAATCCTCTAAGTAAAAGTGTCACTAGATTTTCAACTTAAGTCACAAAAATGAGTGCTAGTAGGTGGAAATAGTAATGTTGTTCCTCCTCTCTTGAGGATACCCCACACACTTCCATACAACCCCATTACCATATGTGGATTGATCAACAAGCATATTCTTTGTGATAACACACACTACAATCAATGTATCAAATAGCTCCATAATCAAAGTCAAAGCATAAAATTAATCAATAAATGTCTTATAATACTTTGGCTCAATACACAGTCCAATATAATGTTGACAAAATATCACATTAATATACACCTATGGTTTCACATCACACTAAAAAATCCATTAGTAGCATTTGCAAGTTAATGTATCTAAAATTTTCATTGCAAAGTGTCATCACCATATGAACTAAAAATGTTGTTTATCAATTGAGTTTCTCTTAGGTGGTTGGGATGAATCATTGTTATCCTCCCCACCTAGCTTAGGTTCTTGCAAGTGACATGTTGAGCTTATATTGAGTATATTGTTGTAATGGCTTCAAGCCTTTTCGTTGAACATGATTGAGCCTAGGTTGCTTGCTTACATGGAAACAAATGAATTGACAATGTCATTTATCTCATATCAATGTATTTTAATCCATCCATGTTATCAAAAAAATATTTAAATGAACTCATTCCAAAGCATCAATTAAAGCAAATTAGACAATCAAAAGTTTGAGTTTCATCATCAAAGTATACTTCAATAAATCAATTAATTTATAAACAAATGCCTTCAAAAAATAATATCTAGTCTCTCAAATAAGTAGAAGTGGGGCATTACATACACCGCCCTTCATAAAACTTTTTTCTAAAGTTCTAAAATAAATATGGAATTTGTCAACACATTTCATTTGCATCCTCTTAAGCACTTGATCCAAGTGGAAATTTGTGGTCATCCACCTTTTCCATTAAATCACCATGGTCAAAAATTATTTTTTATTGTTCCTGGTTTCCAATCCCATGGTTTTAGTAAACCATGGTATCCACCAATGGCATTCAAGAAAAACAAAATAAAATCTAATCATACAATTAAGTTTTACCACATAGAACTAATTGTTAGTTTTTACCATAGTGATTTATGGTATTCACCCATGGTTTTTGTAACTTGTGGTATTTAACCATGGCATGGAAATATGATGAAAGTGATGGACTCTAAGTGAAAATACAATGTAAATGATATAAATATGGGCCATACTATTTTAAAATTCATGAAAAGTTTTCTCACAATGTAGTGAGACGATATTTTTACTATTCAATTTAAAAAAATTAAGCTCTTTTCATATGACTTTACTCTACATTATTAGTCCCTACCAAGGAATGACTCTGGCAATCAATTTTCTCTTTGACTAGAAATAATTTATCTTTGACTTTTACAATATCCAAAGTCTAACATCAGAAATAACAAATAAAAATATGTTTAATGCACTTAAAAAACTATTTTTTTAATAAGTAATTGGTTAAATAAATTGAAAGTCTTCTTGCAGGCTTAATAGCATGTGTAAACGATAATGGATTTATTATCAACATCCATCTCTCTAAGTTAAGAAGTTGTTGGTGTGCAAATGGCATGTGTGTAACAACCTTAGGCATGGGAATGCATCAACTATAATCTCAGGATTTGAGACTGGCTGGTGCGCTAACTGACATGGGTTATTGTTTTTATAGTTGCTAAATTTAATCTACATTTCAATGAACTAAATCAAATTTTTAACCAATTTCATTTATTTTCACCAATTTAGTTATTTGCCTAACATTCTTAATATAATTATCTTTCTTTTCTATAGAGAAACTATCAATATCAATGAGATGTGCTTTGACCTTAGTGATTATGATATGCAAGTCTCACTTCAGGGTTGTTTTGTTGTAGTTTATCCATAGCAACCATAATCCTGATAAGATACAGGAGGAAAAATTTGGTGAAGATGACAAACAACATCACACGGTAAAGAAAGATCAGACATGCCAAGCTCTAATAATTCAGGGTAGTCTATGAGGATTTCCAACAACAAAGAAATGAAGAATCCCACAAAAAAATCTCCTAGGATCGAGTGATGGGATGTGGAGGTTTCATTGAGGTATACAAGGGCATGCTAGAAGACAGGGTGGCCATAGGCATGAACGTTATTGTTGTCACTGCTACAACACCGTCCAAATTTTTCCTATCTTCAAATTTTGGAGCCTCCTTATGACCATGCCATCTTTAGTGTTAAGCCATTAAGGTCATGCTCAGTCATGTTTCCTAAGTGTTCAATTCTTCCTCTAGGAATCCTAAGTATCAAACTATTTACGTTCACATGCCCAACTCTTGATGTCTTCACAAGCACACTTCTTCCAAGCAGGAAAGATACCTCATATCAAGTTGAGAGATAGTGATTACGCAGTCCCTAGAGACAGTGACTACGCAACCCTTGCACACAATGACTGCGCAATCCTTGCTCATAGTCATTGCGCAATCCTTTCTCATGGTGATTGCGGAGTCCCCAATGATAGTGTAAGGGCATCCTCTGTAGATAGTGATTGCATACTCCTTGTTGACAGTGATAGTGTTCTTCTTCAAGTTAGTATCGTCACACCTCTTAGTGGCATTCAATTCACTCTTGCTCCTAGTTTCCCCACATGCACAAATCGCACCATAAAATATAATTCTAATTGCATGTTTTCTCTCCCTATGTAAAGAGTTCAGTCCATAGCTCATTATCACATTCAACATTTGGAGCTTTGTGCATTCTTAGAGCATAAGGAGCATCCTTGGTTACAAATGTGCCATCTCCCTAGCGAGTTCCTCAACTATCACTTTTTCTTTCTCTTTCTCTTTCTCTTACATGTATCATTTTTTCTTGCTCTATCTTTTGCAAGAGTTGTGGTTGCTTGCTTACACCCTTACTTGTGTTTCTTGTGTTTTATTTTGTTTTTGCATGTGTCATTTTCACTATTACATGTGTCATTTTTGCTTGTTTTCTCATATCCTAAGAGCACCGTCGGACATCTCCTAGAGGCAAATCCAGCGGGGACTTCATATCGGGGATACCCCTTGTGTTGGCAGATTTCCAGAACCGTCAACAAATGGCACTAGAAGAAGGGCTAGATGACAACCTAAGCCCATGAAGGGCACAACCCTATTGAAAATTCCATGTAATAAAAGTAAATAAAGGCAAAATAATAACCACGGATGATGGGACACTGATTTCAAGCTGATTGTTGGGCATGACATCCTAGGGGGTGTTCATTTGATTGTTTATGGCTAAGGAAATTCGCAAAGGCAATGATTAAGGCTTTGGAAATGCAAAATGGCATTTTTGGCACATTTATTTATGAAAATAATGGAAATTAGGAGAAAAGGGAGGTGAAAGGTCACAAGTTGCATGTGAGCAGGAAAATGAAGAAAAATAATGGAAAATGAAGAAAATAGAGGCCTCATTCATAAAAGGGATTATGAGGATCAGTTGGTAACCTTTTGTCAGTTTAGTTTTGGAGCTCTCTTATTATTCTTTCTCTCTATCATACTCGTGGAGATTTAGAGTTTTCTTGGAGCACTCTTGGAGGGTGTGGCATACTTGGATTTTTGGAGCAAGAAGGCAAAGGAAGAGAAGGAAAGCACAAGAGGACATCGGGATCAACAACTACATGAGATTTGCTTGCGGGTATCGAGTTGCATGTATGTTTCCTTCACTAGTTTGGGCATGCATGACATATGCATGTGGATTTTTGTTGTGATCTGTCATTAGCATGGAGGATGGCCAAGATTGACAGTGGATTTCCTAACCTTGCCATTTCTAGGATAGGCATGGTGATTGTGGGTTTATTTTCATTGTGTTGTTTTGGTTGGTTCTCATGTTTCCTTAGCTTGAGTTGAGTTATCAGTACTGAAATCCCTAGTTGGAAAAATGCTCTGGAAGCCCTGTAATAGTTTGGGTTGAGTTACTAGTCCTGGAAGCCTTGTTTGGAAAAATGCTCTAGAAGTCCTTGGTGGGTTGAGTAACTAGTCTTGGAAGCCCTATAATAGCTTAGGTTGAGTTACTAGTCCTGGAAGCCTTGGTTGGACAAATGCTCTAGAAGCCCTTGGTGGGTTGAGTTACTAGTCCTCAAAGCCCTAGTTAGACAAATGCTCTGGAAGCCCTGAATAAGTTGTGGGTTGAGTTATTAGTCCTGGAAGCCTTGGTTGGAAAAAGGCTATGAAAGCCCTGGAAGGTTTGGATGGACACCAATCTGATGATGGTTTTGTGATGTCCGACCATGAGGTGGAATAATTGTTTGATGGGTTGAGGTGGATGGCCTCTGGAAGCCCTGAATTAGTTTTGATTAATGTTTTCTATGAGATCCCACATTCATGCTGGGAATATGGCATGGGGGTGAATGGATGAAGAGAGATTTGGCTCAGCCATTCTATGGTGGGGTGGAACGTGGAAGTCCCATCCCAGGTTTGGATTTTGCATCATTAATGAAAGGTTATTTCTTCTTGTATTTCTATGAGCATTTTGATGGAGTGTATGTGGTCTATGTTATCACCTGGACTGAACCTCGAGCTGAAGGAAGGCAATGCCACGGTAACCACAAACCACGCTTAGCCAAGTAGCTAGCCCTACTAGGCCAAGAGAGGGCTCTCTCCATAAGGATCTCAGCCAAGATGACTGGATCAGGTAAAGGATTTTAGGCTAGGTATAGTAGCACGAAGGTTTTGATTGGATTTTGAAAGGGTTTTGCCAGATCAGGAGGAGTTGGATAGTTTAGGTCTAGGGAACTAGGTCAGAATTGCAGGGTGTTCAATGGGGAAAGGTAGGCATAGGATTTAGCACTAAAGGGCTTGATTGGATGAGATGTTTAGATTGGTGAGAAGCTAAGAAGGGAATGTGAAACCATGGATCCTTCCTAGACTGTAGAAAACATGAAATGGTGAATGGTTTCCCAAGGCAGAGCACTGATGCAATGATTTCCACCTATCAAACTTGAAACCATTCGACTAGAAGCAACGAAATGATTAAAGAATCATACAAAACACATATGGTTACAGAAGGAGAAACTGTACTAAAACTCATATCACATGGATCCCATAAAAATAGCTGCAATTCTTATTAACTCCTGCCAAACTGCTTACAAAAGGTGTACAATCAAGGTCTGGGCATCCAGCTGAGTCCAACCCTTTACAATGAGGAAGAAGAAGAATATATAGTCATTGTTTCAACCTCCTCCCATCCTCAGGGGTCGGACCCTCAAGATGAGGAGCTAATCTAACCAACACTGAACAAGAAAACAGGAATATAGGCATCTCAACAATTTGCCTCTGAAAGTGAAAAACTGATTCATTTGAGCTCAAACTAACTCCTAAGAAATGAATAAACCTTCTATTACTATTTATCCATCATATTTACAAGCCATGACATCATTTACATAGGTAAATTATCCACCATGAGAGAGAATCCATGATTACAGTAAAAAACTGGAAAAATAGCAACCCTGAGCAAAAACTGTGAAAAGCGCAATGCCACTGGGCAAAAGCGCAACACCACTTTTAGGTCCCTTTTGGAGACCTTCCCGGCATCCAAATTGAGCCCATGATAGCTCATTGGAAAGGTATTCAAGTCTACTTTCCAGAACACCTAGAATTTCTGCATTTGGAGCTCATTTTATCCCTCAAAACTAGATTCTCCAAAGACTGCTTCTATGTGTCCAAAAAGTGGCAGAAAGGTCATTTTTAGGGTGTTTTTTGACCTTTTGGTGGACCAGTTCTACCCCAAAAACTTTGAAACTTGCTAGAGTGCATGTTATCATCACTCTAAATCCAAAAATTCAAACCATTTCTTCATTGGGTGCCCCTAGGAAAAGCATAGCGCCAGCCTATGGCGCTGCACTTATAGGTAGTTTTTATGTGTATTAGATTCCAAAATTTGCAAATGACAAAATTTGCTCAAAAATTGCCCAAAATTGGTGAGAAGAACCAGCATCATGTGCTCTGATGAGCCAAGGAAGCTTCAGCCAACATCCTAAGTCTATCCTCCTCCTTTTTTCCTTTCAAGGCCCGCCTTAGCTTAGTTTTCATTCTCTTGACCCTCATATTTCACATCTTGTTTCGAGTCCTATAGTGATAGGTCATGTGTCTGATCATCTAATTGTCTCTGTTGGCCTTCTGTAACAGCTTCTCAAGGTGCCAGTTGACTCTCTTAAGCCTAGTTTCTCTATCCTCTTCAATCTCCTTCTCAATAGGAGTCAAAGTGACAGGTGCCTCTTTGCCACTTTGTCATTTCATCTTGAGCATTTCTAGCTCCATGAGGACTTGTTTTTCACTCAATTGCTTGTTTTCTTGCTCAAAATATGTTATCCTCTCCAAATTGTCCGCCAAATCTTGTACTTGAGCTTCCCTTTCCTGTATGATGATGTCCTTAATGGTTTCTTCGTCCTGAGCCTCTAAGTCAATGATTTCAACTCCTTGACGAGTATAACACTGCTCTGGCTCATCATGCTCAGTCAAGTCGAAATCCCTTTCCTCCTCATCATCAAGACTCTGCTCTGGCATCTTTTCCTTGCCTTTGTGCAACTGCTGCACTTGTACCTGCCTATGAGCTGATGAAGAAGGCAAAGCCCCTTCCACATCCTGTGGAGCTAGCATTTGCCTATGAGCTGATGAAGAAGGCAAGGCCCCTTCCACATCCCATGGAGAAAACACTTGCCTATCTGTTGAAGTGTCACTACCTGTTCACCTCCTCATAGTCTCGGTCTTCCAGGTCCATGTTTGCAAGGTTGAGGTGTATGGAAATGAGGAATGAGGGGATAGAAGATGAGCTTGTGGCTAGGAAATAAATGGAGGAGTAGGAAATGAGAGGGAGGGTTTTGTTTACTTGAGATTTGCTCTTGCGGAAGAGGGACAAAGGGGAATGTGAATGATATGGAATAGTGGTAAAGGGAAAAAGGGACAAGGTGATGGGGGAATAGGGATAGGTGATAGGATGAACAGTGAGGATTTAGGGTTTTAGGCATCATTAGGGAGATTTTAGGGTTTCATATTAAACATGGAAAATGATGCTTAAACATTGGATTTGCAAACCAAAACTAAAGTGATGGATGTCCACTTACTTGTAATCATGGAAGGAGAGATAAATTTAGAGTTTCCTTGAGAATTTGAGGGTTTTTAAGCTCTCCTGCCAAAAGCACAGCGCCACTGCCAAAAGCGCAATGCCACTTCAAGTACACTTTTGACTGCCTTCTCGATGTCCAAGTTGGGCGTGGGATAGTGTGTTGGAAAGCTTGTCGATTCTACTTGCCAGAAAATCTTGAATTTTTCAATTTGGATCTCATTAGCCCTGTCAAATCCCAATCTCCCAAGACTGGTCAAAATGTGCAAAATGAGGCTGTCAAAATGCAGAGTGATGTTGTAGTAAACTTTTGAAGGTCTTCCTCAACTAAAAATTAAACTCATGATAGCTCATTGGAAATATCTCTATGTCTAGTTATCATTGGACTCATCAAGCAATTCATTTGGTCATTCCAGCTATGAGAAATCTTGATTTTCCCAAGGTCACTCCAGAAGTGCAGCAACTCTCTTGTAACAACTATATTTTTGACATTTCTCTAAAACCATGACACCTGTGTAAAACGTGAAGGAGGTTTTTCTTCCTTGGCCTATTGTGGACAAAAACCTCTCTCACTTTTTCCAAATTCTTCCCTGTTTGGTCTAAAACATAGTTTGAAGAAAAACTGGCCCTATGTGTGGCAAATGATTTGTCCCTTGGAATGACTTATTGAAAAATGATGGAGACATGATGTGTATGAGTTGGAATGGCCTCATACTTGCTGAAATGACCTCCCTTATGCCTCATATACTCAGATGTCTCTGATTTCATAGCCAACCCTAGCTCAATGGGTGAGGAAATTAGGGTTTAGTGCTTATGGAAAATGATGATTTGGACACCCTTGGGAAAAAACAACTCCCTTTGGCATGTACTTAACCCTTTGAAACCTTACCATTTAACTTGACTATTTCCTTTAATAAATTGATCTTTTGATGGTCTGGCATCTTTGGAACACTGGGTTAACAACTTGCGATGGTGAAATTATAACATTTGAAAGACATAAAATTACATAATGAAATAAGCATTTCTCTTCACAAATCATCTTCACATGGTGAAGGGATGTTATTTGATCACCCTTTACTTGCTAGCCTTATGTAATGGAATGGAATCTTGGCAACCCTAATGACCTAATGAAACCTTGAAAATCCTTAAAGACCTAATGATACCTTAAAGGACTGCATTTCAAGATGACATAATGACCTCATGACTGATACAAATGGCATGATAAAAATAACTTTATAGATGATGTACAGTCAACAAGATATGAAACTATGCTAGCAAGATATCACATTTAGGGAAGAGTGATTTTTTTGGACTAGGGCTACCATCAGTGACTAATTTTTTTGCATGACCTAGTGGAACGATAAAAAGTTGCTGAATCGGACCCTTAAAATTATATGAAAAGAGGATTTTTGATCACTGATGGCGGGATGCAAATACTGACACTAGCATCGGCCTTATTGGGGATGGCAGCTCCTTGGAGGTGTCAAGAACACCGTAGACCAGGTGCCTAACCATGTGGGCCAATACGGTCAAAAACTTAAATTGAAATGCATGACAGAAAACTGACGACTTGACAACACAAACTGACTTTTAATCAACTAAAAACTGACTCAATACTGAAATACAACTAACAAACTAGAAAATATGCTCAAAATGGAGCTTATTCAATAAAACCTACTCTAACTGTTCCATTCATCACTTGATCAAGTGAAATGAAACAACCAATGCAACCAAGTAAGCATTTTGGCTACTGTTTGAATTCTCCATAAGTGTTTGTTTATGAGAAAGAAGAGAGAACTACTGAAATGCAACTCCCATGAATACTTGGAAACATATCCAAATTGAATAATATGGATGCTCTATCTGACTCTAAAAATACTGCATAAGGATCTTGAAATTCATGTGCACTGGGACTTAGCTCATCCAATGGATTACTTTGCTTCTCCTCATACCATGAATGCAAACTTTCATCTGAGCTTTGTGACAAGACTCCTATTGAAAATGACAAAGAAACCGGCTGTCGGATCAAGTTTGTATCAATACTTTTTTCAAGCTCATAGTTAGCTACTGGAAAAGGAGTTTGGCTGTAGATATCATCCAACACATCAACTATTGGATCATGAAAAACTTGAAAAGACTGTTGCAACCCATTTCTATTAGTTCCAATGATATTGCATGATTTTCTACAGGCTGCTCATTTGAAGATATACTATGCAAAATTCCCTTCAAAAACTGAAATGATTCAAAACATAATGGTATGGAATCATCTTGCATCATTTGATCATATGTTCTAGCTTCCAAGTCTTCATCTGCAACCTGACATTCAATGGCATTCGGGGGTTACAAATCTAGATATGAGAAGTCTTGAACAAGGATTTCATTTCCCTTTAGATGGTCCAGATCAAAACTTATCGACGGTTGATTTCTGATTGCACGAAAGTTGTCTCTGATGATCTGAAATGAAGTAAAACAAAAAGGCAAAGATCCTTCACTTACTTCAAAATTTTCTGCACTTTCCTCCTCACTTCCATAGCTAATATGCATCAACTGATCACTGTATTCGATCTGTTGAAAGTGAACTTCCTCCTTCCACAAACAAGTTGTTGATCTATCTGCAAGACTAGCTTCTGTTTGGAGAACATAATCATCATCATATTGACCAAACTTAGGAAAATCATCAGTATAAAACACATCATCAAGCATACATGTTAGGTCAACAAATCTCTCTTCTCCAAGATGATCTATAAAAAAATCATGATCATATCTATGACAACCAGCATAAGAAAGATAATGTTTTGGATCAGCCACTTGTTCTTCTTCAATCAGCGAGCCATGGTCTTGAACATCATACTCATTCCTTGTGGTGATATTTTGCATCATCTCTTCCACTGCACTTACCAAAATGTCGAGCTTTACCTCTAAAGATGTCGATTCGTCTGGATCTATGTTCCTCCTCTCTTCTTCCTTCAATTTTGCCCTTCTGATCAGCAGATTAGCCTCTACATCTACTGCACTGTTTTGCATCTCTTCAAGTGTTGCAAGGTTCCTTTCTCTCAGCTGAAACTCCATTTCCAGATCAAAGGCATCCGGGTAGTGCAAGAGAGCGAATCTAGGAGGAGGCCTTATATTAGCAGGCATCGAAAAATAGACTTGGTTAAACCTAGCAGAAAATTGTTGTATTGTCTCCCCTGTCTATCTTTTCAGCTGGTTATACTCTTCTATAATCAAGAAAGAGTTTTGTTTAACCACCCACTTGTCGAGGTAAACTTTGACGAATTGTTAGAAATTTGAGATGCTCGCATCAGGCAAGGTTTTGGACCAACTCTTGACTTTGCCTTGCAAAGAAAGAGCAAAAATCCTAATATTGACATCCTCTTCATCAACTTCAAAAAGGTCAAGAAAAGACTCAAAATTCAGTACATGTCTCTCAGCAGTGATGTTGTCACATTCACCATCAAATCTTGGTAGATATAGGCAATGATTTTTAGGGAAAGCATGGAATATAGGAGGTAAAATCAGAGGCTTGTATCTATCCGGAATTTTACAAGGTATAGAAGTATATACAAAAGCTATAGAATTATTCTTGATCTCTTGAGGCTCATCAGTTTGAAGACGGTCCTCATAAGATTCAGAAGAAGAGTTTTGATCATGATCAAAGGCATGCGAATATTTTGTATTCACAATCTTCAAAGGGAAAGAATCACATGCAGGTCTACGATCTTTTCTCAAATACAATATACTTTGTAAAGCCTTCTTGATATTCTCGGGAAAAGAGAATAAATAATTTATAACAAAGAACGTAATGTCTTGGATGAAATTCCAACTTGAATACTTGATCTTTTCATATTGTCCTTTCATGTTTCCGCTGGTTAGGTTCATCCTCCAGTGGAGTCCTTGGATCTGATCTCGAAACCGATTTGGAGTCGTGAGGTGAATGATTTCAGCCTTCCAGTGTTTGATCGTTGTCCACCATCAACAATCAGATCTAAACTTGATACATTTTACTGAGGAACATAAAACTACGTTCCCCAGTGGAGTCGCCACTATGTTATCACTTGGATTGAACCTCAGGCTAAAGGAAGGCAATGCCAGGGTAACCACAAACCACGCTTAGCCAAGTAGCTAGCCCTACTAGGCCAGGAGAGGGCTCTCTCCGTAAGGATCTCAGCCAAGATGACTGGATCAGGTAAAGGATTTTAGGCTAGGTATAGTAGCACGAATGTTTTGATTGGATTTTGAAGGGGTTTTGCTAGATCAGGAGGAGCTCGACAGTTTAGGTCTAGGGAACTAGGTCAAAATTGCAGGGTGTTCAATGGGGCAAGGTAGGCATAGGCTTTAGCACTCAAGGGCTTGATGGGATGAGATGTTTAGACTAGTGAGAAGCTAAGAAGGGCATGTGAAACCATGGATCCTTCCTAGACTGCAGAAAACATGAAATGGTGAATGGTTTCCCAAGGTAGAGCATTGATGCAATGAATTCCACCTATCAAACTTGAAAACATTCAACTAGAAGCAATGAAACGATTAAAGAAGATTACAAAACACATTAGCATATGATTACAGAAGGAGAAATTGTACTAAAACTCATACCACATGGATCCCATAAAAATAGCTGCAATTCTTATTAACTTTTGCCAAACTGCTTACAAAAGGTGTACAATCAAGGTTTGGGCATTCCGCTGAGTCCAACCCTTTACAATGAGGAAGAAGAAGAAGATATAGGCATTTTTTCAACCTCCTCCCATCCTTAGGGGTCGAATCCCCAAGATGAGGATCTAATCTAACCAACACTGAACAAGAAAATAGGAATATAGGCATCTCAACAACTTGCCTCTAAAAGTGAAAAACTGATTCATTTGAGCTCAAAATAATTCCTAAGCAATGAATCTACCTTCTATTACTATTTATCCATCATATTTACAAGCCATGACATCATTTAGATAGGTAAATTATCCACCATGAGAGAGAATCCATGATTACAGTCAAAAACTGGAAAAATAGCAACCCTGAGCAAAAACTGTGAAAAGCGCAGTGCCACTTTCAAGTCCCTTTTGGAGACCTTCCCGACATCCAAATTGAGCCCATAATAGCTCATTGGAAAGGTCTTCAAGTCTACTTTCCAAATAACCTATAATTTCTACATTTTGAGCTCATTTGACGCCTAAAAACTATATTCTTCCAAGACTACTTCTCTGTGTCCAAAAAATGGCAGAAAGGTCATTTTTAGGGGGTTTTTTTTTTACCTTTTGGTGGACCAATTCTGCCCCAAAAACTTTGAAACTTGCTAGGGTGCATGTCCTCATCACTCTGAATCCAAAAATGCAAACCATTTCTTCATTGGGTGCCCCTAGGAAAAGCGCAGCGCCAGCCGGTGGCGCTGCGCTTATAGGCAGTTTTCCTGTGTATTAGATTCCAAAATTTGCTCAAAAATTGCCCAAAATTGGTGAGAAGCACCAGCATCATGTGCTTTGATGAGCCAAGGAAGCTTCAGCCAACATCCTAAGTCTATCCTCCTCCTTTTTCCTTTCAAGGCCTGCCTTAGCCTAGTTTTCATTCTCTTGACCCTCATATTGCAAATCTTGTTTCGGGTCCTATAATGATAGGCCATGTGTCTGATCATTTGATTGTCTCTGTTGGCCTTCTGTAATAACTTCTCAAGGTGCAAGTTGACTCTCTCAAGCCAAGTTTCTCTATCCTCTTCAATCTCCTTCTCAATAGGAGTCAAAGTGACAGGTGCCTCTTTGCCACTTTGTCGTTTCATCTTGAGCATTTCTAGCTCCATGAGGACTTGTTTGTCACTCAATTGCTTGTTTTCTTGCTCCAAATATGTGATAACATATTTGGCCTTCTCCAAGTTGTCTGCCAAAGCTTGTACTTGAGCTTCCCTTTCTTGTATAATGATGTCCTTGATGGTTTCTTTGTCCTGAGCCTCTAAGTCAATGATTTCAACTCTGTGACGAGTATAACACTGCTCTGGCTCATCATGCTCAGTCAAGTCAAAATCCCTTTCCTCCTCATCATCAAGACTCTACTTTGGAATATTTTCCTTGCCTTTGTGTAGTTGCTGCACCTGTACCTGCTGTGTCGATGAAGAAGGAAAAGCCCCTTTCACATCCTGTGGAGCTAGCATTTGCCTATGAGCTGATGAAGAAGGCAAAGCCCCTTCCACATCCCGTGGAGAAAACTCTCACCTATCTGCTGAAGTGTCACTACCTGTGTTCTCCTCCTCATAGTCTCAGTCTTCCAAGTCCATGTTTTTGAGGTGTATGGAAATGAGGAATGAGGGGATAGAAGATGAGCTTGTGGCTAGGAAATAAATGGAGGAGTAGGAAATGAGAGGGAGGGTTTTGTTTGCTTGAGATTTGCTCTTGGGGAAGAGGGACAAAGGGGAATGTGAATGATATGGAATAGTGGTAAAGGGAAAAAGGGACAAGGTGATGGGGAACAGGGATAGGTGAATTTAGAGCTGTAGGGATAGGTGATAGGATGAACAGTGAGGATTTGGGGTTTTAGGCATCATTAGGGAGATTTTAGGGTTTCATATTAAACATGGAAAATGATGCTTAAACATTGGATTTGCAAACCAAAAGTAAAGTGAGGGATGTCCACTTATTTGTAATGATTGAAGGAGACAGAAATTTAGAGTTTCCTTGAGAATTTGAGGGTTTTTAAGCTCTCCTGCCAAAAGCACAGCGCCACTGCCAAAAGCGTAGCGCCACCTTGCCAAAAGCGCAATGCCACTTCAAGTCCACTTTTGACTGCCTTCCCAATGTCCAAATTGGGCATGGGATAGCGCGTTGGAAATCTTGTCTATTCTACTTTCCATAACATCTTTAATTTTTGAATTTGGAGCTCATTGGCCCTATCAAAATCCCAATCTCCCAAGACTGGTCAAAATGTGCAGAATGAGGCTGCCAAAATGCAGAGTGATGTTGTAATCAACTTTTGAAGGTCTTCCTCAACTCCAAATTGAGCTCATGATAGCTCATTGGAAATCTATCTATGTCTAGTTATCATTTGACTCATCAAGCAAGTCATTTGGTCACTCCAGCTAGGAGAAATCTTGATTTTCCCAAGGTCACTCCAGAAGTGCATCAACTCTCTTGTAGCAACTGTATTTTTGACATTTCTCTAAAACCATGACACCTGTGTAAAAAGTGAAGGAGGTTTTTCTTCCTTGGCCTATTGTGGACAAAAACCTCTCTCACTTTTTCCAAATTCTTCCCTGTTTGGTCTAAAACATAGTTTGAAGAAAAACCGGCCCTATGCGTGGCAAATGATTTGTCCCTTGGAATGACTTATTGAAAAATGATGGAGACATGATGTGTATGAGTTGGAATGGCCTCATACTTGCTGAAATTACCTCACTTATGCCTCATATACTTAGATGTTTTTGATTTCATAGCCAACCCTAGCTCAATGGATGAGGAAATTAGGGTTTAGTGCTTGTGGAAAATGATGATTTGGACACCCTTGGGAAAAAACAACTCCCTTTGGCATGCACTTAACCCTTTGAAACTTTACCCTTTCACTTGAATATTTCCTTTGAAAAATTGATCTTTTGATGGTCTGGCATCTTTGGAACACTGGGTTAATAGCTTGGGATGGTGAGATTATTACATTTGAAAGACATAAAACTACATAATGAAATAAGCATTTCTCTTTACAAATCATCTTCACATGGTGAAGGGATGTTATTTGATCACCCTTTACTTGTTGGTCTTATGCAAGGGAATGGAATCTTGGCAACCCTAATGACCTAATGAAACCTTGAAAAACCTTAAAGACCTAATGAGACCTTGAAGGACTGATATTCAAGATGACATAATGACCTCATGACTGATACAAATGGCATGATAAAAATAACTTTATGGATGATGTATAGTCAACAAGATATGAAACTATGCAAACAAGTAATCACATTTTGGAAAGAGTGATGTTTTGGATTAGGACTACCATCAGTGACTAATTTTTTTGCATGACCTAGTGGAATGATAAAAAATTGCTGAATCGGACCCTTAAAATGATATGAAAAGAGGATTTTTGATCACTGATGGTAGGATGCAAATACCGACACTAACAGTCTATATGGTTGTACTTTCATGAGTATTTCTATCCCTATTATGATGGTTATGTATGTGTTTTATGACAACATCCATGTATGGTGTTCCTTATGTTTTTACTTATAATTGAATGATCAATGTATCTATGACCTAATGGATGGAATGTCAGTTGATGTGCTAAGGCATAAATGGTTCTTAGTGATTCTCAGATAAGTATGAGACCTTAATGCTTAGAACTGTTAATTACACCTGTAAATTACACATTTGCAATATGTTTGATGAAATGTCTGTCATGGTCAGTAAGGGTTGATCACGTGCTCAAGTTTATGCTCAAAAATCAAAGTGTTAGAATATTGTTAAACTCAAGCTTCTAGTCGAAGATCTCATCACTCTGAATCCAACGATGCGAACGACACTCAAATCCGAGCTCGTATGCAGAAGTTAGAGCAAGTCAAAGTTTAAGTTTGACTTTTCTACATGGCAGGATTGGGATGATGTGCCAAGGTCTTCAGCGAATGAGGAAGCGCCAAGTGGCAGGCTACCATTGACCCCCACATTTCGCAAATCGCAATCACAGGCAGGAAAGTATTATGGAAATTGGCCCCTGGCAGGTTGGGTTGAAATTTGAGATAATCAAAATCACATATTGCACCAAATCCCCGCTGATATTTATGTTACCACCGATTAACGCCGATTGCGATGAGCGATAAAGTTTTGATTGCAATAGATTGCCTGGATGCAATACATTTATGTGTTGCAGTTGATATGCCATCAGGTCCGCCGATTATGTTCCCACGTCAAATGCCGATTGCGATGAGCGATAAGTCCCTACACGTGAAATGTTATGAGCCACATTTTATACTCCAGTCGGGTCCACGATATCGCTATCGCAACATTCCTCCGTGTTAATAGGACATTCATCCCGCCAAACCTCGCCGGTTGTGATTTGCGATACAATCGACAAGTTAAGGCCGACACGTGGCCAAATTCTCGCTCAGTTAGTGGATTTTGGAGCGAATTTGTAGGATTATGTCAGTTTTGGAGCAATTTGTGGAACAAATAGTGGGAGAACTAGGAGAAGTCATAACTTCTTCAGTTCTTATCCAAATTGGATGCAAAAAGAGGCTAGATAGCCATTTTTGAGCATTCTGAACTCATGGAGACAGGTTTCAGAGGCATTTGAGCATTATAAACACACTTTTGTTGTAATTTTAAGCATAATAGAGAGGCCTAAGCATTGGAAGCTGGACCAAGGAGATGTAGCCCAGGAGAGGTGAACTCCTCATTAAATCTTCGTGTTTTGTGTTGTATTTTGATGTTCTTTGTTGTTGTTCAACATATGTTTTATGTTAAATTGTTTATAGCATTTACATAAGAAACTCTCATGGGAATCAGTTAATTAAGCAAACATGGTGAATCCTTAAGCACTTTATAAGCAAATGATAAGCATCTTGGGTTTTATTCTGAATGGGGAATTAGCACAACATTAATAATTTGCTCCATTTTAGATCAAGTTGGTATCAGAGCACTAGTTTTTGCTTATTAGATTTGCTTGTGCAAAGAAGGATTTAATTGTTTACTAGTTTTATGTCATGCTTACAAGGTTAAAGCTCAAAAGAGGTGAAGGAAAGTTGGTTGGAATCCCTGAAGTTGGGTCAAGTGTAAGAATAGCAAGATTGTCAAAGTCTTCTACACTAGTTCAACCTCAAGTTGCAGTTGAGTGTTCGGAGACCATGTCTCATGAAGGAGAACCTACAAACATGACAGAAGATGAGAAGACCTTCACAAATTCTTTCTTTGATATGACAAAGATGGTGAAGGTCCTTTATGAACAGAGGAATAGCATATTGGAAGGAGAAAGTTCTAAACCTCCCAAAGGAGAAGGTTCTTCAGGAGGAGCTAATGGGAATGGAGACAAGCCCCACCCTCTCCACCATCTTCTCCATCTTCTTCTTCGCAAGCATCTTCACACTCTTCCACTAATACTACCCTTACTCATACTCATCATCATTCTACAAAAGGAACTAGTAAATCACCTTTTCTAAAGCTTGATGTTAAATTTGAGTTGCCTATGTACAATGGAGAAGTTAATGCAGAAAAGCTAGATAACTGGATTCGTCAGTTGGAGGTGTATTGTAGAATTCAGAACCTTCAAGAGGATGATATCAAAATTCAGTTGGCTTCATTGAGAATGGAGGGTGCAACACTTGTATGGTGGGAATCAAAGACCCAACAGGATATTAAAAAACATGGTAAGATCTCTATTGCTTGGTCTAATTTCATTGTTGCTATAGAAAGACAATTCTACCCTTTAGCCCATATGCAAAAAGCTATCATGAATTGGCAAAATTTCAGACAGTTAAAAGGTCAAAATGTGCAAGAGTATACTCAAGAGTTTAGGAGAAGAGCTCTTATGCTAGGAGTAGACTTGCAGTCACAAGATATTTTGTTGAAATATATAGGAGGTTTGCATAGCTATCTTCGACATACCATTCTTATATTTAATCCCACGAATCTTGATGAGTTCTGTGTTCAAGCTACACACCTCGAAGCAAGAGGGAAAAATGTACAAGAAGAAGGTAAGAAGAAGCCATTCTAGAGTGGTGGAAAATGATTTTTTTTTAAAGGAAAGCAGAAGAAAAATGCTTTTGTTAAGAAAGAAGGGGAGAAACCAATGTGCAAGAATTGTTCCAAAGAGGTCCATGATGAAGTGCATTGTTGGAAGCTTCATCCTGAATTAAGACCGAAGAAATATAACAATAAAGGGAAACATAAGACAAACGTTGTTGTACAACAAGATTTGGGTTCTCACTCAGGTGATGAATCAAAGATTGCAACCACAATCACTAATGGAAAAGTCGTGGTAAAAGAAATCAAAGAGGAAGCCATGGCAAGCATCAATGCAACAAATAACTCCAACAACGTTTCAAATGAGGAAAACAAAATTGAGTTGTTCCATATCTAAGTTATTTCCAAACACACCAAGATTGATACGTCATTTGACAATGGATCTTAGGCTAATTTAATTTCTATATACTTGGTCAAGAAATTGAATCTTGAAACTGTGCCTCATCATAAACCGTATCCGTTAGGCTGGATAACCAAGGATGCAAATCTTCAGGTCACATGGAAATGCATTTTCAGGTTTGCAATTACTGCCAATTTTGTTGATGAAATTGAATTAGAAGTGGTGCCGCTGGATATTTTTGGAATTGTGTTGGGAAGCCTGTATCTGTATGACAGGAAAGTCATTTTCCATTGATTTGAGAACAAATATCGTTTGTTCAAATACAAAGTGGAGTATATTGTGAGAGCCTATCATAGAAAGCTTAATCTGTCTTTAACAAGCGCAGGGCAAATGAAGCGACTGGTCAATTCCATCAAGAATCTCGTGCTCCTTATGATTAAGCAAAAGAATGACATGGAGCATGAATACTTTGCAGGATGTGACGTGAAGTTGAAAGCTGAATTGGTTGATGTGGTCAATCAATATGGAGACATGTTTCAAGAACCAAAGGGATAGCTACCAAAAAGGGAAATTCAGCTACAAAAAGACAGTCCACTCCCAAATATCGGTATGCATCGAATGTCAATTCTCGAAAGTTTAGAAATTAAGAAACAAGTCCAGGAATTGTTAGATAAAGGTGTAATTCATCCCTCTATTTCGCCATGTGGTTCACTAATTGTTTTGGTACCCAAGAAAGATGGAACCTGGCGCATGTGTGTAGATTATTGAGCTTTGAATAAAATTACCATAAATAATCGATACCCACTGCCTAGAATAGATGATTTGCTAGATCAATTGAATAATGCAAAATATTTCACTAAATTAGACTTGAGAAATGGATATCATCAAGTTAGAATAGCTGAGGAGGATATTTGGAAGATTGCTTTTAAAACCAAACATGGATTGTTTGTGTGCCTGGTTATGCCTTTCGGTCTTTGCAACGCTCCAACTAAATTCATGAGAATTATGAATGATGTGTTGAGATCCTTTCTTGATGAGTTTGTAATTGTCTATTTAGATGCTATTTTGATATTCAACAAATCACGAGAAGAGCATGTCAAGCATGTGAGGAAAGCGTTGGATGTCTTGAGGAAAGAACAATTATTTCTAAAGATGTTTAAATGTGAATATGGGAAAACTTCCTTAGTGTATTTGGGCCACGTAGTTAGAGGAGGTGAGTTGAAGATTGACCCCTCTAAAGTTTCTGTCATTGTGAATTGGCCAATACCCAAATCAGTCACAGAAGCAAGGAGTTTTCTGGGAGTAGCACAGTATTGGAGGAAGTTCATTGCCAATTTCTCTTCCATAGCAGCTCCATTGCATGCTTCGACCAATGTGAAGGTTGTTTTCCAGTGGGGAGGAAAATAGCAAAAAGTATTCGATGCTTTAAAACAAAATATCAGTTTAGCCCCAGTTTTAGCATTACCAGATTTGAAACAACCATTTGAAATACAAACAGATGCAAGTGACTATGCCATGGGTGCAGTCCTTTTACAACATGGTAAGCCCATTTCATTTCATTATGATATTTTTAATGGTGTTGTTATTAACTATCCTACATATGATAAAGAGCTTTAGGCATTGGTGCAAAGTGTGAAGAAATGGAAGCATTACTTGATGGGAAAAGAAACCATTATTCACACCAATCATCAACCTTTGCAACATATGCAATTTGAAACAAAATTGCAGCAATCAAGGTACTTTCGTTGGATGGGATTCTTACAGCAATTCCACTTGGTAATCAAGTACAAGAAAGGTATTTTTAACACAGTTGTTGTTATGATTTCTAGACCAGTTGTTAATATAGCCATTTTACTCAAGAATAATTATGCTTTGCGTGAAAGTTATGTTGAACAATGCACACATGATGTTGACTTTCAAGAGGTATATTCAAACTTGAGTCAAGGCCACCAAGTTGAGGAATTAGACTACCATGTACATGATAATCTTTTGTATCATTTGGGAAAATTTGTGTTCCACAACGAGAGAGAGTAAATGTCACAAGGGAAGCACACACTTCTCTTACTGTTGGACATTTCGGTGTAAGTAAAACAATGCCAAATCTTCAAAGGTATTTTTACTGACCTCGTATGCTTGAAAGTGTGTCACGATTTATCAGAGATTGTTCATTGTGTGCAGTCAGTAAGCCTAGTAATAGGAAACTAGGATTGTACACACCAATTCCAATGCCTTCACGTCCATGGGAGAGTGTTTCAATGGATTTTGTAGGAGGTCTTCCTTTATCAAGAAAAGGTCATGATTATTTGTATGTAGTTGTGGATAGGTTCAACAAGATGTGCATATTAATGCCTTGTAAAAAACAAATTACAGCTGAACAAATAGCTCAACTTTATTTCAAAATGTATGGGTTCATTTTGGATTACCTACTTCTATTGTAAGTGATCGTGATTCCTGATTTGTTGGGAATTTTTGGTCAAGTTTATGGAACTTTATGGACACCAAGTTGAGGAAAAGTACAACCTTCCATCCATAAACAGATGGTCAAATTGAAGTGGTTAACATGATAATTATTCATTTGCTAAGAGGATATTGCAACAAACATCCTAAGTTGTGGGATGAATAGTTGCATTATATTCAACATGCTTACAACTAAGCAAAACACTCTTCTACTCTAACTTCGCCTTTTGAGGCATATCTTGGTTATTTACCTAAATCGCTTTTGTATTTCATATTTGAGAAAGATGTAGCTGTAGATGGACATAACGACATAGACAAAGCAAAGAAATTCATTAAGAAAATTCAGTTGATTCACCAAATAGCTCAAGAACAACTAGAAAAGAGTCAAGGCAAGTATAAGGCAAGGCATGAAAAGCATCGTGTGGATCATTAGTTTCAAGTAGGTGATGAAGTTTGGCTATACATTAGCAAGGAAATGCTTCAAGGTGAAGGTAAATAGTTGAAACCAATCCATTATGGTCCATTAAAATTTCTGGAAAAGATTGGTAATAATGCTTTCAAGCTTGATTTGCCTTCATATATGCAAATTTATTCTATTGTTAATGTTGAAAATTTGAGATTGTATGAGCCTCATTTGATTGAAGATCAAGGAGAAAGTGTACAGATTCCATCAATTGAAGATTTTTCTCCAGAATTTCTTGATGAGCTTCAACAAGACACCATACTTGACAGAAGAACGAGGTCATCAAAGAGGGGAAATGTTGATTATCTTCGAGTGGGTCTCAAAGGTAAAAATCCATCAAAGGCCAAATGGATTGAAGAGGGGAAGGTGAGGGAACAATACCCTCATCTGTTGAATAACTGAATATAATTTTTTGGGGTCCAAAAGACTTCAAGTGGGGAGGAGTGATCAAGTGCTTAAGTTTATGCTAAAAAATCAAAGTGTTAGAATATTGTTAACCTCAGCTTTGGATCGAAGAGCTCGTCATTCTGAATCCAACGGTGTGAACGACACTTAAATTTGAGCTCGTATGCAGAAGTTAGAGCAAGTCAAAGTTCAAGTTTGACTTGTCTACATGGCAGGATTGGGATGATGTGGCAAGGTCTTCAGCAAATGAGGAGGCACCAAGTGGCAGGCTGCCATTGACCCCCGCGTTTTGAAAATCGAAGTCGCAGGCAAGAAGGTATTACGAAAATCGGCCCTCGGCAGGTTGGGGTGCGATTTGCGATAATCACAATCACATATTGCACCAAATCCCCGCTGATATTTATGTTACCACTGATTAACACCGATTGCGATGAGTGATAAAGTTTTGATTGCGATAGACTGCTCGGATGCGATATGTTTATGTGTTGCAGTTTATATGCCATCGGGTCCGTTGATTATGTTCCCCCGTCGAATGCCGATTATGATGAGCGATAAGTTCCCGGACACGAAATGTTATGAGCCACAGTTTATACTTGGGTCGGGTCTGCGATATTGTTGTAACAACATTCCGTCGTGTTAACAAGACCTTCATCCCGCCAAACCTCGCCGATTGCGATTTGCTCAATTAGTGGATTTTCAAGCGAATTTGTAGGATTATGTCGATTTTGGAGCAATTTGTGGAACAAATAGTGGGAGAACTAGGAGAAGTCATAACTTCTTCAGTTCTTATCCAAATTGGATGTAAAAAGAGGTTAGATAGCCATTTTTGAGCATTCTAAACTCATGGAGACAGGTTTCAGAGGCATTTGAGCATTGTAAACACACTATTGTTGTACTTTTGAGCATAATAGAGAGGCCCAAGCATTAGAAGCTGGACCAAGGAGACGTAGCCCAGGAGGGGTGAACTCCTCATCAAATATCTGTGTTGTGTGTTGTATTTTGATGTTCTTTGCTACTATTTTGCTATTGTTCAACATATGTTTTATGTTAAATTGTTTATAATATTTACATAAGAAACTCTCATGGAAATAAGTTAATTAAGCAAACATGGTGAATCCTTAAGCACTTTATAAGCAAATGATAAGCATCTTGGGGTTTTATTCTGAATGGGGAATTAACACAACATTAATAATCTGCTCCATTTCAAATCAGGGGTCCAGTCAAGGTCTTAAACAATTATATGCTTTTATACTGTCATTTCCATGTTATTTATTGATCTGAAGAGATGGTTCAATACTGGGTAGTGACCTGGGCTCTGGGCTTGAAAAAGTGGCTAAAATCCCGGAGTTGCTGGCATAACACTGATAGTTTTGGTCTCTGGTCGCTGACAGGCAAGCCTATGGGAGTGACTTTGGGTTGCTAGTCGCACTCATGCCTGTAGCATGGGAGCGACTGAGCCTTAAATTGTCCAAAAGCTCAGTGAGACCCTAAGGCAAGCTATCTAACGTATTGGATTGGTTCCTGAGGGTCTTGTAGCTGATGATTAATGTTTTTATGGTGTGTTTCCGTCGGTTCCACTTCCTTAACGTGACTTAGGAGGTCAAATCATGTCACAGTGGCCTCTCGTTGCATGCTTACCCCAACTGGCCGGTTGCTTGGGCAGATGTGGGAGGAGGGTGTTACAAGATTCATGTTCCACGGGCACGGTTTAATTGGTGACCTACCTTAAACCATCACCGACAGAAGTCTTCAGCTTCTGCTACCCATTTCATTAGGTTGTGGTCATCTTTAAACCATCATAAGGGAGCACTTCCATTTTGTAGAAGACTTCAACTTCTAGCTAGATTTCAAATTGTTTCAAGAATTACTTCGAGCTAAATTCCAGTGTTGGTGGTCAGTCTTAAACCACCACCGGCAGAAGACTTCGGCCTCTGCTACCTCATTTGGTTTGTGGTATTCCTTAAACCACCATTTCAGATAGCACATCCAACCATTGACTGCCATACACTTTTTGTACTTTAGCTCTCTTCTTGGACTTACACACACCCTTTTAGATTAAGGGAGGAATGCTGGAAACATAATTCTTTGAGGTTATGTGAATTCAACACATTCACTTGAGTCAAAGGTGAAAAACCTCAAGGGAAGACCAACAATCATGAGAATCATTAGAAGATGAAAACCATTATTCATTAAAATTTGCATTTATGTGTAACATATATTTAATTGGCGACATCTCATGCTTATCTTAATTTATTGTCTAATGTTTGAATGCCCCATAGGTTTTTTAAGATTTTGAACCCATTTAAACATTCAAAAAAACACATATAATAATGAAAAATAATAATTCTTGAATGAAAAATAATAATCCAAGAATTATATCATTGAATTCAAATAATAAAAATAAAAACATAAAATAATTAAACTTTGCCATATTTTAAAAATCTTAAAATAACCATATACCTTTTGTTAAATTTTTTAATTAATGCTATATTTTCTCGTGCTCACACACTATTTAGACAAAATATTTCATATCTCACAAGACATCACTAAAGTGTCAACATCGTAAACAAGCAAAAGAGGAGGTCACTTATTTTGTAAGGATCAATGTATTTAACCCAATAGGGATTGTAATATAAAACCTCTTCCATAAAAATAGATTAACTCGAATATATTAAAATATAAAAGCATCTTTTACTTGTTTTTTTAATCATTATAAAATTATTAAAATCAAAGTGGTTGCACATAATTATATTAATCTTATTAATACTAATTTAATGATTGATTGATTGTAAGTTGAATTTAACCCTACAATAAGATTAATTGAATGGTTGTTTGATTGTATGATGAATTAAACCATAAAACTATAAATGTAAAAAAGAGTTTCAAATAGGAGTAGTATGACTTTTTAGAGTTTTGGGTAGACATTTCAATAGAAGTTGGCAAATAAAATTACGGTCAAATTTTGATTTGTGTTGTTTAAACTTGTTTTTGACTATATTTATGGATTCAACGCCCCCAAAAATTCTTGGAACATTTTTATTATGAAGAATTCACCATTTCAAACTTATGATTTCAATAAATTTATGCCGGATTTTAAACAAATTAATTGGAAAATTAAAAAAAAAATAACACTTAAAAGACTACTCTAGTCTTTTCAAATATGTATAAACAATGATTTCTAATTTGTATTTATTTGTTTATTTTAAATTGAAATAATTTATTTTAAAATTTAATTCTTAAAAAATATATCTAAAAATAATTTATTTTATTATTAACATGATGGATTTAAACCCGGATGCGGGTGAAATCAATGTGTAATAATGGTTCAAAGGACAGATGGAGGTGCTAGGTACTGCTAGACGTAGACCCACGCGATTCTCCAGAAGCTAATTCGGTTGATGGGAGTGATATTCAGGTGGTTTGCTCGGTTCCTGAAGGATCATTTGCAGAGCAGAAGATTTGGCACGCTCTCTGCATTTACTACTTGTCCTGTTCAAGGTATGGCTTTGGTTATTTTATCCATGGCATCTAGGGATTTCATTACCATTGTAAGCACCCTGCCTTCGTGTCTCTGGTTAAAGCCGGAAGTGGGTTTCGAAGGCTGGCTGTTCCTTGCAAACAAAGGTGAGTTTTCTCTATGTATTTCGTTTCTTGTTGATCTCTGGCTTGGGAAAATGTGGCGTTTAGTTAGCGGTCTGGTCTCTGGAAACTTTGGCAAGCTTTCTACTTCCCCTGCTACTTTTCCTGCGTCGCTCTCCCTGCAATTACAATCCGACCGTTCGTGTCTTAAGTTGGTTCCTGTGTTGTGTAACCTATCTTTGGGCTCTGCTTTCGGTTTTCCGGATTGTTTCATCACCCTCCGGTCTCGGCCTCTGTGGACTCCCCTCAGCATGGTGCGCCACAGCAAGAGGAGTCGTTCCGGGGGAAGTCGGGGAGGGCATGGAAAACAGCCGACTTCCAGCTCTGTGGATCCTATTCACAATCCAATTCCGTATCATGGGTTCCAAACAACTCATTTCACTTTTCAGAGCAATTTGCATAGACCTGCAATCACTGCCAATATCACCATTCTCTTCTCTGAAGAAGGAGCTCCGCCCCCAATTCGGGTGCGCCTGATGTCTGAGCCTTCTCAGGAAGCTTTCCAAGGAGTCAACAGTCAAAGCAATAGACAGGACAATGCAGGGGAAAGTCTGGCGAAAGATCAGGGGGAGAGACTTGAAAGGAGCGAGGCTCCCAGTGCCTCTCGGCCTCCAGAAACTGCTGTCTCGAGGATTCAGGAAGAGATGGATAGTGACACGCGCCCCCTGATGAGGCACCCAGGTGAGGAAGATGCTGGACATGAGGATGCATGGAAGGATAACGTCTGTCCGGTGGTGGAGGAACCTCAGCATGAGGACGATGCATTTTAAGGCCATCTGGGCCTTCTCCTTTTTTGTTTTTTGGATGACTAACAGGATCAAGCTCAAGCGGTTTTGGACGCAGCTCGGGTCGGCTATCTTCAAACAGGCGGACTTAATTTTCACTGTGTTGCTTAGTAATGTAAAACTCTCCCGGATTTTTGAGCATTGTAATGGTCTCTGGAATTTTGAGCAATGTAATGGTCTCGTGCTCTGGTCATATGCTCTCGACAGATGGTTTTCTCCTCCTCTTCATGTTTCCTCGGTTAATTCCTGGTGGCAATATCTGTTCTCTTGCTTATGTATCTGGTTCTTCCCTCACAAGGGATAGTTTATGTTGTTCTGAGTGCCTTCGGAAGATGATTCCCGAGGCCTCGCACCCTTGTATTTTTACTTTGTTTTACAGTTAATAGAATTAGCATTTGCCGAGAAAAAAAAAACATGATGAATTTAAAAAATTATTATTATTATTTAATTTTAAACTTTATTCTACTAAATTTATTTATTTTAAATATGATTATTATGTACATATTCATTAATATTTCCTAATACAACCACCGTCTCACCATACAATTAAAAATTCCTAAAAGGAAACAATGATTTTAAAGAGTGAAATTCAAAATATAACAATACGATTTAAAAGAATGGGGGAGTGAAATTCGGAACATAACAATTCATTATAATTAATCGGTGAACTACCAATATCAATTTGGCTTTTTTCTACTGTAGATGAAACCTTCGGCGAGTTCAGTGATTCGAAAGTTGTGAGGCGGGATTTTGGACTTGAAGCGGGTCATGGAAGTTCAGATGGAGAAGGAGACGCGAACTAACCATATCAATTTCGCTTTTTTCTACTGAAACCTTCGACGAGTTCAGCAATTCGAAAGTTGTGAGGCGGGATTTTGGACTTGAAACGGGTCATGGAAGTTCAGATGGAGAAGGAGACGGAGATTCATCTCCTTCGACATCGATTAAATTTGCAACACGACATGTGGATGTCTGACAAACTCCTACACGAACAGGTAAACGGAGGCCAGTAATTAATACTGTTTTTATTTTTCTCTTTTGGGGTGGTGATTCAGAATCATGTTTACAGGGAAGAGCCCAATTGCTATTGTTGATTGTTAGCAGAGTGAAAAAATACACAAGGAGAGGGAATTGACACTGGCGTATGAAATTGCACGCCTCAATCTCATCCATGGCGTCCACCAGAACGAAGCGCTGCTCGACAAGGTCAAGCTAGGTTAGCCCAGAATCCAAGCTTTATTCCAAGGGCCGTTTTACAAAGAAAAATATTACCAGAAGTAAACTCTGAACTTATTATTTATGTGTTTTATTCCATTAAAAAGATCTCTGAGGTCAGTTAATGTTGCAGTGCTGGTGAGAGTATCTTAAATTTCTTCCTCCAGTTAATCATCCTCTCTGTCTATCAGCTCCCTGGGAGAGATAATGAGAGTTAATACACAAATATTTATAGGCATATAGCCATTACATCAATATTTCTCATCATCATGTCATTCCATTAAAACAACCATTGAACCTGCTAGAGAGACAACAACCATGCTACCCGCTGCCCCATATAACCCAATTACCTTACCTTATCATGATAAATGTTATTTAGTTTACTTTACTTTGTTATTGTTATGCAAATTGCTTTTGACTTTAATGCATTCCACCTTGTTCTAGAGTGCTGTGGCTAATATCTACGTGTAGCTCAAAAGCAACTAATGTTAGCAGAATAAACTAAGCACGGCCAAATAAATTTCGAACATTATGTCAAATTAGTCAATTCTAGTTGGCTTAAATTACCCCTTCAATAATTTTTTTTATTGATACCGGGGTTTTAATGAAAACATTGTAGGCTACTTTGGTGCATGCTTTATTATGACTGTGGAGCTAATGGAATGACAAAAAAAAGTTCAGCAATGGGTAACAGCGAGAATGGAATTGGAAAGATTAGGATTCTACAATTTTCTAGAAGAAAAAAATGATTTCCATTATGTCGAGTATTGATAACTTATTGGAGTTTTAATGACATTGTAAGTTACTTTGGTGCATGTTTTATTATCGTGGCGAAGGTAATGAAATGACCTAAAAATTCAGCTAGTAGTACAGCGAGAATGCAGTTGAAAGATTAGGACTTTTACAATTTTATTTTTAGAAAAAAAGGATTTCTATTATGTTGAGTCCTTTGCCACAATGGTAAGAACTTGTGTTTGCTCTTGGGAGGTTATAAGTTTGAACTAGGAGGGGGTAAGGTATGTATGCCTTTATAGAGTAAAATGGTCAAATTGCTATGGTCAAATGCAATACAAGCTCGAAACTCAATTGTTGAAACATTATCTAGTGTAGAATTTGGTCTTTGTCAATGACTTCTCTCCCTATGATGTGCCGCTGCTTGCAAGTGAGCCTTCGTTGATCTATGTTGGGCTCAACTGCCCATCTAGCTTGAGTATGCTCACGGTGGCCTCCCTATCCAACTTGATGCTACCCTTGACATCTTTGGCTCCCTCAACTCCTTGCTCGACCTTTGTGAATGCTAGTGCAACCTCTTAGCCCCCTCCCCCCCCCCTTCGATCTTCTTATCCTCTTCGACCTCTTTTTCATTCCCCCTTTCCTCTTTGATCTTCTCTTCAATCCCCATTTCCTCTTCGACCTCCCATCCCTCCTCAACCCTTAGTGCAACCTTCTATCCTTCCCTTATCTCCTTTCCGAGTTCTACTAGCAATTTGATCACCCAACCATTGCAAACTTGTTGTTTTCACCCTCTTTGCTCCTCTTTGCCTCAATACCATTCTCCCCTTTGGTGTTTCCTCCATCTTCAATTAATCCCCTTCTAGTGGCTTTCTCTACTCTTTGCCTTATATCCTTAGACACCCTCTACTTGACCTCATTCATTCAACCATAACAACGACTTGATCAAAACTACTACACCGATTTGAATGGTCCTCTTTTATCTCTACTAGCGGGTTTAGGGGGAACAACAATGAAAATAACACCCTACAACAACTAGGTTACAATATCATGGTTTCTTCGTTGGAAGACATTGCTTTGGCTTTTGATCTTGTGTTGTGAGCAACACATATTAAACACTTGTTGGCATGAATGGAGAGGGAGTGGAAGTGGGAAATGGATGGTTGCACTCAACAATTACAAATCTCACTAGTAGGGTTGTGGACTTGTAAATTGTAATCAATGAACCTTGATTTAAACAACTATTTACAAAGGTTAAAACACATAAAAACATTCAACTTTAAAATTTGCATAGGGATTCCTCCATGTTGTAATTAGAAATTTCAAAGCGTAAGAACGAGTAGGAGGAAATGCGACCCTAGCAGGGTCTTTTTAAATTGGAAATAAAAATTCAATAGCAAACCTTAAGCTTATGGGTACAAGTTATCTAAAAGAAGGACAAGGTCTCCCCTCTTATTGAAGTCAAAGAAATGATTGAAGCTAAACTCAAAGAGGAATGCCTTTGGTAGTCATGCATTTGAACCTAGGAGTATGTGGACTTCCACCTTCACACTTTCTGGTCTTGCTACAAGCAAGTATTGCTTTCCCTCATGACACCTTGCAATATGGAGGATATTGATGTTGAGCAAGTTTTGGTGGGAATGGACTTGACTCTTCTTCTCTATTTTAGAGCCCTTGTAAATCACTTGAGAGCCCTTTAGGTCAGGAGGTGGCTCTCTTCTCTCCCACACAGGGTCTTCTTGGATGCAAATTAGTAAGATCCCTAGTAGAGGAGCTTTGATGGTTTAGGGAATAGGTCGTAGTAGCTCGAAAAGAGGGAAAATGGGGAGTTATCCATGATGTTAAACTAGTGATTATAAGATTCTCCTCTTCTGGGTTGGTCTTGTCTGTGGCCATCTAAATGGTGTTGAAGAATGTAACTAGGTTCGGTCTTCATAATTGTATTTGAGTCACAATGAAATGTACTTATGAAAAATAAATTATTATTATTATTATGACTTATTAAAGCATGGGTTTCATGCTTGGGTCATCATGCTTTAGGTCAAAGTTCCCTTTGAGGACTTCCAGGATTTATTCTGAGTCATTAGAGTCATTGTCCATTAAAAGAGACCACCCTTCTTGAGCTTTTGAATCATGTAAAAATAATTAATATTGAGTCAAATAGAGTATTTGTCCCCTCCACACCAAGTCGGCCTAAATCTGGGTAATTTGACTTCACCAGAAGCCTATATATACAAGCAGTTTGAATTCATTTGGAGCACTCTCTCTCTCACACACAAGTTCAATATCCAGAAGAAAGGGCTGGAAAAGTGCGAAGTAGGAAAAGAAGGCTAAAATGAGTGCGAAGTTAGAGAAGGAGGAAGAAAAAGTCAAGATCAAAATTTTGGGCTCTCTCTCTCTTTCTCTCTCTCGCGTGGATTCCTCTAGGAAATCGAAGTCTCTCTTGTCAAGTTGAAGTTGTTGTTGCTGTCGCTGCCAGTTGCTGATGAAGGGTTATCGTTTGCAAAAAGAAAGAAAGGGCTGAATTGGTGTGGGGGAAGTCTGTGTCTAGGTCAAGAGTCTTGGATTATCTCAGGAAGAGATGTTGACTGGGTTTTCCCCTGGCTGTCCGACTATATCTGGTGTCTGTGATCTTTGTGCTATTGTTTTGGTAATTGCTTGATGAACTAAAAGATAAAAGAACATGAAGATAAGAAAGTCACAAGTAATTATCTATATAAAGAAAATCTTTCTGATTTTCTAACATGGTATCAGAGCTAAGGTGAAGAAGGAAAAAGGCAGTTTGAGGATCTACTGAAAGGAGTCTAAGAAACCTCAAAAAAAGTTGAGCAAGGGATCATATAAGGAGATCTTATAAGGAAAGAAGCTTACTACCTTCAAGGACTATGTCTAACACAATATAGGGAGAGAACAAATTAGAAGGAGCATCAAATTACAGGTCATGGAAGAAAAGAATTGATTTCATTCTTGAAAAGAACAAAGTCTTGGATTTGGTTAGAGGAAAAGTGAAGAAACCTACCAAAGGATCTAGTGATGTAGACAAAGTGAAGTTTAGAGAGTCAGAAATATTGGCTATGACACTAATGGTAGAAGGTGTAAAGGACAATCAGTTCCCATACATTTCCAACATAGACTCTGCTCAAGAAATGTATGAAGCCTTATCAAAATTGTTCACTATCAAGAACATTGATTAAGTAGCAAGTCTTAAGAATGAACTAAGGACCATGAAAATGACAAAAGGCGACACTGTGGCTTCCTTCTTTGTAAGGATAGCTAGAATTAGAGATGACCTTCAAGCCATAGATGAGATTGTACCGGAAAAAGAGCTAGTGATTACTGCATTATTGGGATTGCCACCTACTTGGAGTGCTTTTGCTTCAGGAATCAACAACTGGAAAGAAACTCCTTCATTCGAAGAATTATGGAATGCTTGCAGCCAAGAAGAGATGAGAATCTCATTAGTAACCAACAATGAAGAAGATAAAGTTTCAAATGCCTACTTTTCTCATCACAAGAAAGGAAACTTCAAGAAGTCAAAAGGGCTAAGGAGTAAGGTAGACATGTCCAAAATAGAATGCTACCAATGTATATGGGTCACTATAAAAGTGACTATTCTGACAATCCAAAGAACAAGAAAAGGAACAAGGACCGAGCTAATGTTGCTGAAGAAGGATCTCCAAAGAAGAATAAAGCCGAAGAATCAAATATAAGGGACTTACATTACTAAGTCCTTTGCTCTAAGCTTTAGTTGTTTCATTTTTGATTTCTAGTATTTGTAGGTTTAACATATTTTGGAATTTCTTTTTTTAAATTGTTTTTATAAGGTTATAGTTATCCCTCGAGTTTGGAGGGAGCCCTCACCAACTTCCAAAGATAAGTATCTTACTCCTTGTATTACCTTTTCATTTTTGGTTTCCCTTACTTATCTAAGTTTGTTTGTATTAAATATTAATCACATTTCTATTCATATTTTCCTTGTTTAGGAAAGGCTTGCTGAATACTCAAGGATTATGGAAGAAGGCCTCACAAGACAAACCTTTGTAATTACAAGGTTTGTTAAGAAACAAAAGTAAAAGCTTGCTGAATACTCAAGGATTATGGAAGAAGACCTCACAAGACAATGCATTGGAATTACAAGGTTTGTTAAGAAACAAAAGGTATGCCTTAGACATTAAGTTTTGCTCTGTTCATGATAAAAGTATATTCATTCTTGATAAACTATTTTACATTACTAACATTATTGTGTCTAGCTCTCTTGAATCATAAAGATTCTTGATTGGGTGATTCATCATTAGATAAATCTACCCTCTCATATCTTTGATTATTCTTGCGGAACCCTAAAAATGTTCTTTGTAAAGCCCTAACTTAAGGGTATATTGATGATAATGTGTGAAACCCTAGCCTACTTAGTGTTATTGATGAAGTCTAAAGAAAGTGTTTGATGCTTTGATAATGTCATGTTTGGGGTTTTGGTATGGTTATGAAAACCCTAACTTGTAGGGTTGAAGGTGATGTCTGAAATCCCAAACCTTTGAAGTATTGATAAGTTAGGGTTCGCTGTTGAAACCCTAGATATTTAAGGTTTGGTAGGGTTTATGAGCAAGACCCTTATTTTAGATAATTTCTTAGGAATGAAACCCTAGGCATATGTTTGTCCATCTAATCAAATATATTAGATGTCTGAATTATGTTTGTGTCATTGGGTTTGACAGTGACTAACATATGTTGTTATGATATGCTTGTGCATGATGATGGAATCCTAGATATATGTGTTGACCTAATTGTTGATGGTCATAAGTCCTAGGGTTTGGAACTAAGCCCTAGTTGAAGTTTGATACTCTAGGATGATAATGTTTGTGAATTCTAGGGTTTTGTAACTAAACCTTAGTAGAAGTTCAATTCTCTAATATATGATAACAGTGTGATAATCTGAGATTTATGAAAGATTGTTGAAATCTAAAATTGAGTTGTTTGATTGTTGAAGCTTAATGGCTCATGTATGAAATCTAGGATCTTGCACTAAATCCTAGTAGAAATCTAACATATGAATTCAGAAAGTTGTTAGATGCATTGTTGAATTATACTTGTTTGAATTGTTTCTAGGGTTTGCTATATGTTATAAAAGAATTTGTCATATTGTTGAAAGAGATATTGCGACCCTAGATATAATGAGATTGATATCTTGTCTAAGCCACTGATGTAATCTAGCGTTTGTAACAAATCCCGGGCAAGAAGTTGAAGTATGTGTCTCTTGCTGATTATGAACCTAACTAAGGTTAGGTATCTAGTGTCTAAAGTCTAATGCTTCCATTATTATATGATTATGATATGGTTAACTTCATGCTTCTATGGATTTGGTTGTACTTGCTATCTAAGTTGTGCAGGTACATAATCTTCAAGATAATGAAGATGTTTGTAAGTAAAGTTGATAAGCATGACGAAGAAAGTTATATGAATGATGATGGTCATGATGACTTTGATAAGAAGGATGGAAGCCATGAAAGATTCTCCGATGTTATAGACAAAAATTGATCTCCCTAAGTTAAGAGGGAGCTTGGATAGAAGAAATCTTCCCAAGTTGAGAGGGAGGGCATATTATGGTCATACCTTGAAAGAAGAAATTGGAGAATGCACTTTGAGGTACTACTGAAAGAAGGAAAGCAGGATCTGGTTGTAGAATATGTGGCTGCATGTGAAGTAGGAAAGGAAGCTGCATAGGTGAGGAATCTTCTAGAAAACCCTACTGTGATAAATTGAGAAGCTGCATCAATATGTCTGAAGATCCCGTGTTTCATGCTAGGATGAAGCATATTAACAATAAGTTCCACTACATTAGCAACTTGGTGCACGATGGGATCGTGAAGCTACAGTATGTTTCGACCGACGATCGGGTAACTGATATACTAACAAAGTCTCTTCCTAATAAGAAATTTGAATATCTTAGAAACATGCTTGGTTTAGTAGATATTGCTGATCTTGTTGATGATGATAAAAGTTTGGAAGAGATTTGTTGAGGCTTTGTGTGTGAGACACATTGCCTAGGAGGACATTAGGCCGACACTATGTGTTGATTTCTAGATCCTGGAGTAGGGTGGGTAGCGTTGGTCATAGAGATTTGACCTCAGATACGCACCTTGATCCCTGGGTTGATGGTTAGCAAGTAAGCCTGATGGTATGTAGAGATGCTAAAAGCTTTAGTCCATCTTAGTCCCACTCGGATAGCTTGCCCTGGTCAGGAATCTAGTCCATGGCATCGTGAGTGCCTAAATTGTTGGAGGACCTTGGATAGATTGCCTTGGTCGGGAATCTAGTCCATGGCATTGCGGTGCCTAAACTCTTCATAGTTCTTATGTTTTGAGATCTTCCTTGTCCTTGTTATTATGAATACCTTCTTAGTTAAGAGGGAGTGTTGAAGAATGTAACTAGGTTCGGTCTTAATAATTGTATTTGAGTCACAATAAAATGTACTTATGAAAAATAAATTATTATTATTATTATTGCAACTTATTAAAGGATGGATTTCATGCTTGGGTCATCATGTTTTAAGTCAAAGTCTCCATTAAGGACTTCTAGGATTTATTCAGAGTCATTAGAGTCATTTTCCATTAAAAGAGACCCTTCTTGGGCTTTTGAATCATGTAAAAAGAATTAATATTGAGTAAAATAGGCTATTTGTCCCCCCCACACCAAGTCGGCCTCAATTTGGGTAATTCAACCTCACCAAAAGCCTATATACAAGCAATTCGAATTCATTTGGAGCACTCATTCGCTCACACACAAGTTCGATATCCAGAAGAAAGAGCTGGAAAAGTGCGAAGTAGGAAAAGAAGGCTAAAAGGAGTGCGAAGTTAGAGAAGAAGGAAGAAAAAATCAAGATCAGAATTTTGGGCTATCTATCTCTCTCTTGTGTGGATTCCTCTAGGAGATCGAAGTCTCTCTTGTCAAGTCGAAGTTGCTGCTGCTGGTGCTGCTACCAGTTGCTGGGTTGAAGTTGCAGCTGAAGGGTTATCATCTGCAAGGAGGAGGAAATGGCTCACTTGGTGTGGAGGAAGTCTGTGTCTAGGTCAAGAGTCTCAGATTATCTCAGGAAGTTATTAAGGAAGAGTTGTTGACAGGGTTTTCCCTTAGATAGGGGTTATGCCCTGGCTGTTTGCCTATATCTAGTGTTTGTGATCTTTGTTCTATTGTTTTGGTAATTGCTTGATGAACTAAACGATAATAGAAGAACATAAAGATAAGAAAGTCACAAGTAATTATCTATATAAAGAAAATATTTCTGCCTTTCTGATTTTCTAACAAATGGTGACATAGCTTATCATCATTTAGGGTGGCTCATTTGTCAGTTCAATAGCTTGTCAGAGTTGTAATGGATGCTTTGTGACGTGACTAGAACTAGGGACCTCCTCTTTCTCATAGAGATCCATGTGAGCTTGGAACAAACACCATCCACCATTGGAGGCTATCACTGGTATCTTGCCTTTAGATAGGCGATGTATTGGTCTGATAGTGTTCAAGGTTTTGGTGGGGTTGCATGCCTCATATGTGACCCCCTTTAGGATAGGGTCCTTATGATCCCTTTAGATGAGCATGTGAGGTTCATGTTTGTTTGTGTCTATTGTTGCAACCCCTTCTCTCAGCTTGTCTACATTGTTGTGTGCTACGTTCTTCCAATTGCCTCACATTTTGCACTTGATTAATACGATGACTAGCATCACTCTATTGTCTTGTTTGCAAGTGCTTCACACTATTCTATTATGTGCGACGTTCTCCTCTTGGGTGATTTTAATGTCGTATGAGAGTGTTGTAGATTCCTATCCACAATAGGATTGAGGATACACTTGGTCTCTAAGAGATTATGTTCAATATTCAGTGCTTACATAGGTTTTTAGTGGACGATACAAGGTCACTCACAAATTATGGGTGATACCATCTACAACTTGGTGAGTCTCATGGTTTGGTGCTCCTCAATGGTGTACCTTGCTTCTTGATTCATGTCGTTTCACATTTTCCCTTAATAGAGAAGAGCCATTGCGGTTGATTATGTCTCAACCAATTGGGTGCACCTTCCCCACATTCTTCACTTCTTCGTATGCCCCCTTTCCTTTGCGGACCATGCCCTTATCTCCTTTTCTCAGAGTCCCCTTCACATCTCTTTGCCTCGCCCCACTAGCTACTTGTGTTCTATTATCTACTTCGATTAGGAGTTGGCCAATACCTAGAAATCTTTCCCTTGTCAGCTTCTCCCTGTGAAATTTCCTCGAATGCAACGACCATAAATTATTCTCCTAGCTGAATACAATTTATTTGTTTATGACAATTGACGAATAACTCACTGATGCATTCTTCACAAATAAAATACGTCGTGGAAGTAAAATAAGGAATTGGAAAATAGATGCACACACATAAAAAATTGACATAATTATTTTGGACTAAAAGTCCCTGGAAAAACCCTAAGGGAAAACTAGTGGAGTAGATGAGGGTTTATTTTATTATTCTTCAGCAAAAAATTAGAGAGTACAATAATCTACTTGCCAAACACTGCAAAGCTCTAGAAAATTTTCTCCACTACCCCAACTGGAAGATCGACCTGGAAACACATTGTTTCCTCTACAAAATCTAACTCGGCCTCCTCCAATAATTCGCACTTCCTTCTACTTTGCGCACTGGCTGTTGGAAATGCGCACTGACTAACTGGATTTGGAGTTCACTGATCCTGCACTCTGACTAGACAAGCTCACTCTTCTTTTCGGAACTGATTCCCGACAATTGGAAAACTATCTGCTGCCCAGATCTGTGCACCGGAGAATTCGTACCAACTGGTACTACTTTCTTGCAGATGAATTTGACCCTCTCTGACTATGGAGGTCTCTGTGGAAATCTCCCCTGGAAATCCTCTCTTCGTCTTCTGTTGAAACTTGAAACCCTTTCACTGATGCTTTCCTAGCTCAAACTCTAGCCTCGTTGAATACTGCGCATTAGGTAATTTGCATTGCCTTGCTCCCCTACTCTCACAATTGTGTCTCTCTCCATCCCATCGACTTGCTCTTATAATCTCTTGCTCGAGCATCAACAACCAAGATCTAATCGTGATTGATGGCTCAGATCACCTTAGACTTCATCAAGTCACTTTTTGGAAGTCTATAGAGCAAAAATCGATTTCCTCAATTAATACTTATTAATTAATCAATTTTCCTAAGTTAGACTTAGGGACTTTTTAATTATTGATCAATTAATTTAATTGAGAGGTTTCTAAGTGTTTTCTCTCGAAACCTTTTCTGGGTTTTGGAGATCTCGTGTTCCTTAGCCTCTCTAACACCTTAGAGACTAGAACACCTGTCCGATGCTACCCCAAATCCATAAACTAACACTTCCTCTTAGCGAGGAAGGTGTTCTCCATTATACACATCTGTTCTCTGAAATATACGAACTTAGCTCTCCCTAGAGCTTTCGCGAGTATATCTGCAACCTGCTGCTCTATGGGAACATGCTGTAGCTGCACTGACCACACTGTTGATGTTTGACATCTGTTACAACTCCTTTCGTCACATCTCATAGATTTGACTCCCTGTCACTGGAAAGCACTGTGAAGAAGTCAATCTGGCAAACACTGTCTATCACCACTACGCACACTCTGATTAACCTCACATTGTTGTTGCTTCCACTGCTATTCCTACATTGTTGCTACAAACTACTGCAATAGTGAGTGTGATCTCCCTCTGAAACAGAACTGGGAAATCTCGTTTCCTTCCAGCAAATCATCTCCTTTGCAACTCACACTCTTGCCTGCATGTCGAACTGGATTGCATAGTTCTGTTGCGGGAAAATCAATCTTGTCTTTAGAAACTCTTTCCAATAGTAACCCTGCCCCCTGTTTCTTAATGAAACTACTCGCTCTTCCTCCGGATCACCTCTCGGCACTGGTACACAATCTGTAGCCTTCGCAACACAGACTAACTGACTGTCTCTGGCTAGAATTGTGTCTTGATTTTTGCAATTGGCCAATTCATACTACTTCCCTCGGCTTCATTTTCTGGAATTAACTCAGACTCCTTTCCTCTTGTAGAAAACAGGAAACCTCTCTAGCTGGAACCGCGCCTTGCTTTCTGCAACTGGCCAATTTGCATTGCCTGTGTCACTGCAGCTAGTTCTGCAATTGTCTCTCGAGTGCTGACTGCAACTAGCTCTGCTACTGTCTATTTGACATCTTGTTGACATTGAACTTGTGAACCTCCCATATCACGACTATTCCTCTCGCTACTTGATACTTTGGGCTCCCATAGCAAAGGTAATGATCCATGTGAAGAATATACAACAACTGGATCTAGTCTGTTGATCAAGCACTCTTGGCTACGATCTAGATCTCGTTGCTGATCCTCCATGGACCCTGCCCATCTGGCACACTGGAGTCTCATACTCCTCTTGAGTCTAGTGTCGCTATATCTCCTTTCGAGTCACGTCCCTAACTAGGACCCTTCTTCGCTTTGCAACTCACACTAGATAACTCGCACTCCCTCTGACACTTTTCTCTGACAACTAGAAGTCGATTTGTTGCCCAAATCTTCTTTTTGGCTAACTTGCATGACCTCTTCTGGCAATCTTGTATGACCATCTCTGAAAGATGGAAAAATTTGCGAAACTCAAATAACTAGAGATCTCTCACTCCTCCAACTGACCAGTTGATCTGGAAACCCTCGGTTTCTTTTGCAGAAACAAGCTCGAACCCTTCTGCAAACTCCCACCCTTAAGCCCACAACTTACACTGGATCCTGCAACCTGCACTAGATCCTGCAATTCGCACTGCTCATTGAGAAATGCGACTAGAAATTGGATCTAGGGAATATACTGCCTCCCTTGACATTTGAAGCTATTTGTACCTTCAGAAAATAGATCCGACAACTGGAGATGAAATTACTGCGTCAGATTTGCTAACTAGGTAATCTAGCTAGTCGATCTGCTTGTTTTAGCCACCTTTTGCGGATAAATCGACCTTTCTATGACTCTGAGAATGCTGAAGAAATGTACTTGGAAATCTCTTTCTGTTTTGACAACTAACTCGACCCTCTTCCTGGACTCGCACTCCCTACTAGAAATGCGCATATCTGCTTCTGCACTTGCCTTCGATGTCCTTCCTAGAATTCACATTGCTTGCTGCTTCTATTGGATAACTCGAGCTACCTCCCGGAAGTCCTTGTGATCTGGAATTTGGCACACTCATTGCTATCTCTGAAACTCGCACTGGATAGACTTGTTAGTTTTTGTAGCATCGGATGTGTTCTAGCCTTGAAATTTTGTGGAGAGGCTAGAATGCATGAGATCTCCAAAACCTAGAAGTTGTTTATGGAAATTCCGCTTAGAAATGACTTAATTAGATTATGAACTAGTTTTTAAATATTTCCTAAGTCTAAATTTAGGGAATATGACTAATTAATCAGAATTAATTAAATCAAGGCGTGAATGTTCTAGAAACTCACATGGATTGACTTCAAGTTAATCTTAGCCATCGATTAAGATCTAATCTTGGTCGTTGAAGTCTCAACAGAGGATTATAAGAAGCCGATGGGCACTTGGAGGACACACTTGAGCAGTGTGATTTCATGAGCAGATCGATTTCGATAGTAGCAACAGTCAGTTGCAGGAGAGAGAGCCAGTGAGATTGAAGCAATGAGTGAGGGGTAGGGACAGTGATCCAGAGGAAAGATTTTTTAGATCCGAAGAGGTAGCAACAAGTGAGTTGAATTATCCTAGAGAGGTAGCGCTGAGGGACTGCACAGTGCTTCAGTCAAGCAAATCAATTTGGAGAGAAGGAAATTCGTTCTCAATTCCAGAGGCCGGGAAGGAGTCCCAGAGGGCCGAAGAGACAATTTTCTCAACATCCAGAGGCAAAACGACTTCATCTGAGCCCAATCTGAAGCAAGTTGTCCAGCCAGCTACGCAGAGGCTGACGTAGTGCTCTAAGAGGCCGAGTTTTTGATAGGGAAAGTCCAGCCAAAGATAGCCTGTGTGAGAAGGGTAATTCCCTTTAGTATTTTACTTAGATTTTCTTGCTATTTGGATAGCTAGTTGGGCATCCATAGATGTACTCAGATTTCACTGTTGCATAATAAATAAAACCCTCACTGTTGCATCGGTTTTCCCAAGTTGGGTTTTTCCGGGGACATTGGTCCAAAAATAACTGTGTTATTTTGTGTGTGCGCTAGTATTTCTTCCAACGTTTATTTCTTCCGCAGTTTATTTGTGTAGGTTGTAGTGTGATTGATTCAATATTTGTTGTAGCAAACAGTAAATAAATTGTTAAAAATTAATTTAACAATTAGGAGGATTATTTTTAGTTGCTGCAATAGGATTTGGGTTTCCAAATTTTCACAAGACTGACAAGTCTATTACGACCTTCTGCTGCTAGAAATCATGGCCTCCTTTCCTACACTGGAAAAATTGGAAACCCTCTGAGAGGTAACTGGAAATTCCCTCTATGTGCTTTTCTCTTCTTGCCATGCGTAGATCTACAACTGCAAACCTTGTTGCAAATTTATGTGCCTAGATTTACTCAACGAATCAACTGATTTTCTCGTCGGAACCCTCTCTTTAGCAAATCCACAGCTTGCTGCTGCAGAGCTGAAGCAAATCGAATCTTTCCACCACCTTGGATCTGGAAATTGATCTCTGCCTCTATGCTACTTGCACCACCTAGGTGGCTTGCGCAAATCTGGAATCTGTTCTTCAAATCTCCCTCTAAAACTGCATGATCTCACTTCCTTTCGCCTTTGAGCCTCTGCTTTGATCAACAATGCTCTAATACCATGTGAAATTTCCTTGAATGCACTGACTGGAAATTATTCTCCTAACTGAATACATTTTATTTGTTTATGACAAGTAACAAATAACTCGCTGATGCATTCTTCATAAATAAAATATGTTGCGGAAGTAAAATAAGGAACTGAGAAATAGATGCACACACATAAAAACTTGACACAATTATTTTGGACTAAAAGTCCTCGGAAAAACGCCGAAGAGAAACCCAGTGTTGCAGATGAGGGTTTATTTTATTATTCTTCAGCAGATCGACATGGAAACACACTGTTTCCTCTACAAAACCCAACTCGACCTCCTCCAATAATTCACACTTCTTTCTACTCTATGCACTGGCTGGCTGGATCTCGAGCCGACTGATCTTGCACTCCTTTGGTGATCCTGCACTCACTTTAAATAAGCTCGCTCACCCTTCCGGAATTGATTCTCGACAACTAGAAAACGATTTACTGCCCAGATTTGTGCACTGGAGAATTCGTACCAATTGGTACGACCTTCCTACAGTTGAATTCGACCCTCTCTAACTCTGGAAGTTTCTGTGGAAATCTCCCCTGGAAATCCTCTCTCCATCTTCTGTTGGAACCATTTCATTGATGCTTTCCTAGCTCGAACTCTACCCTCACTGAATATTGCGCGTTGGGTAATTCACATTGCCTTGCTCCCTTGCTCTCACAACTGTATCTCTCTACATCCCATCGACTTGCTCTTATACTCTCTTACTAGAGCATCAACAACTAAGATCTAATCGTGATCGATGGCTCATATCATCTTAGACTTCATCAAGTCACTTTTTGGAAGTCTCTAGAGCAAAAATCAATTTCCTCAATTAATACCCATTAATTAATCAATTTTCCTACGTTAGGAACTTTTAAATTATTGATCGGTTTATTTAATTGAGAGGTTTCTAAGTATTTTATGATTATCTGGAAACCTTTTTTGAGTTTTGGAGATCTCTTGTTCCTTAGCCTCTCTGACACCTTAGAGACTAGAACACTTGTCATATGCTAACCCAAATCCATAAACTAACAGTCCCATCAATCTCCCACTTCTCATTCCTTCCAGCAATATTATCCAAATATGAGCTTATCTTGATGGTTCTTTGGGATGCTACTCTTGGCTTTTACCCCCACTCCTCTAGACAATCTAATTGTTCCCTTTCCCTTTCCCTTTACTCTAGCCTCATGAATTGTTGGTTTGATGAAGAATGCAAGCTTCTTCAAAAGCACCTTTGTTTTGCCTTAACACATGACTCCCCTCCTCTACTTTGATCCATAAATATTGCTATCTTTTTATCCACTTTTTAAGCAAACACAAGCTTTGTGAAGCCCTTTGCTACTCTCCGAAAACCTTTTGGCAGACCCTTTTCCCCAAGCATACTATTTTCCCCCTAGATCTGGATCCCTAGGCCATGTTCTTGTGAAAATTCCTAGATCTAACAATATCATGAATCCTACTACAACTAGCTGAATCTACTTCACCTAGATCGTAAATTACATTACAACCTTATTTCAGATTTCTTCTTGAAATATTGAAGTAAATTACTGAAGCAACCTACACCAAATTAAATATGGTTCTAAAACATAGAAACTAAGCAAGGAAATACAAACACATAGGACACCGTTATTTTTGGACAAATGTCCCCGAAAAAACCCAATGCGGGAAAACCGATGCAACAACTTTGAGGGTTTATTATTATTAAGCAGTAGCAAATTTTGAATACATATCTGAATATCTCTTTGGTTATTCAGTTATAGAGAGAAATATTGGCAAAAAGATTTGTGAGATTACCTCACACAATCACTGAGAAAAATCCCGGCTGATCTGGTCACTGGATGAGGTGCCCCTGGTAGGCCCAGTGCTGCCTCTGTGCTGCCTCTACGCTGTCCTAACGTCAACTCTCCTAAGCACTGTCACCCAGTTGGGGAATCGATCTGCAGCCCAGAGTCACTGCTCTTAGCCCTCCCGGTCTCACACCCCAGTTTCCGGCTACTGAAACTAACTCTGCTGCTAGATTTTCGAATTTCTCTCTCACCTCTCACCCTCTGCGCTGCCTCTACGTGGCCTTGCGTCAACCTCTGCGTCTGGGCTACTAGATCACCCTTTGCCTCTCTCTGCTGATGTTCTCTAGCTGAGAAAATCTCTCTCTTCAGAAGCTATCCCTGCCCCTCAACTGCAAGAGATCTCCTCAATCGAATTTTCCTTTTGAGAACTTCTCACTTTAGAAGATTGATTTGTTGATCTCTCTTGGTATCTTTTCCAAATGATCCTCAAGCCTCTTCTTATATCTTTGTGTTGAACAACCAACGGTCTATATTAACTCCTAACCAAAGGTTCAGATCATTTTGACTTGATCTCCATCTTTATCTAGAAGATTCACCCACAATTAGGTTAATACCCATTAATATTTTAATTTTCCTAAGTTTAGATTTCGAAACCCCATTAAAAATATTAATTATTTTAATATAATCGTCTCTGGGTGGAATTTCCCAAAACAGTGTCTGATTTCTTTGGAATGCATGTGCCCAAGCCTCCCTGCAAAATTTGAGGCTTAGAGCACATCTGATGCTACCCCAAATCAACACTCCCTCTTAGCGAGGACTGTGCTCTTAGTGAGGACTGTGCCGAAGAAATCTTTCTCAAGTGTGTCTCTCCATCTACCCATCGACTTCTTCTTATAATCTCACTGTGGGACTCCAACGACGAATATTAAAACTTAATCAATGGCTGAGATTATTTCTTGGTCGATCCATGTGAGGTTTTAGAGAAATCTCACCTTCTTCAATTAATTTCTGTTAATTAATCATTTTCCCTAAGTTAGACTTAGGAAAAAATTAATTACTGATTAATTAACTTAATTAAGGCATCTCTAGGTGGATTTCCTGAAACCTTTTATGGGTTATGGAGTCCTAGTGTTTCTTAACCTTTTTGACAACTGTCGAGACTAGAACACCATCCAATGCTACAAAAACTAACATTCCCTCTTAGCGATGAAGGTGTTCTAGTGCTGAATTGCTCCAACACCTTGTCTTTGCATCACCCTCTGTATATGTTGCTGATGTCTGGCCACTGTGACTGTCTGCCAATGACCACAAGCCATTGTGCAACTCTGATGCTGCATCTTTGTTGCCACTGACACTGCATTGTACATCCCGTACTCCTGCCAACTCTGCATCTGCACTGCAACTCCCTCTCGATTGTTGCTGCTGAGGAGCATTCGAAATACTGAATCAACTGTGTCTCTGTGCTGCATCTGTCTCCTGAGCGTCTAACTGCTACTAGCCTCTACACTGTCCACTAAGGAATCTGCGCCACTGCTGACTCTGCTACTGAGCCTCCTGCTCAACTGTTAACACTGCTCTGCGCTCCTCAGCACCTGACTGCAACTAGTTTGCAACTGTCACTTTGGAATCTGACTTCATCATTGACATTGATCCATCTTGCTACTGAATACTATGGGGCCCCGAAAAGGCTGATGCTGAGGCCAAGAAGGGTATATGACTAGGGAAAAGGAGGACGCTGGGCCTAGGAGGCCCTAAAAAATTTCAAAATCTTCACAAAATTGAATTTTTGCTTCAAATCTTCAATATTTGCCCAAATATTCTTGATGCTGTCCCTGCAAAATTTTTAGAGACTAGATCTTACCCTTAAGGGCCTAGATCTAGCTCTAATCCAACAAATCTTCTTGAACTCACCTGCACAAATAAGTTTACAAGTGCCCAACACCCCAATATATACAAAAAATTCAAAATTCAAAATCCAAAACCCCAATATATACAAAAAATTCAAAATTCAAAATCCAAAACCCCAGTTGCAAAACAAGGGTTAGAAAATAAAAATTTACTTATACAAAATCTATTTACAAATTATACAAATATACAATGCTTAAAAAGCTTTTTTGGAGAATAGAATTTTTATAGACCTTGATAATGTCTAGATGTATTTCTAAAGGTAAATGTTAAACCACAGCGTTAACGAAGTTAGAAAATCACATAAAATATTCAAAATCCAAACATGGTCAGCTTGTGCCCACAGTTTGTGAACTTGGAGCCCAAGGGCCGAGGAACCTACAAACTCTATATATTTTCTCAAGAAGAAACTGTTAGAACATACAATGAATCAGATCACCTAAGATAAGCCCAAAACTTACCAATAGAATGTTCCTATCATCTACAAATGAAATAACGATTTAATTAATATTTGAAGCACAATATAGGAATGCACATACCCAGCACATACCACAAATCAGTGAGACAAAGACACCATGAACTGCACCCAAAGTCTTTTATTATGATGATCAAAACGTTCCCAATAGAACAATGGCATTACACCAACTTTTACAAAGTTACATCAGATCATAAGTCAAGATCAAGATGAAAATAGAAGCAAAATGCCTTTTATTTATATAGAAATTTCTACAAGTGGAAAATGACAACTAGTTGACTTGATCTCTGTCAAAATAATCTCGACTGTCGATAAACTTTTGATGATTTTTTAATCTCTGCTGTCGAAAATATTTATTTTTGAGGAATTTTGGAATTTCTCATTAAAACCATTTTTTATTAGCTCAAAAATAATTATTTTGAGCTAATTTCCTAAAAAAATTGACTTTGACTTAATCACCAAGGTCCAAGGGCCCAATTTTTCTTGAAATATCCAATATTTCCTTAGTGGGGGACTTCCAAAAATTAATTTCTTTTAGACCTAGAAATTTTTCCACTTGGAGAATTTAGTTTCTCTAACATTTTAATTTTTGATTCAAATTAATTAATCTGCTGGCTTAGGATTTAATTTTAATTTTGAGAGAAAAATTAATTAATTGACACCCGAGGGGATTAATTAGTTTTCCACCCTCAATTATTTTAGCCATGGTGTCTAAGTATGTAGGACCATGCACTAAAATATTATATATATATGATTTTACAAGTTCCATTCTCAAAGGGGGAATACCCGTTCGTTATAGACCCTCAAAATACATATCCAATTTTGTAACACAATATGATCCAGTAGACCAAGTGATCTGTAATAAAATAATTTAGCCAAATAATTTAAATATTCTCAAATGACTTTTACAAAAGACTCGACTAAAACACTAAGACTCACCTAAGACTTCGATGATAAATTCCACCCTAGCTTTGGAGTGAGGTTGGAGGGAAAAACTCTTGCGATAATTTGTGTTTAGAAACACAAACGAATCGGTGAGACGAAAGACCTCCTAGGATGAAATCTGTCGCCAAAATTATAGGCTTACCTAGGTTGTTACGTAATAAGACGGTCGTACTAACATCATTTACATTATAATTTTGCAGAATGTGTTTACAATGACATAGTACAGACTGCTTGTTGATGACTCTGACTTTGAAAAAATTCCTTGAAGTCCTTGGATCCCGCTCCTTGGAATATTGAAAAAATGGGTGCAACATGGCCACTTGATGTATTTGTTTTGGTTCATGTAAAGCATATTTTAAATGCTAGAATCAAAAGAAAAAAATATTTTGAGTTAATGTCCCATTGCGACTTTTAAAAGGAGAAAATTAGAATTTTTAAAATTGTAATTTTTGGCTCCAAGATTGTCAAGTTGGCCTCCCTCCAAGTTAAGTTGGCCCAGGTAAAGGACACACCCATTTGACCCAACATATCACTATATAAAGGCAGCTTGAGCTCATTCTCTTGGCACCATTCACACTTCCTCAAGAAGACATTTTCTGGGCGTCTCAACAAAGATCAAGAAGGACGAAAAGGAAGACGAATTAGCTATCTCTCTCTTTCTCTCTCAAGCTCGCACGTGTGGATAGTCTCTTCTTTTGGTTCACAATTTTTCTGGGTATTTCTGTTGCAGGGGGCCGAATTTTTTGGCTGTTGCAAGGGCCGAAATTCTGGGGTAATTGGAAGTTATAGGAGGGTCAAAATTCTAGGTTAGATCGGGCCCAAAGAAATTTAGGATCATATTGGGAGACTTGACTTAAAGGGGTTGACCAAGTTTGACCATAGGTCTAGGTGTGTCTCTTGTTGAACAAAAGAATTTCTCTATTGAAAATGTTGCGGGATTTTTCTCCTTGGTGGATTTTCCTAGGGTAAATCTTGTCTTTTTCTTGTGCATTGTGATCTCTATTGTTCTACTGGTCTTTTATAGTTGAATTTCTGAAGTATAATTGTTGAATGATATATTCGAATAATTTAAAAGAAGATCAACATCAAAAGTAATTATTAATATTTCAAAAATATTGTTCTAGTCTATATTGCACTTAGAAAATCAACATGTTATTGGAGCTTTGGTGAAGGAAAGAACATTGAGATCACCTTTGAAGAAACCCTACATTGAGATCACTATTGTTGAAGTCCTTCTTGATTTACATTCATGGCTTCGTCTATGAAATCTTAGAACAAGTTGGAAGGAGCCTCAAACTTCAGAGCTTGGAAACTTAGAAATTATCTTATTCTTGCAAAGGACAAGGTTTTGGATATTTTGACAAGAAAAGTTGTTGAACCAAGAAATGCTGCAGGAAAGGAGAAGTTTAAGGAGGATGAGCTCATTGCCATGAGTCTTATTGTGGACTCCATCAGAGATCATTTTATTCCCTATATTGCAAAGCTTGACACTTCCAAGAAGATGTACTGTGCCCTAACTAATCTATTCACTATCAAGAATGTTGGTTAAGCCATGAGCTTGAAGAATGAACTTCGTGATGTAACAATGACGAACTATGACACTGTAACTTCATATTTCGTAATGATTTCTCAAATAAAGGACCAAATTCAAACAATTGGAGAAACTATTTCTGAGAATGAACTTGTGACTACAACACTCAATGGCCTACCTAAATCATGGGATGCATTTGCAACAGGTATCAGTGTTATAAGGACCGAACCGGATTGGCTGGTTCAGACTAGTCTGACTGTTTTGAGGCAAAAACCGTTTTGAACTGGTGACTTGAACCACTTTTGTCCAGTTCAGTATAGTAATGCAACAAGTGGGGCCTATTTTGCTTTTTTTCTTTTAATGTTTTCTTAATTGAGCACTAGGCCATAATAGGCGCCTAATATTCAAGCATATGGCCCTACTATTGTTATGGATTTCATGGTAATGACTCAAGATATTTGAGAGTGGTTTGACCTCATTGGATTTCATATGGAGAAAGTAGAATTTTAGATCTCACTCAAAATCCAACAGACTTAACAGTTTTCCAAGATTTCAGGATTGGGGGGATTGCCATGGTACATTGGATTTTCTCATTGATCCAGGTGGATATTGGTGGTCACCCGCCTATTCCACTTGGACCCCAACCATTGTTTCTTCCAGTTTTTTAGTTTCCTTAATTGTAGCAAAATGTACTATTTTTGGCAGTTTTTCGGGTCTTGAACTTCTAGCGCCGTTTCGAGGCCCTAAATGACGTTTTTTTGGGAAAACCATAGATGGTGAATACGAGTTTTCAACTTAGTATTTGTTGTCAACAGTTGTATCCTCGGATAGATCTTTCTAACGAGGTATTGTGTGCGTCAAACGAAGATCGTATGCCAAAGTTACGACCCCGGGAAGTTGATGTACCAACTTACCTCAATGGGGCCCATAGGTTGGCGTTTCATTTCTTAGGGTTAGGTTTTTGGATGTTTAGGGTTTTCCATTGTTTCTCAATAATAAATAGGCCTTCAAGCCTCATTGTAACACAGTTCAGAGGCATGTAGTCGCCACATCTCTTCTTAGAGATAAGTTACCATTGCCCGAGCTAGTCTTATTGCCATTTTGTTTGTAAGCACATTTCAATATCTGATATTAATGAAATGAAATGTTATTTCTGCTGCATCTCTATATTTATGGTTATATTCGTAATTTGTTGCGTTCCTGTTTAAATTCAGATCAATGGTATTAAAGCGGTCTGCTCTTTCTCTGTTTTTCTTTGCATGTCCCCAATGAGGTCGGGATATAAAGAGTTAGGGCTTGAACGAGTCGAACATTTGCAAGACCAGCCTTGCAAATCCCGATGGCCTCCCACGGGGCACGAAAAGAAAGACGAGGGAGGAAGAGATCTTATCAAAATATTGCTCGAGGAGGCCCTCGAGAAACAAAGGAACTCGATGATGGATAACTTTGCCCAGATCCTTCAACAGTTGCCCACCGGCAGCGCATGCACATCCAATAGCCACTCTGGAGGCTCCACTCCTTTTTAGGTACAAGTAAACTTTGACATTCCCATATTTGAGGGCCAAATAGATGCAGACGTCGTAGATCACTGGTTAAATCTGCTAGAAGGATATTTTCCTGTTCATGATTTTTCCAGTCGGGAAAATATTACTTTTGCTCTTCTCTGAGCCGCCCCCCACGTCAAGGACTAGTGGGAAACCTACTGTGAGCAGAAGGATGAAAGTACGCCCTCACTTTTTTCAGCCGCACCCACTTGGAATTCATTTCGGGACGCCATCAAGGAGTAGTACTACCCTGTCGGGAGCTATGAAGATAAATACATAAAGTGGACCACGCTGCGGCAGGGAAGGGACCAAGAGGTGCCGAAGTTTACCAATGTTTTTCATACCCTTTGCATGAAGTTGGGTATCAAGGAACCTGAGAAACATCTCGTACTCAAGTACCGTAGCTGCCTACACCGGTACATCGAGGATGAGATGGAGTTCTGGACATCTCCTTCCTCGGCACGACGTATCGATATGCTGTCAAGATTGAGCAGAAGCTTAAACAGAAAAAGCGAGACTTTGGATCTGCAAATCCAAAGCAAGGGAAAGGTGCCCCCAAATTGCAGAACAAAGGACAAAGCCAAGGCGAGGTGGCCCAGGACAACCGCCAAGGCCGCAAGCAAAGAACAACACCGCAAAGCCGAAGAAGGACACGAGAAAGTGGTGTGAGTTCCATAAGAGCTCCACTCACAACACAAGTGAGTGTCGGGCCAAGCAGCCACTGGTGGCTGAGTTGAAGGCTTCTGAATCAGATGCATGTTTCGACTTTGACTCGGAAACCGACAAGGGGAATGACAAAGGGAAGCAGATTATCGATGCAGACCGCCCAATGCCACCGTTTCCACCATGAAGATCTAGAAGGAGGAACTCGAAGATCCAGAGGAGGAGCAGCGCCTCATCCACTCCCAGATGTAGGTAAAGGGTTCTCCGGGAGCCAAAAGAACCTCATTTCAACAGAGGTCGTGAAGAAACTGGGTTTAACGACCACAACACACCCACAACCGTACACCATTGGGTGGCTTCACCAAGGACAGGATAGCATCAAGCCCTTCACAGATGAGGTATTATGTGACGTTGCTCCTCTTGATGTTTGTGATGTATTATTAGGCCAACCATACTTGTGGAAGCGACATGCTGTGTACGAGTCAAGGCCTTGCGCTGTTATTGTTACCTTGGGAAATAAGTTGTACAGGATACTGGAGGTAGCACCGTCTACCGCCCTCTCTTTGGTTATTGCAAAACAATGCAGTAAGCTCATTTCCAAAACAGGGAAATTTGTTTTCCTGATGATACACCTTTAGGGAAAGAAGAAGACGGTGGCCATGACTGCCAGATAGGGCCCCTCCGCACGACAACAACAGATGGACAAGGTCGTGGCGGAGTACGAGGACATCTTCACCTCCCTGCAAGGGTGCCTCTGCACTGTCAGGTCAAGCACTCCATCGATCTGACCCCAGGTGTGCTGTTGCCCAATGGACCAATCTATCGACGCTCTGTTCTGGAGAATCACGAAATCAAGAGGCAAATTCAGGAGCTGTTGCAAAAAGGTCACATCCGGCCGAGTTCATCTCCCTGTGGGAGCTCGATCGTGTTGGTACAAAAGAAGGATGGGACTTGGAGACTCTGTATCGACTATCGGGCGCTAAATAAGATCACTGTTCGGATTAGGTACCTGATCCCACAGATTGATGACCTTCTGGACCAACTCAAGGGGGCAAAATATTTTAGCAAGATCGACTTGAAGTCTAGATATCACCAGGTACCAGTCGAACCCTCTAATGTGTGGAAGACCGCCTTCAAAGCCAAGGAGGGCCTTTTCGAATCGCTGGTTATGCCTTTCGGATTGACAAATGTTCCTGCAAACTTCATGAGGCTGATAGATGACATCTTGCGGCCATTCACCAATTCATTTGTAGTGGTATACTTGGATGACATCCTGATCTTCAGCCATAGTTGGGAAGAGCACCTTCACACATCCGACAGGTTCTTCAAACATTGCGGCAACACAAGCTGTGTGCCAATTTGGAGAAATGCACTTTTGGCATGACCCAGGTTCAGTATTTGGGATACATTATTGATGGATGGGGGGTGCATGTGGATCCAGTCCAGCTCCAAGTCATTTGGGATTGGCTAGCCCTAACCACTTTGACAGAGCTCTGCAACTTTCTGGGTCTTGCCAATTTCTACTGCAGATTTGTGTTGGGGTTCTCTCATATCACTTGGCCCTTGAGTCAAGTCACCAAGGGTGGAGCAAAAGCAAAATTCTTTTGGTCTGAATCTCAATAGAAGGCGTTCGCAGAGTTGAAACATCGACTCTGCTCTGCACCAATGCTCACATTACCAGACTTGCAACAACCATTTGAGATCGAGGCAGATGCCTCTGACTATGCTATTGGGGCAGTGCTTACTCAACAGGGGCATCCAGTGGCATATCATAGTGAGACACCGTCAGACACAGTCCAAAAGTATCCCACTTATGACAGAGAGATGTATTCCATTGTGCAGGCCTGCCGACAATGGAAGCATTACATTTTGGGGAAGGAAATAGCCATCCACACAGACCACCGATCCCTGCAGTTCATACAGACGTAAGGGAAGTTGCCGAATGATTGCCATCAAAAGTGGTCCACATACCTGCAACAGTTCCATTTGAATATCAAGTACAAGAAGGGCAGCACCAATAATGTTGTAGACTGCCTCAGTCGACCACCGATCATGGCGTTAACCACCGTGCTTGACTCTTGTGGGCATGAGACTTCTGATTGGCCACTTCTACAAAAGTGACCTAGAATTCAGCCACACATACCAGAAGCTCTTGGAGGGTCAGCAAGTTCCAAATTTTCACCTCCAGGATGCACTGTTATGCCACCTGAGACACCTTTGTGTTCCTTCAAGCGAGCGTGCCAAGATGATTTGGGAAGTGCACTATAGTTGGGTCGCTGGGCATTTTGGGGTCAAGAAAATAGCGGCAGTACTGCAGAAGTATTTCTATTGGCCGAATCTACGACAGGATGTCGGGAAGTACATCAGATCTTGCACTTCTTACGCCATTTCCAAACCGACCATCAAGAAGCAAAGCCTCTATACTCCACTGCCTACCCCTAGTCGACCTTGGGAATCCATCTCAATGGATTACATGTTGGGCCTTCCTTCTACTAAGCATGGCAACGACTGTGTTTTTGTGGTCGTCGACAGATTCTCGAAGATGGCCATTATGGCGACCGACAAGAAGAATATCACAGCAAAAGCCACTGCTAAACTCTTCTTTGAACGAGTGTGGGTACACATTGGGATCCCACAGTCTATCATCTCAGATCGGGACAACAGGTTTCTCAGTACATTTTGGTCCAGTTTCTGGTTGATGCTGGACACCAAGCTCACTACGTCCACAAATTTCCATCCCCAAACTGATGGCCAGACAGAGGTTGTCAACAGGATGATCGTACACATTCTGTGCATGTACAACTCAAAGCATCTGTTATCACCCTAAAATCTTTGTCTCTAAGCTTTGGAAAGTTGCCTTGTTTCTAGTCATAGTCTTATAAGTTTTGAGTCATCTCATCACAATTAGTGTCATTCTCATTTACAAACCCTTTTTCTAGTCATGGTGTTAAAGGGTCTCTAGGTCATTTCATGCTTTAAGGGTTAGGTCATAAGGTTAGAAGTCTTTTAAGGTCATATCTCTTTTTCAAATAAAGTTTCACAGCCTCATTCCATGTTCTAGAAGCCTTACCAGGTGTTTAGAAGTCATATCTCACATCATTTTGGAGAAATTTTCAAATCAGCTACGAATCCATGTTTTCGTAGCGCAGACAGTGTAAAATCCTGTTTTGCGCTACGAAATCAGTGTTTTTGTAGCGCGCTATGAAACCCCTGAAAAAGCCTATTTCAGCATAAAAACTCTATTTTCTGCTTTTACTAGTCAACTTCCAGAAGGTTTCCTGAGCAGCTGAGAACTCAAATTTGAAAATTGAAAGAGGCTTTTCTTCCTAATATGCTAAAATAAAAAAACCTCTTTCAGTTTCTTCAAATTTGTTCTGAGGTGGGAGGAATTTATGGTTAAATTTGCGCTACGAAACTGTTGAAAGTCAAGCTTTGTCTTCTGGTTTTAGCAGTCTTTTTCAAGATCAGTTTCTGGTTACAGGAAAATGTATTTTGGAATTCTGAGGGAAGTTTCTCTTCATCAACTCTCCATCTACAATAACCTATCTCACTTTCTTCATAAGTGTTTTCAATTGGGAGATACTAAGTTTTCATTGAGACCCTAATTTCAGAAAACAGATTTTTCCTGTTTTACACGTGTTTTTCAAGGACAGATTCTGGACAGCTGGAGCAATGTTTTAAAAAACCAAGAGAGGTTTTTGTTCTAGACATCATGGGATAAAAAAACCTCCTTCAGTTTCGTAAAATGTGTCATGGATAAGGAGATAAAGGCTCTGTCCCACGTGCCAATTTTCAAAGATCCTGAGCCTAAAAACAGGGAAACTTGTTCCCTAATTTCTAGGGTTTGTCATTAGAAATAAGGGGACAACGTGGGAGGCTTCATCAAATTCGACTTCATGAGGTTGCAACTGTCAAAGAATGCTTTCAATGTTTAGATAAGGTTGTTGTAATCATAACAAGGAGTTGTACTCCTAATTGTATTAGGAATCTAGGATTGCTAGTTAGTTGTCATTTGTAATTAATGGTTTGTTTTATGGTTAGAATAGGTGTCACTCATAGCAAATTCGAATTCTCTTGATGGGGGATGAAGGAATACTTGTTGTAAAGGCTTTACATAGAGCAAGAGGTCGAATTAGCAAAGGGTTGGAGACTTTTTGGCTCAGCTGCTGCTCTATGTGCAGATTGTGTATATTGGTTTGTTTTATGGTTAGAATAGGTGTCACTCATAGCAAATTCGAATTCTCTTGATGGGGGATGAAGGAATACTTGTTGTAAAGGCTTTATATAGAGCAAGATGTTGAATTAGCAAAGGGTTGGAGACTTTTTGGCTCAGCTGCTGCTCTATGTGCAGATTGTGTATATTTTTAACTTAATGCAGATTTCTACTTATACAACTCAAGATTCATGAAGAGTTCTTGTATGTTCTTGTTTTGATGGCATCTTCCAATACTTATATTGCAGTGGTGTTTACTTATGATACTCAGAACTCATCAATGATGCTCTGACTTCCTTCATAGATAAACTAGCTATGTTTCACTGTTTTATATTTTCATTTTTGCACTTGAACTCTATAATGCCTTGACTTCCATGCTAGGTAAAATGTTTTGGCTTCACTACTCAGGATTCAAAGAGAATTTTTAATGTCATATTGACTCATGGCTTTCCTCTTTCACTTACTTGCAGCGGTATGAATACATGTTACTTAGAACTCATCAATGATGCTCTAACTTCCTTCATATATTTATAAACTGTGTTTCCTTGCATTGTATCTTTGTTTTGCTGATGCATAAAAACTCTCTATGCCCTGACTTCATGTTAAGCTGATCTTGCTGTGGTACTGAAACATACTTTGACTCCATAGCCCAATGGTAGCCAGCCTTCATCTTTCAACCTATAAACATATACAATCACAAACCATAGAGTTAGTCATCTATCCATATCTTGAATCAAAATCATTAACCCTTTGAGAGAGCCCTCTCAGGCTGAGGAGGTTAAGCCTTAGCTAAAAGATTGGTTTGAAACAGTTACATTGAGATAGTCTGATCAGCAGCCTATCAGGGTCCTATTTTGGTGATAACAGCATCCATGCACATGGGATGAGAGCCTCTCCTATGTCCAACACAGCTATAACCGGGCTCTCCATAGCTCAACTGGCCACAACCCCTTCCTGGTGGGCTTAGGATTCCAGCCACTATGTCCCATTGATGTGGCCATATCATTTGCAGCTGCTCAGGCAGATTCGGCTCATGTCCAGTTTGAAGCCGACAAGGCAAACAACTTCATTGAGCACATTCAACACATCCGCCAACAGGTCCATGACATATTGGACAGAGCCAATGCTAAATACAAGCAACGACATGATCAGCATCAGGTGCCACACAAGTTCCAGGTGGGCGACAAAGTTTGGTTACATTTGTAAAAGGAGCGCCTTGTTAGGCCCCACCACAAGCTTCACCTGCTCCAATATGGGCCATACACCATCACCAAGGCAATAGGGGACAATGCCTTCGAGCTCAGTATTCCACCATTCCTTGGTCTGCACCCAGTGTTCAATGTGGACCGCCTTTGGCCCTACTTTCTACTGTTGTTGGACACATCTAACATTGCAGAACAACTCACACCAATAGAGTTAAACCCAGACTGAATGGAACAAGCCACAACTGACCGGATCATGGACACACAGATCAAGAACACCCGACAACAAAGGATCCAACTATATCGAGTTGTCAAGGCAAGCCAACTCCTTCACCAAGGCAAGTGGCTCACCAGAGACCAAGTTCAACTGAAGTTTCCTCATCTCATGGAGGAACTCAACGCAATGGGGACCATTGCTTCCTAAGGGGGGAGGAATGATTGAGGTGGATATTGGTGGCCACCTGCGTATTCCACTTGGACCCCCACCATTGTTTCTTTTAGTTTTGCAGTTTCCTTAATTGTAGCACAATTTACTATTTTTGGTAGTTTTTCGGTCCCTGAACTTTCAAAGTCGTTTTGAGGCCCTCAGTATTCGCTGAAAGTAGTTGTAGTCCTCGGATAGATCTTTCTAACGAGGTATCGTGTGCGTCAAATGGAGATCGTATGCCAAAGTTACGACCCTGGGAAGTTGATGTACCAACTTACCCAACCGAGCCGCATAGTTTGGCGTTTCATCTCCTAGGGTTAGGTTTTTGGATGTTTAGGGTTTTCCATTGTTTCTTAATAATAAATAGGCCTTCAAGCCTCATTGTAACACAGCTCAGAGGCATGTAGCCGCCACATCTCTTCTCAGAGATAAGCTACCATCGCTCGAGTTAGTCTTATTGCCATTCTGTTTGTAAGCACATTTCATTATCTGATATTAATGAAATGAAGTGTTATTTTTCTCGCTTCTCTATATTTATGGTTATATATGTAATTTGTTCCGGGCGGCTCGTTTGAGGGCGTCCGTGTAAACTCGTTCAGGCGTGTAACGCCCTGCGGTTGTCACGACGGACGGGCAGCATGGGCAACCCGCCGAGCGAGCTGAACGACGTGCGGATGAGTTGCGGTTGGCGGAGAGCGAGGGCGTTGGGCGAGGGCGCGGACAAGCAAGGCGAGCTACAGGTCACGCGAGGTGAAATGGAGATTATGCGATGAAGTTTGGAGTGGCGAACACATATATCTGTGAGGGCGGTCCAGGGCGACCCGATGAGCAGGCAAGCCGATGGACAAATCGACGAATGGGCGGGCGGCCACACGTTATGCGGGTGGGTCGACGTATTAAAAATGGGAAGAGCCGACGGGCGTGTATTGGAACGATGGGTCGGCCGAACAGCCATACAACAAGTGGGCGACCTTATATATGGGTGAAGGCGAGTTGGGATGGAGGCATCACACTTGGAGAAAAAAAAAACACAAGTGCGAAGTGCAAAGTTCTGCGGTGCGGATGTGGCCGCACGACGGGCAGAACGACGAAGGTAAACTGCGTAGACAGAATGTGAATAGAAGGCGACCTAGGTTGGGCGCTGGGTGAATGTTGCGTGGCCAGGTGAAACGTGCCGGGTGTGTGTGCAGTTGAACGGGTTCGGGTAGGGCTGCACGACTTGCGCCCGCTGAATGGAAGTGTGATCGGGTGAACGGGCGACCCGCGGGTGGGTGCACCCAGTTTGGGTGGACGGTTGGTGCGAGGTGACACAGAGGTGTGCCCGCCGACCGGTTGAACGAAACGAAGCGTTGTGCTTGGTGAACGAAGGTGCGACGAGGCGTGCGGAGGGCGCCTGAGTTGGGTGACACGAACAGGAGGAGCGCACCCGAGTTGGGCAAACGACAACACGTTCAGGAGTAAACAGAGAGTTGGGCAGAACGTGCGGCGACCGTTCGGAGGTGCCGACGAGCTGGGCAACTGAGTTTGCCGATGAATGTAAAATTTGGCTAAGTGTAAATTTGGGGTTTCCTCCAAGATTTAACTTGTACTTTGAAAGTTGAAGATTTATATATATTGATATACGGGCAGACTCACATCGGGGAGTTGCCCCTCCCTTTATACTGTTGTGCATTTATACATGTTAATGCTGTTATGATGAATGTTCATGGTTTTCATCGTGTATAAAGGATAACTTAATACTTGGTAACGAAGAAATAAACTAAGTACGAATGTTAGGCGTAGTCCATGACCGTGAGTATTGGTGAAAAGAAAAGGGTCGGTGGTGCCGCACCTCGCTATAGTGCGGTTGGAAGAGTACCGCTAGTGTAGGGGCGTGATAGGGCGGGTCATTTGAGGGCGTTTGTGTAAACTCGTTCGGGCGGGTCGTTTGAGGCCGTTCGTGTAAACTTGTTCGGGTAGGTCGGGCGGGTTGTTCGGGTGAGGGCGTCTGTGTAAACTCGTTCGGGCGGGTCGTTTGAAGGCGTTCGTGTAAACTCGTTCGGGCAGGTCGTTCGAGGGTGCATGTGTAAACTCGTTCGGGCGGGTCGTTTGAGGGCATTTGTGTAAACTCGTTCAGTCGGGCCGTTCAGTGTGAGGGCACTCCCGGGCACATGAGCCCGTATCAAAAATGCTAAGTTGTGACTCAGGGTGGGCTTTGTGCACGTTCGTGCAGCTCGTTTGCCCGACTCTCCCTTGCGCCTTCGTTTCGGTCGTGTGGGTTCCCATGTAAACTCGTTCGGGCGTGTTGTTTGAGGGCGTCCATGTCAACTCGTTCGGGCGGGTCGTTTGAGGGCGTTCGTGTAAACTCGTTCAGGCAGGTCATTTGAGGGCGTTTGTGTCAACTCGTTCAGGCGGGTCATTTGAGGGCATTCGTGTAAACTCGTTCAGGCGGGTCGTTTGAGGGTGTCCATGTAAACTCGTTCGGGCGGGTCGTTCGAGTGCGCCCGTGTAAACTCGTTCGGGCGGGTCGTTTGAGGGCGTTCGTGTAAACTCGTTCGGTCGGGTCGTTCAGTGTGAGGGTGCGCCCAGGCACACGAGCTCGTATAAAAAATGCTAAGTTGTGACCCGGGGTGGGCTTTGTGCATGTTCGTGCAGCTCGTTTGCCCGACTCTCCCTTGTGCCTTTGTTTCGGTCATGTGGGTGCCCATGTAAACTCGTTCGGGCAGGTTGTTTAAGGGCGTCCGTGTAAACTCGTTCGGGCGGGTTATTCAAGGGCGTCCGCGTAAACTCATTTGGGTGGGTCATTTGAGGGCGTCCGTGTAAACTCATTCGGGCAGGTCGTTTGAGGGCGTTCGTGTAAACTTGTTCGAGCGGGTCGCTCGAGGGCGCCCGCGTAAACTCATTTGGGCGGGTGTTTGAGGGCGTTCGTGTAAACTTGCTCAGTCAGGTTGTTTAGTGTGAGGGCATGCCCGGGCACACGAGCCCGTATAAAAAAAGCTAAGTTGTGACTCGGGGTGCGCTTTGTGGACGTTCGTGCAGCTCGTTTGCCCGACTCTCCCTTGTGCCTTCGTTTCAGTCGTGTGGGCGCCCATTTAAACTCGTCGGGCGGATCGTTTGAGGGTGTCCATGTAAACTCGTTCGGGTGTGTCGTTTGAGGGTGTCTGTGTAAACTCGTTCGGGTGGGTCGTTTGAGGGCGTTCGTGTAAACTCGTTCGGGCAGGTCATTCGAGGGCGCCCGTGTATACTCGTTCGGTTGGGTCGTTTGAGGGCGTTCGTGTAAACTCGTTCAGTCGGGTCGTTTAATGTGAGGGCGCGCCCGGGCACACGAGCCCGTATCAAAAATGCTAAGTTGTGACCCGGGGTGGGCTTTGTGCATGTTCGTGCAGCTCGTTTGCCCGACTCTCCCTTGTGCCTTCGTTTCGGTCGTGTGGGCGCCCATGTAAACTCGTTCGGGTGGGTCGTTTGAGGGCGTCCGTTTAAACTCGTTCGGGTGGGTTGTTTGAGGGCCTCCGTTTAAACTTGTTCGGGTGGGTTGTTCGGGCCGGTCATTTGAGGGCATTCGTGTAAACTTTTTCGGGCGGATCGTTCGAGGGCACTCGTGTAAACTTGTTCGGGCAGGTCATTTGAGGGCGTTCGTGTAAACTCGTTCGGTCGGGTCATTTAGTGTGACGGTGCGGCCGGGCACACGAGCCCATATCAAAAATGCTAAGTTGTGACTCGGGGTGGGCTTTGTGCATTTTTGTGCAGCTTGTTTGCCTGGCTCTCCTTTGTGCCTTCGTTTCGGTCGGGTGGGCGCCCATGTAAACTCGTTCGGGTGGGTCGTTTGAGGGCGTCCGTGTAAACTCGTTTGGGCGGGTCGTTTGAGGGCGCCCGTGTAAACTCGTTCGTGTGGGTCATTCAAGGGCGCCTGTGTAAACTCGTTTGGTCGGGTCGTTCAGTGTGAGGGCGCGCCCGGGCACACGAGCCTGTATAAAAAATGCTAAGTTGTGACTCGGGGTGGGCTTTGTGCACTTTCGTGCAGCTCGTTTGCTCGGCTCTCCCTTGTGCCTTTGTTTCGGTCGTGTGGGTGTCGATGTAAACTTGTCGGGTGGGTCGTTTGAGGGCGTTCGTGTAAACTTGTTCGGGTGGGTCATTTGAGGGCGTCCGTGTAAACTCGTTCGAGGGCGTTCGTGTAAACTCGTTCGGGTGGGACGTTTGAGGGCGTTCGTGTAAACTCGTTCGGTTGGGTCGTTCAGAGTGAGGGCGCGCTCATGCACAGGAGCCCGTATCAAAAATGCTAAGTTGTGACCCGGGGTGGGATTTGTGCACTTTCGTGCAGCTCATTTTCCCTGCTTTGCCTTGTGCCTTCATTTCGGTCGTGTGGGCACCCATGTAAACTTGTTGGGCGGGTCGTTTGAGGGTGTCCGTGTAAACTCGTTTGGGTGGTTCATTTGAGGGCATCCGTGTAAACTCGTTTGGGCGATTCGTTCAAGGGCGTTCGTGTAAACTCGTTTGGGTAGTTCGTTTGAGGGCGCCCGTGTAAACTCGTTCGGGCAGGTCATTTGAGGGCGTTCGTGTAAACTCGTTCGGTCGGGTCGTTCAATGTGAGGGCGCACCCGGGCACACGAGGTCGTATCAAAAATTTTAAGTTGTGACTCGGGGTGGGCTTTGTGCACGTTCTTGCAACTTGTTTGCCCGACTCTCCCTTGTGCCTTCGTTTCGGTTGTGTGGGCGCCCATTTAAACTCATTCGAGTGGGTCGTTTGAGGGCGTTTGTGTAAACTCGTTCGGGCAGGTCGTTTGATGGCGTTCGTGTAAACTCGTTCCGGCGGGTCGTTCGAGCGCTCCCGTGTAAACTCGTTCGGGCAGGTTGTTTGAGGGCGCTCGTGTAAACTCGTTCGGTCGTGTCGTTCAATGTGAGGGCGCGCCCGGGCACATGAGCCTGTATCAAAAATGCTAAGTTGTGACTCAGGTTGGTCTTTGTGCACTTTCGTGCAGCTCGTTTGCCCGGCTCTACCTTCTGCCTTCATTTCGGGCGGGTGGGCGCCCTTGTAAACTCGTTTGGGCGGTCGTTTGAGAGCATTCGTGTAAACTCGTTCGGGCGTGTCACGCCCCTACACCTGCGGTAGTCTTTCAACTGCTTATAGCGAGGTGCGGCACCACCGAACACTTTCTTTTCACCAATACTTATGTTCGTGGACTACGCCTAATTCACTTGTCCTTACTTAGTTTGTGTTTCGCGACCAAGTAAAATTATGTTTATCCTTTATACTAATGAACACCCATACTCATTCATTATCCACAACAATTATAAAAGACAACAACAATTGCACAGTATAAAGGGGAGGGGCAACTCCTTGAACAATGAGTCTGCCCGGTAATATATATTAATCAATCTTTCTTGATAATACAATCAACACAAGTAATGCTTGGCAAATTCCAAGCCAATACTTAGCTTCTTTTACAATATAGGCAAATCAACCTTTTACAATAACCATGTGCACGCCTTGCACAAAGGATGGGTGCTCACCCGAGTCACCAAGACATCCTTGTCAATCCCGGCACAAATCTGCAATAAAGACAACCCTGGGCACACCTTGCCCAACCCTCAACCGGCTCTAAGTATCTCCAAGATTGCGTCCTTGAACAATGCGCATGAGCTATGCGCACTTCCCTTCAATCTGCGCACTTTCTTGTTCACCCTTGAGCTTGTGCGAGTTGTCTTGTTCGAATTGCCTGTCCAAATGAACCTCAACGCATGCTAATATATATGAGTTTTATGTGTGGGTGGTGGCACTCTAGCCGACCCCCAAATACATGGTTACATACCCCTGTACACTTATTTTTACATGTCGGCTTGCCCGCACATCTCTTCCACGCACATCGGGTATAAATCAACCATCGTTCCATCGCATTCTCTAAGTGTCGTAAAACTGTCCACGGTTTCGTCGCATAAGGTTCGCCCGAACGTCGCATCTCCGTGCAGCACGCGCCCGTCGTGCAGCCCGCGCCTGCCCGTGCGCCTGCGCACCCATCGTGCAGCCCGACTCGCCGGTCGCCCGCACCCGCGCCCGTCGTGCACGCCAGCTTGCCCGGCGCCTGCGCCCGTCGTCCGCTCCTTGGCTCGTCGCCCGTGCCTTTGTTCACCGCGCGCCCGTCGACTCGCCCGGCGCCCAACCGCTCCCACGCTCGAGTAGAATTCGAGGTCCTTACATCCTCCTCCACCTGAAATCGTTGTCGTCCTCGACAACATGCCATCCCGGTAGCCATCCACCAAGATCATCACTATCCATGATGTCAACTCCTCCACATAAGGCAACCATCCCTGCAACATATGTAGAACTCCATCTCCATCATGTCTCACCTTGGTGACCAACTGCCACCAAGTACTCCATACCAAGGTAAACACCTCAACGGTATATCCTTCATCAGATATCATCTCGATCCATGATCATCGACCCCTCTGCCACAACCTCCATTGCAACATCTCGTGTTGACCTCATCACGTGTCATCCCTCCATGTAGTCTCTCATCAGATGCCAACACATTTATATCATGTGTTACCATGTCGACCCAACAACAACATCTCTCTGCCATGTGTTGTCTCGTCTCGACTAATGCCAACATACCTCTGCACATTGGTACCCCTCATGACTCGAACTAGTTGGGTGATCAGTCCAACCATACGCCCAAACCATAAGAATGCACATCCTTATGCCACCACAAGTTTTTCCCTGACTTCTGCTACATCTCGGACTCATCAAGAATCTATCAATCCATGCTCAGGTCCATGGAAACTCCATCCCATCTGCAACATGTTCAAGCCATGGTTTTGTTGCACAAGAGTGTACAACCTCTCCACTAGCTCCTACATCTCCACAACAGCATCTGCACAACATCCTTTGCTTCGACATTCCCCCATAGAATGTCCATAAATGACACTTCCACACATGCACCTGCTTCATGTCCCTGCATAACTGTCATGCTCCATATCTCCAACCTGATGTCCATGACTCTAGTTGTCCATGATGTCCAACCCATGTAGACTCCATCCCAACATCTGGCCATCTGCATCCAAGTCTGCAATCTGTCATAAAGAAGCCTCCTTCAAGGCCCCTTGTAAAGTTGATGTGGTTCCTCCCTACCAAGGCCTCCACACCAACCCCTCTCTAAGGTTGTTTATAGAGAAAGGAGGGCCAGGAAGTTTCCTCCCTGACTCTCATCTACCCATGTGTCAGATTGATGATGTGTTCTCAAGTATCTATGCACAGCCTCAATCTCCTCACATGTGCATCCAAGCTCTCCTAGCTTGTCCTTCGTCAACTGAAAGTCATATATGCCCATAGCATACATGCAAAAGTCCACTATCCCAGCAGGATCTCCACCTCCATAATCCTCATCAACCACTGCCTCTGAAGTAGTACTTGGACTCCCTTCATTTGCAACTCCATTGTGAAGATCATTAGTAGAAGATGCTCCTAATAAGTGTCTCCATGTTCGTGAGGTTGTCTTCTCACTTCCATCATCCTTCTTTCTAGCCCTTGCAACGAAGTCAGTCAAATTCCTTTCCTTCGTTGTTTGAGTCACACTCCCAAGTCCGCTTTGCTCCACATCCTCATGCTTCACATTCGGATCTTTGGGATACAAAACCATAGAAGTCATCCTTGGTCTATACCCCAAGCAACTCCTTCTATTCATCGGTACCATCATGGTTCTTCCTTCAGCTGTGATCAAGAGAATGTCCCGGTCCACCATTGGTATGGCTTGTGCAAGCTCCATAAAATCCAGCCCCAACACCATAGAATGATCATCCATGTCCACAACCCTCAAGTCCAACTTTCCAAACCATGATCCTACTTTCACCTGAGTGTCCTTCAACACACCATCAACAGCTCTTATGGTAGAGTTGACTGCTTTGAAAGCACTCCATTCCCTCTCCATCTTTGCTTTCTTCCCAAAAGACTTTGCTGCCTTCCTGCTTAAGAAGCTATGAGTAGCCCCTGTATCCACCAAAGCTGCAAATCTCTTGCCCTTCACGGTTACCTGCACAAAACTTAGCTTCAAGGAATCACCTCCCTCTGTTGGCTTTGTCTTGCGCCTTACATCAGCAACCTTCTTCAAGAATTCGGCCTCAGAAGTGTCAATTGGTTCATGCTCCATCTTGACATTCCTCCTAAGGTATTTCACCTCCCTGCTTGGCTCCTCTAAGCAACCCGATCCTGGTTCAGCTTGACTCCCCTCAAGCTTGCCCTTCATCGCATCTTGCTCAAGTGCACCAACCAAGTGTCCACTGACCAAGTTCATAGAACTAAACTTCCGAATGTCCTCTGGATGATCTCGGTAGTGAGTTCCCAACTTGTCAATGTAGTCGAGCTCTTCCTGCTCAATCACAACAATCTTCTTACCAAGAAGCTTCTTCTTTATCTCCTCCTCAACTTGCTTGATTTCGGCTTCCACTCTGTCACTTTCCTTCCTCAACCGGGCTCTTTCATTAAAGAGCTCTTGAAGATCAAGACCACTCTGTTGGATCTCCTCATCAAGTTCCTTGAGTTCAACATCTGTCGTACTTCCGCATTGGCTCTTGAGTTCTTCAAGTTCCCTCCTTAGTTCCGAACAGCTCTCCCGAATCTTCATGTTCTCAGCTTTCATCGAAACCCAGTTAGAACTCCATCGACTCATTTGTTCCAACACTTTGTACCGGAAAGCTTTCACTGCACTATGGCTAGACTCACCTATCGTAGGTTCATCTACCATCTCTGCCTTTTCAGTCTTCTCCATGTTCACCAAGTCCCTGCAACTTGAACCAACCCTTGTTCCACTTGTGTGAAACGGTTTCCTTCACCTGCGAGTACCCTTCACGAGCAACCCTGCTCACCGGCTTCAAACCGAAGTTCTATTTCCACCTGTCAAGTGTGTACCAGCTTCAACGCTTCGACACCAGCACCAGCTCCCCGGAACTTGGCTCCGATACCACCTGTCACGCCCCTACACCTGCGGTAGTCTTTCAACCGCTTATAGCGAGGTGCGGCACCACCGAACACTTTCTTTTCACCAATACTTATGTTCGTGGACTACGCCTAATTCACTTGTCCTTACTTGGTTTGTGTTTCGCAACCAATTAAAATTATGTTTATCCTTTATACTAATGAACACCCATACTCATTCATTATCCACAGCAATTATAAAAGACAACAAAAATTGCACAGTATAAAGGGGAGGGGCAACTCCTTGAACAATGAGTCTGCCCGGTAATATATATTAATCAATCTTTCTTGATAATACAATCAACACAAGTAATGCTTGGCAAATTCCAAGCCAATACTTAGCTTCTTTTACAGTATAGGCAAATCAGCCTTTTACAATAACCATGTGCACGCCTTGCACAAAGGATGGGTGCTCACCCGAGTCACCAAGACATCCTTGTCAATCCCGGCACAAATATGCAATAAAGACAACCCTGGGCACACCTTGCCGAACCCCCAACCGGCTCTAAGTATCTCCAAGATTGCGTCCTTGAACAATGCGCATGAGCTATGCGCACTTCCCTTCAATCTGCGCACTTTCTTGTTCACCCTTGAGCTTGTGCGAGTTGTCTTGTTCGAATTGCCTGTCCAAATGAACCTCAACGCATGCTAATATATATGCGTTTTATGTGTGGGTGGTGGCACTCCAGCCGACCCCCAAATACATGGTTACATACCCCTGTACGCTTATTTTTACATGTCTGCCTGCCCGCACATCTCTTCCACGCACATCGGGTATAAATCAACCATCGTTCCATCGCATTCTCTAAGTGTCGTAAAACTGTCCACGGTTTCGTCGCATAAGGTTCGCCCGAATGTCGCATCTTCGTGCAACATGCGCCCGTCGTGCAGCCTGTGCCCGCCCGTGCACCCGCGCGCCCATCGTGCAGCCCGACTCGCCGGTCACCCGCACCCGCGCCCGTCGTGCACGCCAGCTCGCCCGGCGCCCGTGCCCGTCGTCCGCGCCTTGGCCCGTCGCCCGCACCTTGGCCCGTCGCCCGCGCCTTTGTTCACCGCGCGCCCGTCGACTCGCCCGACGCCCAACCGCGCCCGCGCTCGGGTAGAATTCGAGGTCCTTACAGGGCGGGTCGTTCGAGGGCACCTGTGTAAACTTGTTCGGGTGGGTTGTTCAAGGGCGCCTGTGTAATCTCGTTCGGTCGGGTCGTTCAGTGTGAGGGCGCGCCCAGGCACACTAACCCGTATCAAAAATGCTAAGTTGTGACCCGGGGTGGGCTTTGTGCATGTTGTGCAGCTCATTTGCCCGACTCTACCTTGTGCCTTGGTTTCGGTCATGTGTGGGTGCCCATGTAAACTTGTTCCGACAGGTCGTTTGAGGGTGTTCGTGTAAACTCATTTGGGCGGGTCGTTTGAGTGCGGCCGTGTAAACTCGTTCGAGGGGTTGTTTGAGGACGGCCGTGTAAACTCGTTCGGGCGGGTCGTTTGAGGGCGTTCGTGTAAACTTGTTCGGGCGGGTTGTTTGAGGGCGCCCCTGTAAACTCGTTTGGTTAGGTCGTTCAGTGTGAGGGCACGCCCGGGCACATGGGCCTGTATCAAAATTGCTAAGTTGTGACCCGGGGTGGGCTTTGTGCATGTTCATGTAGCTCGTTGGCCCGACTCTCCCTTGTGCCTTCGTTTCGGTCGTGTGTGGGTGCCCATGTAAACTCGTTTGGGTGGGTCGGGTCGGGTCGTGTGAGGGCACCCATGAAAACTCGTTCAGTTGGGTCGGGTCGGGTCGTGTGAGGGCGCCCATGTAAACTCGTTCAGGCATGGTCTTGCTTTTCGTGTGAAAAGTGGGCTGGTAATTGAGATGTTTGTTTGGTTCTGCCTGAAGGATGGCCTTGGGTCATTTGTAGGGTGGCTGATTTTCATCTACTCTCCATCCCCACTCGGTAGCACACGAGTGGTTATGTTGGCCATGCTCGTCTTGGTCCCTCGGTCGGCTTTTCGTGTGATAGGTGGGTTGGTAATTGAGTTGTTTTTTCTGGTTTGCATGAACGATGGCCTGGGTTGTTTGTAGGGTGGCCGATTTTCATCTTCTCTCCATCCCCACTCGGTAGCACATGAGCGGTAATGTTGGCCATGCTCGTCCCGGGAGGCATATGTGAACAATTCCCCTTCTGCTCTCCAAGTTCTTGGAGTTGTATGGGTTGTTGTGGTGTGGCTCCTAGGCTCGTCCTGGTCCCTCGTGCCCATCCAAATGATACAAGTGATAGGTTTTCTTTTCGTGTGAAAGGTGGGTTGGTAATTGAGTTGTTTTTTCGGGTTTGCCTGAAGAATGGCCTTGGGTCATTTGTAGGGTGGCCGATTTTCATCTTCTCTCCATCCCCACTCGGTAGCACATGAGCGGTAATGTTGGCCATGCTCGTCCCGGGAGGCATATCTGAACAATTCCCCTTCTGCTCTCCAAGTTCTTGGAGTTGTATGGGTTGTTGCGGGTGTGGCTCCCGGGCTCGTCTTGGTCGCTCGTGCCCATCCAAATGATACAAGTGACAAGTCTACTTTCCGTGTGAAAGGTGGGTTGGTAATTGAGTTGTTTTTTCAGGCTTGCCTGAACGATGGCCTTGGGTCATTTGTAGGGTGGTCGATTTTCATCTTCTCTCCATCCCCACTCGGTAGCACATGAGCGGTAATGTTAGCCATGCTCGTCCCAAGAGGCATATGTGAACAATTCCCCTTCTGCTCTCTAAGTTCTTGGAGTTGTATGGGTTGTTGTGGTGTGGCTCCCTGGCTCGTCCTGGTCCCCTCGTGCCCATCAAAATGATACAAGTGATAGATTTTCTTTTCGTGTGAAAGGTAGGTTGGTAATTGAGTTTTTTTTTTTTGGGTTTGCCTGAACGATGGCCTTGGGTTGTTTGTAAGGTTGCCGATTTTCAACTTCTCTCCATCTCCACTTATTAGCACATGAGCGGTAATGTTGGCCATGCTCGTCCCGGGAGGCATATGTGAACAATTCCCCTTCTGCTCTCTAAGTTGTTGGAGTTTTATGGGTTGTTGTGGTGTGGCTCCCTGGCTCGTCCTGGTCCCTCGTGCCCATCCAAATGATACAAGTGACAGGTTTTCTTTTCGTGTGAAAGGTGGGTTGGTAATTGAGTTGTTTTTTTGGGTTTCCCTGAACAATGGCCTTGGGTCGTTTGTAGGGTGCCTGATTTTCATATTCTCTCCATCCCCACTCGGTAGCACATGAGCGGTAATGTTGGCCATGCTCGTCTCAGGAGGCATATGTGAACAATTCCCCTTCTGCTCTCTAAGTTCTTGGAGTTGTATGGGTTGTTGTGGTGTGGCTCCCTGGCTCGTCCTGGTCCCTCGTGCCCGTCCAAATGATACAAGTGATAGGTTTTCTTTCCGTGTGAAAGGTGGGTTGGTAATTGAGTTGTTTTGTCAGGTTTGCCTGAACGATGGCCTTGGGTCATTTGTAGGGTGGCCGATTTTCATCTTCTCTCCATCCCCACTCGGTAGCACATGAGCGGTAATGTTGGCCATGCTCGTCCCCGTCCCTCTTGCCCATCCGAACGATAAAAATGTTAAAGTTTGCTTGGCGCTCCTTTGAGCCTTCGTTGTTGTGGTCCCAGATGGAAACCCCAAAACTCCGTTGTGCTTATGTCACTATCGTGCCCCTCGGTTGTTGCGAATAGAAAATTTTGATTGGGCTGGGCAGCCATGTGTGGCTCCATTGAAATTGGCTCCTCGTTATATTGTTCACCTCCTCCCTATTTGGTGGGGAGGGTTTTGCTTTTCGTGTGAAAGGTGGGTTGGTAATTGAGTTGGTTTTTCGGGTTTGCCTGAAGAATGGCCTTGGGTCGTTTGTAGGGTGGCCGATTTTCATCTTCTCTCCATACCCACTCGGTAGCACATGAGCGGTAATGTTGGCCATGCTTGTCCCATGAGGCACTCTAAGTTCTCGGAGTTGTATGGGTTGTTGTGGTGTGGCTTCTTGTGACGGCTAGCCTCTTCATTGTTCGGCTGTTTATGGTGCCGGTTTCTTGTGCTTGTACTCGTCTCTTTGGAGGGTCTCGTATAAGACATGCCACACCTCATGAGCCTTTGACACTGTTGGAACTTGTCTCTTGTTGGCAAGACCATACCCAATGGTAGCCATGAATTAGGGGTGGGTTCCGTATAGGACTTGCATGTGCCTCTGTAAGGAAAAGGAGGTCACAGGATCCAATCACGTCATGAAGCATGCACGGGGAAGACCAAAGTACATCGTTAAAGTTTCAACAACTAATGGGGATGTTAGACCTGTGCCCCTTATCATGCTCTCCATCTGAAGGGGATTGCCATTTGGCCTAGGGTAAGGATTATCCTCGAGGAGTTGAATCTCGAATGATGGCTTTAAGGTCACAGATAACCACCCATATCTCTAGATAACTTGAGTCACGCTTGTTGTGATTTGGTGAGGTCAAGATCAAGAAATATTCTCTATGAGGGTGGGAGCGACGTAAGTCTTCTCTTGGCATGAAGATCTCTAATGTGGTCCTTGAAGGTTTGAAAACGAATGAAGAGTGTGGAGTTCGGCCCCAACCATGCATGAGCAAGAGTGATGTCATTTAGGTCTAGTGTGTCATGGAGGAAAGATGTACCCAGTTGAAGGGGGTCTGAGGGATCCACTGGAGTGGTTAGTTCATGTACTCTCAAATTAAGCTTTTAGGTACGACAGAGGTGCTCCTCATTCAATTTTTCTTGTACAACTCCTTCAACCATTTTAAGTGGGGGTGGGGGGGTTGTTCCCTTGTTACCCTTTTATGGACAAATTCCACCCAAGGTTTGAGTGTTTGTTGTTGTGTTTCCGCCTCTTGTTTAAAAAGTGCCTATTGTGAGTGCATTTCATTTTGTAGGTTCTTGATGTGGGAGAGCTACATTTACAATGTGGGAGAGTCTATCAATGGGTTTTGTAAATGGATATTCTCCTTTTGTTTTGCCTTTGAGACTAGTTGCTTGAGGTCTACCACCTCAGCTTGAAGTTGTGTATTTTTGTGCTCAAGCAGCTCCACTCGCAGCAACGATTTTTTAACGTGGGACGTCCAAAATATGAAGTCTTGTTCCATAGCTGTATTCATGAGGTTGTATGTTCGTTTTGGGTTACTGTCGTCTTTGTTGTGGATCCCAACTTTTTCACCTTGCTAAGATGTTGCTTGAGGGTCCTCCATTGTCGACAATGAAACCCTACTCGCAAATACCTCTGAAATCTTGTTCACCACTTTTCCCGGTTGCAGATGCTTTGAAACCAAAAATTACAAATCAAGTGCACACAATTGACCCTACAAACCCTTGTTTGCTCTTCATGAGTTTGATCGCTGTTACAATTGTGGCTCTTCTTCGACTTGTGTGAACTGCGGCTTCTCTTTGAGTCTTGGCATTGTTATCATAATTGGACTTGATTGGACCCTCGATGACTACAATGATACCCATGGTGGCTACAACAATGCCCTCAATGGCTACAATGATACCGGCTACAATGATACGCTTTGCGGCTACAACGATTCCCTCAGCGGCTACAATGATCCTTATTGTAACGTCTAAGCATACCATTTTGTACTCTAGACAAAGAGCCCATAAACTAGGAGAGAGTTCCAGTGATGGTGCCACGAAAAATTTTACAATTAGAGGAGTTCAGTTGTTGCCACTTCTCTCGCCATGGTTACTCCCAATGGTGTTGGAGGCTATGACTCACATCTAGACTTGATTGGACCTTTGATGGCTACAACAATGTTGGTTTCCTAGAAAGGGCATAAAAAACAAACTTTTCTTGCTTGTCATATACTCAATGTCAAAATCATTAGCTTGTATCTTGCTCACCCATTTCCGCTACCTCTCCTTCAGGTCCTTCTGTTCTGGGAGATACCACAAACTATTGTGGTCAGTCTTAAGCACAAATATGTCACCGACCAAATATTGTTTGAACTTTGCCAAAGCATGCATAATGGTGATCATCTCCTTGTCGTAGATGGAGTAGAGCCTCTTTAGTTCTCTGAGCTTCCAACTCTCAAACACTATTGGATGTCCGTTCTGCATCAAGACAACTCCCATACCCTCCCTTGAAGCATCACACTAAGGAACAAAAGGCTGAGTGAAATCGGGAAGTGCCAATACTGGACAAATGCTTATCACCTCCTTGAGCTTGTTGAATGCTCATTGAGCTTCCTATATGCACCTAAATGCCCCTTTATTCGTACGACTTGTTAAGGGTGCACCCAATTGTGAAAATCCCTTAACAAAGCGCTTATAATAACTGCATAATCCAAAGAATCCCCACAACTTTGTAAGGGTCTTAGGTGGTGGCCATTCCGATATGGCTTGGATCTTCTCTTGATGTACCTGCACCCCCTCGCACTAATCACATGGCCTAAATATAGAATCTTTGTTAGACAATTCACATTTTGATGCCTTGGCATACAATGACTGCTCTCCCATAATACCTAATATCTCATCAAAATGCCTCAAGTGATCCTCTCATGTCTTGATGTATATAAGATCGTCAAAGAATGCCAACATAAACTTCTGCAATTTCTTGTTGAAGATGTGGTTCATGCAGGACTGGGAAGTGGAAGGTGCATTGGTCAACCCAAATGTCATGACCAAGAACTCTTAGTGCCTGAATGACACTTGAAGGTAGTCTTGTGAACATCCTTCTCACTGACCCTGTTTTGGTGATATCCTGATCAAATATCAATCATTGAGTAGTGTAATGCCCCATGCAATTTGTCCAACAATTTGTTGATCCTGGGAATGGGATACCTATTGTTGACACCTAATCTTTGGGATTGGGCGAATATATGTAAATAATGGAGAACAGGAATATGAAGAGACACTGGGAGGTGAAGCCCAAGAGTCTTTCCCTCCTTGTATATATCCATGAGCAATCTTAATGCAAAGACACAATTCACATTGTGGAGTTACCTCCTGGCCTGACATGGTATTAGAGCATAGGTCCCAACCTCTATTTTTGGCTCTCTTCCTACCCTTGTAACTCCCTCTCTGCCTCTGTCCTACCTATATTTTGCAGACTGACACCTCTGTTCTTCCATTCAAATCTCTCCGCTCCCCTCTCCACAGTCGATTTTTAATAACAGTTGATTTTAAACACCCCTCCATACAACTCATCCCTCTCTCTCTGCTTTTTGTGCCACTGTGTTATTCTCACAGCATAAGGAGAAGATTCATCTTTGTCTTGGCATGGTGTGGGTGGTACAGTGAAGATGGTGCGTTGAAGCCAGAGTGGTGAGTTGGTGCGTCTGTCGAGAGCGCTGTGACCGTGAACCCGACGTTGTTGTGACTGTGTTGTTGGGGTATGTATTGGTAGTGGCACAAATGGTATGTAGTGAAGCATCCTACGCTGAATACCGTGATTGCGTTTTTTTAACACCGCGACTATAAATATTGTTCTTCATATGCTGTTGCTTTGTCCCGGTTCACATCGTGGCCCCGTCATGCAATACTGTGTTGCGACATCGAACTAATAATCCCATTCTCATACGCAGTGAACGCTGCCATCATTGCATACACAATGAACACTGTCTTTTTTGGCATCGATTCATACATCATACCGCCTCACCTCCACGTTGTTCATTATATAACGTCGTCATACCTTCCACCATACCGCCTCCCCATACCACTTCCGGTTTTATAACTATGGTTTTAATATATCACTACAAACCTGTACACTTGACTCATATGCACTCGTTTGTGGCTTCCACCATATCGCTTCGCCATACAACTCTACCATAAATCCGCTCTCGTTTTTTTTTTTTAACTGTGATATATGCGATATGTGGTTTTTTAAATATATGTGTTTTAATAAAGTCTCATACCATAAGCCCGCATACCATATATGCGTTTTGTTAATACCATAAACCCGCATACCATAAGTCATAATCGTATACTCCACTGTTGCGGGGGAGCGCCCCCCCCCCCCTTCGAACCCGCTTCCGAAGCGCGCTCCGGGCGGGAGCGGGTCGGGAGCGCGCTCCCCAAATCGCTCCCGGACGGGAGCGATTTTCGGGAGCGCGCTCCTGTAAAAAAATTTGCGCTCCCTGGTCTGTGAGGGAGCGCTTCAGGGAGCGATCGCTCCCGCGCTCCCGGAGCGCTTTTTAATGCCCGGGAGCGATCGGGGAGCGATCGCTCCCTGATCGCTCCCGGGCATTAAAAAACGCTCCGGGAGCGAATTTTAAAAATCCGGGAGCGGTTCGGCGGAAAAAAATTCCGCCGGACCCGAAAAAACAAAAAAATTTAACTAATTTTTTTTGGTTTATAAGCCCAATGGGCCAAAAAAAAATCATTTCAATGAGATTGAGCTTGAGCTTGAGAGCTGAGGAAGAGCAAAGGAGCAAGGAGCAAGAGCTGAGGAGCAAGGAGCCAGAGCTGAGGAGCGAGGAGCAAGTGCCAAGGAGCGAGGAGCAAGCTTGCAGAGGTAAGTAACTTAATCATTTAGTTAGTTTAGTTGGTTAGGTAGTTAGTTTGTTTAGTTTAATTTACCTGTTTGAGTTTAAAGATCATTAATTTAAATTAAATTAATAAATTAAATGAATTAATCCCAATAAACTAAATTAATTTGCAGATTCAAGACTCAAACCCTACAAACATCAAACACGATGGACCTGGGGATTTTTATTGGCATTTTCCTCTTCCTGGTCCCTTTTCTGGTTATTATGGTGGTGGAGAGTAGGAAACGGAGGGGGCCTGAAACTGAAGAGGTGGATGAAGAAGCCGGAGGAAGTCAAATAGGTGAAAACCCCAGTGAGGAGGATGTGGAGGAGGGTGAACATGAGGGTCAAAAAACTAAACAAGACCAAACTCCATTGTGGAAATATGTTTAGAGGGCTGAAACAGGGAGAGGGGGTGGAACCACTAAATTTCATTGCCCCCATTGCAACACTGATTACACAGGCTCATACACCCGTTTGAGAAGACACCTTTGCGGGAAAAGGGCATGGGATGGAGAGAAACAAATAGGAATCAGAACTTGCGACGCGGTGTCAACAGCAGATAGAGCCAAATACATAAAGGAAGAGGAGGACGCCCAATACAAAGCAAAAAGATCAAGGGGTTTCTTTGAAAGCTCACAAAGAACTCCTTCAGCATCCTCCCAAGGCAGTGGATATGGACATGGAGGCTCAGGGTCATCATCTTTACGCCGTAGAACCATATCAGATTTCCTTGATGAGGGGTGTAGGAATGATGTGGATTCAAAAATTTACAGGTTCCTCTATGCAAATGGGATACCATTCAATGTTCTACGCTCACCTTATTGGCACGAAATGGTTTCTGCCATAAATGATGCCCCTAAAGGATACAAGAGCCCTGGGTATGACAAGGCAAGAACTGTTGGCCTTGATCATGAAAAAGCAAAAATATCACATTCTTTGAATAAAATGACAAGTTCTTGGACTGACAATGGGGTGTCCATTGTATCTGATGGATGGACAAATGTAAAAGGCAAGCCATTGATAAGTGTTCTTGCTGTGTCCCGAAGTGGTCCCATTTTTCTAGCTGCACATGATTACTCAGACAAGTTCAAGACCGCTATCAACATTGCAGAAGCATTGCTTGAAACAATTGAGCGTATTGGCCCATACAATGTCATCCAAGTCATCACTGATAATGCTCCTAATTGTAAGGCAGCGGGAGCAATTATTGAGGATAGATACCCGAACATATTTTGGTCTGGATGTTTGGTTCACACATTGAACCTTCTGTTGCATGATATTGTCAAAAACAAAAATGAACAATACCAATGGATTGGTGATTTGTACAAGAAACGAAAAAAAATGATAAAATTTATTACAAATCATAGCAATACCCATGGCCTTTTCCGCAGTCACTCGAGATTGGAGTTGCTGAAGATTGCGAGGACTAGATTTGGTAGCTATTACCTCACCTTCAGGCGCCTTTTGAAGGTAAGAGAGGGTTTAGCTAGCATGGTATCAAGTCCAAATTGGCAGGTGTTAAAGGAAAGGGCTACAAATGTAGCTGACATTGCAGGTTTTGAAACGGTGGAGGAGGCCGCTCTTGATGGGCAGTTTTGGACAACTGTGAGACAGGTATTGGATTTCACCAAGCCAATTTATAACATGATTCGGTTTGCAGATACAGACAAACCAGTGATTGGCGAGGTGTATGAGCAAATGGATACCATGTTGGGGGAAATAAAAGACATTGTTAATAACAGAGATCCCGACTTGTACTATCTGATTCACGATTGTGTGTGTGAACGGTGGAAAAGGCTTAACCTTCCACTACATTGCTTGGCGTATATCCTTACGCCAAAATACTACTCAGATTCTTGGTTGGGCAAACCTGCAGCAGGGGGTGGTGTTAGGACCAAACCCCATTTAGATCGAGAGGTAACTAAAGGATATCTGGATGCATTAGAAAAGTTGGTGCCTGACAGGGAGGAATGTGCAGCTGTGCGCCTTGAAATAGGCAGATACTTCACTGGCAGTGGTTTGTATGGTAACTTCCATGCAATGGACGACAAAGATAAATTTGATTCTCTCACATGGTGGGAAACATATGGCGGCGACGGACTTTTGCGAAAATTGGCATTGAAAGTTCTTGCACAGGTTGTAAATTCTTGTTCTGCAGAGAGGTGTTGGAGCACCTACAGTTATATACATAATGTGAAAAGAAACAGGCTCAACGAAAACCGAGCAGAAAGCTTGGTTTATGTGCACTACAATTTGAGGTTGTTGAGCCATTACTGTGATCGGGCTAATGAAGATCCCACATATAAAATTTGGGACAATCACCCTGAGGACGACAATTTGGAGGATGGCATTGTACATATGGAAGAACTAGAAGATGAGCTTGTACGGGATGAAGCTGAAGCAGCTGCAGCAGCCATGCCACCTCCACCTCCACCATCCAGTAGCAGTTCTCGGGGCCCGAGTCTTGTTCCATTGCTGTCGCCACCTCCATCGACACCCTCGCGTGGAGGCTCTAGTTCTGGTCGTCGGTCTGGGCGGGAGACTCCTAGAAGACCGCCACGACCTACTTATACTCCTGGAGACTCTCGTGGCAAGGGCCACTTGTAGATTTACAGTTTACTTGTCTTTTTTAGTTTCTATTAGACTTGTCACTTTAGTTTTCATAACTGTTCAGTGTTGAGTTTTGAGTCCTTGACTCTTGACTCTTGACTCTTTCATATCATTATGACATTATGATATTTTTTGTAAACATTATATCACTGTGACAATGAAAATTTGAAGTTTGAAGTTGGGCCTTGGCAATTATAACTCATTGGTAATGATTGTGAATTATGAATATGATGCTTTGTGAAAGACTAAAGTTGTTTCATTTCATCTCATTATTCATGTTTCATTTTATAAATTTTTAACATTTCATATCATGTTAACAGTTAGAAGTTAGGACTTAGAAATATCTTCGATATTACTTCTTGTAATGGTTAAACTTGGCTTACAAGTACAACTTGTTACTTTGGTGATCAATGATGATAAATGTTATTGAATTGAATGTTATTTTAATTTATTATTTTACTGAGGTTGATGACGATTATAATTTCTAGATGATTGATGTGATATGGTTCAATGATCAATTTATGTTTTTTTATGTTTTTTATGTCTATTTCATCATTCTACATGTTTTTGTTGACATATATGTATCAAAAATTAAAAAATATAAAATATATATATATTTTTAAAAAATCGCTCCGGGATTCGCTCCCAAACCGGGAGCTTTGAAAATGGTCGCTCCCGCTCCCGCTTCCGCTCCCGCTCCCCGCTTCCGCTCCCGCTCCCAAGTAACACTGGTATACTCACTCCCTCATATAATACCTTTGCTCCATATTTATATCAGAATTGTAATTTTTTTTACAAAACTACCACCAGAAGCGCAATTTATTATAGTATATTGGCAACAAAAGTACATTTTTTTTTACAGTACACACATTTAAAATGCATTCATTGATATCTATTGTTGGAGTAGTTCTCTCGGGAAAAGAGAACTATCTTGAATGGTCAAGGAAGATAAAACACACTCTCATTTTCAATGAGTTGTGGAAAGGAGTTTGTGTAGGAGAAGGAGATAATGAACCTGCAAAGCCCACCTCAGATAAGGAGATTGCCATTTGGGAAAACAAGAACAACAAGGCCTATGCCTTGATTGCAACATCTGTAAATGAAGAGGTGAGTCACCATATTTCACCATTTTCAAATGCTTTTGAAGCCTTACAGAAATTGAAGGAACTCTATGACTCACACTCTGAACTTGAAGTTGTCCAATTGATGATTAAATTGTTCAGTGTTGAATTGAAAAATGATGATCCTCTTGCTTTAGCATCAGAAGTAAGATCTATTATGCATAATATCAAAACCACTGATGTTCAACTAGACATTCCTCTAATAGCTTTTATCAAGGCACTATATCCCACTTACTCAAATTATCTGAGTCATTGCAAGCAAGTGGAAATCTCAAGGAGATTACCTTTGACTCCCTTATGAAGAAGTTTGCTGAGAGAGAAGGATTTCGGGAAGAAGACAACTCCTCAGTCTTCTGAAGAACTTGTGTGTCTTGCACATAGAGAGAAGAATCATGCTCAAGATTCTCCTAGAGGAAGAGGTGGCGGAAGAGGTAGAGGAAGAAGAAATTTCAGAGGCAGGGGGGGCAAACGCTCTCAAGGAGAAAAGTCTGATCTTCATTGCATACGTTGCAATAGATATGGACACGATGCATCTACATGTAAGTTGCCTTGGGACAAAATTGAGCAGGAAAGAAATCAAGCCCAAGGTAAAACCAATGACAAAGAGAAAGGTAAAGCACCTGAATCTGCTCACTATGTTGTGGCACATTGTAATATTGGAGTAATTGAAGACTTGTTTAATGCTTCACTTGCTTCTTGGAAAAATGATTGGTTGCTAGATTCATGAGCAACTTTCCACATGATTTTTATAAGAGATTTTTTGAAGAATTTACTGACAATGTTGATGTTGCAGTATACTTTGCAGACAAATCAAAACTCAAGCCGTCAGGGCTTGGCACAATCAGGCTCAAATTGCCTGGTCTTCCAGACTTTCTTCAACTGATGTTTTATATCCCCCGCAGTCGAGGAGAAACTTGTTGTCCTTGGTCCACATCCGCCAGCGAGGACACTCCATTCATATGTTTGATGGCAAGGTTGAGGTCAGAAAATCATCTGATTGCTCACTTGTCATGACGGGGATCGAAGAAGAAAGACTTCTGACGTTGCAAGGTACCTCTGCTTGTGCACAAAACTTCTCATACAATTCTCATTACGATGAAGGTGTATTTCCATTAAGTTTTTTATGGCATGCTAGATTTGGACACTTGAACTATGACAACCTTCGCTCGTTGAAGAAAAATGGTGTTAGTGGTTTGCCTACAATTCCTAGGAAACTTAAGCAATGTGATGCTTGTATTCTACGAAAGCATAGCAAACAGTCCTTTCATGATTCACATTCCAGAGTACATAGAAAACTTGAACTCATTCATTCAGATTTATGTGGTCCAATGCCTGTTCCTTCTGCAAATGGAAATAAATATATGATGACATTTATTGATGTCTACACCAGAATGTGTTGGGTTTATTTATTGTAGAACAAATTTGATGCTTTTCAAACATTCAAGAACTTTTATACATGGATTGAAAATGATGCACTATCTCATATTGGCTCTATTCGCACTGATAATGGAAAAGAATACACTTCAAATGAATTTGAAAACTATCTTCGCCAACATGGGATCAAACATCAAACAACTGTGCCTTATAATCCCCAACAGAACGGAGTAGCTGAAGAATGAACAGGACAATCTTAAATATGGTACGTTCCATGATGTTTTTCAATAATGTAAAATTGATGTTTTGGGTTGATGTAGTTCTATGTGTTGTGTATGTAAAGAATAGATGTCCATCTAATGCTATTAGAAACAAGACTCCTTATGAAATGTGGTATGGCCACATTCCTTCGGTAAAGCATCTCAGGGTCTTTGGTTCCACCTGCTATGCCTTGATACCAAAGGAACAAAGAAACAAACTTGGTGCGAAGAGTCGTAAGTTTATCTTCTTGGGGTATTCGAATACCTCCAAAGCATACCATTTCTATGATGAAGTTAATAAGAAGTTTGTTGCATCTAGAGATGTAATCTTTCTTGAATCTTCCAAAGCTGACAATGTTGTTGAGTGGCAACTCGATCGCTTGGATAGATTTGGACATGCAAAATTGTTTCAAGAATTTGATAATCAGATTCCACATCTTGAAGGGGGGATTCCTATAATGGATCAATCTGTGGAATCTTCTTCTGAAGCACTCTCCCCCACATGAAGCTCCAACCACTGACGATACTTTGAGTGATGTGATTGACATAATTGGGAGACTCAATCTTGACTCAACCCCAACTCTGTCAACTAAGCAGCTTAGGCCATTTCAGGAAGGTCCTCCAAAATGGCTGACAAAGACACTTGAAAGTGTTCATCCTGAAGAGGTTGAAAAGATAGGAACAAGAAATTCAACCAGGTAAAATGGAGGCGATGTAGACGATTCTGATTCACCTGTTGATATGGATGTTTCTTATGATTGTGAATTGAATTTGTTTAGAAATTTTGAACCAACTTCCTTCAAAGAAGCCGCTTCTCATGATGAATGGAAAGAAGCGATGCAAAAGGAGTATGATGCCTTGATAAAGAATGGCAGTTGGAAGCTGGTTGATTCTCCATTGGGAACCAAACCAATTGGCTGCAAGTGGGTCTACAAGAACAAGTATAAAACCGATGGCTCAGTTGATAAGTACAAAGCCAAGCTTGTGGCAAAAGGTTTTGCACAGAAGGAAGGAGTCGATTATGAGGAGACTTTTGCCCCCAAAACAAAATGGGCTACCATCCGGACACTCTTTGCCTTGGCAACTCAAAACGGTTGGAAAGTCCATCGAATGGATGTAAAAATTGCTTTCTTGAATGGAGATCTGAAAGAGAATGTTTTTATGTCTAAGCCAAAAGGATTCGTTGTGAAGGACCAAGAACACAAAGTATGCAAGCTTGTGAAATCCTTGTATGGCCTCAAGCAAGCACCGCGAGCCTGGTATGAAAAGTTATCCGACCATCTTCTGAAACTCAACTTCAAGCATTATGATTTTGATGATGCAACTTTGTTTGTCAAGAAAGTTGGCAAAACAGTTGTATATCTTGTGGTGTATGTAGATGATCTTTTGATGACACAGAACAATGAGAGCTACATTGCATCCATAAAGAAGGAATTGAGGAAAGGTTTTGAAATCACTGACTTGGGCTATGTTCACTACTATTTTGGTATTGAAGTAACTCAACATCCGAAGTTTATATTCCTCTCTCAAAAGAAGTACGTTGGAGATTTGTTGAACAGGTTTGGCATGGTTGAGTGCAATCGTTTGACTACTCTAATGGAACAAAACTTGAAGCTCACATCCATTGAAAGAAAATAATTTGAGGATGCAACAAAGTATAGAAAACTTGTAGGAAGTCTCAACTACCTTACTACTACTAGACCAAACATTTCATTTGTTGTTGGAATCCTCTCCAAGTTTATGCAAAAGCTTTGTGAGGGACATTGGTTTGCTGCAAAAAGAGTTCTAAAGTACTTGAAGGGAACTCAAGACTTTGGACTCAAGTGTACACAGGTGGGTGACTTTAGCTTGATTGGATACTCTGATTCAGACTTCGATGGAGACAAAGAAATTGGGGTATCTTCTTCAAGTTATGCTACGAGTCTTGGATCAGGCTCTGTCTCCTGGAGATCACACAAACAATCAGTTCCAACAGATTCCACAACAGAGGCAGAATATGTGGTAGCAGCTGAAGCAACAAAGGAAATTGTGTGGCTCAGGAAAATTTTGGAAGATTTGTAGGTGAAACAAGTGCATTCAACTCCACTCATGATTGACAACACCTCTGCAATAAAGTTGGCCAAGAACCCAAAGTTCCATGATCGAACGAAGCACATCAATACAAAATACCATTTGATTCGACATCATGTTGAGGCCAAGACAATCCATCTACTCCATTGTTCCACTAATGAACAGATTGCAAACATCTTCACCAAAAGCGCTTGGAAGAGAAAAATTCAGAAGGTTCAAATTGATGCTTGGACTCACCCTTCAGATTAAGGGGGGAATGTTGACACCTAATCATTGGGATTGGGTGAATATATGTAAATAATGTAAATAGTAAATAATGGAGAATAGGAATATGAAGAGACACTAGGAGGTGAAGCCCAAGAGTCTCTCACTCCTTGTTTATATCCATGAGCAATCTTAATGCAAAGATAATATTTGCATTGTGGAGTTACCTCCTGGCCTGACACTATTTTTGATTGTTTTCTTATTGAAAGCTCGATAGTCAATACACATCCTCTTAGTGCCATCCTTCATAACCAAGACTACTAAAGAAGCGAAAGGACTGGAGTTGGGTCTGATATGTCCCATCTCTAACAACTCCTTGATTTCCTTCTCTATCTCATCTTTGAACTTCTTTTGGTGCCTGTATGGAGTATTTATTATGGGTTTGCCCCCTTCTTCTAAGACAATGGTGTGCTCGAAGCCTTTGTCAGAAGGCCTCCCTAAAGGGATCTCCCCAAAAACCCAGTCATGTTTGCTCAACAACGACTGGATGTCTACATGATAATGCTATTTGCTATTTGAAGGTTTCTGTGTCGTAATTAGACCCTTTGCTGCCCAAGATACATCACCATGCCTGAATATGCTTTCCATTCACTTGGCTGTAACAATATTAGAGGCGCCATTGGACATGCCCCTCAAAAATACCCTCTTATCATCTACTTCAGTGAATTACATCTCCATTTTTTTGTAGTTCTTCGAATTTTTCCCTATAGAATAAAGCCACTTAACACCTACTACGACATTGGTGTCAACGAGTTCAACCACATCGAAGTCATTTTTCACAGTGTAGTTTCCCATTGTGAACTCCAATTGTAAAACTCTTTTTGTGCACGTCATACTATATTGTGATATTCCTACTTAGTGTTTCACTAAGGAAATATCGAATTTTGCTCAATTTTGGCGTATTGCGTTGTTTAACTTAGGAAAAGTGGGCCTAGGGGACCCACACTTGATTTTTGGCATGAGGAGTACCTCAACTATAGTGTTCGAGGAAAGAAGGAATGTGGGGACCACCATAAAGGGATATTTGGCCCACATAGAGAGTATGCTCTCATTGTTGTGAAAAAGGTGAGGGAAAGTCGATGTGGGCTCACATGGGCAACCTTGGAGGCAAGTTGATAAAAGAAAGGAGGGTCTGTTATTTTGGTTATCATCTATCATTTTTAGAATTTGTCTTTGACAAGAGCATGCTTGAGTAATGAGCCAAGTCTGCATGTGCTGTTCAGCACACCGTGTGTTTCCGAGCGGAAATCCCAGCCCTTGCTTCACTGGACTTCGAGTGCCAGCCCTAGGAGGGAGTTCTTCTTCATCCCAATTCATACCAGCAGAGAGCAATTGATCTACAACAACAGGGAGAGCCACAACAATGCAATGATTTTGCAGTCCTTGCTAGAGGCTCTCCGGGAGTTTGTGGAGTTAGGGGAGTTCAAGGAGGAAATTCAGTGGGAAGGCTAGGGAAGCCTTCTAACAGGGTTTGCAGGCATTTTGGGGGCATTCAATAGCCGAATTATCAGGAGGGTTGAATTACCCAGTGGGAGAGCTAGCCAAGCCCAAGGGGGTCGAAATTCCGGGGTCAAGCTTTGGCCAAACCCTTCATGGGTTATTTTGGGTTTCTTGAGTAGAGGCCAAAATTAAATTCCCAGATTTTTTTGAGCAGTAGAGAGGGCTCTAGCAACAATCCATTTCAGGAAGCAACACCATTTTTGGGGAATTACAGCGCAGCACTTGGGCCGAATTGATAGAGCTTGGAGGAGGGTGACTTAGGGATCATTGCAGGCTTTTGCTAGCTTGCTAAGAGCAAGCCCAAGTGCACTCATTCCAACACCTTGATTGTACACCTCTTTCCATTAATAAAATGAGTATACAACGCTGTTTTGGAAGCAGTTTCATGGTCTGATTGTTTGTTCTAGTTTTATTGTAATGACCCATTTAATCTAGAGAGCTCGAGAATATTAGCATGCATACGATGCATGCATATGATAGCTACAGATGCATGTATCGCATGCACTGCACTAGTAGCTATATTCTAAGTTACCTAAAATAATAAATATCCTGACACCCCTTCGTATAGAAAAAACGCATTCACCCATTAGCACATATTACTTAAATTAATGAGTGCTTACCAATGTTATTAAGTTTAAAAGTGTAAAGTAAAAGGGTTATAAAGAAAATAAATGAAAAGAATTATGTAAATTCTTAAAAATCCGGTTATATAATTATCTATTTTGAGCATTTTTAAATAAAGTATGTGAATGGATTATTAAAGAGATAAATTAAATCAAATAAAGTCCTATGTATGAACTTAGGACTTTTAATTTAAAAATATAAAAATCTTAATCAAAGTAAAGTGACTCATATCAAAATATCCTTAAGGAGAGATACGACTCTGCACGTTGAGTAGGTGTCGTTGAGAAGGGAAGCGGTGGACTCATAGATGGAGAGAGAACCACCGCTAATAATGGGTACATAAGAAGAGGCGGAGAGGGAAGAAAGGAGGTCCGGGGTTCTTGGCCTGAGAGGCTAATTGCTGTGAGTAGGAAAACTGATTCGGGTGCTGTTGAGAGGAGGAAGGAGAAATTTATACTTACTGTTATGAATCGGAACTATTGAGCCTTGATTGTTTTGGAAGTTTCTGGGCACGGGGGAACGGTATGCATCGGTCGAGAAGCATACTGGATCGAGTATCTAGGTATATTCGGTTTGGCTGGGTGGTTTTGGTTATTCGGTAATGAGAGCGCGGGAGCAGTTCAGAAGCACCCTCACCGCAACAGCAGTAGCAGGCCAGGTAAGTACTTCATCAAATCAATAATACCATTTCAATCAGTTCAGCAATCTTTACAGTTTCACAGTTCAGCAATCTTTACAGTTTCATCCCTCAGTAATGGCTCTTTATTTAGCAAGGTCATTACATATGGTATCAGAGCAGGTTAGAACCCTGCGAGACCTTACAGGCCCATTAAATCTGGTTTTCAGGCTTCTGCATTTTAACCAGCCCCGGTTATTTTGTTTTTAATTTATGAAATTCAATTATGTAGTGATTTCACAATTTTCACTTGAAAAACTACACGGATTTCTTAACGCATATGGCTACATTCCCTTATCTGTATTTTTTTCTGTAATCTTTATCAAAGAGGAGGACCATATATAGATTTGTTGAAAGTTCTCTGACGTCTCAATTAGAATTAGCACAACTGCCCTGTATATATCCGTAGGGCGTGTGCTGTATGGCCCTCTTCTTCCGTGGCTTGGCGTTTATTCGACACCAGTTGGGTCTTCACATTTATTTACTGTATTGAATCAATATATTTCTTTGACGTTATAAATACCAACGTATCCACTTGTTCATCTCTTTAGGTATGGATTTTCCATTCATCAAGCCGTGTGGGTAGTTGTGGAGAAATCGGTCGAATTTTGCTTGCGCTAGCGAAACCTTGACGTTATTTTGATTTGTACACGGTGAGTATTTCCCGAGATCTTTATAACACGGTTCTCTGCGACTCAGGATATTCCGTATTTTCGGTTGGTTTCGTTAGATCTCGCAGGCGAATTTGTAATTTTCTTGGAAAGCCATTTATAGGATATATACTTTTTACCATCTGGCTTTGCTCCAGTGGCTATGCGGCTTGTTTCATTCACCAAAGTCCGGAATTCGATCCCTACAGCCGACACTGGTAATATAAATTATATTTTTATCAGGGAACCATTCCGGAGTCACTTGGCGCATAGCGAGCATATTGTTTATTTCTATTCATCGAGGGTTATTTAACATAGTTCTGTTTTCGGTTATTAGATGTCATTAGTATAGACTCTAGAGGTTTCTAATTTGTGCAATATCCGGATTAGGGTTTACAAATTTGGGTATAAAAATATATTAAAGATGCGACGGTCGGCATCTTGAAATATTTTTTTTTTTACCTTCCTTTCTCTTGTAAACTCGACCACATGTGGGATCTGATAACGTTTCAAGTTTTAACGTGCGCCAGTTTCGGCTGATCTTTAGGGCGTGTAAATGGCTGGGTTTGAAAGCACTTGCCTGATATTACATTCTTCTTCTGTTAATTTTCCAACCTGTCAATTGAGTTGTGATTATAAGATTAAATTTAGGAAGTCGTTCCATATATAACAATCTGAGTTCTGGATGCATTTCTTTCTCCCTTTTTCGCTATTGGTTGACTGTAACACGTATTACTACAGCTTTCTGAAAAATGTCGTTTGTCAGTTTTATTATATTTATTATTGCATCGAGAATACTCTCTGTACCCTGCAACCCGAGTATACCTAAGGTGAAACTGAATAGTCCATTGAGCAAATTTTGTCTATCTTGAGGTGGCATGTCATGTGGGTCCTCAAGTTGAGATATGGCTTCGTAAAGTTGAAACCCCATTTGTTGCTCAAGGAACCCCAAAAGGGATGATGTGGCAGGCCTTTATTGAAGAATCAATTTAAATTGGTCAGGATATTATCATTGGTTGTGGGGTTTTGGCTCCATATCAAATCTGAATTCAATGTCGGCCTACAAAGGGAAATTGTTTGAAATTTTAAATTTAAAAAGGTTCCCTCCAAATTGCCTAAGTTGGCCTCATTTTATGAGGGTTTTTGGCTCCAAACAATTTATAATTTGAATTTGTTTTTCCCTCGATTTGGAGGTTGGTCAACCCTCCCCAACCTCTATGAAAGGGAGGCTCGGATCCTCCACAAGACAGACACACATTCATTGTCCAATCTGAAATTGTTCTTGTGACTTGTACAATCAAGCTCAATAGAAGAATAGGTTGAGGTTGGAAGATAGTATTGGTTTTAATTTTTGTTTTTGGATAAGGGTCATTCACTGAGATGCTAGGGTATGCCTGAGGCTATTCGACCTCCTCTTCTGAGGCAAATCTGGGCACTCTCATACACATTCTAAGGATGGATATGAGGTTACCTGTGGTAGAGTGGTCTGTGAGCACATTTAATGTAATCTTTGTGGAAGCATGACAAATCTGAAGTTGATCCAAAAGACTGTCTAGTGACATAATCTGAGGTAGTACTCCTGAGGTCATCATACTGAAGTTTACTTGGTGGCTGAGTTGGTATAAATTTCAAGATTCTTTCAGAACTTATATTTGCAACAAGTTTGTTCATGGGTGCTATAATACAACTTTGGTGAAACTTCTGGGATTTATGACAAGGCCCTAATTCGTGCCCAAGGAGCTAAAACTATCCTCAGATTTGTGGTTTAGCAACATCAATAGTTGATAGGATTTGAATTCCAGACTACTATTAGTATCTGTGGGATGGGACCTCATTGACAAGAAGTTTCACGGATAGTAGTGAGGATCAAGGGCAGAAGCATCAGATCTTGACAATCAGTGAATCATTTGATCTTCAACTGCGAGATGCTTTACATCAACAGAGATCTTGACACTTGTCAAAGCGGGCACAATTTGCATCAATTAAGGACTGAGTTACTTGCTGTTCAGTATCCAAAGAAGACAGAAAGCATTGTTATGTTGGTCCGCATCGATTTGATTACCAGAGTGTATGATCTGTCAGCTATGCCATTAGGACATCGATCTCTTAGCGTGATACATGCTTTGGGTCCGTGAATGAAGCCCTTGGTGCATATTGGAGCTTAACACTAGTGTTGCTTGTGTAATCAAAAGATCTGTAGCTTGTAAACAACACGTGCAACCTGCTATCGTATGTTGTGAAAATTTTTCCAGTGGCTAGGTGTAGAACTTTGGGTGTGGGAGCAGGTGAAATGCTTTGATATGAATGCATGACTTCATTACCGCTGTGACTGAGAGTGTATCTTGATGTGCATTTATACATGGTACGGAGGGCCTATGAGGTTGTTGTGCTGAGAAACATTATGGAATGTGCTTGCAGAAAGATTGTATCCAGTATTGGAGGCAGAGTGTTATTTTTGGTTAACATACTATACCTTGATTAAAGTTCATAGTAGCTAGTGAATGTTGCAAGGATTAGAGATTAAGCATGGTATGCTTGAGTTATAGATAGATATTCATGTTTTTGGTTAGTGACTCGATGAAATGAACCTGGACATGTACTGATGAGCACAAGTATGTTCACACATGCTGTTGCTACATGAGCAAGGGATTTATATGCTTTCCATACAGAGTACATGCTACTGGAGAGACAGAACAATATTGCTGTTGTTTACAAAGATGTATTTCCATATGTCTAATGCATTGTGATAATGTCATGTGAAGGCTTATATTTTTGAGATTGTGATGTTGAGAGGACTGATCGAAGAGAATGTAATGATGCTGTTATTGTTGAGTTAGGGTTGATAGTAAGTGTTGAGCAACATTATTGGCCTGCATGGGCAACTGACAAGTGCTAGGGTTTACTGTGTTTGTTTACTGTGTTTGTTTGATCAGAAAATTGCTTTCCTTCCGAGCATTTTGATAAATTAAATGGAGTTAGTGATTTAGTTTGTGCAGCATGTTAATTTACATGATAGAGCTAGAAAGAATTGCTCATTGTTCTCTTTTTCGTTATTTGGGTCGCATTTCACACAGAAGAGACAATATCTATTTCCTTGTCCAACATGAACCTTGTGGAACAATCTCTTGTATTTTTCAATTGTTATGGTTTACTTTTGGTGGTTTATTGAGAGATGTTTTATTGGTCTTTGGACCTTAATTTAACAAACTTGTTTTTCTTCATCATCATTAAGAATAGAATGCCAGTCATTGTCATAGTTGCACTTTTAACTTTAAATCTTTCAAATTTGTTCATGAATTTTACAAAGTCGAATTTGTGTTCCCTTAGTTCCTTATTGGGTTTTCGTCACTATCTTTTCAACTTTGCAAATAAGTGAATTTGCTTTAGATTTGAGGAGAGGCCCTTTTTATTTAAAAAAAAAATAAAATTTTCCATTTGCTTGTCACAGTGTTGTAGTGGAGTCTCACTTCAACCAGATATTGAAAAGTTTGTTTTAGCTTTTGAGGATTGATAAATTTCTTGATATTTGAAGTTGTATTTATCCTGGCATATGGCTTGAAACACTAAATTTACAAAATCATTAACAAAGTTTTCCATCGTCAAAGATTATTATTCTGCATTGCATAATGAATAGTTACAGTTGTATAATGATAATTTCTGCTAAAGCAACATTACTATTTGTAGTTTAATAAACACTGACACCACACCTTTGGTGTACTATACTTGTTATATTTCTCACTACTTAGCCTTACTGACTATTTCCAACTGTTATCAACAACAATCACTGATTGATGCAATTAATTTTATCGATCTTGATAGAATCTGGTTAAATTTGACCATGTTTTGCCACATTTGTCCCTGGTGAAAAATTTGACAAAAGAGAACTGTGGTTAAAAGGCTATAATTAACCATAACTAAAACTTTTAGCCGTAAATTTCTTGCATGCTCATTTTATTTTCTATATGATTTAACCAAAATATTAAGATTATTTGCTACCATAACCAAACCTATTATAGAATTATCTTGTATTACATTGCACAATTCATTGATAAGAAATGCTCATCTAGCCTTTGATGGGCTTCTAGGCTCAACTTTTGTGCCTTTCGTGTTTGTCTAGAAAGATTTCTCATCTTACTGTCACTATTATTATTGTTTGCATTCCTATAGTCAAACTGTTACCGGTAAGTTACCAGGATACATCATACAGATATGGAGCCTGATATAGTTTCATATTTAGATACAACAACCTTCAAAAAAAAATAAAATAAAAAAAAAATTAGATACAATACATTTGAATGTGAGATATATAATGTTAAAACACATAATAGAGATATATGGAAAACAAATACCATGAAGCAAATCCAAGATTTGTAGATACTGCTACAAGGCTAGAACTTTAACATAAGGAAATGCTATTAAAGATCTTTTCTACTGTTCGGAGATTTAATGTGCTTACTCGTACTTGTGTGTGAAAAGATAATGTCCTCTTCCTATAAATTCTAGACTTGCTTCACATCAGTTTGAAAGTGTCATCGGTATATTTAAGGCAGCAAATATTCTGACTATTTGACTTCCATGAAACATTTATTTCAGGGATACTTATCCCCTAAATGGTTTAGACTTTAGAGTACCATAGCAAGCTCTTTTATTTTATTTTATTATTTTTTTGTCAAAAAGCAAATTCCTCTGAAAGCATTTTAGTTTGAAGCTTACGGACATCTTTATATAAATTATATAAGATCTGGATTGCATTGGATAACTATTTAAGTGAGATGGTATGCTCCTCATGGTTTTGAACCATTATCTGTTGTTGTTTATAGTCTAATCTAGCCTTTCTCTGGTCTTCTAACCTTAATGTTTGGGTCTATCAGCTACCTTAGTGTGTATCTCTAAATTGATAAGGTGACTATTACTCTGTCCCTTCCGGTTCCTTGGGATAATTGTAGTTTTGATTTCTACCAGAATTCTGCAGTTACCTCTGTGAATTGCTTATACCTGGAACCCTTTTTCTTTTAAATATAGGGTTATGCCACTTAGCTTTTATCTAGAAATCTGTTGAAAATTAGATTCATCTTCTATCAAGCGGAAATGTCCTTGAAAATTAAACATGTTCCTTACCTATTTTATTTTTGGATCATGTTGAAAACATTCAAGGTGAATGTAACTTCATTATTTAGGGGAATATTATAATTTGATTTGAGTTTGTCAACATTTTCATTTCCCTGATATTTTTACGAGTTTCCTAAGTCCTTACAGTCCCTGGGTGATGTAAGCACCTACATGATATTTGCAACATTGTATGATATACTTGAAATTATTCAAAAGACATAGATTTAAAGCAGATGCTACTTAAAGCTGTGAATTCCTTGATGATATGATATGGACTCCTTGATGCTGTGAATTCCTTGAGGATATGGACTTCCTGATGATGATAATATGGACGAGATTAACTCCTTGAAGAGTTGAACAAAAGGAGTTGACATATTCTCTAGAGATAAGTACCTTCTTGAATATTTTGATGTTATTCTCTTGTATTGGTATACTTTGCTTGGATGGATTCGTTTTTATTATTATTTATGCTCCTATGACAAACAATGGGTAATGATGTTTATATTCTTACGATCTTCTAGATATTCATTTTAATGTTTAGTCATCCTCCTTTATAATTACCAGGGGACTCACTCCTCTGTACCTGTCAACAGCGAAGATATTTCTCTTTGACTTCTCGACATAGGAGATGTATTTGAGTTTGTATAAATTATTCTATGAGACCTTTCTTCAAGTTGTATGAAAACTTCTGTAGGTGTTTTCTTAATAGTTTTTACTTCAGAAAATATATACAGTGGACAAATAACATTCAAAAGAGACCTCTAAAGAGTCACATATAATATCTTCCTTACTCAAAATTACCCCAAGTGACTGTGTACCTGTTAATTGGTTTCTGAACTAATCAAATTCTTTTTGCATTTTAGCCTTTATTTCTTGCTCCTTATTTATGATCGCATTTTTTTTACCTACTGATTCATCCTTGAAATCCCTTATCTTATTATCCTTTATAGAAAGCATCTTTTTGAGATTATCAATTTCTTGATATTAATGCTCAGACGTGACAAAGTCTCTGCTAACTTCTCTGATGGATCCCCCTCTGTAGTCGTTGCTTCAGCAGTGATTGCTGCACATATATGCTCACTCTTCTCTTTTACTTAACTTTTGATCCTGTTTTCATATCTGTTTATTTTGGTCGATAATCAGGGATAGCAATTGTTGTTTCTCTTTCTGTACTGTCTCTGGTGTTTGAACATGTTCTAGAGCTGATATTTTGAGTTTTCTCCTGAGCACTTGAATATCTGTAACTCTTGATCTAATCAAGGCTTGTATTGAAGAGGAATCATTTGGATTTGCACCCAATTTGATTACAATCTGCTCCAAATTATCTATTCTCATCTGTTTTGTTTTCGTGGAAATTTTCTTCTTGTTTCAGCTGGTTGGTCCTTTGGTTAACATATTTTCTAAATTTTAAAGCATTAGTAGCTGTATTAGCTAAACTTTTACGTAACATTCAGACCTAATTTAGCAAATAGATAAGTGATGAACACAACCTGAGCAAAGGTTCCATGAGCATAAATTCAACCCATAGGGCCAAGGTATTGAAAGAGTACTACTATTTAAACATAGAGCAATGTTCGGTGTATTATTGTCAAGGTAATGTTCAGTTCAAAATATGTTCCCCAAACGTGTTGCACACCATACTTGAGCTAGGTATTTCAATCAATTTATATATAAAAGAACACAACAAGTAACAGTATTGTTAAAAAGAAGGAATTGAGATTTGTCTTTGCTAATGACTATCCATATGATGCATTTTGTTACCAAGTAAGACAATAACCCAGTTAGTTGTTACTGGAGCAAACACATTCAGATCAATGAAAGTTAGGAACATAGCGATATGTGCTCGTAAGATCAAATATCAAGTGTCTGTTAGCAATTTAAAGTCATGAGTTTTATGCACAAACAATACACGAAAGAATGGTTATATTGTGAATATGAAAGCTAATGACATGAATAGATTATGGCAAGGTATGTTATACTTTAGATAACATGTATGAAATATACATAAGCTATGTGTTTTTGAAAATATTAATGCACATGTTATAAATGCATGGTCAAGTGTTTATGATTGCAGATAAAATCCCATTACCGAAATGACCACGTGATGACAGAAACTTCAGAACAATTAAGGCTCAAAGAGATTCCATGATAGGGTATTAACCCTGATTCTACTGGGAGGGGTGGAGGTGTTGCCCACCGTTTATCCTCCGAACCCTGGAGCCATGGGAGGACTGTGCGAGTCACGCTCCCCTAGACGTGTGATGATGACTGCCAGATGCCTACTAGGGATCAGGTCGGTATAGCCAACGCTGTCACCCTTGGAGTTTATGAATGGTAAGGTCAGTATAACTGACGCCATGGCATACTCCAGTAGAGGACGGATAGGATGGGAGCGGAAGAGATTAGGAAGGATAGGATGATGTAGTGATAGCCTGGGGGGCCTGATGAAGTAAAACATGATCATTAAGTTATAAACCTAAAAGTATTCAAAACGCCAATTTTATAGTGTTCTCTCATTAAGTAAAAAAATTTAACCTCAATACTCAATCCGAACAAGAATGTACTAATCACTATTATAAGTATTGAACTCTAACTTCGGGACGAAGTTTTCTGAAGGAGGGGTGTATGTAATGACCCATTTAATCTAGAGAGCTCGAGAATATTAGCATGCATACGATGCATGCATATGATAGCTACATATGCATGTATCGCATGCACTGCACTAGTAGCTATATTCTAAGTTACCTAAAATAATAAATATCCTGACACCCCTTCGTATAGAAAAAACGCATTCACCCATTAGCACATATTACTTAAATTAATGAGTGCTTACCAATGTTATTAAGTTTAAAAGTGTAAAGTAAAAGGGTTATAAAGAAAATAAATGAAAAGAATTATGTAAATTCTTAAAAATCCGGTTATATAATTATCTATTTTGAGCATTTTTAAATAAAGTATGTGAATGGATTATTAAAGAGATAAATTAAATCAAATAAAGTTCTATGTATGAACTTAGGACTTTTAATTTAAAAATATAAAAATCTTAATCAAAGTAAAGTGACTCATATCAAAATATCCTTAAGGAGAGATACGACTCTGCACGTTGAGCAGGTGTCGTTGAGAAGGGAAGCGGTGGACTCATAGATGGAGAGAGAACCACCGCTAATAATGGGTACATAAGAAGAGGCGGAGAGGGAAGAAAGGAGGTCCGGGGTTCTTGGCCTGAGAGGCTAATTGCTGTGAGTAGGAAAACTGATTCGGGTGCTGTTGAGAGGAGGAAGGAGAAATTTATACTTACTGTTATGAATCGGAACTATTGAGCCTTGATTGTTTTGGAAGTTTCTGGGCACGGGGGAATGGTATGCATCGGTCGAGAAGCATACTGGATCGAGTATCTAGGTATATTCGGTTTGGCTGGGTGGTTTTGGTTATTCGGTAATGAGAGCGCGGGAGCAGTTCAGAAGCACCCTCACCGCAACAGCAGTAGCAGGCCAGGTAAGTACTTCATCAAATCAATAATACCATTTCAATCAGTTCAGCAATCTTTACAGTTTCACAGTTCAACAATCTTTACAGTTTCATCCCTCAGTAATGGCTCTTTATTTAGCAAGGTCATTACATTTATGATGTGTTTGTCTATTTTGCTTTGAATATTTACTGTTAGTTTTCCCTTAGGGATATTACATATACCCATTAGCTACCACAACATTTTTCCCTCAAAGTCTTCTGTGGGAATTCCTCTCCTGGCCACCAAAACTGCATTAATGAAGTTGTGGGTTGCCCCACCATTAATTAAGATAGTGACATGTTGTCACTGTACTACATTCCCTGACCCTGAAAGTGTGATATGTAGGGATGCCTGATAGAGCGGCTATAGTTCCACCCTCAGTCTCCACATGTGGCTACTCATCATCTGTAGGGCTATGCTCATTGCCATCAGCCTATCTTGCCTCCTCTTCCCCCTCACTGTCTAAGAGCATCTCTATGTAATGCACCTTGCCCTTCCTCATGCACATGTCGCTGGTTCCGAAGGCTCCCTAAAGCACAATTTCTTCCTTCTTAGTTCCTTTCAATCTCATCATCCAATTTGTCTTACCTGGCCTAGTTCTTCTGGAAGGGTTTCTTGTCTTTGTTTTTCTGAGGAAGGGTGGGTTTGGGAGAAAAAATATTATTTGGTATTGCGTCCTTAATGTCTGGGGTTCTGACGATATCATCCTGTAGAGATTCCAATTTTAAGTCCTTAACCCAATCACATAGGGATTCAGATAAACCTTCAATGAATAGCATAATCAGTCTATGCTTTGACACATCTATTACCGTGACTGTGAGCCTATAAAATTCTAAAATGTAAGCATCTGTTGTAATTGTCTATTTGAGTTGTGCCAACTCTCTTAAATGTATCTTTGGGTCCTTATCAAATTGGGAAATTAGTCTTCGTGAGAAGTCCAGGTATGAGGTAATGCCAACGTGCCCCAAGGTAACTAGTCCATGATACCACCACTCATGAGCCTCTTCCTCCAAATGCAATGTAGCGAATTTGATGGCCCTTGTCTCCAACATAGGATAGAGTTGGAAATATGTGTCCAACTTTTGAACCCACGCTTAAGCAATACATTTGGATGAACCATTAAAGGAAGTGATGGACAAATTCCCCAACTTTCGTTAAAGATCATAATTTTGTGAGCCCTTGGTGTACTCTCTTGGCTTGTTCCTGTATTTAATCGTACAAAATCCTGTAAGGACATGGTTGCAAGAAATTCTTCACCAATAACATGATACTGCCTCAAACAATCAAAGAACCCTTCACCTTGTCCTTGATTTCTTGTTGTCTGTTTGTTACGAATATAAATTATATAAAATAAAATGAATATAAATAAATGTAAATAATAAAGAATCCAAATAATGATTATTTTAAATAGTCATTAGTTAAGTGAAAAGGCATGTCTAAAAGACATGCCCAATCATGAAGGGACACCTACCTAGGTATATAAGCAGGCCCTCACTGTAACATTCATCCATACCCTTGTACATTCATCTTATTAATAAAAATATTACTACAATACATTTGTGTATTTCACATTTAAATTACAAACAATAAGTTTTGTCGCTTCAGTGGTATTAGAGCCATTCAAGCCTTTGGACATTATTTGCTGCATAATCTACCATTAAGTTAAGTTTTGAAATCATGGAATTAAGTGAATATCATAAATTTAAACTTTTGAATGAAATTGGAGAAGCATTACAACAAATACAACCAAAAAAAAATCATTTGCAGTATCATTAAAGGCTTTCAAAACACCAGATTCAACATCTATAACAGGAGGACATTGACATGCAGAAAACTAACAATAATGAATGTTCTAACTAGGAAACAGGATGTGTCATGGAGAAGGAAAGTGACTCTGACAATGTTTCAAATGTGGCATCATCTGATGATGATTTTGAAGTTACATAAATTGCAGTTGACCTAAATGTTGAAGATAATACTGAACATGTCAAAAAAGAAAAGGAAAAAGAAGATGATATTTTTGAAAAAGATAATTATGAAGATGAAATTCTTGGAAAAGAACTGGATGTTACTAAAGAAAAGGATTCTGAGGAACAACCTGAAGAGACAGATAGGGGGTATTGCACAAAAGACCAATTAGAGAATCTTTTATTAAAACATCTCGAATGTCTACAAGGAGCCAAGATGTAAAATCACAACCCTTGGGTATACTACAGATCAAGCTCACAAGGCTATGCTGCAAAATGGTCACTGCCATGGGAGTAGTGGTGTGCTTTCCAACATTGTCAACAATTTGTTGGCATATTTGAATAGTGGTTGTAGTGATTGCTTTGATGAATCAGATATTCCCTTTAGAGAGCTAAAAGAGCTAGAGAAATATGTGTGACAGGACTAGTATGCTTGCTTCATTAGCTTTGACCACAATTGAGCAAAGGGGATGCTATGTGGTGTCTCTTAATGAGTGATCTTCATGTCGGTCAGGCAAGCACATTAGAAATTCCTTCGCTACCATCTGACGATGAAAAACCCATCAATAAGCCAATTGGGAATGGACCATCTCCTTCAACTGCTATTTCTATGCCTTCACCAGTCAGACCATCAGGTTCATCTTCTAGTTTGGTGCTTGTAAATACAACCTCAGAGCAATATAAGATGTGTGCTGAAATAAAGAAAAAATCTAGGTCCTCTCCGTTTAAGGAAAAAAACAAGAAAAATGACAGTAAACCCAATCCTATTTTTGAGAAGGCATCAATTTGCAAAGATGTGCGCTCTCAATCGATAATATTAGTAAAAATGGAAAATATTGTGAACAAATTAGACGCAACTGAAGAAAATCACAGAGAAAGGACTACTGATGTGACATCTCAGACATCCATGTCAGAAAAAGACTTAGTTTCTGGACTTAGTGATGAAGTCATTCTCGGGCAATGCCATGGGATAAGTGGTGGGTCCTCAACTTGTTGAGTCGATCGTGGGCCAATGTTATGGTAGCACATCCCCATTTTGTATGATCGTGTTTATAACGCGACTGATATTGTCTCCCCTGGCGAACTCATTGTATTGCATGTTTTTACATGCCCATACGAGTTGAAGAGGCGATATGATTGCCACAACAGGCGTTGTGCTTCAGAGACCAGTCTCTGTGTGTGGAATCCCTCTCGTGGTATGGAGAATGCATTTCCACCACCCCCAATCCCTAATATTAAAGCGCTATTTGATGCGGTATTGTGTGTGACAACGATAACTTTTATTTGTTCACTCCATGCATTGTAAGAGAAAAACACAAGGTGCAGCATAAGGTTCACATTCAAAGTGCTGCGGTAAATACCAATTAGATATTTTGAATAGGAAACTCGCCTTGGTCAAACAAAACCCTGGTTGGTCGTAACCGTACGATGACCATTGGTATATATAAAAAAATAAAATAAAAAAAACAATTTTTAATTATTCAAGCCACTTTATGAAGTAAATATAAGGTAACTTTATTAATTATAAAGTTAACTTATAATTAAATTTTATAAAGTGAATTGATTAATTACAAAATCAATTATTTATATATATAATAATAATAATAATAATACTAATAATAATATTAATAATAATATTAATAAAGTCAAAGAGAAAATGGATAAATCACGATTCCAAGATAGTACTACTGACAACCTACTCATGCCAAAAATGACGTGGGCAAGTGAATTTTTTTTTTTAGCGAATTAAGGTTTGAGGACAAAGCTCTTTGAAGAGGGGCAATGTTACGAATATAAATTATATAAAATAAAATGCATATAAATAAATGTAAATAATAAATAATCAAAATAATGATTATTTTAAATAGTTATTAGTTAAGTGAAAAGGCATGTCTAAAAGACATGGGCAATCATGAAGGGACACCTGCCTAGGAATATAAACAGGCCCCCATTGTAACATTCATCCATACCGTTGTACATTCATCTTATTAATAAAAATATTACCACAATACATTTGTGTATTTTATATTTAAAGCACAAACAACTCTTAAGTTTTTTCGCTTCACTGTTCTTCCAAGAATTGAGGTAAGAGAGGTCTAGGAGTCACTCCTCTTGTTGTCCGAGGGTTATTCTGAACTGGGTATGGTTGTTGTCCCCTTTAGCGTGGTTCCCATTGTTACCATTTGACCCTCTTGAACCATTGTTGCCAGCATTGTTTTGGTCCCCTTGATTATTTGCTGTAAGTTGGCTGATAAGTGGAATCAACTGTTGCTGCCCCTTGCAAGGTCATTTAGAATATTCATAGTGCTTCTCCCAGGCTATTCATTCCTGTCCCCAATGTCTTAGTCTTCTTATGATTCCAAGTGAAGATTGTTATCACCTTTTCTTTGTTTCCTGTAGGTGATGTATTCCCTATCCTCCGGAGACATCAAGATAGCATCACTCACAGGTTGGCAAGAAAACCCTCGCTCTAATAGCACTGTAAAAGCCCCTCTTTCTGGATAGACAACTCAACCAATATACCCAAAACAAAATATCATAGCAGATAAATTCACCAATATAACATATCTATTTATTAATACCAGTGTAAAATCTCTTCTTGCTAAACAAATAACTCAACCATTATACCTCAAGCAAAAATACCACAACAAACTCAGCCAATATATTTTGATCTGTTTTATTAATCTGACCTGTAATTACATGTCAAAGTAGCCTTTTGAGTTACAAAAATAGATTTATGGAAGCCCATAAACGACCATGGCTATTGGCACGATTTGTTGGGCAAATAGGAGATGATGATAGCGCTGTAATGTCCCCTTACATGGCTGTAAATTAATATATTGGAGCAAATTTGATGGCTGGTTCGACCCTCCCTTTTGATGCCACGATCCAATAAATCATGGCTCAAATTGCTGAGAAAATATGAATTGCTGATGGAAAATACGATTGGTTAGGATAAAGTCTGTAAACCAAAATCCATAGGTTACAATACATATCTTGAGTGATTTGGCTACTGATAGTTTGGTGTTAGAAATCCGAACTGTTTTATGACTAGTTTATCAGCAGAACAACAAGCAAATCTAGAACACCTTCACCCCATTGACTCCATATAAGGCACTGATCACGTACCAAAGTGTTGGGGGATACCTGGGGAAGCCTGCCTTGGTTGTTTAGGAGGTGTTGTGCCTAAATAGTGGGGGCTTGGGCCTAGGTAATAGTGGGTCCCTGCCTTGTTTGTGCCAATGTAGCAAGATTGCCAGGACCTTAGTAGCCCTGCTAAAAAGATCAGTAATAAGGCACATGGAAAATGTTTCACTCTGTGCCCCCAGTCTTGGGATTGTGAATGGTGTGCCCTCAACCCTGAAGGATGTGTCCTCGTGGAATACTAGTTTTCCTTGTCTTTGTAGGAATCAATTGTAGTGGGTCCCTTTCAGTTTTCAAGGAGATGTGCATTGAGGAGTAGGGGAAGTCACTCTGGGAAGATTATCCATGAGAGGGGGGGATTAGAAGATGAGACATCGCTCATTTCAGGCGACGACTTGAGGGTCAGGAGGATAGTTCCTTAATTAAAGCTTTCTTAGCTTTGATCATGGTGGAAACTGTTATTAGGAGGGAAATGCATTGTTTTTGAGCAAAAGGACTTAGTGAAAATGATAGTGCCATGTTGGTAGAACCAGATGTTGGTTTCAATGGTGGTAGAAGTGCTGGGTTCATTTGATGGGATCACAAGCTATGGAAAGTTGTAGTTTTTGTTTGACATGCGTCTTTTCCTTCAATATTGCATAGACTTAATGGAGGGAGCTTTGTGCTTTAGCTTTGATGTAAAAAATTACTCCAACATGTGGGCATTCATTTTCCAAATTTGCAGATTAAGTGGAGATTCGATACAAAAAACTATCATAGCTAAGTTGGTTTGGACACATGGTAAGCCCTTATTGGCAAGGGAGATTTACTAATGAGATTGTTGGGGTTAATCTTTGCTTTGTTTCGTGCTTTGTAATGTTGGAAACATTATAATTTCTTACACTAAGTTAGGGGGACCCTTGCCAATCTTCTCTTGGCCATAGGTCTATTCTCATAGGGTGAATTATAATTGTTCATGATGTTTTAACATTTTTGGGCCATTGATGGATATGGTTGCTACGGGAGGATGTGGGCCATCAATCTATACTCGCGGGATGAATGTTGGTCGTTAGTGGCATTTATTACTTTCAGGTCCCTTCTTCACTGAGTTTACTATGAGCGATCTCCAACCATTGATCCACTTTCATTGGATGATTGCTTGTCATTCATAGGCGCTTTGCTCTGTTATCCCCCTTTAAGGAAGGGTGAATTGTTGATCTCCTTTGATGGGTATTTGTGACAATTTGCCCCTTGAGGCCCTTGATATTTCCTTACCTCGAAAAAAATAAGGGTAGTCGATCTAACTCCCATGTAGACATTTTCTAACATTTGTAGTACTTAGAGCATCATGTGCAAAGCTTACATGATCTTCTTGATTTCTCAGAGTACTTAGTCATGAGGATTTCTCGAGGGAATCTTAGGATTGTTTCAAAGAGAATGCCATGGAAAGTCAAGTAGTGTATTGCACTCAAGGCTTTCCTAAAGGTTTGAAAGGGGAAAAGTCATAGTATCTTGGGTAAGGGGAAGGAATGCAGGGCTAGCCATTGGGTTGAGGAAGGAGGATTTATTTGAGGGATTCCTTCTTAAGCCCAATAATTAAATATCTTTGGTCGGGGTGTCTTAGGGGGACATCGCACACTCTTGCAGGTTCCTATCGCTGATTGTCCTTCTTTTCTCTAGTCCTATTGACCTACATTTTTGGTCATTTGTCGGACATTAATATATAATGTCTTATCTTATCTACCTTCTATTCAAGGTTGAGCTTGGAGTATGATTGGTTTGACTTTATCTTCATTTGATGGGTTATTTTGATTGTATAGATGTACAAACCATTGGATTGGCATGCTAGCTTTTCGTAGCATCAGATGTGCTCTAGCCATGAAAATTGGTGGAGAGGCTAAGGCACATGAGTACTAAAAAACCCAGAAACCGTTTGGTGAAATTCCACCTGGATTGTATTTTATTAAAATAATTAATATTTTTAACGGGGTTCCTAAGCCTAAACTTAGGAAAATTAAAGTATTAATGGGTATTAATTAAAATATGGGTGAGAATGTTCTAGAAAGTGGATCAAGTCAAGATTTAATCTTAGCCGTTGATTAGAGACTTAATCTCGGTCGTTGAAGTCTCAACAAGAAAAGTATAAGAAGGAGGCTTGGGGTTCATTTGAGATATAGAGGAGTTGATCAGTCAGTTCGATATTCCTAGCGTAGGGTTTGCTAAGGAATTCGAATAAGTGATCAAGCAGTGAGGATTAGAGGCACTACTGGAAGGAAGTGATTTCCAATTCCAGTGAATATGCTTCAGAGAAGATAGAGAAGAATCAAAGAGCCAATGCAGTGCCAAGGAGGGACAACGCAACAACTGGAGGAGGTTGACGCAAAATTGTTGGGGAACAACAAAGATCAGTGCCAGGAATCACTGTGGGTGATTGGTAGGAGAAATCTCGATTTCTCAGCAGCGAAACCAGCAACAGCTAGGGTGACGCAGTCAAAGGGAGCTTCCACGCAGTGACTGCGTAGGCTCACGCTGAGACTGCGTAGTGGGTCATCCAGGAGCTGGGGCCAGTGTAAAATCTCTAGATTTAGTGTGAGGAAATTCTCACTATTTTTCTATCAGTTATCTTCTCTGAGTGGATTTCCATTTTATTTAAGGCATCCAGATTGTATTCAGAAATTTACTGCCAATAATAGAAACCCTTAGATCTGCTGCACCGATTTTCTCGCATTGGGTTTTTCTAAGGACGATTGTCCAAAAACAAGTGTGTCAATGTGATTGTTTATATGCTGGTGTTTCTCTTGTCTATTTAATTTTCAGTTCTTAATCTTTGAAGTTTGCAACTAAATTTATTTTGATATTTATTGAAGCATTGGTAAATAACTTATTATAAGTAGGAGAAATAAATCAATCACTGCAGTGAAGTTTTCACATGGTATCAGAGGAAGTCAAGATAGTAGCAGAGAAAAAGAGCATGGAGAACAGCAGGGGTCATAATATTTCCGAATTTGCTTCTAGGCTGGAAGAAGAATTTGCTTGCCAATCGAGTTCTGCGTCAGCTGAGGATTAGTACATTGATAGCGGGGCTTCAAATCATATGACTGGAGAACGAGAATACTTCTCGAGCTATCAGGAGGAACAGATGAACTTCCAAATCACAATGGGTAACAGGATGAAATGCACCCCAATAGGAAAGGGAACTGTTACATTCCAGACAGTACCTGGAGATAGTCCTTGGGCCACTAACATACTACATGTGCTAGGTATGGGAATGAATTTGATTTTTGTGTCTCAATTACAAGATAAAGGATATGATGTGTACTTCATCGGTAATAGAGTATATGTCAGGCATCCTATGTGGAAAAAGAGGGCCCAGATTGGAACTCGAAGCAACAGGTTATACGAGTTGCAACTCGAGTCTCCTATGGCACTGATAAGCAATAACGTCAGTGGAGAAAAAGGCTTAAATGAACTGTGGCATAGAAGAATGGGACACTTACATCATGGGGCGTTAAGGATGCTCAAGGAAATTGTTACGGGGGTTCCAATGCTTACTATCAAGCATGATGATACATGCGGAGGTTGCGTACTAGGTAAGTACGACAAAGCAGCTTATTCCAGAAGCAACAATAGAGCTAAGAGTGTGTTGGGTTTAATACACTCAGACATCTGCGGTCCAATGTCAACAAGAGTTATCAATGGTGTTGAGTATTTTGTCACCTTCATAGACGACCATTCCAGGAAAACTTGGATTTATTTCTTAAGAACCAAGGGTGAAGTCTTTGATTGGTTTAATGTGTTTAAGGCTCTAGTGGAAAACCTGACAGGAAGGAAGACCAAAATATTGCGCTCGGACAATGGTGGAGAATACATGGCTAAAAACTTCACAGATTTCTGTGCAAGGGAAGGGATCAGAAGAGAATGGACATCACCTTATAATCCAGAGCAAAATGGAGTCGCGGAAAGGAAGAACATAACTATTGTTGGAGAAGCAAAGGCGATGTTATATGATCAGAATCTGCCCAAGTTTTTGTGGGCAGAAGCATGCAGCACGACTGTATACATTCAGAACAGGGCTCCTCACAGGGCTTTAGGAAAGAAGACGCCAGAGGGTGTTTTTTCGAAAAAAAAGCCAGAAGTGACTCACCTCAAGATATTCGGAAGTGTGGCTTATTGTCATATTCTAGAAGAGAAGCTTTGCAAGTTAAAGCAGACTGCTGAAGTTGGATATCTCGTGGGTTATAATGAGACTTCAAAGGCATATCGAATCTACATTCCGAGCAGTAGGAAGATTGTAGTAAGACAGGATGTAAAGTTCATGGAAGACAGAGCTTTTAGGAAATCTCGAGAGATGCCTTTTGAAGAACAGGCTGAGCATGTTCCTCTGGTCCAGCAACAGGGATCAGATTGAGCAGGAAGACAAGTATCTGGTTCAAGCACTGTAACTAGGACTAGCATCTCCTCAAGAGAAGAGGAGCCAAGATTGTCACATCAAGTACAACACTAGGAAGAGGAACGGATGGAACCTCCCACTACCAGTGGAAGAAATAGCCTAGAGGTATGACAGACTCTGAGGGACGTAGAGGAATTCATTGGAGCTCCTAGAGCTGAGAAAAGGCAGCGTAGACAACTTGACAGGTACCAAGCATTGGTAGCTCAGGTCGAAGAACCTTCTAGTTTTCTTGAAGTCGTGCAACACCAGGTATGGGTGGATGCCATGGCAGAAGAGTACAATTCCATTATGACAAATGATGTTTGGGAAATTGCACCAAGACCAGAGAACAGATCAGTTGTGGGTTCGAGATGGATCCACAAGATCAAGTATGCTGCAGATGGCAGCATAGACAAGTATAAGGCCAGGTTTGTAGCAAAAGAATATGCTCAAAAGGAAGGAATATACTATGAAGAGACCTTTGCCCCAGTAGCTCGGTGTACCTCTATCAGATACATTATATCCCTTGCTGCACAGATGGGATGGGAGATTCACCAAATGGATGTCAAGACAATGTTCTTGAATGGGGTGATAGAAGAAGAGGTATATATCGAACAACTAGAAGGTTTCAAAACACATGAAAAGAGAACTCGTGTGTAGGTCGAAGAAAGCCTTGTATGGGCTGAAACAAGCACCCAAAGCTTGGTATGGTCGAATTGACAACTACTTACAACAGATGGGATTCATCAAGAGCGATGCCAATCCAAATCTTTATTATCTGTTGGTAGAAGGTGAGCCGTTAATTCTGGTATGATATGTGGATGATCTATTTTTGACAGGGTCATCCAGACTCATAAAGGATTGCAAGAAGAACCTGGAAACAAAATTTGACGTGAAGGATTTGGGGCTAATGCACTACTTTCTAGGATTGGAAGTTTGGTAGGAGGATGGTGAGATCTTCCTTGGCTAAGGTAGATATGCGTCAGAAATTCTGAAAAGATTTAGAATGCAGGATTGTCGACCTATGGCTACGCTTATGATTACCAATTGGAATAAAATAGATGCTTCAGAGACAAGGAAGTGGACCCCACTTTATACAGACAGCTCATTGGGTCAGTCATGTATCTGGTCAACACCAAGCCAAACTTATGGTATGCTGTTAACACCCTTAGTCAGTTCATGGTGGAACAAAAAAGGGCGCACTGGGCAACAACAAAGAACATTCTCAGGTATGTGCGGGGATCAGTCAATTTTGGATTAAGATACACCAAGGGCGATGATATCGAATTGAGTGGATTCACTGATGCAGATTGGGCAGGAAGTTCAGTATACAGGAAAAATACCACTGGGTATTGCTTCGGTATTGGATTTGCGATGACCTCCTCGTGCAGTCAGAAGTCTGTAGCATGGAGCTCAACTGATGCTGAGTATATGGCAACTAGCAAAGCAACATGTGAAGCTATATGGCTCAGGAAATTGCTTGTAAATCTATTCAGGAAAAGGATGGAAGCGACAAAAATCTTCTGTGATAATCAAAGTTGTATCAAGCTTTGTGAAAATCTAGTGTTTCATGATCACTTCAAACACATTGATATTCATGGTCACTTTGTCACGGACTGTGTTCAGCGTGAGGCGGTACAGTTGGAGTATACTCCCACAGGCAATCAGGTAGCAGATGTACTCACCAAGGCTCTAGGAAGAACAAAATTTCTTGAATTTCGGGAGTAGATGGGTATGTTGGAAAATCCCTTTCAATAGCATGATGCAACATTTGAGAGGGAGTGGTAGTACAGATGCAGCAGTGGCAGTGGTAGTGTCATGGGTAGCAATACAGTAGTTGCAACAACACAACGTTGGTGGCAGCAACAGTGCGAAAAGGAGATGCTTCAAATACAGAGCAACATGCAGTTGGACATTGTTGCTGAGCACTTTCCTTGCTAAGAGGGAGTATTAGTTTTTGGTAGCATCAGATTTGCGCTAGCCATGAAAATTGGTGGAAAGGCTTGTTGACCACTACGTGTCAACTACACATAGCAGTACACCCCCTTTGTTTCACAAAAGGGATAGCGCTTGATTGACATGTCCGTGCCATTCAACAGTCATCATCGACCTGATCATGTTATGCTGTAAACCCAGTCTACATGTGTAACTTGTAAATAATCTTAGCAGATCTGAGTCATGTATGTAAATTGCCTAGGTAAACCTAATTTTCTAGTGATAATCTACGTTCCGGAAGGTTTTTTGTCTCACCGATCCATGATCGACAGAGTTTTCCTTCAGCCTAACCCCAAAGTCGGAATGAATTTTGTCATTAGAATCTTAGGGGAGTCCTAGTGTGCTAGGTCGAATCTATGTAAAAGTGATTTGGGAATAGTCCTAACTATTTGGTTAGGCTATTTTATTACAAGTTGCTTGATCTGCTAGATTATGTTTGTGTCGCAAAACTGGGTGGTCTATGAGGGTCTATGTCAAATGGGGTTTCCCCCTTGAGATGTAAAATTGTAAAAGTCATGATGTAAAGTGTCTTGAGGGTTAGAAAATGTTTTATTCCCTCATAAGTCCTAGGTCCTAGGTCCTAGGTGATTTTTCCAAAGGCTAAGTTCGAGGATCCAAAAATAAATAAATAAAATTAAAAAATTAAAAAATTGAAAAAATTGAAAAAATTAAAAAATAAAATAAAATAATAAAATAATAATAAGTCAAAGTTTTGAGAAAATAAATGTAAAGTTTTCATTTTTTAATATATTAAAATGCATTTAAAATTTTGACGGATGAGATTAAAAGGGATTTTGATCCTCATCGACGGTCGAGATTAGTTTGACATGGATCACTCGAACTAGCCATTGGGATTTTTTCCTTTAAATAGGGTGCTAGGGGTCATTTGAGATCATTCGATCTGTGAGTCTTGTGCTGAAGAAAGCTCTCTTGTAATCTTTTTCTTGTGCAATAAAGAAAGACTTTGGGGTTGAAATCTTGCTGGTGTTACTCTCCTGAAATGTTGTAAGCTGTTTCATTTTTCTGCATAAATTTAATTTCAGCCATTGGTAATAGCTTGTTGAAGAGTGATGTTGAACATAGGTATCTTGTTCACTCACTAGGGTTTAAATGGTAATAAAATTTCTGAAAATAATGGCAGGTGTCTCCATTGGATTTGGATTTTAGTACTGTTTTTTCCTCTTTATTGATAGTTGAAGTGAGCTGTGCAGGAAATCTATATTGTGAAGATCAACGGACGTTTGGGGAAGTTCTCAGTTGAACCAGCCAGCTCCCGTAAAGCATTTTCTTGAAGAGTCCAGCCAGTTTTGATCCTGGGTTTATCATTTAAGTTTATCTTTTGAATGCATGAGAGTTCTTCTAAAGTATCTCATAGTAAATCTGAAATTCTGAAAATATCACTGTGGATTATTGACAAATCTGGCTGTTTAAGAGTCGAAAATCTGTGAACACTGTAATTATTTAGTTAATTTTGGGTTTTGTTCTTGCATATTTTGCCCCTCGTTTTTTTGTTTTTGCAGGTTGCAGGAAGAGATTCTTGTTGGAAGCTAGATCTAGGCCCTGGGGGGTAAGATCTGGCCTCACAACCAGTTTGTACAGGGGCACTATTTTGCTGTCCGAGGGTGTCAACTTCAGTCACTTTCAGATGTGGAAATCTTTGAGAGGGTTTCATCAACAAAGCTGAAGTTGAGTGGTCCAAATGATTTTGTTAGGGTCTCTGGAAAGTATTTTCTTTAGTTGCTGGCTGCCTGGCGGGATTTTTGTTGTGCATTTCGAAATTTTCATAGACCCCGCATCGCTGCCATTTGTTGCTTGCTCCCAATTGCCATTACGCTGCCTCTCCTACTGCATTTCTTGCCCATTGATCCTAACTTCCCATGCTATCTCCCATACGCAGCTCATTACCCATGCAGCCTTCAACGCTGCCATTACATGCTGCGTCCTTCAGATCCGCCCATCGCAACACGTCCATTCGCACCTGCAAAACAAAGAAATCCTCGCACAGCTCCAACGCACCCAATTTCTTTGCGCACACCCTTGTTCTCTTCGACCCGCGTGCCGTCCCTTACCTGCAGCATTGCAGCTGCCTCCACGCAACCTGCTCTAATCTTCCGCAGCCTCACGTCCCACACAAACCTGCTCTTCAGAACCTTCAGCTATCACCGCTACTTGCTGCCTGTACGCAAGCTTTCCCATCGAGCTGCCCATCCTCATCCCTTCATGCTGCTCCTCGCTCTGATCTGCGTCCAGTCCTTCAGCCGCTGTCAAGCCTCATCGCACCTGCAAGCAATAAGCAAAACAAACGTGGATTCTTTTTTGTGTACGCCCATCCGCTTCTCTAAACCTCTTCGTGTTCCTTTCACACCCTCAGCCACGCATCACATGCACACTGGTTTTCATAGCTCCTCACGCAAATATTACCATCGAACCTCCGCGGACCTGCAACTGCTCATGCACAAAGCAGAAATCATTGACACTATACAACGTGGGTAAGAATTAGGGGTTTTTCATAGGCGTTGATTAAATTTTTTATTTAATTTCGATTTAGATGTGAGCTCATTAAAATTAGCACTAGATTTTAGAATTAAAGTTTAGTTTTAGATCGATTTCTTTCAGTTTTGTTTAAATTTTAAATTTAGAATTTTAAAATCATAAAAATATAAAAATCAAAAAAATCAAAAGAATAAAAAGGGATTTTTTATTTTTTATTTATTTTTATGGTTAGCGTTAGTTCATTTTAGTTTTAGATCCATTAAATTTTTGTTTTAATTTTAGAATTAGATTTCTTTAAAATTAGATTTAGTTTTGTTTAAATTTTGATTTTAAAATAAAAAATAAATTAAAAAAAAATCTCAAAAGGCATAAAAAGGTCCTTTTAAGTTTTCTTTGATTAGGTGTTGGATTTTTTTTTTTTTTAAATTTTGATAATATAAAAAAATCATAATTTTTTTTATAAAAAGTCCCAAAAAAGCATAAAAGTGTTAATCTTTTTTTTTTTTTTGTCATTAGCTTTTGATTTATTAGTTTAATTTTTAACTTAGGTTTTAGTTTTAAATTAGACATTTTCAGTTTCATTTAAAAAGTATAAAAAATATAAAAATTTTGAATTATTTTTGTGTCGCATTTAGTCTTAGCATATTTTGTCATGTTTCCAAATTTTGGTATATTTCGCTAAGGCTAATAGATTTTTGATGTGGGATTAATATTTATCATTTTTATGTGGTTAAACATGCTCAAATGTTCATTTGGAGATTAGCTATATGAAAGTGATAACTAGTTAGCATTTAAAATTGTGTGGTTATTTAAAGCATTTAATCTTTTGAAGTTTAATTGCTGGAATATTGTTAACGCGTTGAGCATTTATCGATTACCTCGCATTTGGTAAAATTAATCTTTGTTTGAGTTATTTGATGATAAATGATTGTCAATGAGTTCATATCCCTGCAACATTTGATAAATAATCATTTAATCATTAACTCCATAAGGCACTGGTCCATTAATTTCTAAATCAATCAAGTGCTAAATTGCCTTGCTGTATCTCCCAACCCAACTGGTCCACAGTTGGTCTTCATTCATCCCATAGGGTCTATCCCCTTAGCCTCGGGAGACGGCTTAAATGGAGAGATCGGGGATCAAGGTGACAGCCCCCGGTCTGAGTGTTGTCGTGACAATCTGTGTGACAACATTTTTTGGCGCCGTTGCCAGGGAAGAGTTTTTTCTGTCCTTGGTTCCTTCGACATTCATCTCATTTCTTTCCTCTTGTCTTTAGCTCTTCCATTTCGAGCCCTCCCGTGTTTCACTTCCTGTCTGGGTGGCGACTCCACTTCATATATCATCTGCAAGAGTGTATACTAGAAGACATCCAAGCAGTCTGTGCAATCCTGCTCCTGATCCTGAAAGGGCTCTTAGGGTACGATTACACAAACTCTTTTCTTGTACACTTCTTATTAACCTCGGACAAGAAGCCCTCTCTGAGATCCATTTGCTTTTTACTAGTCAAGTTGGGCACGACACCATGAATATATATGCCCCTTGCGATTTTTCTAACATTCCAAGTTATCCCAATGATCTTCCAGCACTTGGGATAGATAAGTTGCCTAGCTTTCAGGGAGATAATGCGATTAGTGCTAATTCGCATCTGAGAGATTTTAATATATGGATGGCTAAGTGCGCAAGGTCTGTTGATTTTGATCATGAGGATGTTAGAATGACTCTTTTTATTTTAACCTTGGGGGGCGATGCTCATGAGTGGTTTTAAGAAAAACCTCGGAATTCATTCGATTCCTTACAATCGATCATTGATGCCTTTAAGGAAAAGTATGGAGATAAGAGAGAAGGAAGACACCTCGTGAAAGCTATTAGCTTAATAAAAAAGAGAGAGAATGAAACCATTAAAGAGTTTAACAAAAGGTTTAATGATATTTATTAAAGAATTACCTCAAGATTATAAACCTACCAACAAATCTCTTCAAGATTTTTACATTGATGCCTTTAGTCCTGAGCCCTCTTATGAATTAAGGCATGCTAAACTTAATGATTATAGGGATTACCAAGTCTTAGCAATAGAGCTTGAAAAGGACAAGGCGACATCTGGGAAGTCTGAGATCTCAGGTTTCGATAGGGTTGCTATGAAACTAAAAGAACTTAAAGGAAAAGCAGTTCAAGAGCCTGAGAGCGAGCTTGTTTAGAAATTGCTCCAAAAGATCGAAAGCATGGAAATTAATCATAACAAGGAGATAGCTACTTTGCAGAATAGGTTGGTCCAAATGGAAAGAGTTCAAACGCAAAATTTCCAACCTAGAAATAATAATAACAGAAATAACAATTGGCAAAAGAAGGGTCAATCTAGTGAGCAAAGACCTCCTAATCCGCTTACTAATTTGGTCGATAATGCTCCACCTTACTGTCGGGTTTGTGATGCTCTTCATGAAGAGGCAACTTGTCCCATCATTAGAAGAATTTTAGATAATGGAATGTTTGGGGCAGGTGATCAAATAAATGTAGTAGGTAACAAGTTTCCTTTGTCTATGGATAATTGGATGGAGGTCAAGGAGAATAGTCGTGACGTTATGAATCCCTCATCAGCTTTTAGTATGAATAACCTTGAAAGTGAAGATGACATTTTGGCTAAGATATATGGTGAAAAACCCTCTCAAGAGCCAATCATGGAAATTACTAGAGATAAAGGTTTAACGTATCAGAGAAGGGATAAAGATCAGAGCGGGAATCAAATTTCCCCTCGAACTTTTAACCCTGATTTAAACTCTGGATTAGATGTTGATTTGGAAAGTTGGTTTAACAATGCGAAAATTTGGGTTCCTGTCTCTGAGATTGCTAAAATCCCTTCCCAAATAGATAAGTTACTAAAAGCTATTCAGGGTCCTCAAGTAAATATTTCTCAATAGAAGACCCAAGAAGTTGACTATCATGATGCTCCCATATATTTGCAAAGCTTAGATGTGGATAACAAAGATCACCAGCCTTTCTTTATCACCTTGTTGGTTAATGGATATAAATTGAATAATTGCATGTTGGATTTTGGTGCATCAGCTTGTGTCATGACTAAAAGGGTCATGGAACAACTTAATTTAAGAGTTTCTAGACCCTACTATAATATATGTGCCATGGATTCTAAAAAGATTGAAGTGACTGAAGTTGATGTGCCTGATGCCTGGGGTATGCTTTTATCCAGAAAGTGGGCCTCTGATCTAGGAGGAAGTATTCAAATGAATTGGTCATATGCTATGATTCCTTCTCCTGGAGGTGATGGTTTTGTACGACTTAATAGAGAGCCCGAAAGAAAATTTCATGTTGAAGATCCTAAGAGACCTCACAACGAGATAATTAAAGAACAATCTGACATTGGGAATTATGCTATCATGTCTAATTTCATAATTCCTCCTAATGATAAGATTAAGGATCTCAATGATAGAGTTTGGTACATGTACTTTGATGGTGCATCATCTAGGCATGGTAAAGGTGCTAGAATAGTGCTTAAATCTCCCCTTGGTCACATTTTCAAGTTTGCCTATCGATTAGAATTTGAAGCAACCAACAATGTCGCTGAATATGAGGCTTTATTGTTGGGTCTTGAATTGGCAAAGTCTTTGAGAATTAAGTTGCTTAGTATTAAGGGGGATTCTGATTTAATTATCATGCAGCTTAAAAATAAATTTACATGTAAAAATCAAAGATTAAGGAATTATCGAAATGCTGTGTGGGATACTTTGGAACACTTTGATGCCCTTGACCTTGAAGCTATCCCAAGAGAGCATAATAGTTTGGCGGATGAACTTGCCGTAGCTGCTACTACCTTCCAGTTATCTGATGAGCTAATTAAGGATAATATCAAAATGGAAGTTATATTTAGACCATCTGTTCCAGATAACTCAGAGCATTGGCAAGTCTTTAATGATGAAAAGCAAGTGATTCGTTTTCTTGATAGTCTGGATGAGTTTGAAGATTTCCGGATAGATTCTGAGGAGGATGGATCTTTTAATCATGAACATATCATAAATCCTACTCCTAGGAATGTGGTTGCCTTAGAGCAACACTTTGATCGACATGATGCCACGAAGTTGAGAGAGGAAAATAAGATGGACCCAGGCGAATATCTCGAGATAAACATTGGTACTCCTGCGAACCCAAAGATTGTTAAAATTGGTAAAGGTACTAGTGTGGAAGAAAGAAAAAAGTTAACTAATTTACTTTGCGAGTATCGAGATGTTTTAGCATTCTCTTATGATGAATTAAAAGGCTATAGGGAAGATGTCATGGAACATTCTATCCCCTTAAAAGATGAAAATGCTAAACCCTTTTGCCAAAAGCTTAGGCAAATTAATCCTAAGTTAGCCCCCTTGGTTCAGAAAGAGCTTTCAAAAATGATTGCGGCAAGAATTATTGCCCAGACAAGGCATTCAACATGGTGTTCCAATTTGGTGATTGTTAGGAAAACGAACACTACGATAAGGCTTTGCGTCGATTTTCAAAATCTTAATCTAGCATGCAAGAAGGATAATTACCCTTTGCCAAACATGGAGACTTTGTTGCAAAGAGTAACCGGTTCTGGAATGATCTCATTGCTAGATGGTTTTTTTGGGTACAATCAGGTATGGGTTAAAAAGGAAGATTGTCACAAAACCACATTCATCACACCATGGGGTACATTTGAATACATTAGAATGTCGTTTGGATTAACCAATGTTGGGGCTACATTTCAAAGGGCTATGGATTATGCCTTCAAGGGGTTAGTCAGGAAATTGATTGAAATTTACCAAGATGATCTTATTGTATTTTCTAAAGATGGTATCAGTCATATGAATCATCTTAGGCAGGTTTTTGATAGATGTAGAGAATACGGGATTTCTTTGAATCTAGCTAAGTCTGTTTTTGGAGTAACCAAAGGGACATTACTAGGCCATATCATTTCTAAAGATGGAATCAAGATTGATCCCGAAAGAATTGAAGCAATCCAAAAGATTCCTCTTCCTCATAATCTTAAATCCCTTCAGTCCTTCCTTGGAAAAACAAATTTTCTTAGAAGGTTTATTCCAAATTACGCAGAAGTAGCCAAGCCTATCCAGAGTCTTCTGAAGAAAGATGTAAAATTTGTTTGGCAAGAAGATGGCAAAAAGGCTTTTTAAGAAATCAAATGTGCTATTGCAAGAGCCCCTGTCTTAGTGAGTCCCAATTATTCCAAGGATATCGTGATTTTTTCTTTTGCTTCCAAAGATACCATTGCTGGTGTCCTGTTACAAAAGAATAGATATGGTCACGAGCAGTCTATTGCTTTCATGAGTAGAGCGCTTCAAAATTCCGAATTAAAGTACAATACCATGGAAAAGCAAGCTTATGCCCTGGTCAAGTCTCTTAAACATTTCAAAACTTATGTGGTTTATTTTAAATCATTGCTTTCGTCCCACATTCTGTTGTTTAAGATATATTAACTCAGACTGATTGCTTAGGGACTCGCGCTAGGTGGGTTACTAAAATACAAGAATATGATTTAGAGATTAGACCCACCAGCTAGTCAAAGGCCAAGGCTTGGCTCAAATGTTGACCGAAGGTAATGAAAAGACTCTTGGTTTGTTTTGTCTTAGCTATCTATCTTCGCCTGAGTTACAAAGATTAGGAAAGCATGAGTGGTACAAGGACATTATTTATTACGTGATGAATCTTACATGTCCTAACCATTTAATTGCTCATAAGAGAAGGGCTCTTAGACTAAAAGCCACTAAGTATTGCCTTATGAAGGATGGCCTTGGATGGAGAAATCCTGAGGGCATAGTACTTAGGTGTGTTGATGAAATTGAGTCCAAGAAATTAATTTCTGAGTTTCATTCAGGATTTTGTGGTGGTCATTATGCTGCTAGAACTACCGCCCACAAAATTCTGAGAGCTGGTTATTATTGGCCTTCAATTTTTTCTGATGTGCATAAGTTTGTTAGAACTTGTCAAGCCTGTCAATTGTTCACTGGGAAACATAAGCTTGCTCCGCTGCTCCTGCAACCTGTCATTGTAGAGGCACCTTTTCAGCATTGGGGTCTGGACTTCATCGAGAAGTTCCATGAAAATTCTAGCAATGGCTACTCATGGATTTTGACTGCTATTGATTATTTCACTAAATGGGTTGAAGCCATTCTTGCTAAGAATGCCACTGAAAAGGTTATTATGGATTTCATTAAAAATAATATCATTACTAGATTTGGTGTCCCTGCTAAAATCACTACTGATAATGCCAAGGCTTTTAGTTCTTCAGAGTTTTCATCTTTCTGTTTCAAATATGGCATTATCTTATCTTATTCATCAAATTACTATCCCCAGGGTAATGGTCTGGCTGAATCAAGTAACAAGAATCTCATAACCATTATCAAGAAGATAGTAGGAGATAATAAGAGATCATGGGATAGCAAAATCAAGTATGCTTTATGGGCAGATAGGATCACTAAAAAGAAAGCTACTGGTAAATCTCCCTTTGAATTAGTTTATGGCTTGGATGTAACCTTACCTGTGCACCTGAAATTGCCAGCGTATCAGCTCCTTCAGCGTTTTTCTACTAATAAAGATGTTGTTCAAAATAGAATAGATCAGATTGTGGAGTTAGATGAAGCTCGTAGGACAGCTTTTGATACTATATGTAAAAATCAATCTAACATTAAGAAAAGCTTTGATAAATCCTCTCGATCTAGATCTTTGCAGGTTGGAGATATGGTACTTCTTTGGGATCACAAGAATGAAAAACCAGGAAAACATAAGAAGTTCGACAGTTTGTGGCTGGGACCGTACATCATTTGAGATATAGCTGGACCAAACTCATTCCAGTTGAGCAGATTGGATGGCGAACCGCTTGATCTACCTGCAAATGGCCAAATGCTCAAGCTGTTCTTCAAAGATGATATCTGCTGCCATCGGGCATCCTCTGTATTGTATTTCTAACCTTGCTCCTTGCCATTTCAACATTTTATTGCTGTTTTAGGATTAGATTTACTTTTCTTGTTACTAGATAGTTAATAAATGAAGAGCTTATATCTTTCATGTGTTTAATGCTATATGATGATTTTTGGATGGACACCACTTATTTTTTATTGTGTGTTGCGTGGATGCAGATTCTGGATTCTCACATTCCTACAGTGCAACAACATGTCCCCAAGTAGAGCTAGATGTTGACCACTACGTGTCAACTACCCATAGCAGTACACCCCCTTTTTGGCAAAAGGGATAGCGCTTGATTGACATGTCCTTGCCATTCAACAAGCATCATCAACCTGATCATGTTATGTTGTAAACCCAGTCTGTATGTGTAACTTGTAAATAATCTTAGCAGATCTAAGTCATGTATGTAAATTGCCTAGGTAAACCTAATTTTCTAGTGATAATATACGTTCCGGAAGGTTTTTTGTCTCACCGATCCATGATCGGCAGAGTTTTCCTTCAGCTTAACCCCAAAGCCAGAATGAATTTTGTCATTAGAATCTTAAGGGAGTCCTAGTGTGCTAGGTCGAATCTATGTAAAAGTGATTTGGGGATAGTCCTAACTATTTGGTTAGGCTATTTTATTACAAGTTGCTTGATCTGCTAGATTATGTTTGTGTCGCAAAATTGGGTGGTCTATGAGAGTCTATGTCAAATGGGTTTTCCCCCTTGAGATGTAAAATTGTAAAAGTCATGATGTAAAGTGTCTTGAGGGTTGGAAAATGTTTTATCCCCTCATAAGTTCTAAGTCCTAGGTCCTAGGTGATTTTTCCAAAGGCTAAGTTTGAGGATCCAAAAATAAATAAATAAATAAATTAAATTAAAAAATTGAAAAAATTGAAAAAAATTAAAAAATTAAAAAATAAAATAAAATAATAAAATAATAATAAGTCAAAGTTTTGAGAAAATAAATGCAAAGTTTTAATTTTTTAATATATTAAAATGCATTTAAAATTTCGACGGATGAGATTAAAAGGGATTTTGATCCTCATCGACGGTCGAGATTAGTTTGACATGGATCACTCGAACTAGCCGTTGGGATTTTTTCCTTTAAATAGGGTGCTAAGGGGTCATTTGAGATCATTCGATCTGTGAGTCTTGTGCTGAAGAAAGCTCTCTTGTAATCTTTTTCTTGTGCAATAGAGAAAGACTTTGGGGTTGAAATTTTGCTGGTGTTACTCTCCTGAAATGTTGTAAGCTGTTTCATTTTTTTGCATAAATTTAATTTTAGCCATTGGTAATAGCTTGTTGAAGAGTGATGTTGAACACATGTATCTTGTTCACTTACTAGTGTTTAAATGGTGATAAAATTTCTGAAAATAATGGCAGGTATCTGTATTGGATTTGGATTTTAGTACTGTTTTTTCCTCTTTATTGATAGTTGAAGTGAGCTATGCAGGAAATCTATATTGTGAAGATCAACGGGCGTTTGGGGAAGTTCTCGGCTGAACCAGCCAACTCCTGTAAAGCATTTCCTTGAAGAGCCTAGCCAGTTTCGATCCTGGGTCTATCATTTAAGTTTATCCTTTGAATGCTTGAGAGTTTTTCTAAAGTATCTCATAGTAAATCTGAAATTCTGAAAATATTACTGTGGATTATTGACAAATCTGGCTGTTTAAGAGTCGAAAATCTGGGAACACTGTAATTATTTAGTTAATTTTTGGGTTTTGTCCTTGCATATTTTGCCTCTCGTTTTTTTGTTTTTGCAGGTTGCAGGAAGAGATTCTTGTTGGAAGCTAGATCTAGGCTCTGGGGGGTAAGATTTGGCCTCACAACCAGTTTGTGCAAGGGCACTGTTCTGCTGTCCGAGGGTTTCAACTTCAGTCACTTTCAGATGTGGAAATCTTTGAGAGGGTTTCATCAACAAAGCTGAAGTTGAGTGGTCCAAATAATTTTATTGGGTCTCTAGAAAGTATTTTCTTTAGTTGCTGGCTGCCTGGTGGGATTTTCGCTGTGCATTTCGAAATTTTCATAGACCCCGCATCGCTGCCATCTGTTTCTTGCTCCCAATTGCCTTTACGTTGCCTCTCCTACTGCATTTCTTGCCCATTGATCCTAACTTCCCACGCTATCTCCCATACGCAGCTCATTACCCACGCAGCCTTCAACGCTGCCATTACATGCTGCGTCCTTCAGATTCACCCATCGCAGCACCTTCATTCGCACTTGCAAAACAAAGAAATCCTCGCACAGCTCCAATGCTACCAATTTCTCTGCGCACACCCTTATTCTCTTCGACCCGCGTGCCGTCCCTCACCTGCAGCATTGCAGCTGCCTCCACGTAGCCCGCTCTAATCTTCTGCAGCCTCATGTCCCACACAAACCTGCTCTTCAGAACCTTCAACTATCACCGCTACTTGCTGCCTGTACGCAAGCTTTCCCATCAAGCTGCCCATCCTCGCCCCTTCACGCTGCTCCTCGCTCTGATCTGTGTCCAGTCCTTCAGCCGCCGTCAAGCCTCATCGCACCTGCAAGCAGTAAGCAAAACAAACGTGGATTCTTTTTTGTGTACGCCCATCCGCTTCTCCAAACCTTTGCGTGTTCCTTTCACATACTCAGCCACGCATCACCTGCAGACTGGTTTTCATAGCTCCTCACGCAAATATTACCATCGAACCTCCGCGGACCTGCACCTGCCCACGCACAACGCATAAATCATTGAAACTATACGACGTGGGTGAGAATTAGGGGTTTTTCATAGGCGTTGATTAAATTTTTTATTTAATTTCGATTTAGATGAGCTCATTAAAATTAGCACTAGATTTTAGAATTAAAGTTTAGTTTTAGATCGATTTCTTTCAGTTTTGTTTAAATTTTTAATTTAGAATTTTAAAATCATAAAAATATAAAAATAAAGAAAACCAAAAGAATAAAGAGGGGTTTGTTTTTATGGTTACCGTTAGTTCATTTTAGTTTTAGATCCATTAAATTTTTGTTTTAATTTTAGAATTAGATTTCTTTAAAATTAGATTTAGTTTTGTTTAAATTTTGATTTTAAAATAAAAAAATAAATTAAAAAAAAATCTCAAAAGGCATAAAAAGGTCCTTTTAAGTTTCTTTGATTAGGTGTTAGATTTATTTTTTTTAAATTTTGATAATATCAAAAAATCATAATTTTTTTTATAAAAAGTCCCAAAAAAGCATAAAAGTTTTAATCTTTAGTGTTTTTATTTTTTATTTTTTTTTATTTTTAATATTGTCATTAGCTTTTGATTTATTAGTTTAATTTTTAACTTAGGTTTCAGTTTTAGATTAGACATTTTCAGTTTCATTTAAAAAGTACAATATATATATATATCTATATATATATATATATAAATTTTGAACTATTTTTGTGTCGCATTTAGTCTTAGCATATTTTGTCATGTTTTCAAATTTTGGTATATTTCGCTAAGGCTAATAGATTTTTGATGTGGGATTAATAGCTATCATTTTTATGTGGTTAAACATGTTCAAATGTTCATTTGGAGATTAGCTATATGAAAATGATAACTGGTTAGCATTTAAAATTGTGTGGTTATTTAAAGAATTTAATCTTTTGATTTTTAGTTGCTGGAATATTGTTTTTTTTCTTGGTAACAAGGCTAATCTATTAACTATATACAGAGTGCAAAATTACATCAGGTAGGACCAGTATGCTCTTGCCCTCGAGGGGCACCAGACATAGACAAAAACTTAGACTGACAAAGACCCAGACATAATTCCTCATAGCAAGCCCTCGCAGGGGTGGTTCCATGAAGTTCCAAGACTGTCCATAGACGGAAGCCCGCGCAGGGGTCTTAGACAAAAAGAACTGTTCGAGTCGTCCCACGCAGGGGAAACAGTAAGTACTTTCATCATTGACACAGAAAACCAACAGCTTTGACATCCTAAAAAAACATTGACTGAAACAACAACAAACCAGGAGACGGCAACTGAGTCTGGAGCGACCTGGTAGAGCAAGGGCGCCGACGTGATTATTCACTCGGCTCATCCGGTTGCTCTTCCACAATTGGGTACCAGCCGTAGTAATCCGGCTCAACATGAGTAGGCGAGGTCGCTTCCGCTTCCCCAGTAGTAGCATTAGGAGCATTCTGGGAATGCTTGGAATTTTCCTCGACGTTGGCCCGACTCTTTTCTTCCTGCTCCAACTCAGCTGTCGGAGCCTGCTCTGCATCCCCATGGTAGTCCTGCATCCCATGCTCCCGAGCTTCTATGGGATCATCCACCTCAGGAGGGTTCTCGATGAACAGAATGGAAACATGAGCACTAATTCTCGGGTTTGCTGTAGAGCTGGTGAAGTTGAAAATAGTGGAGCCAAAGGCTGGCAAGGAGGCCGAGCTGGATGCCCCGGCATCCATATGTTGGCCAGAGTGCAGGGGAATGGCTCCAATGGAGCTTGCCAGATTACAGTGGCAGCAATGCCTCGTTTCATCTCTCACAGGTCTGCTCGAACCCCCGCCTCTGGAAGAACCACGACGGCTCAACAACCTCTGTCTGGGTCTCACCATAATGAGATGAGACTCCCTGCAAACTGCCAAGTGAACCAGACTGTCGATTACCAGAACCAGCTCCGCAGTATACCCAACCGCCTGAGAAGGGACCGCTTCAACGGCAGAGAGGCCAGACAAATGCAACACGACCAAAATTCCCTGCTCCAAACCGGATATATGCTCTTCATCGTCACCTACCCACCTCGAATTCCCATCTGCCATTACTGCAGCAATGCTCTGGATCGAGTGCACTCTCCGGGCATTCACTGCTGCCGTCCCCCGTCCCTTTGTATTAAACCGGGATTGATCTCGTCGTCCTCTCGCATGGAGTGCCACGTGATGCCCGTGGAGCGGCATGTGGCCAGCTTCCAACTCCCGTCCCATCGCTTTAAACACCCGCATCCGGGGGGTTGCTGGAATATTGTTAAGGCGTTGAGCATTTATCGATTACTTCGCATTTGGTAAAATTAATCTTTGTTTGAGTTATTTGATGATAAATGATTGTCAATGAGTTCATATCCCTGCAGCATTTGATAAATAATCTTTTAATCATTAACTCCATAAGGCACTGGTCCATTAATTTCTAAATCAATCAAGTGCTAAATTGCCTTGCTATATCTCCCAACCCAACTGGTCCACAGTTGGTCTTCATTCATCCCATAGGGTCTACCCCCCTTAGCCTTGGGAGATGGCTTAAACAGAGAGATCGGGGATCAAGGTGACAACCCCCTGTTTGAGCATTGTCGTGACAATCTGTGCGACAACGTGGCTAATGCACATGAGTTCTAAAGAACCTAGAAACTGTTTGGTGAAATTCCACCCGGATTGTATTTTATTAAAATAATTAATATTTTTAATGGGGATCCTAAGTCTAAACTTAGGAAAAGTAAAGTATTAATGAGTATTAATTAAAATATGGGTGAGAATGTTCTAGAAAGCGGACCAAGCCAAGATTTAATCTTAGTCGTTGATTAGAGACTTAATCTCGGCTGTTGAAGTCTCAATGAGAAAAGTATAAGGAGGCTTGGGGTTCATTTGAGATATACAGGGAGTTGATTAGTCAGTTCGATATTCCTAGGGCAGGGTTTGCTAAGGAATTCGAACAAGTGATCAAGCAATGAGGATCAGAGGCAGTACTGGAAGGAAGTGATTTCCAGTTCCAGTGAATATGCTTCAGAGAAGAAAGTGAAGGATCAAAGAGCCAGCGCAGTGCCAAGGAGGGACAGCGCAACAACTGGAGGAGGTTGACGCAAAATTGCTGGGGAACAACAAATATCAGTGCCAGGAATTACTATGGGTGATTGGCAGGAGAAAACTCAATTTCTCAGTAGCAGAACCAACAACAACTAGGGTGACGTAGTCAAAGGGAGCCTCCACGCAAAAGCCACGCAGTGACTACGTAGTGGGTCATCCAGGAGCTGGGGCCAGTGTAAAATCTCCAGACTTAGTGTGAGAAAATTCTCACTATTTTTCTATCAGTTATCTTCTCTGAGTGGATTGCCATTTTATTTGAGGCATCCAAATTGTATTCAGAAATTTACTGCCAATAATAAAAACCCTCAGATCTGGTGCACTGGTTTTCCTGCATTGGGTTTTTCCGGGGACGATTGTCCAAAACAAGTGTGTCAATGTGATTGTTTATATGCTGATGTTTCTCTTGCCTATTCAATTTTTAGTTCTTAAATTGTGAAGTCTGCAGCTGAATTTATTTTGATATTTATTAAAGCATTGGTAAATAACTTATTATAAGTAGGAGAAATAAATCAATCACTGCAGCAAATTTTCACATGGCAAGCCTAACTATTGTGAGAACCTCACATGTTGTCAGTGTCATTATTTTCTTGGACAATTAGAGTGTTCAATTAATTTTAACAAGGTTCAAGACGCTTATTCAACCTAACATATTTTGTTTGTATCTTGATCGTTCATTCACCAATTTGATAGAAATGACACATAATGACTGGATTTGCCATCTTCTCGTTGTCATTATTCCATGTAAATGGCTTCTCATCATTTGGTGGCCTTTTCTTTCTTCAAATGACTAAATTTTAAGATGAACCTTTCTCCTTGTATGCAGTGCCTTTTTACTTTAAGAGCAAGAGGGTGTTAGTTTTTGGGGTAGCAATAAACAAGTGTTATGCTCTCTATGGTGTCTAAGAGGCTAAGGAACACGAGATTTCCAAAACCCAAAAAAGATTTCATCAAAAAATCTTTAGAACTACCTCAATTAGATTAATTAGCCTATAATTGAATATTTCTTAAGTCTAACTTATGAAAAGTGGTTAATTAAATCAGATTAATTGAGGGAGGTTGATTTTGCTCTAGAGACTTCAAAAAAGTTAATTGATGGATTCAAGATGATCATAGTCGTTGATTGAGACGTGATCATGGCTGTTGGTTGCCCAACAAAGGATTATAAGAGCAAGGTCGATGGAGTTGGAGACAAAAGAAGGAAGAAAAGATAGTTTATTGAGAGAGCAGTTTGACTACCTAGTTGCAGTGATTCAACAAGGGTGCAGTTGAAGCTAGGGAGAGAGTTAGTAGCAGGGTTCAACAGAGATTTGGGAGCAAGATTCCAGAGGAGGTTTTCTCAGTATTTTCCAGTGTTAGAGTGACAGGAAAGGGAGGCCAAATTCATTTGCAGAGAAGGCTGAAAATAGTAGTGCGAGTTAGCCAGTTTATCCAGTGCGAGTCGCCGGAGAGACCATGTTTTAGTTGCCAGAGGCCGGATCTATTTCCCGGAGGCAGAGTGAGTGGGCCTAGCAGCTACAGGAGGTAGAACGACTTGCAAGAAGGCATTCCCAGAAGCTGTGTGATTTTATCTGAGGAGGCAGTGCGGATTTCTCGGCTGCAGTGTGAGTGGTAGGAGAAGTGTGAGTTTTCCAGAGAGGGCTAGATCGAGTTGCAGAGGGAGACAGTAAGTCTCTAGTATATTTTGCTAGAGGAGATCAGTATTGTTAGAGGTTTTCCAGTGAAAGGCAACCAGTTGTAATTTTCTCAAATTGTTGAACAATAATAAAACCCTTATCTGCTGCTCTGGTTTTCTCTTCGGGCTTTTTTTAGGGACATTTGTCCGAAAATAATGGTGTCATATTTTTATGTGTGTGTGCATTATTTTCTCAGTTTCGTATTTTATCTTCCGCAGCGTATTTTTATTTGTGAGGATTGCAATAGTGATTTAATCATTATTTGCCGAATTAAAAATTCAGAAGGCAAATAATCTCCAGTAGATAGAAGATTAAAATCACAGTTTATTGCAATCATGGAAATTTCACAGAGGGTATTGACTAAAATTTTATATCATTATGTCAGACCTGTTTTGGAATTTGGAGTTTTATGTAGAGAAATAGAAGCTTATTGCTTCAAAGAACAGCCATGCAGTTAGCCATATTCTTGGACTAGCTTGAATGACATTGTGTTCAAGACTAAGTGGTAAATTTTGTTAAGAGCACTCGGAAACAATTTAACACAGCAACATAATTGTTTAATGAAGCTATGAGCTGTTTAAGTGTATTCTTTCTGCAAACGTTTTTTCATTACAAAATTCATAGCATCTTATAGTGATGTTTTTTCCATGTGTTGGCCATTTCTGGCAAAATACCTGTCATATTTTAAAGTAATATTTATGATATGTTGGATTCAGTTGGCATATTAATTAGAAACGTTAATGTCATGGATAAAATAGATTTTGTGACTTGTTGAAGGCGTAGTTTGAAAGTAATTTCACCAATGTTTACAGCATTTTTATTGAATTTCATTTTTTCCAAATTTGACCAAACTTGTAATTAGTTTGTCATATGATCAATAACAAAATGTTTGTAGGCTTTGCATTTTTCATTAAAGGATTTCAATTGCGTGGTTATTACTTGCTTTGTCTAAACCTTACAGTATGTTTGGCATTGCTGAGTTTTCTTGAACTCTTAACTTATTTGTTGAATCCCCCTTCTGTAACAGAGTATGCTCTGGATGATCTGGAAATTCTAGAAATGAGATCTGAGGTTTTGAAGTTAGGGCATATAGAAGATCAGGTGATTTTCTCTTTGAAAAGGAATTGAGAAGTTCTTTCATTCTGGTGTTTAATGTGTATAAGAACCTTTTTTAATTGGTAATATGTTTTACATGGATACCATTTTTCAGTGCTTGATGCACCTTTCACTCTTTCTTTATAACCTATTAGGCTAAAGCTCAAGAATATGCGCGGAGCCTTAAAAGCAAGATAAGAATGATTGGGCAACAAATTGCACAGAAAACCTTGGAAGTGGAGCAAAAGAATCTGGGTCTGCAGAAACCCGTAGAAGAATTGGAGAGGAAACATTGTAATGAAATTGTGAAACCAAAGAGCGACCATGGAAGGATTGATGCTATGAGGGAAAATGAACTTTCGCCAGTGTTGGGGGAGAAATATTTTATTTCTGTTCAATTGAAACAGATGGAGGATGACTATTGTAACCATATGAGAAGCAATGATCAACAATTTCAAGTTGCTTGTGAAAGCATTGAGAAGCAACACAAGACACTGAATGAACAGAAAACTGCAAAACTTGCAAGGGATTTTAAGTTAAATGGCATGGAATTTGAGAGGGGAGAATATGCAAGGGATGTAAAAGTACTGGAAGAATATGCTTGGAAGATTTCAAGAGAGAATGAATCATCTCAAGGGCTCAAATATGCTATGCATGAGTTGAAAGAAGCAAATGACATTCAAGTAAAAGAGAGGCACAGATCTTCTGAGAATGTTACTAGTGATATAGACGCAAAAAATGAATTTCCTCAGCAGTACCCAGTGCAACAGCAACTTTGTCTTCATGGTCAGGATTTTAACACAAGCCGAGAACTTTAAGTGAAGCAAATGCACTGATGTTGGTATGACATGCACTTTGCTGCAATGTTTCTGTTTATTGAAGTTGGTATAAGCTAGTATGTTGTACGCATATTTTCATTAATAGAATAGAGTAGAGTTTGTGGATGATTTCTTTCTTGCTGCTTTGGATCTTTTCCACTTTGACTTGTTAAAGTTACCTAACATCTAAGAATTTAGTGAATTATCATACGGCCATGTTTAGTTTAGGCCATGTCTACTTTTCTGCAATGTCATTGAACATAAATAAGTGTTGCTGGTATGCAGTTTGAGGATGGATATCTGGAGGAGCTTAAGAAGACGTCAGCAATGTTAGATATTGCACATCTTGAAAATGAAAATCTGAGAATGCTTAATGCAGAATTGGAGGCCGAGTTAAAACACAATAAGGTACCTTTTTCCCTTTATGTTGCTAAAATGCTATTAAAGTTCGATTGTCTTTTTACCTGCTTGTGATATGAAGATGTCTTTTGTTTGGTTTGAATCATTTTCTTTCTTGATTTGTATTAACATAGCGACCTGATAAGAGGAATATTGTACCCAAAGATCAAACATGCCGTAATTTGGCAAATGAACTTGATGTGGTTGCTAAGGATCCCCCTCCCAGGCAAGTATCCTTTATGAACAATTTGCTTGAGGTAAGACAAGACTGGCCAAACTATTGGACCTATATAACTCTCTATAAATATTTTGGTTACTTTTGCTTTGTTATCTTTCCATGATGGGTTGCATTCTACTGAGGTTTACAGAACTTCCACTTATAGCCCAGTCTAGTCGAACATGTTTTTATTATTTTTCTTTGTTATGCAAGTATTCACTGACAGGACCATATATATTGAAATTGTGTCTTCAATAAGTAGTTTCAAAACCACTAGATTGCAGTTTTATGCACTTGAAACAAAATCATTTAGTCTGGAAGGTATTGCGATGTCTTGAAACAGACTATTCATGTAGGGGCATGCTTGCAGATGAGATCAAAACCTGATAGTGACATGAAGATGCGTAAAAGGGGTTCAGTCAAAATTCCTGCAGAAAATCATGACAATGAAGTGTTCAAGGTTAGTTCACTCAATTTGTTATAAGGTTCAGGTTCTTTTCTGTTAGATGCAGTGCTTCAAATTGTAGTAGCCTAGCCTAAAACTGCATCATTTTTTCCCTGAAGATGTTAATATGCTTGTGAAATTTGTCTTTTATGTCATCCAGCAGTGGTCAATCCTTTCTAGTTATCAGCTCCTTTTTTATCTTTCATTTCACATCCACATCTTGAATCTTAATATAACTTTTATATGCATGTTGTGTAACGTTTATCTAATCATCTATTATCATTTACCTTACCTTCCAGATTTCTGCACAATGATATCATTAATGAAAATAAAGAGAAGCTCTGTTCTCTCCTTGTAATAAAGAAACCTTTTTCCCTCTCATAAGCAATTGACTCTTGTATTGACACTTGTATTACACAGTACCATTGACCTATTTTTGGTCATCTGTTTGACATTAATAAACTTATCATGTTTTATCTCATCTAGATTCCATTCTTCTGAATGGCAGGAAGATTTTCTATGGAATTGTATGCTGAGTTGTCATCTCATTTCAGGTTCAGTGCTTAAAACAAAATAATAAATGTGGTAATATGATCCTTCTGTTTTAAATTCCTTAGCCACCTCACATTAACTAGTTTCACATCTGCAATGTATACAAGGGTGCAGTAAAAGAGCTGTTCATGACTCATAATCAATAGATTAGGGCTCTTGTTGTTAGGAGAGTGAGGGTGTGAAAGGAATGTTTTGCATCAGTGATTTTGTCTTCACATTGACGGTCCACAAAATTGAACCTGAGCAAACTCGGGGTTATTCTGAACAGCTATATCCTGAAATTACTTGCCCAATGTCATCCACACAATTCTTTACCCTGAGCTACTAGATAAGAAACACTCTTGTAGATCGTGGGTTGAATAAAATGGCAGTGGAAATGGCAAACACTTGAGGATAGGATGAAACATTAATTTTTATTGCAGATCAAGGTGATGGAGAATGCTTATAGTTTTTTTTTTTTTTTTTTTCTTTGTTGTGTCTAGAGGAATTGGCCGCTGGGCCTGGCTCATGCTCACGTTATACGGGGTCGATTTTGACTTCCACCACTAAACCTCTAGGTGAACCCATGTGCGCCCCCAATGCACGGCCCACAAGGATTTCAGTGGGGATTTGAATCCAAAACCACACATTTCATAGACTTGTATCATGGTGATTGCCAATCGAGTTGCTCCCCTGGGGGTGCTTACAGCTATTTGTAAATAAACAGTTGTATGCTTTTTGCTATTATAAATTTTTAAGTAACCAGCTGTATGCTTATTGTTATTTTTAAGTAAGCAGTTTCCAAGTCCCTTGCATTGGCTCATAAGTATCTCAAATTTCAAGCATTGTTTTTTTTTCCTTCTTAAATCTTTTTATTATCTTGTTATTCGATTTGAGGTGTTCACCTGTAGTATGTCTTCACTCTTGACTTTGCGTATTGTTGTTGAATTTTCAATTCAATACTAAATTGTTGCTTTGAATATTGACATTTGTGGTGTGGCAGTGAAGACACAAGGTGTTGCTCTTTTTTGGTGTTAAAATTTTCGGACAATGGTAGGCAGATTTTGCATGCAAGAAACCCTAACAGCTAGAAGTGAAAACTTTAAGGACTATCACAACTACAAATTTCGAATATGCTAATTTACTAACACATCATATTGAAAATATCATGTAGAAAGTACAAAACTTAACCGTCGAACTTGCAACCTGCCTTTCATTAAATCTTGTAAAACAGTACACTGCTACAGCTCTTGAAATGTTGAAAAAATAACGATGTTCACCATTCCTTTTTATAGATGAGGAAGGCTAAAGAAGAAAACAATTAGCCCATCTGTGTGGGTTCCAAAATGTGAAAAGCAAAACCCTAATCTAATTCTATCTAGGGAAGTGTGCCCTCCTTCTAGCTGGAAGTTTCCACATCTCATGCGCTCAATCTAACTTTAGACCAAAAACTAACTGAAGATAAAATAGCCTACTTCTAAATTGAAAATCAAGCTCAAAAAAAAGAGAACAAAATACCTTCAGAAACTGGAATGCTAATTGGAAGAGCAGTTATAATGTGAGACCCAAAGTTCACAATTGACAATTTTGAATGATATTAAAGTTCTAAAAGCAGTTGGTGAAACCCTAAATTGGGGATTTAACAGGGTATAATTAATACAATTTTCAGAATATACTACTCTGCAATATATGTACTGAATTTACCAATTTTACTATTGAGTATCGCCCTGGGGTTCTGTGGTTGAATATGTCTCTGCTCTGTCACGGTTCTCGCTCCTGCTCCCGTTACCAAAACGACCAAAACCTCCCTGCCAAACTGAGCACAACTTCAGTACCCAGCTCCAAAGTACTTCAAATTCGAGGTACTCTAGCCCCCGTTCCCAAAATTTCAAGAACAGTTGAGCTCAGACTTCCTTCTATGAATTTCCTCCTCTTTGTAATTTTTCCTCTCTGTAATTCCTCCTCCCTGTAATGGCCTTCTTCACTCCCTTATATCTGTAATTCGATCGTCTCCCAACCTTATTGATGTCTGTCTCCTTCCTCCACCGCTTCCTATTTCTCTTTGCTGTCATCCTCCTACTACCTTCTCGGCCCTTCTTTCTTTTGGATGGAGGCGGTTCTTAATTTAAATGAATCATTTGAAATGGTTTATTTACTTTTAGATCTTATTAGTATTTTATTAAATTTTAGTTTCTAAAGTTGTTTTATTCATGTATTTAAATAAATTACTTTATTTAACATTTAATTAAATTCTTTTAATTAATTATAAATTAATTAATTTCAATTTATATCTTCATTATATATATATATATATATATATATATATTTGATTTAAAAGATTAGTCATATATATAGTTCTATCAGGGTGGTACACATATCAATGCCCCACTTGGTATATTTATTATATTCTGGTGAGTTTAGGAATTTATTTCGATAATCGATTCATCCACCTAAACTTAAACTTTTTCAATATTAGCCAGTAAGTATAGTAGTGCAATACATGCGGTTCATGCATATGTAGCTATCATATGGATGTCCTGTATGTATGCTAATATTCACATTCTGTTTATAATTGTAGGCGGGTCATTACATATAAAATTGGAAGTGGATGAGTCTGTCACATGCGTGCTGGAGGCATGGATGTTCCCTCTCAATCCCTCTCTACATAACTGCAGTGCAGTACCATGGAAAACCTACTGCTGCTTCAGCATGCATGTATCCTCTCAATCTCTCTACAGAACTGTGGCACAGTAACCCAGACAACCTAGTCCTCATTCTCCTTAGCTGTGCTCTCATTATGACAGCATAAGTACCCTGCACAGGAATCTTAAGTGCTGCTGCTGTTGGTGGTGTGTCTCTGCTGCTGAAGAAGACTGCCATACCTTTGTAGGAGAGAACACTGACTGATGCAACAGGTAAAAGCTAACATTAGGGACCAGGTAGTATTGGGTTAGTAAGATAAACTTGGACTTCCCAATGTGTTGATTTGGATAGGAAGATATCAAATCATTGAATCAATAATAAATTGGGAATATATTGCATATAAAATATATTAATAGTTTTATTTACACAGGATTTCGTCACATGTGACATACAGCCAGGGTTTTATGGCATTGCAGTGCATATGTTGGATGTCTGGCATGTGTATTATAGGCAGTGTTATATGATATTCTGATTTATAGTTTGTGTAACCTGCCAGATGTATCATGTACAGAAGTCCTGTAGGGCAATTTCGTCCCTTCAACTTCTCTTTTCTTTCTGTTTGCAATTTCCGTACCCCATGGGGGAATTGTAAAAAATGTTACTAGCATGATGAACTTATATAAAAGGCTTAGTCTCTTAGGACTTGGTTATTTAATAAGTTGCTCAAGAGTTTTTTTTTTTCACTTAATTAATTATTTTTTGCTTTTTAGCGATTAATAATTAATTGTGTTTTTCACTCACATCCTCCAAAGCTGGAGTGTGTCTTCATAACGAGGCTCTAAAGGTGTTATTTAAGTCGAGGGTCAATGAATATTACCATGCTAGGCATTATATTGAGTCTCATGAAATTGCATTAGGTTTTTATAAGATTTTAGTTTGCAGATTACTGTGGTGTGATTTTTGAAAGGAGTTCGGATTTTCCACAGTGCTCATGTTTAGTAGTCGACGTTTCGAGTCTGAAACTAGACTCATCATCAGGACAAAATGTGAGGAGAAAGAAGAAAATGATAGGTATAAATATGAAGCCCAGGATGCGAAGACCAACAGCCGACTCTTTGTCATATTTGATGATTTAATTAATGTCTTTTAAGTTTTTTACAATTTAATTATTTTAAAAAACTACCCTGCAATTATTTTAATTTAATACTAAATTTTATATTTTGTCTTATTTTCTCATTATGCCTCATAATTAAATTATGGTTTTTGCTTATTTTATGGTGTTAATCTATATTTGATTAAGATGAGTTTTTTATTATTTTTGTTATGTAAGTTTGTTAATTATGTCTTCTTATAAATTAATTGATTTGTTATTAAATTTTCTTCTTGTAATTCTTAGATTATTTAGTTTTATTCTAATTAGAATTTTAATATTTTATGCTTTTTTGTTTATTATTTATTGCTAATGTTATTCTAATCCTCTATAATTATTTGCTCCTATTATTTATATTATTAATAATGATATTTGCTATGATATTAGTTAAGGATCCTCTATATATATCAATTGCTACTTATTATAATTAATATTTATTAATGCTATACTATATGTATTTATTAATTTATATATTATTTATCTATTATAATAGATGCTAGTTTATTTTCTAATCAATATTATTATATATGTAATTTACTAAGATATTTATTAATGTTCTTCTTTTCATAACTACCCTGTAATTATTTTTAATTTTTTTATATTAATACTACAATTTTATATTTTGTGTTATTTTATCATTATGCTTTATAATTAAATTGTGGTTTATGCTTATTGATATATTGTGATGTTATTTTTAATTGATTAATTTTATTATTATTGTTTTGTGAGTTTATTTATTATGTCTTCATATAAATTAATTTATTTGTTATTAGAATTTCATTTTGTAATTCTTAGATCATTTAGTATTATTCTTATTAGTATTATAATATTTAATGCTTTTTTGATTATATTTATTTTGTTATTATTAATGTTATTCTAATTCTATATTATTATTTTGTTCTTATTATTTATATTATTATTGAAGATATTTTCTATGATAATATTTAAGGCTCCTCCATATATACTTTTTGTTACCTGTTATAATTGATATTTATTATGATGCTTCACTACCTGTACTTATACATTTATCTATTATTTATCTATGTTAATAGATGTTTGTTTATTGATTGCTGCTAATCCACTATTATTATATATGTTATTCACTTAGATACTTAATGTTTTTCTGTACATGTTTTTTTATATCTATTATAATTTGAATTTGTTTTTATATTTGATGAGGTTAATGCTAGACTTATTATTTAATTCATATTAATGTTATTAAAGCTTCTATTATTTGCACTCATTAATTTTATTTATTATGATGGCAGGTTAGGAATTTTTAACATTGTTATTAAGATTATTAGCTGGTGTTTAGCACGGGGTTCCAATTTTTGCTAATCTCCATGCCCCCATCCCTATTAAGGTTTTTAGGATGTTTAATGATTTCAATAGCTTCCCTAACTTTACGCTTGAATTGGTGTTCCACATTTGCAATGACTTTGGTGTTTTCTAAGCAAATATGATGATTAGTTTTACCTACATGCTCAGCTAGGGCTGAGGTCTTGGTTCTTTCGTTACGAATGTCTGCACTGTGCTCCTTAAGTCTAATCCTAACCGATCTACCAGTTTCTCCTATGTATTGATCCCCACAAGAACATTTGATGATATAAACTCCTTTTTGCTGAAGAAGTTCTTGGTTATCCTTAACAGATCTCATTCTTTGCTTAATGGTGGACAAGGGCTTGAAAGCAGTTTTTATATTTTTCTTATTGAGGATTCTGGCTATTTTGTCAGTGACTCCTTGGATGTAAGGAAGGCAGGTATTGGAGGTAGGGTTGTCTTTTGTTTTGTTTTTATTGTTATCAGGTTTTGCTTTTTGAATGGCTTTGTATATGTTTCGATTGCTGTACCCTAGGTTGGCAAAGGTACTTTTAAGGTAGGAAATTTCCTCATCGGTATGGTTTATATCAGAGATTCTATAAGCTCTAGTGAAGAGGGTTTGTAGAACCCCCATTTTTTGGGCGGGATGGTGATGAGAGTCGGCGTGCAGGTAGTTATCTGTATGGGCTTTCTTTCTAAAAACTTTGTGACCAATGGAACCATCCTTCTTTCTAATAAGGAGAATGTCTAAGAAAGGAATGCAATTATTTTCTTCAACTTCCATGGTGAATTTGATGTCTTCAGATAAGCTATTGAGGTGATCCAGGAACTTGCTTAGCTCTTTCTCGCCATGGGGCCAATTGACACTGGTGTCATCCACAAACCTAACCCAAGATTTGGGCTTTAGTGGATATGAGTCAAGAGCCTTTTTCTCGAATTTTTCCATGAAAAGGTTTGCCACGATAGGTGAGAGAGGTGACCCCATAGCAACACCTGAAGTTTGCTCAAATATCTCGCCCTGGAAGGAGAAGAAGGTTGAGCGGAGACAGATTTCGGCTAATTTAGCGGTCTGGGGATCTGCTACCTCTTTAACTACTTGAATAGCCTCATCTAGGGGAATTTTGGTGAAGAGCTGGACAACGTCAAAACTCACGATTTTGTCTCCTGGTTCTAGCTTGGTGTTTTTTATGAGATTAACAAATTGATTGGAGTCTTTTATGTAAGAGCTAGTTTTACCTACTAGCGGGGAAAGAATGCTAGCGACGTACTTGGCTAACTCATAAGTGGGAGACCCTATGGTGTTAACTATGGGTCTAAGGGGGACATCTTTTTTATGAATTTTAGGGGCTCCATAGATCCGGGGGGTGATTTCGCTGTTAGGAGTCAATCTCTTTTTTATTTTATCATCAAGGTTTGTTTCTTTAATGGCTTTTTTTACTAGGTTTGTGATTTTGGAGATGGGGTTTTTCTCTAGCTTTTTGTAGCTACCACTGTTGTATAGGTGGTCTTTCATTTTGCTTATATAATCTACATAATCCATAACGACAGTGGCGCCACCTTTGTCGGCTTTTAAAATGGCTATGTCCTTATTATTTCTAAGGTTTTTTAGGGCTTTAAGTTGATCGGGGCTTAGGTTTCTTCTGGGTGGCTTGGCTTTTCTAAGGATGACAGCGACCTCTTGCCTTATGAGCTCTTTGTCATCATCGCTGAGCGACCTAATACCATTTTCAAGGTTGCAAATGATTTCTTCATTGGGGATTTTGTTAGGGGCTAAAGCAAAGTTAAGACCTTTGTTAAGGACCTCCATTTCTTCTACTTTCAGCTCATAAGAAGATATGTTAACTACTTTTTTATTATTCATGTCACCGTTCCTAGGGTTATTTTCTATGTTCTCATAATTTATGATGTTCCCCTGACTGCTGGAACACCTACTTCCTATGTTTATATTATTAATTTCATCACTAATAAAATGTTTATAAGATTTTTTAATAATTAAAAAATTCTCGTAGAACAGAAATTTTTAAATAAATTTTATGTAACAAATAAAAAAGTGTTACTAGGAGTTTTTATATGGCATGTAGGTACTCATTTTTCATCGTCAGAGTACCAATATTACCTTAGTACCCCCTTTTGGGTGAAAATTTTGATTTTTTTCTTTATGAAAAATCAATTTTACTCAAAAAATGTGAGGAAAAAGACAAAATTCAGTATATTAAATTAAAAAAACATGTCGGGAACATGTTTTTCTTTGTCTCTAGTCAGGCTAATGCTCTCAACCACTTGAGATGAGTTGACGAGTGCTTGGGTTCACAACACACTTGGCATTGGGAGGAGATTCCAAGAAGGGGGTCGCAGATCCCAAGGAGAGGGATGCAATTCCCAAGGAGGCTAGTGCAGATCCCAGGGGAGAATCTCACCTCCCCTAACACGTGGCATGAGAGAGTATTAGTTTAGTGGTATTGAGAGGGAGTTGTGGCAACCATCTCTCACATATGTGGCAGCCATCCCTCACACGTTTGACAGCTCTCTCTTCCTCTTAGTGCAAATCCCAAGGAGGCGCCCCTCATTCTGGCATCTATAAATGGCAGCCATCTTTCGTTCTTTGGAGAGTTGGGACGGTTGGGGAAGAGATTGCTATTGTGCTTTGTAATTGCTCTATCATTTTGGACTAAAAGAAAGGCTTTGGAGGCTACATGGTGCACTTGTCTTGTGTTTTTGCTTGATTCTCATATGAGGTAATATTTTTTATATGCTGTCCTGAATTTCTTGTTACTGTAGGCCTTTAAAGGGGTATTTCCAGGGTATTGCTGCCCATAGGAGAAGATAAACAAACTTGGCTATTTGTTTATCTACTTGTTGTCTTGCATTTGGAATTGAAAATTACATGTTCTTCTAGTTTGATTACCATGTTTTTTATAAATTTCATATGCAAGATTTCACCCATTTTAATTACTTTCTTGGCAAGTTTTTTAAAGAAGTTGCAGGTGCCTCAAGATTGAAGGATTAGATCCTCTTTGGATAGAGTATCCATTGTCCTTTAACACATAAAGAGCTATATTCCCACGAAGTGCCAATTCTAGTCTCCATTTGCTTGAAGATTCTCCCTAATTTCTCTCCCTCTCTTCTTGCTTACAAATTCTAAAAATTCTCATAAAGTTCCTTCTTTTATTTTATGAAATTTCATTGTCATATCTAGCAATTTAAAGTGTTAATTTGCTGCTGTCCTAGCAGCAATAAAAATTAGGTAGTAAAGGTTGTCTTTCTTTGGATTTTCTTAGTTGTTTTAGAGTAGAAATTTGCCTTTCCTTCAATATTTTCACTTGGAATTTTCCACATTTTTTCTACTAACATTGCAGGTGTTCCCAAAGTGTTTTGGGGCATCTTTCACCATTTTTATTTGCTGTTTTTTGCAGGTTCGCGAACATACAAGGGGAAGTGCTGCCGGATTTTTGCCAATTTGGACCATCCAAGGAACTCAAAAAAAACCCATAACCATCCTCTTTGTAAAAGAAGATCAAGAGCCATTATTTCCCTTTATTCACAAGAGATACCCAACATAATAACAACCATTGTAATTTTGAGGGAGCTAGGGGAGCCCCCCTAGGCATCCGATTCCCCCTACCTAGCGCAGGTCTTGTGTGTTTTTGGCTCGATTTTCGTGGTGTGCCTCATTTGGATTAAAATCAACCCATGCACCACAAAACATCTTAGATTAGATTTGTTTCTTTTTTTTTGTGTAAAGGTTCGTCTTCTATTACTTAAGAGAATGATTACATGAGCATTGACTGAGTGTTATTGGTCTTCCTGAGGGAATACCAGACCAATAACACAACTATAAAACCTTGAGATTACTGCGGTTGCTTCTCATCTGCGCAATAGACTGAGTTACAAAAATACTAGTACAAAAATAAGTTTGCCTGCAAGTGTACTAGCCTGGCTTTGAACAAAAATTAGAAGGGTAGGCATTACAAAAATCATTCGGCAGTGTCATTCGAACTTGGAATTAGAAAGGGAATATGACTCAGGCCGGTTGAGAATGGACATGTTCCAAACAACCTAGAAGAACAAAGTGTCTGGTGCTTATGACGTGGAGCCTAGTCATGAACTTTGCCTAATGGGTAGCGTGGCGACGGTTCAAACGCGAACCTAGGTTCCCTTGTTGGCATTTCTCGATGTGTTCTATCAACTTGCGGTGACTCCAGAATTGCGTGAGCGACCGAGAACTTTGTGAGTTGAGCACCCAATCTACTGAGTGCCCAATGAGACACTTCCCTCCCAATTGCAACCTTTGCATGAAGTACTGTCTTCCTTGGTGCAGGTTCGAGTGGAAGTGAGGCCAATTGATGCTGCCACCCTGAGCATCGACGAGTGGTGAAACCACTGGTGCGCTGAAGAGGAGCCTCGTAGACCAGATAATCACCATTGCGGGCCATAGTTGCTTCGAATCCCTGACTCGAAGGTAATTGAGTAAATGAGTATCAGGAATTTGAGCTACTAGAGTATTTTGTTGAATTACCGAGGTGCTTCTGCAGAGTGTGAAGTCTTGAAAGGCTATGATGCCGCGCATTAAAGACCAGGAATACATGCTCGGCCGCCCAGGAAACCTGCGCTCTCAAGAGAACTTGCATATGGTAATTAGGCATGAGAATTTGATGGTTAGACGAAACTGGAGGATTGGATATGCAGGGCGGTTTTATCCCTAGATGAACTGGGAGAATTCTACCGAAATTAAGGAGCTTTGCACCAAATGAAAGGAAATAGCCATTCGCCGATGCCTCGAGAGCCAACAAATGCCCAAGTGGAGTCAACTAGGGAGTGCATGAATATCGAGAAGAAGAATGGCATGGTTCATAGCTAGACGCAGACCGAAGGTGGTAGAGAGACTAGGCATGGCGATAGTCGAGCTACGGAGCCGATTAATAACACGATTAAGTGTCTTGTGATGGGGAAATTTGAATGTATAATTGCCAACCATTATGATTTGCAGAGGGGCGTACATAACGACAAAGGATGAGATAGTTCGTTGCAGGTGAAAATTTAACCACCTGTACCTGATGCTGTACAAGGCCGCATGTCTATCCAGGTGGCTCAACAAAAGGGGGCATTGCATGATCATCATGTGGAGGAGCGAGAGTTGTCACCTGCTGTGGGGTAGATTAGATTTATTTCATTTAGTAGATTATATTTCATTGTTTTATAGATTAGATTTCTTTTCTACAATAAATAATGAATCTTTCCCCCCAGGTCTTGTTGTGCTTTCGATTCAAAGAGGGATCGTGTTGGTTGAATAGTCTTAATTGGGAAAACCTTCTAACCATTCATCTTGAGTCTAGGAAAGGTTTGTTGACTTGCAAAATTAGGGGAATGCTTTGAAGCTAAGCTTCTTCTTGTTGGATCTCTGAGTAACCTTCTTGATCTCATTCAAAGGATAAGGGTGAAAGAGGAAACAAACATTAGAGTAGATTTATTTTTCCTGCAATCACACAAATCACATATCATCCTTTCATTGCACTCACTAATAATCCAAGTAAAAACTTAACTTAATAAAATTAACCAAGAGAATAATTGAAAACCTTCCGTGACAACATTTTTTGGGCCACGGTTATCATTTTCCCGGATTACTTTCCAAGCAAGTGTTTACTTTTTTGGCACTGATCTTATCGTCTTTTCATATTATTTGCTCTTGAATGGTTTATTTGTAGGCTTGTGAGTTACATGTTGTTAATTTCATGCTTCTGGTAATTTAATAAAACTCCTAGAATAATTCATTTAACGTTGCTAATAGCTTATCTTAGCCTTAGCTTATTTTCTTAGAGTCTACCCCCCTTGGCTTCGCTAGGAGTTAGCTAAGACAGAGGAGTTGAGATTGTGAAATTTTCAACTATTGCAGCAATTGGAAATTATTCTTCTAACTGTAAATTAATTAGCAGTTTATTTGCTATGGAAAACAATGAATAATTCTCTACTGCAATTTTCACCAAAATAAATACTGCGAAAGATAAATTGGAAACTGAGAAAATACTGGCACACACAAAAATATAACATTGTTGTTTTTGGACAAAATTCCTCGGAAAAACCCAATGTGCGAAAACTGGTGCACCAACCGAGGGTTTTATTATTAAGCAGTGGTGAGAAAAATCCCGAGTACAACTGGATGCCCAAACTGGCAATTCACTATAGGAAAATTGGCCACATAAATTAGTGAGACAAATTTTGTCTGGCACTGATCCAGCTTCAAAACTGGCTCTAAATGGGCTCCACGAAACTCGTGCGCCAACCTCTTCGTCAAATCTTCCCAGGCACTTGTACGCTTTACTTGGAACTGCAACTGATCAAGCCGTCTGCCCAATCCAAACTTTGAGAATAACTCACTGGCCTCTTCCGGAAATTTTCTTGGCCTCCAGCAACTAAATCGACCCCCTGTTTGGCCAAATAGAACTCGGTCTCTGAAGCTTCTGTGCTAGCACTGCGCAACCTCATTGAGGAAACTCGACCCTCTTGTATCTGACTCTCCGAAACTGGAAGACTTCCTCTTGACTTACTGTCACTACCCCTCCCCCTATGTACCTTGTCATTGACTGGGACCCTTTGATGTAAGGGCCACATTATCTTCCTCCTTCTCACCTTTCGAACCCTTACTGCTGCTTCCGTTGATGGAGGTCTTCACTAGTGCTCGCTTTATCTCCCCTTGCTATAGGTTCGACCACATCTTGTCCGACCTAAGTAGAGTGTCTTGTCCCAAAATGCCTTGGACGAAGATTTCCCAATCCTTTGAGACACTGTGCAAGGCCAAACACACAAACTCTGTATCTTGAGGCGCTTCCCCAATGACTGTAAGATGATCCCAGATTTCCTGAATTCTGGTGAGAAAGGGATCAATGCCTTCACCCTTATACATCCTGATGTTTCTTAGCTTCTCTTTCAGGAGCATCTTCCGCTGCTCAGAAGGATTCTGATATAGCTGAGTGAGAGCATCCCACATCTCCTTGGTGGTGTTCTTGCCAGATATATGTGAGACTATATGGTCCCGGACACCATCCAAGATTATCTGCTTTGCCTTGGCCATTTCTTTCCTGTATTCTTTCAATTGATCTGCATCTGTCGGTACTGCCACATCTCTCTCTGCAAAGGTCTTCAGGCCATGCTCATCTAACAGGAAGGACATCTTGGCCTTCCAGATGACATAGTTGGAAGCTCCCTCCAACCTATCTTGATCTCTAAGCCTAGCTATGGCCATCTTTGAAATTGAAATGGAAATCTCCTTTCTCCTGCTCGATTGCTGATTCTGCTATTCGCACTCCCTTCTGGAGTGAGAAAATTTGCTTGCAGCTATTGCCGACTGCAATTGGAAATTTGGATTTCTAAACTAGAAACCCTCTAAGAGAAATTTCCACTTTTTCACCTTCCCTTCCACTCGACGCTGATTTTGCTCTAGCAAATTGTTGCAAAACCCTTCTACACCCAAACAAGGAATTTTCTTAGCGAAAATTCTGATTTTGTCTACCAGAATTGCTTCTCGGCTTCACTATTGCCTGCTGGAACTGCTATTGGGCTCTGCAATTTTTTCTTGCCACCTACACTAGAAAAATTGAACCTTCTGCCTTGCAGTTCAAACTGCCTGGCCAACCTCTGTGAAAATCTGGAAATCGATCTGCCAGACTCCCTCTGAATCTAGATGATTTTTTCCTTCTGCTTCTGAGCTTCCCGTCTGATAAACTGCGCTGATACCATGTGAAATTTTCAACTATTGTAGCAATTGGAAATTATTCTTCTAACTGTAAATTAATTAGTAGTTTATTTGCTACGAAAAACAACAATTAAATCTCTACTGCAATTTTCACCAAAATGAATACAACAAAAGATAAACTGGAAACTGATAAAACACTGGCACACAAAAATATAACATCGTTATTTTTGGACAAAAGTTCTCAGAAAAACACAGTGTGGGAAAATCGGTGCAATAGTTGAGGGTTTTATTATTAAGCAACAGCGAGAAAAATTCTGAGTACAACTGGATGCCCAAACTGGCAATCCATTATAGGAAAACTGGCCACAAAAATTAGTGAGACAAATTTTGTCTCACCCGACACTGATCGAGCTCCGAAACTAGCTCTAAATGGGCTCCACTAAACCCCTGCACCAACCTCTGCATCAAATTTGCGCAAGCACTTGTACGCTCTACCTGGAATTGCAATTGATCAAGTCCTCTGCCCAATCCAGCCTCTGAGAATGACTCGCTGACTCTTCCAGAAATTCTCCCAGCCTCCAACAACTAAATCGATCCTCTATTTGGCCAAATCAAACTCTGCCTCTGAAGCTTCTGCACTAACATTGTGTAGCCTCACTGAGGAAACTCGACCCTCCTGTAGTTGACTCTTAGTAACTGGAAGACTTCCTCCGGACTCGCTGTCTCTACCGCTCTCTGTCTCTGCGTCCCCTCTCTGGCTCAAACTCTTTCGGAAGAATGCTGCTGCTCTCTGGAAGTTTGTATTGCCCAAGGTAATCGATCTCAAGTGTGTTCCTCCATCTACCCATCAACTTCTTATAATCTCACTGTGGGACTCCAACGACCAAGATTAAAACTTAATCAATGGCTGAGTTTATTTACTAGTCCATCCATGTGAGTTTCTAGAGAAATCTCACCTTCCTCAATTAATTACTGTTAATTAATAATTTTCCCTAAGCTAGACTTGGGAAAAATTTAATCATTGATTAATTAACTTAATTAAGGCATTTCTAGGTGGATTTTCCTGAAAGCTTTTCTGGGTTATGGAGTCTTAGTGTTTCTTAGCCTCTTTGAAAACTGTCGAGACTAGAACACCATCTGATGCTACAAAAACTAATAGAGATTGGGGGACAACAACTCGATTCAAGACTTGTCCCCAAGGCCACACTTAGTGGATTAAAGATTTTTTCCACATAATCCAAGGCGTGATTAGGTAGGAATAGTTTGGATCAATGTTACATTTATTGTTATCGGCAATTTAACATTGGCGTTCCAAAATTTAAATTATCGGCAATATCAGGGAAAATATCGGAAATTATTGGGATTTTTTTTTCAAAGGAATGGTTAGGGATTTTTTATTAAAAAAATAAGCTGGATTTCAGGCTAGAACCCTTACATATGTCATCTAAATCCATGATGATTTTGCCTTCAGAAGTCCAAAACAGATGGAGCTTGTTCTTGCGACATTTTTTTGCCTACGATAGTAAAGAGATGCCTATTATATTCTCTATAAAAGACTTGGAACAAACAAAATTTACATAACATCAGTCAAATTAAAACGAAAAGGTTCAGCTAACAAATAATTAGCCTGCCATTTGAGACTCTTTCCTGACGTTTTTCATTAGTAAAACATATCACTCGGACCTGGGACCTACTTTCCTTTTTTCTGTGTTGAGTATTCGTTGGCTTTGACCTCTGCTATCGCCAAGTGCACTCCAGTCACATACGTCTCTCCCATCTCGACCAATTTACAATTTTTAATATCTAGCTTGGTTCAAATTTCACTTTGAAACCGTTACATTTTGATTTGCATCAATTCTAATTTGGTTTTGATAAGTGCCTCAAAGGATTTTTGCACGTTCTCCTTTGCCTCATTTCGTTGGTTGAAAGCGCTCAGAAAGCTTGCTATGGCTTCAAGAATCTTGTCCAAGAGAGAATTCACATCCACCTGCTCAATATCACGAGAAGAAGAACCAATATTTTCCATGGGGAGACTACACCTTGATGTAACTTGACTCCAAAATGAAGATCAGATTCTCAGCGCAAAAAATTTGGCTCTAATCACCAAATTTGTTCCCATACTACACCCGTCCTTGCTCGTTATCCTCGGCATAACTGAATAATACTTGCTTGTTATTATATAGACCTTAGAGGGCTTGGAGCCAAGCCTGCTATTTCCTTCTCGACCGATGTACATTCTTCTTACAACAATTAATTACATGACTGAATCACCCAATCTCGAATTGCTTCGAAATACTTGTAGAGTGCAAATGGATACAGAGAGGGAAGAATTAACGACGATTTAGGGAGAAATGAATGAGATCGCAGTGCTGATGATCGCAGAGCTATAAAAATCCATATTCTAGTGTTGTGCAAGAGGATGTCGGGATACTTGTGCACTTGGAAGACTGGGATCATGTGCATGTTACCCACCCAAAAGTGGGTGACTTGTAGGAGAAACTTTTCTCCTATTCATCTCTTCCAGCCAACAACTAACAACCCCCAAGAGCCACCTTATAGCCGATATGATGTGCCATTTCTATCTTTTCCATCTACATCAGTGATATGTTTCCTTGCGCATTTGTCGAGAGCCCATGTTGGAAGGTGGGCTTCTGATCAAATGGTACTTTATTCATTGTGCAATTGGGTGCTTATACTTGTTTGTATTTCAACATTCTAACATGGATTAAGGGGTGACATGGAAGAAAGAACTATTTGGGCCATAGTCTTGTTCCCTCACCTTAAATGGGGGTTTAATTTTCTATCCTAGCCTAGTGGAACCACCCTTAATGGCCCATAGCTTTAGGAAGGGGCACTACTTGGGAATCCATGATTGAGATAGCATGTCCCATCTATCCCTTTTGTAGGAATTTACAGGGTAAGTTCCTCAGAAAGAATACCAAAAGCACACCGCTCACAACCAGATCACAGATCAATACGCCAGTATTTTTGACGTGGTTAAAACCCTCAAAGAGGGAAACAGTCCACGGCCTGTCCCAACGTGGGTACTACAGGCAATTTATTAATCAAAGAATGAAAATTTACATAAGCTTTTCTCATGCACGGATTACCCGAACAATGACCCTCCATGCGCTTTAAATAGAACTCATGGACCAATCGGGTGTCAAGCCACGGATCAAGTGTCGGTAATACCGAGGAGAGAATGAACCGTCGGATCACTACATATCGTGACCGTCGGATTGTAAGTTACAAAATGTACAACGGTAAAGAAACACACTTTACCTAACTCTATACCTAACTCTACACTAGACCAAGTTGAACTTAACTATATCCTATGTGTCGGAATATCCTAACATCCCCCCTTAAGAACAACTTGGGATAGGATTGAAGGATTTACAAATATGACACAATAGGAGAAGGAAGGAGGCACTAGAGCCTATCCCCCCTTAGTGACAACTTCCTGAACTCCAAGCATATATCGAAGTTTAGTGAACTTCGCCTCTGTGAGAGCCTTTGTGAAGATGTCTGCAACCTGATCATCTGTTGGACAATATTGCACTTCAAGAACATGGTCATGAATGAGCTTTCTGATGAAGTGCATGTGTAGTTCAATGTGTTTGCTGCGCTGATGCTGGACTGGATCTTTGCATAGCTGAATGGCACTTTGATTATCACACCAAAGTGTGGTTGGATGCTGCTGCTCAAAGCCAAACTCTGATAGGATCTGACGAAGCCACAAGGCTTCCTTACTAGCTTCCACGGCACCACGATACTCTGCTTCTGCTGACGAAAGAGAAATGGCAGCCTGTTTCTTACAAGCCCATGTAATAGGTCCTGAACCAAGAGTGAAGACATAACCGGCAGTAGACTTCCGATCATCAGGGTCACCAGCCCAATCAGAATCAGTGAAACCAACTAACAGAGGAGCTGCTTTGGCACTGTAATGAATCCCAAACTGTACTGTACCTCGAACATAACGAAGTATTCTTTTAGCTGCTTTCCAATGACTTTCACGGGGGTTTTGCATAAAACGAGCAACAAGGCCAATAGCAAAGGAAAGATCAGGACGAGTATGGGTTAGATACAAGAGTTTTCCTACAAGTTGACGGTATAAGGTAGCATCAACTTTAGGAGAAGTACAAGAGACTGAAAGTTTGACTCCAGACTGAAAGGGAGAAGGGGCTGGCTTACAGTCTTCCATGTGAAAATGACGAAGAATATCACAAGCATACTTGGACTGGGAAAGGAAAATACCCTCCTTGGATTGCAAGACTTGAAGACCGAGAAAATAGTGTAAGTGTCCTAAGTCTGTCATTTCAAATTTCTTTTTAAGGCTGGACTTCACATGGTTTATAAGGTTGGGATCACTACCAGTAAGAATAAGATCATCAACATAAAGAACAATGATGATAAGAGAGTTGCCCACTTTCTTGGTGTAGACAGTGTTGTCAGAATGACACCTAGAAAAGCCAGATTCTAAAAGAAAGCTATCCATTTTGGCATACCAAGCCCGAGGAGCTTGCTTGAGGCCATAAAGGGATTTCTTAAGTCGACAAACAAGGCTGGAGTCTGTTTGTATGAAGCCAATGGGTTGTTCCATATAGATTTCTTCCTGCAAGTCCCCATGCAAGAAGGCAGATTTAACATCCATCTGATGGACTTCCCATTTTAAAGAGGCAGCAAGGGAAAGAACAAGGAAGATAGAGTTCATTTTGGCAACAGGGGAGAAGGTTTTAGTGTAGTCAATGCCTTCAACCTGTGAAAAGCCCTTAGCAACGAGACGAGCTTTATGTTTATCAACTTTCCCATCTGGTCCATACTTGGTTCTGTAAACCCATTTACATCTAACAAGTTTGCGTCCCTTTGGTAGAGGAACAAGATCCCATGTATCATTTGTCATCAATGAATGATATTCTTCATTCATAGCTGCTTCCCAATGTGGATGGCCTGAAGCTTCTGCAAAAGTGTCAGGATCATGATTTACTGGAGCTTGAGCCAGTAAAGAAGAGGCTCTTTCAAACTGAGAACGTGTACGTCGCTGATCTGTAGGATCACCGGCAAGATCACCTGCTGCATCCCGAGTAGCACAGACCCATCTTGGAAGTTGAGGATCCTAAGAAGGTGGGGGAGGATTATCATCCTCGCTTTCATCATCTGAAGAAGAAATGTTTTCAAAAGTAGAAGAGATAGGAAGAGGTGGCACATCCGCCGGACTAGGCTCGCAGGCCGATTTATTCTCATCAAATTTTACATCTCTTCTAATGATAACATTTTTGGACTTAAATGGAATAAGTCTATAACCTTTTACATCTTTAGAATATCCAACAAAAGTACATTTCTCACTCTTAGGTTCTAAAGCTTTATGCTTTTCATCTGGAATATGGGCCCATGCTTCACTTCCAAACACACGAAAGTGACTTACATCTGGTTTAATGGAACTCCAAGCTTCTTCTGGAGTGATATTCTCTAGAACCTTAGTAGGAGTGCGATTGATTATATAATTTGCACAATTAATTGCTTCGGCCCAAAAACTAAGACTGAGTCCTTTAGATTGCAGCATACAATTAGCCATTTCCTTTAAGGTGCGATTTTTCCTTTCAGCTACACCATTTTGTTGTGGAGTGTATGGAACAGTATGTTGCATTTGAATTCCATTTTCGGTGCAAAAGTTGATGAATGTGTTTTTAACATATTCTCCACCATTATCAGTTCTTAGCTTAAGAATTTGATGTCCAGATTGTTTTTCAACAAAGGCTTTGAAGGCCAAAAATGTGTTAAATACTTCGCTCTTGAGTTTTAAGAAGTATACCCAAGTGCGTCTGGAGAAATCATCAATGAAAGTTAAGAAGTACTTGTAGCCAGAGAATGAAGCAACAGGAAGAGGACCACATAAATCATTGTGCACAAGCTGTAAAGGGGCTGAGGCGTGCCAAGAGGCACGTTTGTCAAAACTGTCCCGATGATGTTTTCCGAGTACACATCCGGAACAAACACCATCTCTGCAAGATACCATAGGAAGACCTGTCACCATATTTTCTTTACATAGATGCTGAAGGGAGCGATAGTTTAAGTGACCAAATCGCTCATGCCAAAGTTTGCTCACTTCATCATTATGAGCAACAAATACTGAGGGAAGATTTGATGACCCAAAGTTGTGAAACTTATACAACCTTGTGGAATCATCAGCAAGACCAGTAGCTAGAATCTGTTTAGGATCTTTTAGATCCTTGATTACAACATCATGAGGTGAAAATTCAACAATTTTACCTTCACCTGAATGAGTTATCTGATAGACAGATAGAAGGTTGCAGGATAAGGTTGGAACACATAATACATCATTAAACTGACCATTGTCTAGTTGAACAGTTCCAGTCCCTACAACATTAAGATATCTATCATCACCAACATATATATTTTTGGTGTTACAATCATTTAAAGAAGAAAACATGGCTTGGTTTTTGGCCATGTGATAAGAGGCTCCAGAATCAATGAGCCACTCATGAGAATGAGAAGAAGAAGAAGATACATTTAATGCATAACCAGACTGAGATGATTGACAACGACATGCAGAAAGTGCCATTTCGGAAGTTGAAGTTGAAGTAGGCTCCACATGGATGTTATGTTTCTTCATTGCGGCTTCCAAGGCTTCCATCTTCTTGAAGCATTTAGATTCTAAGTGGCCATCTCGATTACAAAAGTTACAATGTCTATCAGTCTTTTTCCATTTGTTTTTATTGGTCTTATCAGTTTGCTGAAATGATCTTTCATTTTGAGGCTGAGTTGGTTTAGGACCATTCTTTTGAGGATATGACTTCTTAGGATTCTTTGAATTTGGTTGCTGCTGGGCGGCTAACGCTTTCGTGGAAGAGTTTCCAAGATTAAGAAGACCAAGGTGTAAGAGTTTTTCTTGTTCTCTTATTAAGGAATCACAAAAGGAGTCGAAGGAAGGGGCCTTGTAGTCTTTTCCTTGACAAATGAAAGCTTCCCTTGTAGAATGGAAAGTGGAAACAAATACAGAGTAGGCTGGTCCCAACTTAGTAAGGATGGAATAAATAAGGTTACCATCTTCTTTCTTAACTTTAACACCTTCCAAGAGATATCTAAGGGTCTTGAATTTGGACAAGAAATCTTCAATGCAAAAAAAATTATTAGGATCCAAAGTAAGCAACTCATTTTCAAGTTGATGGGCTCTAATTTCATTTTTAATCCCAAAAACTTTAGCGAGTTTTTCTAATGCTTCATGAGGAGTCTCAAGTTCTGCAATGTGGAATCTAAGATCAGGAGAAATAGACATCCCTATCAAACCACGTGCTTGATCTTGTCTATTTTCCCATTTTGCAGCCTTGTCTTCATCTTTTGGTTTCTTCTCTTGGTCTGTGGCTATTCTGAAGAGACCTTTACTTCTAAGTAAATCTTCCATGTAGGCTACCCATTGGAAGTAGTTAGTGCTGTCAAGAATGACTTGGCATGGACTTTCCATTTAAAAAAAACTGAAGCTGAAGATGCTGAAAGTAAGTGTTCCAATGGATAGATCTCGAAAAAATAGGCGGTTTTAAAAAAAACGGCTCTGAAAAAGGCTTCTGGATGAAGAAGTTATGGCTTTTTGAAAAAAAAATTGTTGACGTTGCCGGCAAAGTGTGCGAATGTGCGGGAATGAAAAAATCCGCCCCCACAAAATGGAGACTTGAACCCAAGACCTCTACTCTCTTAAAATAGCTTTGAACCAATTGATCTATACAAAAAATTTGAGAGAGAGAGAGAGAGAGAGAGAGAGAGAGCGGGGGGGCCTTGGTTTGCGTGCTTGCCTTGAGAAAGCTCTTTTTCCCTACAAAACACAAAACACAAAACCCAACACGAATATGCAAAGAAAAACGAACCTTGCGGCTCGAAGTTAGCTTTAGCCAAAAAACTAGATATTTAAAAAAAAAAAATCTCAAAGTTAGCTTTAGCCGAAAAACTAAATATTTTTCTCAATGTTTCTGATTTTCCGAGATCACACTAAGGTGCAGGGAAAAGAGCATACGCATGAGAAAAATCCTTCCTTTCTGTTTCTGATTTGCCCAGATCGCACAGATCGCAGGGCAAAGAGCATACGCAGAAATGAAAGGTATAGATCCGGTTAAAAAAAAGCTAAATAAACCGAAACCGAAATAAGCAGAGAGAAAATAACAGTAAACTGCAAAAAACACTGTATACTTCCCGATCTGAAAAATGACGCAGCTAGGGCTACCGGAAACCTTTTCGCGTGAAACGAAAGGGGTTCCTCACTGGAACAGATGCTCCGAACGCAACAGAGCAGTCCTCTCGGCCCGAAAGCAGTCAGAAACAGTAGATCTAGGAAACGACAGCCGCATGCAGTTCTACCGGCTTCAGATTTGGATCACCAACGGACGCGGCCCTCAAATAGCTCTGATACCATGTAGGAATTTACAGGGTAAGTTCCTCAGAAAGAATACCAAAAGGACACCGCTCACAACCAGATCACAGATCAATACGCCAGTATTTTTGACGTGGTTAAAACCCTCAAAGAGGGAAACAGTCCACGGCCTGTCCCAACGTGGGTACTACAGGCAATTTATTAATCAAAGAATGAAAATTTACATAAGCTTCTCTCATGCACGGATTACCCGAACAATGACCCTCCATGCGCTTTAAATAGAACTCATGGACCAATCGGGTGTCAAGCCACGGATCAAGTGTCGGTAATACCGAGGAGAGAATGAACCGTCGGATCACTACATATCGTGACCGTCGGATTGTAAGTTACAAAATGTACAACGGTAAAGAAACACACTTTACCTAACTCTATACCTAACTCTACACTAGACCAAGTTGAACTTAACTATATCCTATGTGTCGGAATATCCTAACACCTTTTTCATACTTCTCTTTGTACATTACGAGCCCTTATTCCACCTCCCTTTTTCAGGTCAACTGACCATTGGTTCATTGGGATTTGGCATCGACACATCCTCATACGTTGGGTAGGGCTTGGAGATGCGCCTTGGGAGGTTGATGCAACTACAAGAAAAAGAGCATATAATGTCCACAAGAAAAACAAAAAAATCAAAATGCAAAAGATGGTGGGGACTTATAAATTAACACATGGGAAAAAGCAAAGCATGAGCTCTACCTCTATCATATTTGTGAAAATTTCAAAATAGAAATCATACTGCAGTGATAATATTATTTCTTCTACTTATTAACTCAGAAATAAGTTACTCACAGTGTTCTTACGGTGAATATCAAAATAAATTCTACTACAGTCTTCACAAATAAAATTCTGAAAGCGAATGCAATAACAACACAAGAATGACCACAATGATACAATTATTTTTGGACAATCGTCCATGGAAAAACCCAATGTGGGAAAACTGGTGCAGCAGATGAGGGTTTCTTTATTATTCGTCAGCAAAAATCTCTTGTAAAATATGCAACCAATAGAATAGAAGTGAGAAAATTTACAGACGCTTCCTGACAAATCTTTGGTCCAGGAGAAGTGCTCCTCAGCCCTCTAAAGCCCTCTGCGTCTTCTTGTGTCACTTTTCCTCACGCTGGCCCAGCGTCAGACTGCTCACCCAGTCCCAGTGTCAATCTGCCCTGCACTGCCTCTTTCTGCGTCACACTTCTGCGCTGGCTCTCCCTGCTTTGTGTCTTCTTGCCTTGTACACCTGACTGATGCTGATGCCCTCTCTCTTTCTCACCTGCAACTCTCCCTCTGATTCGATTTTCTCTTGTCGAAATTTGACCTGTGAGAAAATTGATCTTACTTGTGTAACTGAGTATCTGCCTCTAGTGTGTTCTCCAAGTGCCCATCAAGCCTCCTCTTATAATCCTCTCGTCGATCAATCAACGGTCCAAATTAGATTCTAGTCAATGGCTAGGATCATATTGAGTTGATTTCTGCCTTCTTCTAGAAGTTTGACCCACAGTTTAGATTAATACCCATCAATCATTTTAATTTCCTAAGTTTAAACTTAGGGTCCCATTAAAAATAATTAATTATTTTAATAAAACTGTCTCCGGGTGGAATTCCCCAAAACGATTTATGGGTATTGGAGAATGCATGTGTCTAAGCCTCCCTACAAATTTTGAGACTTAGAGCACATCCGATGCTACTAGAAATCAACACTCCCTCTTAGTGAGGAATGTGCTCTAACAATGCAATCTACTGAAGCATTACTCTAACTTCATATCATCGTCCTCTGTGCTGCTGATATTTGACCTACTATCCATCAACTACTGCGCAAATGCTGCATCTACACTGCTGCTGGCCCTGCCACCGTCAACACAACATCCGTATCCGTACTACAACTGCCTCTGAATTCCTACATCCGTGTTGCTGCTGGCACTACCACTGCCAACTTCCCCTACGCTGCAAATTGCTGCTGCTACTGAAACGGATTCTCTACCATATCCATTTGCTCTCTGAATTGAATGAACTTAACCCTTCCGAGAGCCTTTGTTAGTATGTCTGCTACCTGATCTCCTATGGGGACATACTGTAGCTGTACTGCCCCACGCTGAACACAGTCTTTGATGTAGTGACAACTGATATCTATGTGTTTTGATCGATCATGAAATACTGGATTCTCAGAGAGTTTGATACAACTCTAATTATCATAGTAAACCCTGGTCGCTTCCATCCTTTTTCTGAACAAGCTCACAAGCAATTTTTTGAGCCATATAGCTTCGCATGTAGCTGTGCTGGCTGCCATATATTCTGCTTCTGCTGAGCTCAGAGCTACCGATTTCTGCTTCCTGTTGCACCAAGATATCATTCCTAATCCAATGCTGAAGTAGTACCCTGAGGTACTTTTTCGGTCTACTGAACTACCTGCCCAATCTACATCTGTGAACCCATTCAATCTGACGTCCTCCCCTCGGGAGTATTTCAACCCATATCTGACTGTTCCGCGCACATACCTAAGAATGTGTCTAGCTTCTGCCCAATGCACCCTTTTTGGTTCTACCATGAACTGACTAAGAGTGTTGACAGCAAAGCAAATGTTTGACCTAGTGTTGACCAGATACATGAGCGACCCAATGAGCTGCCTGTACAAGGTGGGGTCTACTTCCTTGTCTCCTGATGCATCTATTTTCTTCTAGTTGGTGATCACGGGAGTAGCCATGGGTCGACAATCCTGCATTCTGAATCTCTTCAGAATTTCTGTAACATATCTTTCTTGTCCAAGGAATATCTCCCCATTCTTCTGCCAAACTTCCAATCCTAGAAAATAATGCATCAACCCCATGTCCTTCATGTCAAATTCAACTTCAAGATTCTTCTTGCAATCCTGTATGAGCCTGGATGACCCAGTTAGGAACAAGTCATCTACATATAATACCAGAATAAGTGGCTCATTCTCTACCATCAAATAGTAGAGATTGGGATCAACATCACTCTTGACAAATCCCAACTGCTGCAAGTAACTATCAATCCGACCATACCATGCTTTGGGTGCCTGCTTGAGCCCATACAGGGCTTTCTTTAATCTACAAACATGAGTTCTCTTCTCATGAGTTTCAAAGCCTTTAGGCTATTCTATATACACCTCTTCTTCTATCACCCTGTTTAAGAATGCTGTCTTGACATCCATTTGGTGAATCTCCCATCGCATTTGAGTTGCTAGGGATATAACAGATCTGATAGAGGTGTATCGAGCAACTGGGTCGAAGGTGCTCGATGGTGTAAATGTCCCATTCGCCTGTGCCATAATTCATTTCTTTCCTTTTCACCATCATAGTTGATGCCTATCAATGCCATTGGAGACTCAAGCTGTAGCCTATACAATTTGTTGCTTCGAGTTCCAATTTGTCTTTTCTTCTTCCAGCTTGGATGCTTGACGTATACTTTCTTACCAATGAAGTATACATCGTATCCCTTGTCCTGTAACTGGGACACTGAAATCAGATTCATTCCTAATTCCAACACATGCAGAACATTGGTGGCCCAAATGTTGGTTCCTGATTCTGTCTAAAATGCTATGGTGTCGCTCCCTACTGGAGTACACTTTCTATGATTTCCCATTGTAATACGGAAATCCATTTGTTCTTCTTGCTAGCTCGAGAAATATTCTCGTACTCCATTCATATGAGATGAAGCCCCGCTATCAATATACCAAACATTTGCTAAGGTGAACTTGCTAGGCATGCGAACTCTTCTTCTAGTCTAGAAGCCAATTCTGACTTACTTTGAGTGTCCATCTTTGTGTTGTTTTTTGACGTCCTTTCCTGAGAACTACACAATTCTCTGGGGTTTCAATTTTCTTCCTTCGTTGTAATTTCAAACTCCCTCCTTTTCCTCAACGAGGGTTCTTCAGTCTGCACTCCTGCTTAACCTCGCTTTGATACCATGTGAAAATTTCAAAATAGAAATCCTACTGCAGTGATAATATTATTTCTTCTACTTATTAACTCAGAAATAAGTTATTCACAGTGTTCTTACGATGAATACCAAAATAAATTCTACTGCAGTCTCCACAAATAAAATTCTGAAAGCAAATGCAATAACACAAGAATAACCACAATGACAATTATTTTTGGACAATCGTCCCCGGAAAAACCTAATGTGGGAAAACCGGTGCAGCAAATAAGGGTTTTTTTATTATACTGCAGCAAAAATCTCTTGTACAATATACAACCAACAAAACAAAAGTGAGAAAATTTACAGACTCTTCCTGATAAATCTCTGATCCAGGAGAAGTGCTCCTCAGCCCTCTGAATCCCTCTGCGTCTTCCTGCGTCACTGTTCCTCACGTTGGCCTAGCGTTAGACTGTTCACGCAGTCCCAGCATCAACCTGCCATGCACTGCCTCTTTCTACGTCACACTTCTGCGTTGGCTCTCCCTACTCTGCGTCTTCTTGCTTGGTACACCTGACTGATGCTGATGCTCTCTCTCTCTTTCTCACCTGCAACTCTCCCTCTGATTCGATTTTCTCTTGCCGAACTTTGACCTGTGAGAAAATCGATCTTACTCGAGTAACTGAGTATTTGCCTCTGGTGTGTTCTCCAAGTGCCCATCAAGCCTCCTCTTATAATCCTCTCGTTGATCAATCAACGACCCAGATTAGATCCTAATCAATGGCTAGGATCATATTGACTTGATCTCCACCTTCTAGAAATTTCACTCACAATTTAGATTAATATCCATTAATTATTTTAATTTCCTAAGTTTAGTTTTAGGGTCCCATTAAAAATAATTAATTATTTTAATAAATCCGTCTCCGGGTGGAATTTCCCAAAACGATTTCTGGGTATTGGAGAATCCATATGTCTAAGCCTCCTTGCAAATTTTGAGACTTAGAGCACATCCGATGCTACCAAAAATCAACAATATGTCCACAACCCGATTCTTGGGCGAATGTTGACCCATCTCATAGAAAATAAGGAACCCTTTTATGTGCCAAACCTTGATGGGCGATGAATTGCCCCATCCTGAAGGGGGTAATAACTGCTATACATCATACAAAGAAAGCTCAAATTCCTCTAGCTATGATCAATAATACAATGAAAAAACGAAGAAAAAGCAAAAGGCAAGATAGAGGGGTGGAAAAATAAACGCCGAGGTAATTGATGTATCCACAATTGCTCCCTCCTCACATCTATACACCCAAGATGAGGTGTCACATCATGGCTGGTCCCTTTGACCATAACACTTAGCCATGAAGTTCCCTTTATCCCATTCTCTATTCCATCATTATTAACATGGCACCTATAGACTGAAGGGAGGACTGAGGACATGTAACCTCCCTTTAGGTGTTGGAAACACCTAATCGGGTCGTCTATTAGCCACTCCTACCTAGGTAACACAATTGCATGACTAAGGCCCCAATTTTGGATGAGAAGCCACATATGAAGTAGTATTGTGCCCATTTCTTTCAAGCATGGTCCACTTAGATGCATTAATGATTAATGTACATAATGATGAAAGTTGTAGCACTAGATATTGTGTGTGATTAGCAGGTGGTTCCATCTATAGGTTTGGGCAACTTAATTGGGGTCTAGGTCCTCTAGAAGGATATATTGACACTCATAGGTGATGCGTTGAGAGCCATGGGACTCCGAAGCATTTTAGAGCATCATTCATAGCCATGGGCACCATTAACACCTACAACTTCTACACTTTGCCCTGTGTTATTCATGAGCTGATGCACCTGGACCAACATGCCCCAAGCTGGCTTAACACTTCATGAGGGTCAGGTAGTTGATCTAGGGCCTAGATGAGGTTCGTCTCATACCTTGAGACATGGGAGAGATAACACCATCTTCAGTGCCTTAATGTTGGAGCAAAGACAAAGATTTCACTGCTTGGAGACCCATGAGTCCAACGTTTGTGCCTCAAAATCAAAACTGTGGTGCATGGATGATTTGCATGGAATTCTAGGGGCCAACCCCTAGACCTTGATTTTTGGAGCCCTCTACACTCATTTTGGCACTAGAGGAGCCCAACGCTTGCCTAAAGGAGGCCTACACATGCATGATGTCAACATTTCGACCCTCCTATGGGTTAATTATTATGTTTTCACATTGGCTATAAGGTCGACTTGTGACCTTACCTAGTATTTTCCCATTATTTTATTAGTTGAGGGGATAATAGGTTAAAATTAGAAATCATTGGACACATATATACTAGAGAGACCTGATTTGATCTCTCTCATCATTATACTTGTGAATTCAGACCTCTTAGAGAATTCACATTGCTTGTGGGTGATTTTGGAGATACTTGGATGCATTGTGATGTATGGAAGTTGATTTTGACATTCTTTGGAGCTATCTCTTGGTTTAATGGAAGGATATATAGCATGTTATCTTGTAAGTGGGATCTATTGTTGAATATATTTTCTTGAATGTCTAATGCATGGAACTATTGATTCTAGGTTAAAATTTTGTGCCCTAATTGTTGAATATTAACTTGTTGAACAATATCTAGATGAATGTTGTATGCATTACTCATTGTAACATGTAATGAATGTTCCTAGTGGAGTCCTTTTTGTTAATATCCATCAAAATCCATTATTTCATTTAGTGGGTAATTGTTTAAATTTTGATAGCTCGGGCATCAAATTTCAACCTCCTTAGAGGGAATTAGGTTTATCTTAAGCATCCTCGACTCCATATGCCCCTTGGACAAGGAACTAGTCTAATCACTTGGTGGTCATCTCAAAATTTTGTCCAAAAATATCTCCTAAATTCGGTCCTTTTAAAGCTAGAAGAAAGACCTAGGGTTTGGAGAAAAATTGTAGGAAGGAGGCTTCTTGGGGTTTTGAGAGCCTAAACATCAAGATATAGGTCTTGGCTACATAACCTATTATTTTTGTGGGCATCCACTCAAAATTTATTCATAAAATCTCTTGCTCTAGGTTTTGCTCTAAGTGTGAAACCCTAGTTTCTTCTTTCTCAAGTTGAGGAATTTCTTGAAGGTTTCATGATCCTTGACCTTGTTGAAATCAACCATAAGAAACCTTTTCCCTGTTGAAAATTGGTAGCTTTAGTTAGTATTTTCATTGGCACATCAAAGGAGAAAATTTATATTTTTCATGTTGACCAAGTCAGCTTCATTTGGCCAAGTCGACCCCACTCATTGAATGGGTTTGACCCTATGGTCAAAACCCTCCTCCTATGTCACATATAAATAGAAGTTCGATTGACCTCATTTGGCATCTCATCCATCACATCAAATCGATTTGAAACAAGGAGATTCATCCACACGTGCGTAAGAGAAAAAAGGAAGAATATTTTTGCGTTGACCAACTCTCTTATCTTTTATTTGACCAACGTTGACTTGGGATTATTTGCTTCTGTTTGACCGAGATTTTGACTGTTTTTGGAGCCCAAAATTTTTAGTGGTTCGTTAACTCTGTTTGAGTGAAGTTCTACCCCTGTTCTGGCTTGTTGATTAAGGGTTGACCGCAAGTCAACTTCTGTGCTTTGATCGAAATCTGTGGTTCGTTGGCTGTGATTTGGCCGAATGTCAGCCTTCTGTTCAGCTACCTCAAGCTGAAATTCGGCCCTTTTGCAGACTTTGACTTGGACCAACGTTGACTATTTTCTATCTCCTTTGACTGGGTTGACTTTGGAATATTAATGTCAAAGATTGGAATATTTTGATGTACATTTCGGTGAATTGAACTCTCTCTTATAAGGAAAGATTGTTAGGTTTTCCCCTTGTGGGTTTTGCCCTGGTTGTTGACCTAGATTTTGGTGTCTCTTGTCTTATTGTTCATTGTGATCTCTATTGCTCTATTGAAGAAGTTAATGGTTGAAAATTTTCATGTATAACTAAATGATTGGAATGATCTTAGAAGTCTAATTGTATCATTGGAAGTAGCCATCAATCTGAAAATTGTACTAGTCTTGATTGCATTAGAAAATCAACATTCTTCTCGCCTTGACCTTTGGGAACTCCAACACTCGCTTAACCTATCTAGCCCTAGGTCTTGTGCACTTTTCTTTAAGGCTTCTTGTAGAAAGCGAATTACTTCCTAGTGAAGCCTTGAACTAATATTGAGTCTTTTCATGAGAAGATCCTAGCTAATGACCTTATTCTCCATCCGTTGAATATCTTTCATAGGTGGTCTTATCCTACCGGAACTCCTCCCATTGGTGAATGTCCATAAAGAGTAGGGGGTTTTGGTTGTGGTGACAGTGGGAAACTACCCCATTGTTAACACTTGTTTTAGCTTTAGCCTTGTGGGGTTTCTTGTCCAAGGCCTTCTAAATTTGGTGGTAATAATGCCATTTGTGCAAACATATTGAACAAGTGTATAGAGGGGGTGCCATGCATGACGAGATAGTAAATGCCTACCGTTGAACCTTGGAGACCTTTGTCAAATGGCAAGGTGATTATTTCATCTTTTCCAAATAAAGGGGTCATGGTAGTGGGGTATGTGAAAATTCAGTGACCCGAATTCCTACTCTAGCAATTGATTAATTTCTCCTACTTGTTAATTTCTGAATCAAGTTATTTACAATGTTACACAGTAAACATCGAAATTAAATCTACGTCAACCTTCACAATATAAAATACTACGGAAACAAAATACTGCACAAGAGAAAAGTAAACACACACAATTATATCGTTGTTTTTGGATCAATGTCCCCAGAAAAACCCTACTTGGGAAAACCGATGCAACAACTGAGGGTTTTATTATTATGCAGTGGTAATCTGAGTACAAATCATTAGATGCCCAAAATGGAAATCTAATACAGAGAATAAATTGGCAAAGAGGTAGTGAGAAATATTCTCACACTGTCACTGACGATCCGACATTGATCATGCTCTGGATGGCTAGCCCCATGCTGCCTCTGCATCAACATACGTAGATCTACGCCACAACCTCTAGGAATTGCGTCACCTCTTCCTCTGATCTTCTGCTAATTGGAACTTCGACCCTCTGGCCTTCCGGTCTCACATCCTGGCTTCTGGCTCTAGATCGCTACTGCTCCCAGCAAAAATATGGACTCCCTCTAAAGCTTTGCACTGCCTTTGCGTGGCACTGCGCTGCCCCTCTGAACCTCTCGTTGTCTTCTCTGCCTTGTACTCTTCGGAATTGGAAAATGCTCCTCTGGTCTACTATCCCTGCCCCTCACTGCAAGAAGATCACTCGATCTCTCTTCGACAACTCAATGCTGCTACTCTTGAGAAATTCGATCTCTAGATCTCACTATCTCGATGTGTTCTCCAAGTGCCCATCAAGCTCCTTCTTATAATCTCTCGTTGGAGCACCAACGACCAAGATTAAAACATAATCAAAGGTTAATATTAACTGGGAGTTGATCCTCATCTTCTTATGGAAGATTCGCACTAGATTTAATTAATACCCTTTAATTAATCACATTTCCTAAGTTTAGATTTAGGAATACATTAAAAATGATTAATTATTTTAATTAAACCATCTCTAGGTGGAATTTTCCAAACGATTTCTGGGTCTTGGAGAATGCATGTGTCTTAGCCTCTTTGCAAAAGCTCAAAGCTAGAGCACATCCGGTGCTACAAAAATCAACAGGGTATTTGCGAGAATTCAATTATTCAACTCTAACATCCCTCGATCCATACTAGTCCCCTTTTTGGCCAATATGTCCTTTAAAGAATTCAGGGTCCTTAAGACATGAAATAATTCAATATTTTTGAATTTGTGAAGTTGAATAGCAATCTTGTCGAAAATAGGGGGGCTGTTGTTATGGGATCCTTTCGCTTCCCAAACTTGCCGAATTATAATTAGTGAATCACCAAAAACCATGAGATTTAATATTTGCTTTTCAATCGCTAATTCTAATCCTTTTTATTGAAAATTGGTAGTGGAGGGAGCAATTCCCTCCTTGGAGAGGCCCAACAAACACTAAGGAACCCCTTCTAGCCCTTGGAAAGATTTAATTTGCTCATTGAAAAATATTATTTTGAAAGTCAACCCATAAAGTACAAGTCAACCCGAAAGGAGAAATTTGTCCACCAAATCCACATATAAATACTCCTAATATCACGTCACTTTGGGGCATCACATCACATCATTCATTCTTCATTGGTTCGATCTAGTTTGAAAATTGCAGGGTCCAAGCTCACACGTGCGAAGAGGAGAAAGATAATTCTGTTGACTGTGTTGACTTCTGTTTTTGGGACTATTTGACGAGCGTTGCTTTGGAGGTTTTGACTTTGTTTGACTTTGTTTTGGATTTGTTCTTGGAGGCCGACTTCAAGAGAGAGAAGACCAATTTTTCTTGGGCACCGTTATGAATATAATTCATATAAAAATAATAAATATAAATAAGTAATAATTAATTAACTAATGATTAGTTAGTTAGTAATGAAGAGGCATGTATTAGAGACTGTGACCATTCATAAAAGAGCACTTGCCTAGGGTATATAAGCAGGCCCTCATTCTCATTTGAAATCATCTCATATCTTACATCAATTCAATATACAATAATCAATATACAGTGACATGTTTTACAATGGACATTTTTGTCTTTGAAGTATTTTAAAGATTTCCGCTGCGTATGGCCTTTGGTCGTTACATTAGTATCAGAGTTGTTCGATTCTTTGGACGCTTATTGTTGAAGAGAACTAGTCTGATCCGGCCTTTGGCGATTAATCCTTCGTCAACCTTGTTGTCGTCACAATTGAAGCGTTTCGCTACACAAAGTTGGAGTTTCTCTGTTTTGTCAGTTTTGTCATTTAGGGCTTTTGCCATTAAACAAAACAAGAAAGAAAAAAAGAAGATAGTCAAAGAAAAAAAAAGAGAAAAGAAAAAAAGAAGTACATATAAAGATTAAAAAAAAAGATTTAAAGAAAAAAATCATATAAAAATATACTATTATATATATATATATATATATATATATAGATATAGATATATATAATCCGATGTAAATTTTGAAGGAGAACATTCATATATATAAAAAGGTTCTACATTATTGATAAAAAGTGCATGATAAAGTTAAAAGAGAATCTTTTCAAATATCTTTAAAACTATACGTAAGAGAATGAAGAGTAGATAAGATTATCTTGATTCTTCATTAAGTGGTTTACAAGCTTGTGGTTTTAGCAACCCATGGTAATTGCCTATGGTATTTTCAAGGTAAAAGAAAAACAAAAGGAATACACAATCTCTTTATGTGAATGGTAAGTTTTACTTTTTACATGGAGAAAATTAACCGAGTCAAAGGCACATAAGTGGACATATATTTTATATTATACCCCAAAGAGGTGAATAGCCACGTTTCACTAGGGTTGTAACTTTTCAAAAAGAAAAAAATAGAAGATTATAAATAAAAGATATATAACGAGAAGTATTATATTATAAAGGGGTATTTTAAAGAAAAGTTTGAGTCATAAAATTATTGAAAATATATATAAGTACAAAGAAGGTATTATTATAGAAGATTACTTAAAAGATCCGTATATTAAAGTTTATAAAGGGTTAAGTCTAGAACTATAAAGAGACATAAGGATAACAAGTTAATAAATATAAGATGCAGTTTATTTAAACAGTGGAGCTATATTAACATTTTTTAAAGTGGGAAAAAATATATAATTGAGGAAAATAAAAGTTAAAGAAATTTATAAAGGTGTTCAAGTTTATCAAATAAAAGGGCACTTATTTTAAAGAAGTCTATTTTTGAAGAAAAAAGCGAACGGAGTCTAATTCGAAGACGAATAAAGAAACTATGGGTTCCATATATGACTCTGCATTTTGGACCATATGTCCATTTTGTCGAACAGAAGATTAGTATTTATCAATTTTTAAAAATCACTCAATATCTTGTCCAAAATGTCGAAGATTATTTACTTTAGAAGAATATCAAGATAACGCCTAGACACAAATTAAAAGATTAAAAGAAGAAATCACAAAACTTCAGCAAAAGAACGAAGCATCAGAAACAAAATATAAAAATCTCAAAGATTGGTTCCATGAAAAGTCAACAGAAAGCAACGAAGAAATTTGGTGTCTAAGAGACCACAATGAGAAATTACTTTCACAGATAAAAAAGTCCAAGGTTAAGAAACAAAGACTAAAACAAGAAAAGAAACGTTCTGATAAGGAACTAAAGGAGAATGTATTAGAAAAAGAAAAAGAAAATTTGTGCCTAAAAACCTTTAGTAAAAAATTATTAGAGCAAATAAAAAATTTAAAAGATAAAGAGAAAGATACTAAGGACAAAGTCAACAATTCAGAAAATGACGAACTTTCACGTCTAAGGAATGATAACCAAACCTTCCTTACACAAATAAAGAAGCTTAAAAGTGACAAGAAATCACTAAATGACAAGTTAGAACAACTTCAAGAAGTAGTATCAAAGTCTCCAGTCGTTTCAGTCCAAGTTGAAGATAAAGAAACAAATACCGATCCAGTCAAAATCGTAACTCAAGCAGAGGATAAACCTACTGAAGTGAAGACACATGCAGAAGTTGTAGTTCAAACGATGGACATTCCAAATGATGATTTAGTAGCCAACTCAACAACAACAATGCCTGAAGGAAATCAGGAAACAACCACTAACATGATAAGGGAAAGTCCAACTAGAAGAACTATTTATCGACATCCAAATCACAAGAGCAGACTTTCCAATCAATCTACGTACCAGTATCACTTAGAACATAAACGACAAATTTATGTTCCCAAGAATATTGAAGTTTGCAGAATCCAGTCCTACAATAACTATTCATCACAAATTTCCAGAGATCAGAAGATTCCACAGAAGATTAATCTAGGATGGTCTGATTTGTTCTTAGTACGACAATTTTGTCTATCACTCAAAGCATCATATCATCTTGTATCAATGAAGATGAAAGTTCAGAGACGAAAAGATATTCTCAGTAAGCTTCGAGGACAAAGCTTCTTGAAGAGAGAGGCAATGTTATGAATATAGTTCAGATAAAAATAATAAATATAAATAAATAATAATTAATTAAATAATGGTTAGTTAGTAATGAAGAGGCATCTCTTAGAGACATGACCATTCATGAAAGAGCACCTGCCTAGGATAAATAAGTAGGCCCTCATTCTCATTTGAAATCATCTCATATCTTACATCAATTCAATATATAATAATCAAAATACAGTTACATGTCTTATAATGGACATTTTTGTCTTTGAAGTATTTTAAAGATTTCCCCTGCGTATATGACTTTTGGTTGTTACAAGCACTTTGACCAATGTTGACCATAGATTTGAGGCTAGGGTTTTTACAGGTCAAACTTTGACTTTGACTTTGACCAAAATTTGTGGGAAGAATTTTGTGACTGTTTTGACTAAGTTTGACAAAGGGAAATAGGCTGCATTCTTTGACTGGTTGACCGAATTGTTTGGACCTAATTTGACTGTTGACTTGTGACTAGTTAGCGTTGCGTTGACTGTTGTTGACTTTGACAAAAAACGCTAATTTATTGTTTGATCGGATTTGACTACATTGCTCATATTTGATTGGATATTGGATAGTTGACTTGGTTAGTCAAGGCTTTGACTAGTTGTTGATGTACTTGGACTATGTATCTCTCTACTGAACATTTGATGGACATCTAATTGAAGAAGAATATGGTTAGGGTTTTCCCCCTTATGGGGTTTTTCCTTCGTCTTTGATCGAAAATCTGTGTCTCTATTGTTCTTGGCTGTCTTCTATCTTGCATATGGTTTATTGTTCTATCTACAATTGCTTACTGTAGTTGGGTGATTGGAAATAATTTGATAAAGTGGTTTCTAAAGAAGAAGATATTGTCTAAGTGATTGTTATGTCATAGAACATTGAAAAATTAACATGGTATCAGGGCTGAGGTGAAGACAAGTCCAAGGAGACGAGTAATCGCCCTTTAAAGTTCATTTGACTTGAAAGATGTCTACCTCATACTTCAAGATTGAGGAGAAGCTGAATGGCTCATCAAGCTTTGCTCGATGGAGGGCTAGGGTGGATCTGACATTGGAAGAAAATGATGTCATGGAATGTGTTGAAGGTAAGGTACCTAAGCCACTGGAAAATGCTTCTGCTGTTGTCAAGTCGAATTACAAGAAAGGTGAGATCAAAGAGAAGAAGATTATTATTGATGAGATCATTTGATTACTTATGTTTTGACGTTGAAGAAGTCTAAGGATATGTATGATAAGCTGGTTGGGATGTATGAAGTCAACTACTTGATTCAAATCCTTGGTTTGAAGAATCAACTCAAGGACATCAAGATGAACAAGGGTGAGACCATACCAACATGCTTCATAAGGATATCCCAACTCAAGGATCAACTTTTGACTGTTGGAGAGATTGTATATGACAGAGAGTTGGTGCTAATTGGTCTTGGAGATCTTCCTATGATTTGGGAGACATTTATTACAACTAATAGCAATAATGACGAATTTCCCTCATTTGATGAGCTATTGGGCAAGTGCACTTAAGAGGAAACCAAGATGATGTCTAGAGGAAGAATTCAAAAGCATGAAATGGAGAACCTATTACATTTGTTGCTCAAGCCAAGAAGAAGAAAGAGAAAGGAAGACCCTTGAATTGGAAGTCAAAGAAGCAAGGTCAAGGATCAAAGAACAACAATCAAGGATTCAAGAACACTAATAGAGGCTTCAATAAGGACTTGTCAAACATGTAATGCTACAATTGTCACAAGCATGGTCACTATGCTCGAGATTGTCTAGAAGAAAGAAGTGCTCCCAGGAAGAACCACATTCTAAGAAGGAAGAGAGGAGGACCCCCTGCTCGTGAAGAAGGCCATTGTCGTCAAAAGATATAAGAAATCCAAGGTATGGTAGTAATGCTGCTGAAAGTTAATCTGAATACTTTCTTGTTTCTGCTCTTTCTAGTTCTTCTCCTTCGGATTCATGGGATGATTGGTTGGTAGATAGTGGGGCCTCTAGACATTTCACTAGCTATAGAGAAGTCCTCTCATATTTGGTTGAGAGGGAGTCTGATTTGAAGATAATTCTTGGGAACAATTCTACATATCTTGTGAAGGGCTTTGGATCTGTTTCTTTTCATTTGAAGGAGAACCTTGTCCCAATTTCTGCTATGGAAGACAAGGGTTTCCAATTTGCATTCATCAACAAAAACATTCTTGCTTGGCCAAGGAGAACTAGCATGAGAGACACCTTCACTCTTTGAACCCAAAATGAAGGCCTATATAAAGTTTGTGGGAGCCCTATGCGAGCCTTGGTTCATGATGCTTCTCATCAATGTGAGTTGTGGAACCGAAGATTCACTCACTTGCACTATGAGGCCTTACTTAGGTGAGAAAGATGGTTTCTGGAATGCTTGAGGTTCGAGTAAATCATGATGGAGTTTTTCTGGGAGTGCAAGTTGAAAAAAGGCGAAGGGACCATTCCCTTCAAGTAGGAGCAGGACCAGTGGAATACTTCAACTCATACATTTTGATCTATGTGGATCCATGTCGGTGACTTCTCTTGGTGGCTACTTGTATTGTATAATTTTGTGGATGAATTCTCACACAAGACATGGGTTTTCTTCTTAAAGCACAAGGACCAAGCATTTGACATGTTCAAGGACTTCAAAGCACTGATAGAAAATCAAATAGGAAAGAAGATTAAAGTCTTCAGGTCTGACAATGGAGGCGAATTCGTTTCAAATGAGTTCATTTTGTTTTGCAAGAAAGAAAGAATTAAGGAGATAATTGTACCTTATAACCCTGAACAAAATGGTGTAGCTGAAAGGAAGAACAGGACCATCATGGAAGTTGCTAGAGCCATGGTGCATGACAAAAGTTGCTAAAGGTTCTATGGGGAGAAGCTGCCAAAACTGCTGTCTATGTTCAAATTAGGACTCCTCATCAAGCCCTGGGTGACAAGATTCTCGAAGAAGCTTTCACAGGTGTAAAGCCTGAAGTTGGACATCTAAGGATCTTTGGTTGACTCTGTTGATCTCTGATAGCATTGGATGTGATCTAAGCCTCAAAATTTGCAGGGAGGCTTGAACACATGTATTCCACAATGCCTAGAAATCGTTTTGGGAAATTCCACCCGTAGACAGTTTTATTAAAATAATTAACTATTTTAATGGGTGACTAAGTCTAAACTTAGGAAATTAAAATAATCAAAGGGTATTAATCAAACTGTGGGTGAAACTTCTAGAAGAAGACGAGGATCAAGCCAAAATGATTTGAGCCATTAATTAGAATCTAATCTAGGGCGTTGGTTCTCAACGAGAAGATTATAATAGGAGGCTTGATGGCCATTTGGAAAATACATCAGAGAGAGACCAAGAGATCGAATTTTTCAGAGAGGGCAGCGCAACAGTTGCTAGAGAATTGATTGAGGAGATTTCTTGCAGTGAGGGGCAAGGATAGTTTCCGGGGGAGGTTTTCCTGGATCGAAGAGTACAAGCCAGAGAGGGTAGAGACACTTCCAGAGAGGCTGACGCTGGGCCATGGAGAGCTACGCTGTGGCAACACAAAGCTTCAAAGGGAGATCGAAATTCTGTTGAGGAACTGTCAAGATCTAGTGCCGGAGACGAGGTGTGAGACCGGGAGGCCTGAGAGCTGAAGTTTCTAGCCAATAGAGGATCAGAAGGAGGTGCAACGCAATCCCAGCTGTAGTGATGCTGTGACTGCATAGGCTTGATGCAGTACTGCGCAAAGGCAACGCAGAGGCTCATCTCTAGCGCAGATTAGTGCCGGTTCTTCCAGTGATATGGTGAGGTCATTTCACTACTCTTTGTCTAGTTTCTCTCTGTATCGGATAACCAGTTGGGCATCCAACGAATTGTATTAAAAAAACTACTGCTTAATAATACAAACCCTCAGCTGTTGCACTGGTTTTCCCGCATTGGGTTTTTCCTAGGGACATTTGTCCAAAAATAACAGTGTAATGTGTTGTGTATTTCTTTCTTGCTCAGTTTCTTGTTTCCGCATATAATTTTAATTGGTGAAGGCTGCAGTGTATTAGTTTTGGTATTTGCTGTAGGGAGCAGTAAATAATTTTTTTAGTAATTAAGAAATAGAAGGAACTTAATCAGTCGCTGTAGTAGAAATTTGGGTCTTCCAAATTTTCACATGGTATCAGAGTTGCAGGTGAAGCAAGAGAGCAAAGCCGGAAAAACCCAGTGCTGAAGAGAAGGAGGGAAGTCGAAGTGTTGCGTAGGCAGCAAAACGAATCCCAGAGGGATTGCACAGTCCAGGTGAGGAGGGCAAAATTTTTGAGGAAGGTCTCTCTTTGAGTGAGTCGACAAAGAGGTAAGACTTCCAGATTGATGTTTGCCAGTGTTAGAGGGAGTAGCGCAGAGCAAGTTTTCTGGTGAGACGCAGTTTTTTGCAGCAGTCGCTGGGGCAAAAAAGCGTCAAAAGGAAGGAGACATTGTTGAGGGAATTCTTCCTCAGAGGACTTCCAGCTAAGAAGTTTGAATTCTTATTTGCTGAGCAGCAATAGGGAGCAATAGGGAGCAACATATGTACTAACTCCAGCAGGGAGTGCGTAGGCCAGCCCAACAGCATCGCAGAGGAGAGAGGAGGCATTTTAACATTTCGTTGGCAAAGATAACAATTCATGGGTTGCGAGATCAGGATCGGTTGGAGGGTGCATCCAACTATGTGATCTGGAAGCAGCACGATCTCAAAGCCTATGTTGACAGTGTGGTAGCTGTACCTGTGGATCTAGATCCGCTCAAGAAATACAAGGCTGAAATGGCGAAGTGATCTGATATGACCATATTCTAAAAACTGATGTAGAAGTGATTAGCCATCTAAGAATTGAATGTTAACTGAAAGTGCGGAAATCGAGGAAAACTGCTGGAGCAGAACACTTTACGACAGCTGATAAACCATAAGAAAGATGCAAAACAGAAGTATAAACAACGAAAACACAGATATACTAGACAACAAGATTTATTACGGAGTTCGTCCCTAATGGACCACGTCTCTGGGTTCGCTTTCAAGATGGGCGACCGTTTGATTAGGAATGAGAAGAAAGGAGTTGATTACAGAGTGATTTGGACAGACTAAGCTTGCACACAGGCAATTCTGATCTCTGTCATGAGGAGGCTCTTTGAACCAGCTTTCCAACGCCGCTTACGGTTTCCAATTCCGACTCCGGATGCTCCCGAAACACTGAAAACAAAATCGCCTCTATCCCTCCAGAACCTACATACAAAAGCTGAAAACCACTCTTTTGTTCCTCATGGACAAAATCCGCCTTTTAAAGGCCTCCAGGTTCATCAAGACCTCCCTAGTTGGTTTTGGGGATGCATTAGCTGACTTTAGGTGTTGATTTGGTTCAGTCTAGTGACAAGTTTCCACCTAGGGTAGATGCATGGTCATCGAATTAGTTGGTTGCAACAAAACTGTTTTAAAACCCAAAATAAACATTGGATAAGTCATAACCGCAGGTGGTTAGGCTAACCGAGCGGAGGTGGTAACCGTTTCCATGTGACCACAGGGCGGTCGATTGCCTGACTGCCATCTGGTGGTCTCCCCCGGCGGTTCCGGCTAACGGCGCGGCCTGGCTGTTGCATGTGACAACATCACTTCCGACGGTTGCGGTTAAGGCTTGCTCCGATGCAGTTAAGGTTTGCGGTTCTCAAGCCCCGACGACTATCCAACATGCGGTCACGTGACCCTTTCCTCCGGTGGTTCCAATTCAGTTGGCAGCCCGTGGTTAGGGACATATAACTGTAACCTTTGCCTTTGTAATCCCTGCTCACATGCATACGGTTTCCGATGAGGTTTTGTAACTGCGGTTTGGAGCTTATATATGTTTTATGTGTATTATGTAATGTTTTTACATTGTTAACATAGGGATTAGGCCGAGAGCTTAGGTGTAAGGTATTAATACATAGTTTGTAATGTATTATGATAGGTTTAGTGCATAGGATTAGGTTTTAGCATTAGGATTTGTAATGGGTTTGTAGAACTTAGGCTTAGGGTAGCATAGGATTAATACATAGATTAGGATTTATTTTAAAAACCCATATGTACAATTTTGTCACAATGCGACGTTCGTGAAATTCGTCACATGATGACAATAAACCCATGCCGATCGTCGACAAATGATGATATCGATCCTCTGCCACGACGACAACCCACGCACATCGTTGACTCCAGCTATCTTTGCAACGACAACTCGGACGATGAATCTATGCCACTGACGACACTGATGTCGACACATCAAACCTGCAAAGTTGAACGACAAAACACGTCGTCGACCAATCCTAGGGAACTGTCGATGAACTCAAATTGACAACCAGGCGCTAAACCATCTCTGCTGAATGCCATGAACATTACTTGAACAACCTGATCCACAACCAACACTGTCGATCTGTCGAAGTTGAACTGAAGCGACGACAACACTAAATGACACCCATGAACACTGATGACGACACTTTGAACACCTGTACAATTGGATCGACGGATCCTCTTGGATCATTCCTCTCCACTTGAAAGCTTTTGGACCACAAAAGTTTGACTAAACATTTAGTCGATGAGGGTAGAACTCCCTCTCTTTCCACCTTGACCTGACGATGTACCAATACATTTGATCAATCACCTGCATGTGATGACCCTGATGATGCTGACCATGATACCTTTCGATTTGGTGACCTGTTTCTTCCATCCGCAGTATGAACAACTTGCGACAATGGGCAAACAACCTATTATCAACATGGCAATTGAATTCTTTCCACAAAGAATCATGAGTTAGTGATTCAAAAACATCTTTGAAAACAATATTTGTAGAACCTTGTTCAATACATTTGATGGGTATTAACAATCTACTTTCCGAATAACCGAAATATTCAAAGACTCCTTTGATTTTGACTTCATATCAATTACTTGACTTGATTTACTTTCCTGTTGACTGATTACTAAGTGAACTTGTTGTACAAAACTCATCCAGCTGTGATGTAAAGACTGCTGCAACTTAGTTTGATTTTGAAAATATCTAAGTAATTGTTGATTTACTTGAATCACTATTTCTTCGTTGATTAACTGATATTTCCATTGACTAACACTTTTACTTAATGCATTAGTTTTCAAATCATGATAAGGAAACTTTAGATCTGCTTTCGAAAATGCTTTGTCATGAAAACTTGTAGACTTCCTCTCCACTTGCAAAGAGGCTTCATTACTTTTTAAAGCATGAAATGAAGATGCAATAACAAAGAAATGTAACCCTGACTTTCCCCAATACTGACGTGCACCCCTGAAACTGGAAATAAACATACCATCTGTAACCAGTCTCCAATTAGACTCACATGTACCATTCCCTGCAATACACTGTTGATGATGATAGTTTCTAGAATTCAGTTGAATGAATGAATTGAGATTCATTCTGTCTTTAAGAAGATGTTCATAGGACATTAAATGTATCTCATGTTGCTTATCCTGTTCATGAATAAGATTTCTTGGAAAAGAATTAACCACCTTGACCAATTGATCTATAAACTGAATCTCACATCTCGAACAATCATCCTTATGTTCCTTAATAAACATGAGTATATATTTACTTGAACTTATTAACTGCTTAACTTGATTTGTAACAATTAAATCCAAGTTTGATTTGACTTTATGTGCCCTAACAATAAATTCAACCCCTTCTTTCTTTAGGTGATATTTATGTTCTCTTCTATAAAACACTGCATCTCTATCATAAAGATAAGGACTTCCTAAGACAACTCCACATATGTCTACTGGGACCACATCTAACTCCACTTCATCAATGTACTTAGATGTAATTGCAAATTTTAACCGACACTGCTTTGTGACATGTATCTGAGTTGATTTATTAATCCAACCTAATGGGTATGGTCTTGGATGATTCTGTGTCTCCAATCCCAATTGATTAACTATATGTTCAGATATTAAATTTGCTTGCGATCCACTATCAATCATTGTGTCAATCTTTTTATGCTTAGAAGTTATCCTTATGTGGAGGAGTTCAACTCTTTTATCATCATGTGGAGGGTTTATGTTTGAAGAAGATACATTAGTTTTCGAACTTGAACCAGTATCAGAAGTTTTACCTGTCGTAACCATGGTGGTTATCCACCTTTCATCCCCTGAATCTGAACCTAGATCCTGCTGGCTTGCTGCAATGGCCTTCTTTTCATCCTTTGCCTTAAGGAACTTTTTGGGCTTAAGTTCTGGATGAAGTTTCCAGCACTTCGATTCATCATGACCGATTTTATGGCAATGAGAACAAGTAGGTCTTTCCTTCTGAATGATCGCTGATTTCTTTCTCTTCGAAATGTTCTTCCCCTTACTATCAATGGAATCTCTGGTTTCCAAATCTTTGGATGACTGAGATGACAACTTCAATGGTCTGCCACCTGATTCAATATGTATGGCCTGAACACACACCTCATCAAAATCATCAGGATTAAACATCAATAAAGTATGCTGCAAATATGAATGTAAACTGCCGATGTATTTTAACAAAGTTTCACGTGTATCCAATGAAATACTAAGCACCAATGCTTTCTTTTTGAACTCCTGAACACTCTGCCCTTTACCTTGCCTCAGATGCTGCCAATCAATAACAACTTGCTGCATGTATCCTAAAGGATAGAATTGTTTCCTAAGAGCTTTCAAAAACTTAGACCATGAAGAGATGACTTTTCCTTTACGCTTTACATCTAGCTGAGTTTTGCTTTCCCACCAGATTAAAGCTGTTCCCCCCATTCTAAGTGTAGCTAACTGAATTTTAGTTTTATCTTTAGAAATGTTCTGAATGCGACAATACACTTCTAACTGCTTTATCTAGTTATCTAACTTTTCAGGATTCATTTCACCATCATAAACAGGTAACTCAAATTTAACATCAAGTTTCAAAAGAGATGTTTTCTTAGGTTTCTTTTCCATTTCAGATTCTGCACTGGAAGAAGAAGAAGAAGAAGAGGATGATGGAGATGATGGAGGTGAAGGTGGTTTATCATTCTTCCCTTTACCTTTGTCCTTCTTCGATGACTTTGAAGAAGAAGCTGCATCTCTCGCCTTCTTGTCTTCGTACAATTCTCCCAACATTTGCTGCATAGTTAAGAATGCCTACTGAAACTACTCCTCACTCATCTTAGTCTCAGTGTTTTCACTTGCATCAGGTCCTGACATGGTCGATTTCTGAATGACTCGTTGCTTTCCAATCTCTGGATCGATCTGCTCAAGGATTCCTTCTCCTCGTTGCGACTTAGACCTGGTTAATATTCAATGGCACATTCTACAAACAAAACCTGCTTTGATACCAAATTATATGATTTGATATGACCATCTTCTAAAAACTGAGGTAGAAGTGATTAGCCATCTTTGAATTGAATGTTAACTGAAAGTGCGGAAATCGAGGAAAATTGCTGGAGCAGAACACTTTACGACAGCTGATAAACCATAAGAAATATGCAAAACAGAAGTATAAACAGCGAAAACATAGATATACTAGACAACAAGATTGATTACAGAGTTCGTCCCTGATGGACTATGTCTCCGAGTCCGCTTTCAAGATGGGCGATCGTTTTATTAGGAATGAGAAGAAAGGAGTCGATTACACAGTGATTTGGACAGACTGAACTTGCACATAGACAATTTTGACCTCTGTCATCAGAAGGCTCTCTGAACCAGCTTTCCAATGCCGCTTATGGTTTCCAATTCCGACTACGGATGCTCCTGAAACGCTGAAAACAAAATCGCCTCTATCCCTCCAAAACCTGCATACAAAAGCTTAAAACCACTCTTGTGTTCTTCATGGACAAAATCTGCCTTTTAAAGGCCTCCAGGTTCATCAAAACCTCCCTGGCTGGTTTTGGGGATGCATTAGCTGACTTTAGGTGTTGATTTGGTTCGGTCTAGTGACAAATTGCCACCTAGGGTAGATGCATGGTCATCGAATTAGTTGGTTGCAACAAAATTGTTTTAAAACCCAAAATAAACATTGGATAAGCCATAACTGCAGGCGGTTAGGCTAACCGGACGGAGGTGGTAACCATTTCCATGTGACCACAGGGCAGTCGACTGCCTGAGTGCCATCTGGTGGTCTCCCCCGGCGGTTTCGGCTAACGGTCCAGCCTGACTGTTGCATGTGACAACGTCACTTCTAGTGGTTGCGGTGAAGGCCTGCTCCGATGCGGTGAAGGTCCGCGGTTCTCAAGCCCCGACGACTATCCAACATGCGGTGACATGACCCTTTCCTCCGGCGGTTCTGATACAGTTAGCGGCCCGTGGTTAGGGACATATAACCGTAACATCCGCCTTTGTAATCCCTGCTCACATGCATACGGTTTCCGACGCGGTTTTGTAACTGCGGTTAGGAGCTTATATATGTTTTATGTGTATTATGTAATGTTTTTACATTGTTAACATAGGGATTAGGGCAAGAACTTAGGTGTAAGGTATTAATACATAGTTTGTAATGCATTATGATAGGTTTAGTGCATAGGATTAGGTTTTAGCATTAGGATTTGTAATGGGTTTGTAGAACTTAGGCTTAGAGGTAGCATAGGATTAATACATAGATTAGGATTTATTTTAAAAACCCATATGTACAGTTTTTTCACAATGCGACGTGTGCGAAATTCATCACCAATAAACCCATGCCGATCGTCAACAAACGATGATATCGATCCTTTGCCACGATGACAACCCACGCACATCGTTGATTCCAGCTATCTTTGCAATGACAACTCGGACGATGAATCTATGCCACTGACGACACTGATATCGACACATCAAACTTGCAAAGTCAAACGACAAAACACGTGTCGTCGACCACTCCTGGGGAATCGTTGATGAACTCAAATTGACAACCAGGCGCTAAACCATCTCTGCTGAATGCCATGAACATTACCTGAACAACCTGATCCACAACCAACACTGTCGATCTGTCGAAGCTGAATTGAAGCGATGACGACACTGAACGATACCCATGAACTCTAATGACGACATTTTGAACACTTGTGCAATTGGATCGACTGATCCTCCTGGATCACGAAGGCCAAATGATTGATCCTCGACGGAGTGAGAGATGACGTAGTATGTCACATTGTCGGCAAAGATACTGCCCGACAAATGTGGGAAGCATTGGTCACGCTATACAAAGGATGTTCCGAGCAATGAAAGGTGTACTTGGAGCAGAATATGAGATCCATGTAGATGCAGAAGGGGGAACGCATTGATCCAATCCTAACGAAGCTTCACGAAATCCGAGACTCATTGGCAGCTGTGGGGTCAACACCTCAGCCTACCAAGATGGTGAGGCTGGCCCTAAATTCTATTTCAGAAGAATAGCAAGTGTTTGTCCAGAGCATCCTGGGCAGAGAAAGATTGCCAGATTGGGAAGGAATGTGGGCCACTTTTTAGCAGGAAGAGATGAGGAGAGACTTAGTCAAGTGCAAACTTGATGGCAACAATAACAGTGGGACGAAGCCCAAGGAGGAGGAAGAGAATGCAACCCTTGCATCTAAGGGGTAGTAGGAGCAACAAAAGAAGAAGAAAGATGTTTCGAAGATAAAGTGCTTTCGGTGTGGTGAATTTGGTCACTACGCTACACAATGTCCTGTCAAGAATAAGGACAAAGACGAGAAGCATGATCTGAAGGTTGCATCCACAAAGATCGAGGAGTTTGCCATGGTTACCCAGATACCTCCAGGGGAGAGGTGGGGTGATCTAGTACTGTAGTTCGAAGAGCTACAAATGGGCAGGATCCTTGAGCATTCCACCTCTCAGATCAATGCCTTGCTACGGGAGCCCAGATCAGAAGTAGCAAGATGGACCAATGTCAGTTGGTGCAGAGGAGTGTCAGAGTGACAATTGCAGTGGCTAGGAGTGCCAAAGACTGAGCAGCACAGAGCAGAGTTCGAAGCAGTGCAGTTGTCAGAGTGCAGAGTCAGCAACAATGCAGAGGCTTCAGAGGGTCAGTGCAAAGACTCGCAGTAGTCAGAGCTCCAGCAGTAGATGCATCATGCTGAACACCTGTTTAGTAATTTTGGTTGCTCTTTTGTTGCTGATGCAGTAGCAACAACAGTTGGAGAAGGTTGTAGTGCAGTTGCAGTGTTGGCAGTGGCAGCGCTAGCAACAACACAAATGCATAAATTATGAGGGTTGCAATATAGATGCAGTGTTGGCAGTGGCAAGGTCAGCAACAGTACACATGAAGCATTTGCGCAGTAGTTGGTGGGCAGCAATGTCAGACATCAATAGCGCAGAGGTAGATGTTACAGAGAAGGATGATGCTTCAGCAGGTTGCATTACTATAGCACTATGAAACCGGATTCGTCCAAACCCCTGGACGAATCTCGAATCGGACGAATCGGACACGATTCTGTCCTGACACGTGTCATGTTTCAATGACTCGTCGTGTCATATCCGGGTACGTCGTGTCATGAGCGTGTCAAAAAAATGAAGAACGTGTCATGATTTTGGAATCGAATCCTGGTTTCGGATTCGTTTTTCGGGCTGCTGGTAGGTTTAAGTTCGCTGTTGTCATTCCCATTTGACCGCATTTGCAACCTTAACATCGATTTGGAGCGAGTAACAGCGATTTGGAGCGATTTGGAGCGGCGGACCGCATTGCAATTTGCAGGTTTAAGGTTAGTTTGCTGAGCTGTTAAAACTTAATATGTATCACGCCTTATCAGTGATCAGTTTGCATAAATTGCATGACACAAAACCCTTGAACCACTGTAATGTTGGGTATATAGAACCAGTCACCACAACGTATGGAGCAACGCCATATAATCTGAGCCACTGAAATCTAACAATGCTCCAGTCGTTAAGAACGAGCCTTTGAAATCATGAACGAGTCGCCAGTGTTATATTATCACTGTGCGATCCATTTCTGTGTGAGCTATAGATAGATGCGGGCCACCATGATACATATATGAACCATAGTTAAATTAATAAATAGACAGAACAAAGGTATACGCCACGGCCCACTGTGTTTTATAATAAAGGTTACATATGTAATATTTCAGAGCTGCAATGACAAGAACTGAGTCTGTGCATCTTGTTTATTACCTTGATGATGGAATGAGTGAGCAGAAGCATGTGTAATAAGAGTGTTGGGTTTGGATATTTTTATAAACGGAGTATGGTATTCACTATTCAGTTGGCAGAATGGACACACTTGGCTTTGTCTGAAATATGTATCTCATGGCCACAGCTTTAAAGTAGAAAATGCTTGCGTAATGTTCAACTTACGGCTATCGATATATACAAAAACATCATAATTTAGTTCTGCAGTGAAGATCCATGTTAGAACAGGCCATTAACCTATAAATCAGAGTCAAGAATGAGTTCGTTGTACATTTCTGGGCATAGTTTAGCCTCCATAATGTGATTGAAATGCTAAACGGAGTAAGTGTGGGGTCATCCTCTGCGTATTATTGAATTCTAGGCCGGGTTTCTCCACATTGGCATGAGTTGGAAAGAGCTGAAGTCTTCCTCTTAGTGGCTGTGCGTATAGCTGATAAAGATAGCCCATTGTGCATAGGCCTAGAGTACTCAGAAGTGCCACAAATTCAACATATTTAGGGCTGCTGAGAACACTGTCCAGTGTCTTTTATAACACTCAGACCTTGGCCTGTCCTGGCAGTGTAGAAGTTTAGAACACTGTCTTTAATTTTTTACACAGCAACATAGAATACATTATACAGCCAGTTGGCAGTGAGTCACTGCTAGCCTATAAAATGAACTTGATTCTTGTTCATTTCTTTTGCTGTTTGCATTTTAAAAATTTTACAGCAGTTTGACTGTTTGTTCATTTTTTTTACAGGTTGAGGTAACATGGCTCAATCAACGGCAGGGGCAGCAAGGAAGGGCAAGAATGTCATGGGTAGAGATGCTCTTCCTCCCCCAATATCATCAGAGTCTGCTGCAAGTAATCTTGAGGGAAGAGGAGTTAAAGACAATGAAAAATATCCATTGTGGAAATATGTCGCAAGAGAGGATGGGTCAAACAGCAAGGGAAAGGGAGGAGGCAATGTGCAATGGAAATGCAGCTTTTGTAACCTTTCTTTCACAAGCACATATCACCGTGTGAGAGCACATTTGTTGGCTATACCTGGTAAGGGGATTGGAGCTTGTAAAGATATTCCTTCACAAAAGAGAAAAGAATTGGAAAAGGAGGCCCATGTTGGTATGGAACATGTGGCACTGGCTTCAAAATCAAAAGCACCCAAGGGCAAGAATGAAGACCCCCTTCCATTTTTGAGGAAAGCCACCACCAAATTTCCATTTGAGAGTTCTACTTCTACTGGGGGACAAGCATTAAAAAGAAGATCACTTGGTCCAATGGACAGGATTTTCCAAAAAGAGAGACGGGACGAGCTTGATCTCACCATTGCCTTCTTCTTCTATCAAAACTTCATATCATTTAATGTTGCACGTTCACCTTTATTTGTTGAGATGTGCCGAGCTCTAACTCAAGGGGCTCCAGCAGGGTATGTGCCTCCTGGGTCAGAGAAGCTGAGAACCACATTGTTGACGAAGGCAAAAAAAGAGGTGCAAAAAATGCTCGAGCCTATTAAGGCATCATGGCCAACATTTGGGGTTAGCATTGTTTCTGATGGATGGACAGATCCAGCACGACACCCAATCATCAACTTTATGGTGTCTTCCTTGAATGGTCCAGTTTTCCTGAAAGCAGTGGATACACTTGGCGAATACAAGGATGCACAATTTATGGGTGAGTTATTTATTAGAGTTGTTGAAGAGGTAGGTGTTGATTCTTGTGTGCAAATCATTACAGATAATGCACCTGTTTGCAAGGCGGCTGGCATGATTGTGGAAGCTAAATATCCACAAGTGTTTTGGACACCTTGCATTGTCCATTCATTGAACTTAGCACTGAAATCCATTGATTCTGATGTGCTTTGGATTGGAAGCATTATTGAGGATGCAAGACATATCCGTAACTTTGTGCAAAATCATACAAATGCCCTCACTATCTACAAGGAGTACAGTAATCTATCATTGTTGAAGATTGCTGATACACGGTTTGCATCTTCATTCATGATGTTGAAGAGGTTGAGGGAGGTCAAGACTGCTCTTGGGTCCATGGTTATTTCTCAGTTTTGGTCTTTTTGGAGAAAGACAGATCAGGCAGCCTCTAAAAGAGTGAAGGACACGGTACTAGATGATGCTTGGTGGGAGACTCGGGTTGCTGCTAGGCATGTCCTAAGATACCTGCATGGGACGATCAATCATGGATTGAGATATACTATCAAAGACGTGAGACTTCATGGATACACTAATGTTGATTGGGTCAGAAATGTTGTTGACAGGAAGAGTACATTCAAATGTTGTTTTAGCCTGGGGTCTGTCATGATATCTTGGATGAGTAGGAAGCATAAGTCTGTTGCTCTTAGTACAACCAAGGCTGAGTATATTGCTGCTAGCATGGCTAGCTATGAGGCAGTATGGTTGAGGAAGCTCTTTGGAGAGCTATTTGAGTAGGTACTGGATATGCCAGTGATATGTTGCGACAAAAAGAGTGGGTTTCGACTTTTAGAGAATCCCATGTTCCACGACAGGTCCAAGCATATTGAGATCATATATCACTATATCCAATATATGGTGCAGAGAGTAGCCATAAGAATCCATCACATTTCGATTGATGAGCGGATAACCGACATTCTTACCAAGGCTTTTCCAAAAGGGAAGTTCAAATCTTCATAGAGCAACTTGGACTGGTGGATGTGACCCTTCTGGGAAGGGGTCATTGCTGATCACGAACAATAAGCTCTGGGAGCTCCTGGGGGCATGGGGTACTCCTTTGGAGCTATAGGGTTGGAAGATCCTTGTCTTTTGGTAAGTTGATCTCCCTTAGTCAAGTCTGGGACTTGACAAAGTACATACCCCAACATGCATCCTACCCACAGGCTGGGCTTGTTGGGATTGCCACTCATCTGGCCAATGAGTGAGGAGACTTAGGTTTGGAAGATCTTTACACATGGTGGATGCGTCTAGTAAACTGTTCTCCCTAAGTCTGGGATGCATGGTATTCAATCACTTGATCACTAGATCAAGTTGGGTGATAGGGTTTGGAGGATCTTTGTCACTTGTGGCAAATTGATCTCCCCTATTATCAAAGATATAGGTTTTGGAGGATCTTTACCCTAGTGGTAAATTTATCTCCCTTATTGTCTGGATGGATTGTTTGATTAGATGGCCAGACATAGGGTTTGGAGCATCTTTACCCAAGCCGTAAATTGATCTCCCCTATTGTCATTGGATATAGGTTTAGAGGATCTTTACCCTAGGGGTAAATTGATCTCCCCTATGATTCTTCTTCTTCTTTAGATTGACAATGTTCAACAGATGAGCAGAGATGAGTAGATGCAATGATGATGATGATGAGACATGTACATTCGAGATGAGACTTATGATGTAGTCGAAAATTTCTCCCTAGCTGAGAGGGAGTGTTGAAAATTGGCAGCTGAGGGAGCAATTTCTTCCTTGGACAGGCCCAACAAACGCCAAGGAACCACTTCTAGCTGTTGGAAAAATTTAATTTGATCATTGAAAAAATATTATCTTCAAAGTCAACACAAAAAGTACAAGTCGGCCCAAAAGGAGAAATTCGTCCACCAAATCCACATATAAATGCACCTAAGGTCACATCACTTGGAGGCATCACTTCACATCATTCATTCTACTTCATTGGTTCGGTTTGGTCTGAAAATTGCAGGGTCCGAGCTTACATGTGCGAAGAGGAGAAAGAGAATTCTGTTGACTGCGTTGACTTCTGTTTTTGGGACTGTTTGACCAAAATTGACTTGGAGGGTTTTGACCTCATTTTGGATCTATTCTTGGAGGCCGAATTCAGGGGAGAATACCAAATTTTTTTGAGCACTTTGGCTAGCGTTGATCGCAGATATGAGGCTAGGGTTTCTGTAGGTTAGACTTTGACTTTGACCAAAATTTATGGGCAAAATTTTGTGACTATTTTGACTGAGGGAAGGAGGCCGCATTCTTTGCCTAGTTGACTGAACTGTTTGGACCTGATTTAAATATTGACTTGTGACTAGTTAAGGCTGTGTTGACTACTGTTGACTTTAACAGAAAATTGCAGATTTATTGTTTGACCAGATTTGACTACATTCCTCATATTTGATTAGATATTGGATAGTTGACTTGGTTAGTCAAGGCTTTGACCTTTGACTAGTTGTTGATATACTTGGACTATGTATCTCTTTGCTGAGCATTTGATAAACATCTAATAGAAGAAGAATATGTTAATTTTTGACTGTTCTATGCTGTTACAATCACTTTAGCCCAATTCTTATCTTCAATTAGCAATCTTTCCAAAACAATTTAATCTTGCAATGATAAATAGCAATTGTAGATAGAACATTAAATGCATTGAACAACAAGAGACAATCCAAAGCAATAACAAGCGACACCAAATTTGGTCAAAGGCCAGGGAAAAACCCACAATGGGGAAAATCCTTTTAAATTTTCTTCTTGTTAGATTGTCATAAAAATGTTCAACAGAGGGATACAATTATTCTATTCATCAACAACAAAGTCAAAGTCAAGTTTTTGACCATCCAACAAAAACCAATATCCAAAGTCTAATAGATGATCCCAAAAGTCAAATCTGGTCAAACTGTCAAATCTGCAATTTTGGTCAAAGTCAATAGCAGTCAAAGAAGCCCTAACCAGTCAAAAGTCAATGATCAAAACTGTCCTTCAAGAGCTCGTTCAATAATCAAAAGGTTTGCCCCCCAATGCTAGTCAATCCTTAGTCAAAACAGTCCCAAAAATCACGGTCAAACCAGGTCAATGGAGAGAGAAGGTATGCGGTCAAACCTACGGTCAACTGCAGTTAAAGTGCCCAGATTTCCTCAGTCATTGTGCCAATAAATGCGGCCTTCCAAAACAGGTTCAAAATTGGTCAAACCAAGCCAAAGAGCCCAAACCAAAGTTGGTCAACGTTGGTTAAAGTTTACCAAATAGAAAAGTCAACACTAGTTTTAGAACAACGTCCAAACCCTTCGCACGTGTGAAGAGAACCCTGCAATATTTCAAATGTACGAACCAATAGAAGAAGAGAGAGACGCTTATGCTGTGATGTCCAAATGGAGGTGACTTGATCTGTATTTATAGGCATTGGAGGAGGACTAATTTGTCTTCTTGGCTGACCTCGACTTTTGTGTCATTGCGGGTTTTCACTTTCAAAATGCATTTTTCTTTAACCAAATTAAATTCTTCCAAGGGCAATTTGGGGCTTCTCTAGATGAGGAACACTGTCCAATGGAGGGAATTTGTCCTTGAGTTGCCAAATTATCAAAATATGCTTAGGGTTTTCCCCCTTGTGGAGTTTTTCCTCGGGCTTTGACCAAAAATCTTTGTGTCTCTATTGTTCTTGGCTATCTTCTATCTTACATATGGTTTACTCTTCTATCTACAATTGCTTATTGTTATTGGGTGATTGACAATAATTAAATAAATTGATTGCTAAAGAAGAAGAGATTGTCTAAGTGATTGTTACAACATAGAGCATTGAAAAATTAACACTTTCCTAGAGAGCGAAAAATTCAACTTGATTGTTGGTAGCAACACCTAGGCCCCAAGTATTTTGAATCTCAGTTTTTTCATCGGGGCTAATGTTCACCCCTCCCGCCCCTGCCACCCCTGGGTTTCCTTTTGAGGCAACATAAAAAACAAAGAGAATTGCTTTTTACATGAACGCCAATTTTGGAAGTCCATCGGGCTTTGTCTAATATAGGGAATTTTCTTTCCGATTCAACACTAGTTGGATTCCAAATGTAGCAAATTTAGCTTCACAACCTTTAGCATTGTGTGGGGCCAAGTAACTCATGGTCATGTTCCGTGACCACTTCCACCTACTCTTAGTTGTATTGTTCCTGGTCGCAAGAAAATAGATTAGAAGTTTCTTATGGAAAGAGGAAAGAGAAGTAGATATTAGAATTATGTCTTTTTTTTTTGGAATCTAGTTTCTAGAACTTAGTGTTCTTTGTCTCTATTATGTAAATCTTAAATGGCAGTTTTCGTTTTCATTTGAACTATTGACTGCATGTTACAACTCTTTGCTAATGAATATGATGCTTGATTTCATTGTGGTTGATATTTTTTGTTGAAACTAGAATGTTGATGTCATGGTTTTTCATTTGATGATAAGGTTATAAGTTACAATTTCTAGATGAGTGGTGTTATCTGTACTAAAAGGTTGATACTCTAATTAGCAACTAATTTGCCAATCTGGATGCTTTTTTTTGTATATATATGCATGAAATATATATTATATAGAAGTACTATCAAAATGTTCTTCTCCCAAAATCTTTTTAAAAGTGGCGCTTCTCACCCTTAGTCGCAACAACATAGGTAAATACCACTACCAAAATTGTGCATATTTAGTTTTATACCCACATTTTGACAATATCATAAGCAGTCAAAGTTTCATCTTGTCAAAACCTATTTGTGTATCTAGGAATATTGGTCTTCTATGTCAAACACATGGGCACATAGATCTCTATCTTCATTGCAATTCAACTTTGTGCTTGGTTATCACATCGTAGTGTATTAATCCCATCCAAATTCCTATGTCTTCCTTTATGCTGATGGCACATATTCTCAACAAACACTTATTTCTTTTCTTGGGTTTATTATTGAAAAACATAGATTGGGCAGTGTTACCACTCTTCCGGCGGGGGTACCTATATCAAATTTTCACACAATTCAAGGCTGAAATCATGGCAGGCATCAAGACTACACAAAAATGGCAGAGTTGTGGTTACAAGTTGTTGGTGAGCTAAGGCAACTTCCGAATGAGGGACAACCCATACTATGGTTACCAATTGACAGTTACGATTTTGCTTTTTGTTTCAACTACTTCAAATTATAAACTATTAGCTATGAGAATGTCAGAAGACGATCCTTATCTTGTCAGTGAAACATAGGCACAAAATTTGAATCCAATTGCTAATTGCTAATTGTTCAAGTCGACCCTAAAAAGAAAAATGAAAAGAAGAAAATTTAAAATTTAAAAATTGAATTTATTTTGCCTCCAAAAGTCAAGTCAACTCCTCCAAAAGGTTAAGTCGGCCCAGCATGTAGACACACCAATTCGGGCTCATTTGATGACTATATAAAGGCTACTCGTCCTCTTCCTCAAGACACAATTTCAGATCACTCAATGCGCAATACATTCTTTTGTTCAGCCATATGAAGGAGAGAGAGACAGATAGTAGACTGAAGTTTGACGTCCCATCTGATCTATTTTCAGTTGACTTCGCACATGTGGACAAAGGACCAAAATTCTGGGCAGTAGGACAAGTTTTTGGGCAACAGACCTAGCTTCTTGGCAGAAGATCGAAATTTTGAGCAGGAGACTGGAATTCTAAGGAAGGTATAGGAGGCTGAAGTTCGACCTAGTTGACCTGTGTTGACCATTGATGAAGAGGTCAAAAATATATGTTTGACCAGGTTTGGCCTGAGTTTGTTGGTTGGTCAGTTTGACCTTATTTGGTTAGAAAAATTAGATTGTATCTCTTGTTGAATTGGACAATTTCTCTAAGAAGAGGTTGTTGGGTTTTTCCCTAGAAGAGGGTTTTCCCATGGCAAATTCTCGTATCTTTGTGCATCTTTGTTCTATTGTGATATCTATTGTCCTACTACATTTTATGGTTGAATTTCTGAAGTATAATTGCTTAATGATAAATTGGAAGTGCTAAGATAATATTCAATATCATTAGAAGTAATTATCATTTTCAGAAATTGTGCTTGAATCTATTGCACATGAAAAATCAACATGGTATTAGAGCTTTGGTTAAGAAAGGCTTTGGAGATCACTCTTGAAGACACCTACTTTACAATCAAATCCATGATCTAAAGAGGGTCGAGTTTGTTCAAAGATGAAGTGCTGGTCAAATCCCTAGGAAGAGATTGAAATAAGAGGACAAAATTTTGTTGAGGACCGAAGCTCTTGAAGTCTATGACAAGAGTGGACTGAAAGGCCTCAGGTAGTGCTAAAAAAAGACCGAAAATATCACAGTATGATGAACAAAAAGGACTGAGGAGGTTAAGGAAGGATGTAGAATGTTGAATGGTGTTGTCATTGATGCCAACATTGTATTTGAACGATCTTAATATTCGTTTATGATTACATTGATTGGAAGTTCTACCAATCAAGATTCCCTAAAAAGCTTAGAAGCTCCTGCGACATAGTCATGATGGCCTGCCTTTGATGAAGATTTTGGCTAAGAAGAGCAATGAAATTGCAATTAAGCCTATCGTCAGGTGATTGTCCTCATCATGCCAATTATAATGGTAGGTGGCACGCCTCATAACTCCTCATGGTTGATGAGATATGTTCGATTAAAGTTTGTGCCCCAAAATTTGTGGTTGAAAGCCCCAAAGAAGATCCTACAAGCAACCTATGGATCGAATCACCAATTCGGGCTCATTTGATCACTATATAAAGGCTACTCGTCCTCCTGAAGGCACAAAATTTCGGATGACTCAATGGACAATATTCTTCTGTTCATCCATACGAAGGAGAGAGAGAGATAGTAGACTGAAGTTTGACCTCCCATTTGATCTATTTTCTGTTGACTTCGCATGTGTGGACAAAGGACCTAAATTCTGGGTAGCAGGATGAATTTCTAGGTAGCAAACCTGTTCTAGGTAGAAGGCTGAAATTTTGAGCAGCAGACTGGAATTCTGAGGAAGGTACAGGAGGTCGAAATTCAGCCTAGTTGACTTGTGTTGACCATCTTTGGAAGAGGTCAAAAATATCTCTGTTTGACTAAGTTTGACTTTATTTGGATGGAAAAATCAGATTGTATTTCTTATTGTATTGGACAATTTCTCTAAGAAAAGGGTTACTGGGATTCCAAAGATAAACTGGACTACCAAAGATACACAAATGACTTATCTTTGGCTTCACTCCTGTGAACATGTCCTCAGGATTCATATCGTCCAACACTCTGTGAGGGCTCCTATTCTATAGATACACAAACGTATTGTAGGCCTCCACCCACAAAAAGATAAGCAATTCCTGATCATAAATCATTGCCCTTGTTACCTCTATTATGGTCCTATTTTTTTCTTGGCAACCCCATTCTGTAGAGGGTTATAAGGTACTGTGAGCTCCTTCTTGATCCCTGCTGCCTTGTAAATATCTTGGAACTTATTGGAGGTATACTCGCCCCCATTATCCAATCTCAACACCTTAATTGTCTTCCCAGTCTAATTCTCCACAAGAGATTCAAATTTCAAACTCTTGAAGTTGACCGAAGACCTCGCCCTTGGTCTTTAGGAAGTAGGCCCATGTCTTCTTGTAAAAATCATCTTTGAATGTCGTAAAGTACAATGACCTTGTGATTGATTCCATTGACATAGGACCACAAATGTTTGAATGCAACATGTCGAACACACTCTTGTACGTGGTCTCGCTGTGATGAAATGCAACCTTGGTCTAGTTTCCAAGTGCATACCCCCTTGCACACTCCCTCTTGCTCCACCCCGATCTCCGGAAAACTTGTAACCATTCCTTGTAACATAGAAAGAGCCCTGTAGTGTAGGTGTCCCATCCTCTCGTGTCAAATCTCATTCTAGTTGCCACTATCATGTGCAAGAGCCTTCAACGATTGTCTTCTCAACAAATGAAAATTCTTCTCCCTTCTCTCAATTGTTGCCTCTTGCTGGGATAAACTCCTTTTAGCCCAACAACCACTCCACCTCCCATGAAGTTGACCTCTAGTCCTTTGTCTTCCATGGCCAAAACTGATAGGAGATTCTTCTCCAAACCTGGTATAAACAACACTTCATTCATCTCTAGGATACCTCCTGAGTCCATCTGAAACTCAATGCTACCACTGCGCTCTACTGCATACTTGTTATTATCAACAAGCTCTACGTGTATATCTCTAGGCTCCTTGGTCATGTTGGTGAAAATGTCTCGAGATCCCGTCATGTGGTGAGATGCTCCACTTTCGACAAACCAAATGCCTTTCGTGATAGTTCTAGAAATGCATAATACCAAGTCAAAGTTTCTCTCGAACTTCTCAGCTAACTCGTCCATTTGTGCAATAGTTGCCATCGTCGTTTTTTGCTTGCCCTTCCTCCCGTTTGGACACTGACTAGCAAAATGATCGAACTTGTGATATGCAAAGCACTTGAATTTGCTCATGTCCTTCTCCTTTTTACCCTATGAAGGTCCACCTCCACTTTGATTCTACTCGGCCTTCCGTTTTCCCTTTTTCGCTTGTGCAACAAGATTAAGCTGCGTTTTCTCCTCACCACTCCTTCGCTGTCCCCCAGTTAATGAGTTCTCCTAGATATCTTGTTGGATGAAATAATCCCACAACTGGATCCAATCAGGAAGCTATTACAAGCGAGGATCCCATTTGCAAAGGTGGTCCAATGCTTGGCGTATCCTTTTAGAGCTACTTTCACAATCTCTAAATCATTCATAGCCTCCCCAATAGTTGAAAGCTCATCACGAGCTTGCTGGATCCTTATGAGGTAAGATGTTATAGCCTCTGATTTTTCCATCTTGATGCTATTTATTTTTTCCTACGACACCATCTGTGTAGCATAAAAACTATGGCTGAAACAAGAAGACTGATAGCTTGTAGATTGAATGTAAAAATACACACAGGTATTTAATAATAATAATTTATTAATATATATAATTGTATAAGATGATTTGAATGTACAATGAGGCCTTGCTTTTATACCTCAGCAGGTGACCTTTCGTGAAAGGGCATGTCTTTTAGACATGCCTTTTCACTTAATTTAATGACTATTTAACCTAAATAATATTTAATTATTTAATATTTATATTTATTTTATTTATCTAATTGTTATGAATTATATTCATAACATAGCCTCTTCCTTCGGAAGCTTTGTCCTCAAACCTATATTGCTGGAAACTGTCTTTGCGGTGGTTGTCATCTTGGCATATGTGAAGCGGAAGGTCTCTGGTGGCTCAGCGTCTATACTTCGCTTAATAACCCTATATATATATATTTTTTTTTTTATTTTTTATTTTTTATTTTTTTGTTTTTATTTTTATTTTTTTATTTAATAATAATTTTTTTTTGGTAAACTATAATTTACAATTATATAATTATAAAATATAAATGGAATTATATAATTAAAATTTACATAGCTTAATGTTTATATAATTAAACTATATATAATTTAAAAGTTATATAGTTTTTCCGGTCAGACACTACTCTACAAAACGACGGTGGCACTGGTTTTACCATTTCTAACTCAGTTGACCAGAGTTGTTTAATCACAGGCATGTTATTATGTGGAGTGTTATAACAGAGGGACGCAGACAGGAATGTCAGCTGTCGGAATAGCGGCCCGTCTGCAGTGATTTGTTGTGTATGTGGATAGTTTGAAGTGTCTAAGGACCGAGCATACGGTGGTGTCGCGTCACTGTGGAATGCTATTGGTTTGTGGCGTAGCATAAAAGGGTGCAGGAAATCTGGGGGTATATTGGGCATATTTTCCATAACCATGTTTTCTTGCTGGTAACCATTATCAGATATGAAGAAGCCCGGCGGAGGTACAACAGTGTTTGCAACTTGATCGAGAGTTTGATCGACATCATCAAAACTGAAGAAATCTGGTGGAGATACAGCTGTGTTTGCAACCTGATAACCGGATCTTAAGAATTCGGGCGGAGGTAACGGTGCACGTACTGCCATGTTTGAGAATTGATTGCCAAATCTGAAGAATTCTGCTGGACGTAACGCTGGAGGTACAGCCATGTTTCCTTTCTGCTCACCAAATCTCAAGAATTGCGGCGTACGTGGTGGTGCAGTTACGGCCATATTTGCAGGTCGATCACCGTGTGCTTGGAATTCTGGTAGAGCTGTAATTCCGTATCGAGGCAAACGTTGTATACGATGCCCCTGCTGCTCTGCGGGATGTTGTCGTCTTAGCCTTCTGAGGGGAGGACCAATTTCCACATCAAGCAAGTCAGTTTGACGTTGTCGTCTTCGCCTTTTTAGGGGAGGCCCAATTTCCACATCAAGCAACTCAGTTTTGTTGTCTACCAATTCCTTCAATGCTTCCTCCCTAGCAGCCAGAGCCGCATTATCTTCAATCTCATTCTCTATATAACTACACCTGTTGCATACTTCACAAGGTTTCCCCGGCGCTCCACTGTATCGAGGACAATTGCAAAAATGACGCGACTCATCCGAATACGAAACTGTCTGTCTGCAAATGTAACACATTATGTTTCCACACTTACATCTCACTTTATTGCATCCAGACGTCTTGATTAACTCCGCGTGGCAAATGTTACATTCTCTTATCACAGCTTTTGTCATCCTCTCTTCTACTGCCCTACGAACAGCAGTCTCAGAATTTTTGTCAACCTCTTCACAGGGTAATGGTGAGTGACTCACCTTCTTGCATTGAATACATGAAGCGATTAAACATTTAGGGTTTGGACAATCCAAAACCTGTAGACAGTTGTCTATTTCATATGGAATGTTACAGAATGGGCAATAAACAAGACCTTCAATTTTGGCTTCAACTACAGCCTGTTCGGCCACGCGATGTTCATATCTTTCGATAACATCATCTGGAAGAGCTCTCTTGATGTCTGAGAAAGGAATTGACTCCTTGCAATCACCAATAGCCATACAGGATAAATAGTCATGCGCCTTGACACCTCCATAAATGATTTGATTGACTTGCTTCCTTATACATTTAAAACAAAACCAATGCCCACTTCGACACTGTAGCATTCTTTCAAATCGATATGGCCAATAACAACAACCACATTCCATAGACGCTGCCTCGGCTCCATTCATTACAGGCAATTGTGTCTCATTCCCACTTTTAATCTGGAAATAACTTTCTGAATTCGTTGGAGCCCTTATTTCATCGAACTCACCTGCTCCAATATTTATCCCCTTTCGCTTCTGCTTATAGGTGGTATTATTATGTTGGCCCATCAAAGAAGATCTTTCTGCTTTTCTAGTCCACCGCGGAACTCCTATTCTCAGAACTTCTGCACGTCCGTCGTCTGACGAATTGAAAGAAACCATATTTTCATCTATAAAATTAGAGGCGTGGTCTGAAGAAGATGATGAAGATCCGGCCATATTTCCAAACTTGGCGAAGGTTTTAGGTATAATTTGCCCTAGTCCAATTGGTCCTTTAGAGAAGATGAGTGAAATTTCATATGGTATAACTTCTTTGCTTAACTTGTGGCTGGTTTTAGATTTTCTGTGCCTCGGGTTCTCATATCTGTAACTTGTATGGTAGATTTCAGAGTCTTTGCTAGTGTGTACTTCATTTCTGCAGCTTTTCTGATTGTTGGTCTCAGAATCTCTGCTTATAGCCACTGCTTCTCTAAAAATGCCACTAGATACAAAAGGCAGTTGTTCATCTTCTTGTTTCTTAGGATAGTTCTCATCCACATCATCTTCATCTAAATCATTAACTTGATCTAGATCATTTTCCTTATTATTGATTTCCTTTGGACATTCTTTAACTTCTGCAAAAGATCTTTCTAGTCGTTGAACTGCTTCTTGAATACTAAATTGCTCAACACATTCATGATGTGAACGCAATGGCACATTGTGCTGTGTACAATGTTCGAAAACCCGCATGATTATATTGTGTGCCATGGCTCTGATACCACTGTAGCAAAAAAACTATGGCTGAAACAAGAAGACTGATAGCTTGTAGTCTTGTAGATTGAATGTAAAAATACACACAGGTATTTAATAATAATTATTTATTAATATATATAATTGTATAAGTTGATTTGAATGTACAATGAGGCCCTGCTTTTATACCTCAGCAGGTGACTTTTTGTGAAAGGGCATGTCTTTTTAGACGTGCCTTTTCACTTAATTTAATGACTATTTAACCTAAATAATATTTAATTATTTAATATTTATATTTATTTTATTTATCTAATTGTTATGAATTATATTCATAACAATCTTCCTTTTTTCATTTGTGCTTTGATAAAGACTAGTTAGGGCTACCCACATTTGATGTGCTATGTCCTTTCATGACATGTGAGGAATTATGTGATTCCTCAAACGATCCAAAATTATACCCATCACTTTCATATCCCTCTGGTTATTCTTGGTTGCTTCGTTTGGATCTGAAGGAACCTGGATATCTGTGTTCACAAAATTCCACAAACCATTTTTTTTTGTAACTATGGTTATTCGCTCGTTCCAGGGACTAAAGTTAGTGGCCCCATTCGAGTTGTCTTTATATGACAAAATACCCAGTTTTTCCATCTCACAAATCGACCTTGGCCACAAAACCCTAACTGCAAAATTAAAAATAATTCAGCTGCCATAATAAGAAGAAATTCGATGTTGCAAACCTTATTGATTTCGAATCTCTCCTTCAAAATTTCCTAGAGCTCTAATACCATGTTAAATCTCGTGATACCAACCCAAATTTATTTTCTCGCAACAATTTTTTATTCCCATCAATTAATTTTATTAACCAAATAAAGTTTAAATTGTTGAAAAATAAAATCATTAGTATTTTAATTTCCAAAAATTTATATGAAACAAAGGTAAAATCAGAGAGAGATCAATCACATGTTACAACAGATAAACACCCAAAACAATTCTCCATTAATTAGTCTAAGGAAAATCAACTTTTCAACCCACAAAGAAATTACAAGGAAATATGCATTGATTGGACCCTATAACTCGGTCCCACTGGAAGAATTTGGCCTTGGGAATTTCTGCCCACTGGAAATCAACAACCTCTGAAGAAATTCAACCCACCTATTCACCAATGACTCGACCCTGTCCCTTCTATTCATACAACTTCTGTGCGTCAGGAAATTTAGCCTTGGAAAATTGGCCTCCTCGCTTCAGCAATTCAACCTTGCAATCTCCAGCAATTCGGCCTTCTAGAAGTGCTCTCGAGTCCACCTGCACTCTTCCTCCTCTGTGCTCTAGTCTAGTTGAGCCACTTGCTCTAGAGAAGAAATCACTTTCTCTCCTTGTTGTGTGTTGTTAAAATTGGCAACTAGGGCCAAACTCCATGTGGGTCATCTTATTTATGGCAGCTGATATCTTTATTGGATCCCTCTCATCGAGAGGTGTAGGATTGATCTAAAGATCATCCAATTCTGTCAAGTATTCATGGAGTTATGAATTTATTTGTGTTATAAGACAAATTGTCAAGTCGGCCACCAACTTGAGTAGGCTCAGAAGCCCAATAGACATGTCTATTCATCATCTACGTTTTAGTATAAATAAAAGAGGACTTGAAGTCATTTTGACACTCTTCATGTGATCTCCTCCTCTCCACGTCTTTGGGTTTTTGGTGAAGGAGAGACACTAAGAAGATACGTTGGGCTAAGTGTATAATGCGCTAGTTGCAGATGATGCCCTAGCTAATGCCCTAGCCACAGTATGATGATCCAACACAGACTCATTTATACGCAGTCAATAGGAGACACCTTATGCGCAGTCATGGAGACATTTATACGCATACAATTCAGACATCTTTGCAATGAGGTTTAGGATCTCGGATGCCTCTGAAATCTCAAGGAAAATTACAGTGAGTACAGTATACAGAACTTGCATATTTCTCTCTCTGAAATCTCGCATGGAGGATCTGGTTCGTATTAAGGTCTGATTTCACCTCGGCTAGGGTATTAGGTGCAGTCATGTTCAGATTTCAGAAGTAGGATGAGGACGTAGCTGTAATCCATGTATTGGGCCAAGGCATGAAGCCGCAGAGAGCCACAATCAAGCGAAGCCACATTCAAGTAGAGTCACAGTCAAGGTCATGGAGCTGTAGTAAGTTCAGTTGTCTCCTCGGATGGGTTAAGGAATCGCAGAACTAAAGCCTATTCATTCTTGGCATGGCATTCTCGGTATGACAAGGAGCAGCCTTGATTTCGGAGGTAGTCCTGTAGTAGACTAGTCATTGGACAACAGAGAAAGACCTATTCTCTCGGATCAATGAATATTATGCCAAATGTTATCTCCTCTATATATATATTACAGTCTTTCTATGACTCGTTGAGATAAGGGTTCGATGAAGAGATCCTTGGCATACGTATTCAGATCTAGATTAAGGCAGTCTCAACATGTTTCGAAGAACAGTGACAAGGATCGTAGTCTTGATCCTGTCTTAAATCACAGTAATTATAGATCATGGTCATATACATATATGATGATGATGAATGAGCCAACATTATGGTGAATGATGTAGCATAATGGGCGTGTTAAGTAAGGAGCAGCATGATGATGAATAGGGCTGCATGATGATGGAAGATGCAACATAATGGGCAGCATGATGATGAGAGTAGATGAGAGCAGCTCAGTCATCAAGGTCCAACACTGTGATGGTATAGCTTGGTGCTACACGGTAAGGTGCAACAAATGGACGAAATGCAACACTACGATAGGTGAAGCAGTCACCTTGGAGAATCAGTTGAAGCAATATGTCTTCAACTGATCTCATGTAGATATCAAAAGTCAAAATGTTGACTTCTATTGTAAATGTACTATCTCTCTCTCTTTCTCTGCTGAACTTTGAAGAACATAAAAGAAGAATTGATCAAGGGTTTCCCCACATTGGGGTTTGTCCCTGGCTAGCGCCATATCTTGTGTCCTCTTGTCTTGGCTTGTCTTCTGCGATTTATATTTATGTTCTATTTGCAGTTTACTTTAATGCTGATGTGATTGCTAATTTGGAAAAGATATTGGAAAATTGAAATAAATTGCTCTAGCATAGAACATACCTAAAATTAACATGGTATCAGAGTTGAGGTGAAGACAATGCCCAAGCAAGAGTGAAAGAGCAATCACCGAAGACAGTTGGGACAGGACAAAAGGATCAATGGTTTCCACATCTATCTTCTAAATTCACCAAGGGTGAAGTCGAAGCAGAGAATATTATCAGAATGGCATAGCGGAAGTTTCTGATGGCCTACCTAAAGATCACTTCATTGGGAAGTTCGGATCTAAGGGTGGAAGGAAAGGCAGATGCCTTGGTTGCAATAAGTTCGGCCATTATGCGAAGAAGTGTCTGAATGGCAGAGACACATCTCTTGATGAAGATAACAATCATTCCAACGACATCTTCAATGATCAAAGGAATGACAGGTAATGTAGGTCATCAGGAAAATGGTCGACTCTTTAAAGAAAGCAAGGAACCCCAGTGCCTCAAGGCACTTCATCGGATAGATGGGTGCACTCTCTAATTTGGTAGAGATGGAAACAATCGTAGGATTATACTTGGAGCCGATGCCACCTATTCCGGAAAGGGTGTAGGGAATGTTACCCCTCAATTGAATGAGGGTAACTTGATTCATTTAGAGAATCTCTTTTATGTACCTGATCACACGAAGAACCTGGTGTCCATTTCAACAATGGAAGTCAAAGATTACAGGGTGGCACTAATTGATGGAAAGGTACGTGTTTGAAAATAGAATTTTCAAATATGTTTTTGAGTTCAGGGAGTCCACTGGGGATCATGTCTATAGCACCGAAGGTTTGTGAGTCAGATGGTGATAGGGATGCCTGAATTCAAAAAGAGCATGAAAGTACATGTCTGAGATGTACCAAAGGAAAATCTTACAACGGGACTATCCCCCTCATATAGCAGGTTCTCAGGTTTGGAACAACCCGAGGAGTTTGAGATTCATGATTAGGAATCTCATACAGGTGGAAGAAATCCCTCTATGGCTTGAAGCAAAACTCCCCGGGCATAGTATGAGAGGATTGATAGCTGTGAGATGGAGCTGATATTCACTAGGAGTGAAACCGATCCAAGCCATTACCCGAAGGTTGTGGATGATGGACCTCTCATATCGGCACCTTATGAGGACGACCTATTTCTAACAGTTGTAGACCCTCTCATTTGTAGAAGTAAGAGGGAGTTGGATTCCAAATATGGAATGATAAACTGCAAGCCTATGACTACCTCAAAGATATTAACTTTCATGAAGTTATATGGTAGTGATGTTGAACCAGATTTGGGAAATGCCTCTGAGTTTCATAAACTTATTCGCGTTGATGTTCTTGGTGAACTTCCATCTGGATATATGTTTTGCAGTTAGCATGGTGAGCTCATATTTGGTTGAGCCTCACTGGATTGGTGCCAAGAATCTTCTGAGATATCTTCGGGGCACAATCTCTCATGGATTGAGATACACTGTCATAAATATGAAACTGCATGATTATTCGAATGTTGAGTGGGCAGGCAATGTGGAGGATCAGTGCTCTCAGTGCTGGTTCTCTTTGGATTCTTCTTTGATGCTACAAGTATGATCTCGTGTGAAGTTGCATGAGCTGTTTGTACACATAATGAATACCATTGTGATTCTCTGTGACAACCAGAGGTGGGATTCGATTATTGAGGAATCCCGTATTCGATGATTTCTCCAACAGATAAACATTAGATACTACCTTATCTGGGATATGGTAAGTCAATGAGCGAGGAAGCTCCAGATGATATACAGGTTGCTACACTTTTTCTAAGTCCCGAGGGAAAGATCAAATCTGTGATTTTCCCGAACGACTTGGAGTCATCAAGAGACCCTTGTAAAAGGGTCCTGCATGTTGCATATGTTGAGCTCTGGGAGCTCTAGGGGCTTGGGGTTCTTACTGGAGCAACATACGACCACAGGGTGACTCACCCTCCCCTGGTGGTGTGCGTTGAACAGGATGCTTAGTTCTCCTGTGGGCCAGGATGATTTGTTCTCCATGGTGATTGAGGACAGGATGATTCTCTCTCTTGTGGACAGGATGATTCGCTCTCCTGTGGCCAAGATGATTCGCTCTCCTGTGGACAATATGATTCGCTCTCTTGTGGGACAGGATGATTCGCTCTCCTATGGATAGGATGATTCGCTCTCTTGTGGACAGGATGATTCACTCTCCTGTGGACAAGATGATTCGCTCTCTTGTGGGACAGGATGATTTGCTCCCCTGTGGATAGGATGATTTGCTCTGCTGTGGACAAGATGATTCGCTCTCTTGTGGGACAAGATGATTCGCTCTCCTGTGGATAGGATGATTAGTTCTCCTGTTGAGGCATCCTACCCATGCAATTCGAGACTCATGGGAAGCACCTCTCATCTGATCAATGAGTAGCGAAATGAGGATAGGGACCATAGTAGTATCGATGGACGCATCGTTGTATCTACCGTACTCCCTATGCTAGGATGACCTTCATTGATTTGAGATCAATGATATTGGTTTGGGACCAGTGAGAGTGGTACACACTCTGAAACTGACTTCGAGTCAGTAGAGAACTGGTCTGGGACCAGTGGTACACACTCTGAGACTGACTTCGGGTGGAGAATGGTATGAGACATTCTCGATCAATTCTTCTTCTTCATGATTCAGCAGAGCAGAGTTGAGCTGAGCAGAGCAGAGTAGAATAGAGCTGAGCAGAGCAGAGCAAAGCAAAGCAGAGCAGTGCAGGGCACTGATGGCAGAGATAGTACGGTTGGACATATGGATCAACGGATGGAGTTCTCCCTAGTTGAGAGGGAGTGTTAAAATTGGAAACTAGGGCCAAACTCTATGTGGGTCATCTTATTTATGGCAGCTGATATTTTTATTAAATCCCTTTCATCGAGAGGTGTAGGATTGATCTAAAGATCATCCGATTCCGTCAAGTATTCATGGAGTTATGAATTTATTTGTGTTATAAGACAAATTGTTAAGACGGCCAGCAACTTGAGTAGGCTTAGAAGCCCAATAGACATGTCTATTCATCATCTACATTTTAGTATAAATAGAAGAGGACTTGAAGTCATTTTGACACACTCTTCATGTGATCTCCTCCTCTCCATGTCTTTGGGTTTTTGGTGAAGGAGAGACACTAAGAAGATACGTTGGGCTAAGTGTATGATGGCCTAGCTGCAGATGATGCCTTAGCTATAGTATGATGATCCAACGCAGACTCATTTATACGCAGTCATGAAGACTCTTTATATGCTGTCATGAAGATTCTTTATACGCAATCAATAGAGACTCTATACGCAGTCACGCATACTCATTTATACGCAGTCATGAAGACACTTTAACGCAGTCAATAGGAGACACCTTATGCGTAGTCATGGAGACAATTATACGCATACAATTCAGACATTTCTGCAATGAGGTTTAGGATCTCGGATGCCTCTGAAATCTCAAGGAAAATTACAGTGAGTACAGTATATAGAACTCACATATTTCTCTCTCTGAAATCTCGCATGGAGTAGCAAGGTCGTATTAAGGTTTGACTGCACCTCGGCCCTCGGCTAGGGTATTAGGTGCAGCCATGTTCAGATTTCAGAAGTAGGATGAGGACGCAGCTGTAATCCATGTATTGGGCCAAGGCATGAAGCCGCAGAGAGCCACAGTCAAGCGAAGCCATAGTCAAGTAGAGTCACAGTCAAGGTCATGGAGCTGTAGTAAGTTCAGTTGTCTCCTCAGATGGGTTAAGGAACCGCAGAACTAAAGCCTATCCATTCTTGGCATGGCAATCTTGGTATGACAATCTTGGTGGGCTTTTGGTCGAGCAATCAATTCCTCTCCTTATCAGTCGAGCCCCTGCCGGTCCTTACAATTAGACTGTAGGAGGAAGGGACTGAAATTAGACTGTAGGATTGGGGCATCCATGACTAAGTTGGTTGGGTAAGTGAGTATCTATAGGTTGGTGAAGCAGGTGGGTTGGAAGTAACAGTAAAGGTAAAGGCAAATAGGCAGCATAGTAAAGGAGCAGTCTTGATTTCGGTGGCAGTCCTGTAGCAGACTAGTCATTGGACAACAAAGAAAGACCTATTCTCTCGGATCAATGAATATTATGCCAAATGTTATCTCCTCTATATATATATTACAGTCTTGCTATGACTCGTTGATGAGATAAGGGTTCGATGAAGAGATCCTTGGCATATATATTCAGATCTAGAATAAGGCAGTCTCAACATGTTTCGAAGAACAGTGACAAGGATCGTAGTCTTGATCCCGACTTAAATCACAGTAATTATAGATCATGATCATATACATATATGATGATGATGAATGAGACAGTGTTATGATGAATGATGCCGCATAACGGGCATGTTTAGTAAGGAGCAACATTATGATGAATAGGGCTGCATGATGATGGAAGATGCAGCATAATGCGCAACATGATGATGAGAGCATATGAGAGTAGCTTAGTCATCAAGGTCCAGCACTGTGATGGTACAACTTGGTGCTACACCGTAAGGTGCAGCAAATGGACGAAATGCAACACTACGATAGGTGAAGCAATCACCTTGGAGAATCAGTTGAAGCAAATGTGTCTTCAACTGATCTCATGCAGATATCAAAAGTCAAAATGTTGACTTCTATTGTAAATGTACTATCTCTCTCTCTTTCTTTGCTGAACTTTGAAGAACATAAAAGAAGAATTGATCAAGGGTTTCCCCACATTGGGGTTTGTCCCTGGCTAGTGCCATATCTTGTGTCCTCTTGTCTTGGCTTGTCTTTTGCGATTTATATTTATGTTCTATCTGCAATTTACTTTAATGCTGATGTGATTGCTAATCTGGAAAAGATATTGGAAAATTGAAATAAATTGCTCTTTCATAGAACATACCTAAAATTAACATGTGTTCACCTCTCCCTTAAAATTATTTTGTATTCTTCATCAAGCCCAAATCGATAACCCTAATCACCCTTCCAGAAGATCTAGGAGATCAATGGTTGAGATCATTTCTAAGTCACTTAAATAATTAAATTATTTATTCTTAGAAATTGACTTAATAGTCCACAGTAATTAATTGACTTTAATTATTGTACTTTTCACAAGTTAGACTTAGGAAAGAAGATGTAAATCACTTGCTCCACCAAACAAGCACCTAAAGAGACAATAAATCATCTTCTACATGCTAAGACACTAAGTCTATGCAAAAGACCTTCCGAAGCTACCACAAGCTTCAATAAGGCTCAGACAAGAATTGAGTCAACAAATGTTGGTATTGTGGAGAAAACTGGACACATCCCACAATGACTCAAAGTAGAATGTAAGGAAGAAAATAAATATAGAAGATGAGGAGGTCATACCCAAGATCTCACTTGCTGCAATAACAAGAATAGTACAACCCCAAACATTGAAACTAAGAGGGCATGTTAAAAAAAAATTGTCATTGTACTCGTAGACATAAGAAGCACCAATAACTTTATTGATATATATGTTGCAAAAAGCTTAATTCTATTCGTATATCAAGCTGCAGACATAAGAGTGATGATAGTAGATGGAAAATGAATTGGTGGAGTAAAAAAGCGCCATAAAGTTAGGCTACAATCAGAAGATTACAAGGATTCGAAACTAGATTCTACATTGTGTCCTTGGGAGTGGATGCCATATTGGAAATTCAATAACTGCAAACCTTGGGGACCTATTTTGTAGACCACTAGAAGAAATTTATCAAATTCAAATGGGAAGGATGAAAATATAAATTATTCGGATTCCAACCTCCACCAACTAAAATTGTATCTTCTCAACAAATGATGAAACTAATTAGAAAGGGGCACCACTCTAGGTCGCACAATGCCATCAATTGGAGATAGTAGCACCAAAAATAGTGCATTCTCAACTCCTAAAAAAATAAATCAGTAATCCACAAATACAACAAGGTATTCCAAGACTATCCTATGAAGTTGGCTCTAGAAAGAAGGATAGAACTTATAATCAAAGTTAAACTAGACTCAACACTAGTGAATATCAAACCATATCAATATCCACATCACAATAAAACTAAAATAGAAAGACTAATTCACAACCTATTACAATGTGGTGTTATTGCAACAATTAGGGGCCCATATCCATCCCTAGTAGTGTGGTTCAAAGAAAAGATGGATCCTTTATGCTATGCATAGACTATTGGGGTGTAAACAAGATAACCATAAAAGCAAGGTTCCTATCCCATTTATAGATGAAATGTTCGACAATCTCCATCAAGCAAAATATTTCTCAAAATTATATCGAATGTTAGGGTATTATCCAGTGAAACATGAATCTCCGATCACTCGCGATTAATCACGAGTCAAACTCTGCTCTTTCCTCAAACGATCCGATTCAACTCTGGGCGATTCAAACTCACGTTGACCAAGTTTGACTCGTGGTCAACATGAGTTTGACTTGCGACTCACCGATTAATTGTGATTTAGGCGATTGAGGGGATTTTCAACCCTCAACTCTGTGAGCAAAGGTTTTCACTTTAGAGGTTTTTGCATTTTTCATTGCATGGTTTAGTTAGGTTAAAAATTAAACGTTGGTCCGTAACTCACTTCTCACTGGTCAGGCCCACAACTCATACACTGAGAAGGTAATAGAGGCATGATTTCAGTTTCAGTTTACTTCACGTAATAGAGTCGTAGTGTAATAGAGGTGTAGAGTGCAGTGTGCTCCAATGCTAGCTTCAGCGTGTGCTCTGTCAGAGATTTCAATACCAAACCATTATCGTATCATTTCAGTAGCAATCAAGAGATTTCAGTTACTGATTATTTACTGATTAGTATGCAGTATTTTATAAACTTTTAGAAGAAGATGCTTCTGGTTCTATGTAGTCACTGGTTAGGAGTCAGGACTTAGTACTTTGGATCATGTTTGGACTCATAATTTTGGACATCTATTGATATTATGCATTGTTTGAACATGGCTTTATTGAATATCAATGAAAAATGTTTTTTTAATTCAATATATATGTATATCTTTATTTATTGAATTCACCGATTTTTCCCCGATTTTTTCCCGATCCGATTAGAACTCTTCACTCTTTTGCCTCGCCGATTTATTGCCGATTCCGAGTCTGGTAACATTGGTATTATCAAATTTGAGTAAGGTTAGAAGATGTGGTAAACGCTGTTTTCAAGGCTCACGAAGGTCAATACGAATTTAAGGTAATGTTGTATGGGTTAACCAACACCCTGCCACCCATAGTTGCAGGAATCGCCCCCCCCCCCCCCCCGGATCCTAAGCCGGAATCGCGACCCGTACGGAATCGTTCCGGAATCTCCAGGCGAAGCGCGATTCCAAATTTTAGGTTGCGCGATTCCGTTTTTTAAAAACGATTCCTGGTTTTTAGGTGGCGTTGCCCCGGATCCGCGCTTTGGAGGGCGATTCGGGCATCCGGTTGCGCCACGCAACCCGCCCGGAAGCGCACGCAACCCGCACGCAACCCGGACGCAACCCGACGCAACCCGGACGCAACCCGCGGGCAGCAAAAATTAACTTAAATTTTTTTTAATTTCTTTTAAAAGTTAACTTAACTTAGCATGAGGGGGTGGGTTAGGGTGAGTTTAGGGTGAGTTTAGAAAAGAATAAAGCCCCCATTCTCTTCTCATTTTCTCACTTTGAGTTTATGAGAGTTGGAGAAGAGAAGAGAGGAGAGGAGAAGAGAAGAGAGGAAAGGAGAGGAGAAGAGAGGAGAGCTTGGAGGAGTGAAGAAGGAGGAGGAGCTTGGAGCAAGAGCTTGGAGGACTTCATCTACAAGAGCTAAAGAGGTAAGTTCAAACCCCAAACTCCCTTGTTTTTTTGAAAAAAAAAATGTATTTTTCTCCTCCCTCTCCTACTCTTTCCCATTGTTTCTACTTGCTCCTTTATTTACAGGTTGTCCACCACCTATATCCATATTCCAAGATGGTGTTCTTTTGGCTTCTATGTATCATTCCGCTCTTGGTTTTAATGATGGCAAGGGTGAGGAATAGAGGGGAAGAGGAAGGGGATGAACTTGGTCCTAATAGTAGTGACCCAATGTATGATGAGGAGGAAGGGTTTGAAGAGGAAGGGGATGAACTTGAAGGGGACACTGAAGCACAAGATGGGAAAGGTACATCAAATCCCTTGTGGAACTATGTGACCAAACTTGATGGGGGAAAGGGTGGTGGATCTTACAAATTTGTGTGCCCTCATGGTTGTCATGGAGGAAAACCATATACGGGTTCATATACCCGTCTGAGGAGGCATCTTTGTGGGGTGCTGGACAGTGATGAAAAAAAGGGTTCTGTGGGGGTACAAATTTGCCCAAACATTTCAACTGAAGAAAGAAGAAAATACATCCAAATAGAGATGGCTGCACAACGAAAAAACAAGAAACAAAAAACTCATTCTGAATCAAGTGCAACCTCTAAATTTGGTAGTTGCCCATCTCCTCATGGTACTTCTGCAACCTCTGGAGGTAGAAAAACAATAGGGGATTTCCTTAATGTTTCTGGGAGGGATGATGTGGATGGAAAGATAGTCCGTTTTCTTTGTGCTTGCGGTGTACCATTCAATGTGCTTCGCTCTCCCTATTGGCATGACATGGTAAAGGCCATCAATGAAGCCCCAAAAGGATACAAGGCCCCCAACTATGAGAAAGCTAGAACAGTGTTATTAGAAAGAGAAAAAGCTAAGGTTCAAAGAGCTTTGACACGTTTTACACATGAGTGGGTGGATTCTGGGGTATCCATTGTATCAGATGGGTGGACAAATATTAGAAACCAACATTTGATAAATGTTCTTGGTGTTTCTTCTAGTGGTGCAGTATTTATTGCATGTCATGACTCCTCCTCCATCAGTGCAACTGCACAAAACATTGCAGATCTCCTATTGAAATCAATCAAAGATGTTGGTCCGAATAATGTGGTTCAAGTGATCACAGATAATGCAGCAAATTGTAAGGCAACAGGAAAAATTATTGAGCGTACTCATCCACACATCTTTTGGTCTGGGTGCCTGGTTCACACATTGAACCTTTTGATGCATGATATTGTGAAACACAAAGATTGTGGGTGGATTGCTGAGGTTTACAGGAAAGGGAAGCAGCTCATTAAATTCATCACAGGGCATACAAGGGTAAACTACTTCTATGGCACTTACTCCAAGTTGCAATTGCTTAAAATTGCAAAGACAAGATTTGCTAGTTATTACCTCACCTTTAGGCGGCTAGTGAGGGTGAGACAAGCTTTAACTAATCTGGTGTGTGCTGAAACATGGGATGAAATTAACACTGACACAGATGGTGCTAATGTAGTCAAGGACACTGTTCTTGACAGTTACTTTTGGTCACAGGTTAAATATGTTTTGCAATTCACCAAACCAATTTATTACATGATCAAGTTTGCAGATTCAGATTGACCAGTAATTGGGGAGGTGTATGAGCAAATGGATAGCATGTTGGGGCAGATTAAAGACATTGTTGAGCCTAGAGATACCACCTTGTACAATTATATTCGTGTAGAGGTGCAAAACCGATGGGAAATGCTAAATATTCCATTGCATGCATTAGCATATGTTTTGACACCTAAATACTATCATCCATCATGGCTTTCAACACCAGCACCTGGGGGGGGAAGCAGGAAAAAACCACACCAAGATAGAGAGGTTCACGAAAAATATATGGCTGCATTGAGTAGATTAATCCCTGATAATGAGGAGGCTGCATTGGTACGGAGACAGGTGAGCAACTATACGCTCAACACTGGTCCATTTGGGAGCATGCATGCAATTCAAGATCGAGAGCATTTTTCTGCTCTTGAGTGGTGGAACATGCATGGAGGGGCTACTCCACTTCTACAGAGTTTGGCATTGCGGGTGCTATCACAGGTGGTAAACACTTCTTCTGCAGAGAGGTGTTGGAGCTCTTATTCTTTCATCCACAGTGTTAAAAGGAACAGGTTGAATTTAGACCGTGCAAAGAGCTTGGTTTATGTTCATTACAACTTGCGATTGTTGTCCCATTACTGTGAAGATGCAAAGTCTAATAAAGACTTGTTGACTTGGGACAAGAATCCAGAGGAGCCCAATTTGGAGGATGGAGTGTTGCGACTAGAGCAATTAGAGGATGCTCTTATCCAGGTATGTCCATTGTGGTATGAATTTTCCAATTTTCCCTTATAAAGCATTTCTCTAATTCATGTTTTTAATTTTTTTGTTAACTAGTGTTTTTTTTTTTTGCATGAATGTTTTGAGCGATTCTAGGATGATGATGACCGTGTTGATATGCCACCACCCCCACCCCCATCTGGTCCCTTGGTTCCTAGGTTCCATGGTTCAACACCAACAACAGGGGGTTCTTCTTCATCAGTTCCAGTGCCACGACTTACACAGGGACCATCTTCTTCATTGCCACCACGTGGAGGCCCGCCATCACGTTCTATTCGTGGTGGAAGGAGGAGAGATTCTTAGATATATTCACAATCTACTTCTTTTTGTCATAGATTACTCGTTAGACTTGTAGACTTGTGAATTTGAATTTTGAACCTTTTTGGCTTGGCGGTGACCAAGTGACATATTTTGTAAACATTATTATTTGAATTTTGGACATGACAAATGTTGACAGTTGCTCACTTGCTAGATAAATCATAATATGCTCTATGTTTTATGTTTTATAATATGCTTAAATGTTTTATGTTTTATAATATGCTTAAAAATTTGATGTATGTTTGTAATAGCTAGAATATAGATGATTGTTGTACTAGTAAGTAACTACAATGGAATCATGGATGCCATATCTATCTTGATTTATGCAAAAATATGCATGTTTTCATGTCTTCTACAATTAATTTGGTATTTGGGATGTTTGTTTTGAGTATAAATGCAAAAAAATATAAATATATATATATATATATATATATATATATATATAGCAGACGCTTCCGCGGACGCTTCGCTTCCTAGATTTTTGGAAAATGACGCTTCCGCGCTCCGCGCTTCCGCTTCGCTCCCGCTTCGTGCAACATTGCTGCCACCTTCCAGCCAACCATGGATGAACTCTTTAAACCCTACCTAAGAAAGTTTGTACTAGCCTTTTTGATGACAATCTTATCTACAACAAGACATGGAAGGAACACCTTAAGCATTTGGAGCAAGTACTTTCTCTCCTAGAAAAGGATCAGTTCTACGCAAAAATATCAAAATGTACTTTTGGTAGCGAATAAGTCGAATACCTTGGCCATGTCATATCCAAGGTAAGATTTAAGATAGATTCCAATAAATCAAAGCAATGATGGAATGGCCAAGGCCAAATAACGTATCAATATTAACAGGATTCCTAGGATTGACAGGTTATTACAGAAGGTTCATCAAGAACTATGCTCAGTTAACAAGACCACTATCTAAATTGCTAAGTTATTGGATCCAGCCCTCTAGGATCCAGGGTCCATGGATTTGATCCGGATCCGCCTAAATACATCCAAGAACCGGTACGTGGCGTATCTATGTTCGCTGGAAACAGATCTTGAAATCTAGAACTGGATCCTAGAAATTGGAAACGGATATCGTGTAACTCTTTCTTTGAGCGTATAGTCTGTGTCATCTCTGAGCGTAACTTTTCCCCATGATTCCACATTTTAACGACAAGGTAGCGAATGAATTGCCAACAACGGAATTGTAGCGGATGAATCGCCAACAATTGCTGGAGCGGTATAGATGACGTCTGAATTATTGTCTTCCTTCTAATTTGCAGCTTTTTGATCAGAAGAAGATGATGGTTCGGCTGTTGCTATGCTATAGTTTTGAGAGTCTGAATGGGGGCGTTGGAGACGTCGAATGGGCTTGCAGGCTGATATGTTGGAGAGCTTTTGCCAGGCAGATATGCTTCTGACTAACATTTGTAGTGTGAAAGAAGCATTTTCGGAATATCAGAGGCCAAATCGGTGAAAACCATGGCGCTGGGTTTTAAGGGTTTAACGAAGATGTTTTTATTAATGATTTAGTGATGTTTCCACGATGGCATATGCATCTATTTGGTTTTCTTGGTTATAGGGGCATATGTCGCCTCTTAGTTCTAGTGACAAATACCTCTTCGTTGCGTTATTCGTATGTAAAACCAGCAGATTGTTTAGTTTTTCTTGTTTTACAAACTAAACAAAATATTCACGGCCACATTAAGATTATTGAAAAAGCATTACAGGAAATTTTATAAGAAAGAAAAGCTTGGGATTTGAAGCGTTGTTTTCCACACTACCGGGGCATATGCCATGTCTGTGCTCCACACCTTCGCAACCTACAGATCTCGGATTATACACGTGGAAACGGATCCGTGTAAATTATATTGTTTATTATTTTTAATTTAGTTTTGACTTGTATATTGGAATTTTAAAATATATATTTTTTCTCAATTTTGATTAATTAATTTAATATATATATATATATATATATATATTTTTTTTTTTTTTAAATTTAGTTTTGTCATGATAATCTTAAAATATAGGTGTGTTCTGATAATTTAGTTTTGTCCTAATAATCTTAAAATATATCTTAAGTTTGCATTCATATAAAATTATAATAGCCATTATGTCTTTGAAATTGCTAGGATTTCTATTAGTAAAAGGTTCTTAAAGTTATCAAACTATTTGTAGGTCTCAATCTATACTAGTGCATAATATATATATTTTTAAATGTTATACCAAAAAAAGTTATAGAGAGGTAATTGAGGTATGCATTTTAACATTTTGATATGTCAAGACAAAAATATATTAAGCAGTATAGTGTCTATTATTAATATTATTATATTTTTTGTACTTGACATATCTGGATCTTGGATTTTCAAAAAACTAGCGAATCCAGATCCGGATCCCGATCCTAATCCGTATCCATATCTGAATCCTGGTAACTTAGATAAACCATTGAAGAAAAAAATCCTTCCAATGGAGTAACCAAACAAGGGAGTGGTTTGAAGCATTGGAAAAAGTTATATCTTCTACCAGTGTTAGCAACACCGTGTAATATCCCTTATCAGGAATAACCTCAAACACAAGCAAACTTCAACCAGAGATGGACTGGGAGGGCATTTACCAGATATGTCGCCTCTAAAAGAGGACGAGATCCGGAGGCTACCTGGCCCTTTCCAGACTCTTTCTAAGAGTATAATAGAAAACACACAAGTGGTATAATAGCTGAGAGTGCTCACAGAGATACAAATAACAATGATACGATATATATCAAATAAACCATAAACAGATACATAAGAAATGTAGAGAGAATGCTAAGCCATTTTATTATACTGAGTAATAAAATGAGTACAGGAGGTGATTAGGAAGATGGCACCTCTACTGGCACTAGGCAAGTGAAGAAATACACTCAGAATAGCAAAGGAATGGCCCCTCTCTGATCTGCGTCCAAGCTGCTGGGAAAACTGCTGTGCTGCTGCTGCTGCTAGAAATCAAACGAGGATTTGGGGCTGCTCCCCTCCCTAGAAAAGGTTGAAACTCTAGAATTGGGCTCTACTCAAGAAACCCAGAAAAACCCAGAAAGTTCTCTTGGAATGGCCGACCCTCGAAAATCACCCCCTTGATGCTGTGCGCAGTTCCTCACTGCTCTGCGCTGTCACTAAATGAAATACTCCAGGAACCTGCCTGAAACCACTGCCAAAACTCCCCATTATGTAAGGGCTGATCCCCTGCTCAATCTCACGGCCCAAAACCTCCTGCAAATCCTCAACCAGAACTCCTGCTCAAAGGAACTACGTCCCTCTCCCAGTACTGTGCAGTCCTCCAGATCACTGATAAAACTACTGCTGAAATGCTGAAGATACTGCCACTGAAATGCCAACGAAAATACCTTGCCCGAGCAGGCACTCGAAGTCCCCCGGGGCTAAGGGTGAGATCTCTGAACGGAGACACTCAATGCACTAAACAGTGCTGTAGACTAGCTAAACAGCCAGCATGCTCTAAGCCAAAACGACTATCACAAATGCACATAACCCCATGTTCAAAATGAGGGGGCTCCTCTCTCTTTTATAACTTCTGCCTCTCTCAATCCCAAGGCTCATCTCCTCCTGCGTGATTCCCCTTTTGCCATGTGTTCCTCCCCTCATGCGCAGTCCCTCCATGTGTCTGCGTGGGCTCCATTTCTACGTCCCCCTTTGGCCCCCTTGGCTCCCCCTTTAAGTCACAACGTTGTGCTACTAGGAAGTGACTTTTTATTCTAAAAGTGAGTTATGTCCCCCTTTCTCACTTTTTTTATTTACAAAATAACTATAGACAACAAAATTTGACAAAATCGAATATTCCAATTAGCTGGGGCTAATTAGGAATATTACACACCGGATTTCACAAAACCCTTTGTGGTAGAATGCGATGCTTTAGGGGTTGGGATAGGTGCAATATCAATGCAAAATAACCTTTTCTGCCAAACTTCTTATCTCTTGTCCATCTTTCTTGTGCTCTATATTTTTTCAAGCCTCTTTAACACTTCTGCTTTAGACAGACATCATTGTACCTAACAGTCCCATTGATTTACTTCAGTGGTCATTTGTCGGACTTTAATACATTTATTTAAATTTATCTATGTTATCTTCCTCTTTCTCCTTGCTAGGTTCTACTCTTCTTTTTTTGTTTTTTTTTTAATTATTTTTTTAATGTTTTTACTATAATTTTTTTTTTTTTTTTTAAATTAATTGTATTTTTTTTTATTTTTATTTTTATGTTTTTAATTTTAATGTTGATGAAAATCAACATGAAAAACACTAACATTTAAAAAAAGTATATCCACACTTAATACATTAGAAAATTTGAAGTGTCAAAAATAAGCCCTCTAAAAAAAGGGTTGACACTGCATCAACACATTTCAAAATTATTAATTTTAGGTATGTTCTATGCTTAGAGCAATTTATTTCAATTTTCACAATTAGCTCAATATCTTTTCCAGATTAGCAATCACATCAACATTAAAGTAAACTGCAGATAGAACATAAACATAAATTGCAGAAGACAAGCCAAGACAAGAGGACAGAAGATGTGGCGCTAGCTAGGGACAAACTCCAATGTGGGGAAACCCTTCATCAATTCTTCTTATATGTTCTTCAATAGTTCAACAAAGAGAGAGAGAGAGAGATAGTACATATACAACAGAAGTCAACACTTCGACTTATCTAAATAAGAGCATAGATCATCTCTACAAAGATGATACATGAGATAGTTGAATTTAGTTGAAGACACGCTGCTTCAACTAATTCTCCAAGGTGACTCCTTCACCTATCATTGTGCTGCACCATGTTGCACCCATCATCACTAAGCTAGACCTCATGACTAAGTTGCAGACATCATATTGCTGCACTTGATGCTGCCACTGCTGTCCCATGTGCCATTATTGCACCATGCTGCCACAGTTGTCCCATGTGCCATAGCTGCATCATGTTGCCACACTGCTGTCCCATGTGGTATGATGAACCATGTTGTCATACATCATGTGTCATGTGCTTGTAGCACCATGCTTGCCATGCTGTCCATGGTTGCTATGCTGTCATGCTTGCCATGCTGTCCATGCTGTCCATGCTTGCCATGTTGTTATGCTTGCTATGTTGTCACGCTTGCCATGTTGTCCATGCTTGCCATGCTGGCATGCTTGCCATGCTGTTCATGCTTGCTATGTTGTTATGCTTGCCATGCTGTCCATGCTTCCTATGCGGTCATGCTTGCTATGCTGTCATGCTTGCCATGCTGTCCATGCTTGTTATGGTGTCATGCTTGCTGCGGTCCCATGTTTGCCTTAACATTCCTTTGCTGTCCCATTTGCTATGCAGTTGTCCCATGCAACTCCATGCTTGCTGCTGCCTAGTTATATTGTTGTAGCTGCGGTCCCTAACAGTCAACCCCATAAGGATTGCAGCCAGCTTTCCTTGACCAGCAGTGATGGTGAGGCTAGAATTAGGACTGCGACAGATGATCTCCACTTATTGACTGCGGCTAGGGATCTTTAGAACAACAACATAGGACCTGTGTTTAGACCTCTCCATATAGTGTCATAAGCAGCCCTTTCTTGCACTCAAGACACCTTTACGTAGCCCTGAAACAGTTTGCCCTACCTCAACCTCTTTTACAACAACTCGACCCTCCATAGACCTTGTTTTACTGTGGTTAGGGCTGGATTAGATCAACGTTTAGGGCGGGATTAGACCAGCGTTTTGCGCTGGATTATACCAGCATTTAGGGCACCATATTCCTACGGCTAGGGCACCATAGGTATGTTTAGGATAGTGTTAGGGCTGCCTTCTAGGACTCCGTTAGGGCTGCCTTCTAGGATTGTGTTAGGGCTGCCTTAGGATAGCATTAGGGCTGCCTTAGGATAGCGCTAGGCTTCTTCCTTGAGCTCCTTTAGGTCAACGCATAGAACCCTTCCATTACTTCGCTGGCTTGCCTTCTTTGATGCGGCTAGGGCAACCTGTTTTCCTCCAACGTCTAGGGCTTCCACTCCTAGATTTCTCTTCCACTAAAACCCAAGACAAGTGGAGAGAAAACAAGATAGAAGTGTGTGTGGAAATGACTATCAAGCCACCTCTTTTTATACTAAAACGTTGAGCACATGTGAGGGTTATTTGGTTGCTGGCCAACCTTGACGAATTGTCTTATAACACAAATAAATTCATAACTCCATGAATACTAATCGGAATCAGATGATCTTTAGATTAGTACTATACCTCTCGATGAGAGGGATCCAAGAAAAATATCAGCTGCCATAAATAAGATGACCCATATGGAGTTTGGCCCTAGTTGCCAATTTTAACACTCCCTCTCAACTAGGGAGAACTCCATCCGCTGATCCATTTGTCCGACTTTACCATCTCTGCCATTAGTGCCCTGCACTGCTCTGCTCTGTTGAACCATGAAGAAGAAGAATTGATAAAAAATGTCTCATACCATTCTCTACTGACCCAAAGTCAGTTCCTGTTAAAATTGGAAACTAGGGCCAAACTCCATGTGGGTCACCTCAATTATGGCAGCTGATATTTTTCCTAGGTTCCTCTTGTCGAGAGGTGTAGGATTGATTTAAAGATCATCCGATTCCGACAAGTATTTATGGAGATATGAATTTATTTGTATTTACTTGACAAATTGTCAAGGTTGGCCAACAGCGAAATGTGTGGCATACATGCCTAGCAAATCATATAAATACAATTGAGGTTGATTCATTTTCAACTCATCTCATCTTTCACATTCTTCTCTCTGTCCTTGCATATTGGGTACACACAAGGAAGAGGATCTCTCTCACGTGGGAAGTAAGACGACGCAGGAAAAAGGACGCAAAAATAGTTGACTGCGTTGACCGAGTTTGATCGCGGATGTAGAAGGTCTCTTTGACTAGCGTTGACCAAGCATTGACCTTAAAAGAGTGCGGTTTTGGTGTGGCTGCCTCTCCTAGCAGGCTGCAGATTTTGGCATGCAAACTAAAGCAATCTGACCTCTGGTTTGACCAGCTTTGATTGCCCTAGTTTGGGGCAGCAGGTTGACTTCAGTCAATTGCAGTTTGATTGTGTTTTTGAGGCTGTTTATGGGCTTCTTCTTCAGGCTATTTGAGGACTAGATGACCGGGAAATTGACCAAGCATATTGGAGGTCAATTTCATCTCGTTTGACTAAGTTTGACTTCGTTGATTTAAGGTTTGCTGCTACTGATATAAAATTATAGAATTTTGATTTTGTACTATTTCTCTCTGCTGAACTATTGAAGATAAAAGAAGATTTGATCAAAGGGTTTCCCCGCATTGGGGTTTGTCCCTGGCTAGCCGCCACATCTTGTGTCCCTTGTCTTGGCTTGTTTTTTGTCGATCGTTTAATGTTCTATCTACACTTTACTTTATGTATATGTGATTGCTAATCAGTGGCTAATAAGAAGAATTGAAGTAAACTGCTCTAAGCATAGAACATACCATAATTTAACATGGTATCAGAGCTGAGGTGAAGACAAAGCCCAAGCAAGAGCAAGAGCAAGAGCAATCTCCGAAGGTTGGCGAGGCTACCCTAAAAACTTCATGGGGTCCTCAACACTCTTCTCCGCCGAAGACAAGCTCCGTGAGAAGTCTGACTATCAGGGATGGAAAATGTCTCTCGATCTGACTTTAGAAGATCAAGAATTGTTGGACCATGTGAGAGGCAGAATCGTTGAGCCTCCATCAAATGCATCTGCTGCTGCGAAGAACAAGTGGACCAGCAGAGAAGTCAAAGCAAAGAAGATCATCCGGGACTCTATCGACAAGCCCCTGGTGGCCTATGTTTCCGAGCTGACCACCTCCAAGGAAATCTATGATAGACTGGTGAGCTTATTTAAAGTTAATGATGCAAATCAAGTTTTGTTCCTTAGCAATAAGCTGAAGGAAATTAAGAAGGGCAAGTATGAGAGTATGCAAGCATATTTCTTAAGGATCACCGAGATCAAGAATGATCTCTTATCAATTGGGGAAGTCATTCCTAACAGGGAAATGACTATCACAACTCTCAGAGGGCTCCCATCTGAATGGTATATATTCAGAACCACTCTTCTCAACAATAATGTCATCCCAGGATTTGAGAAATTGATGGCTAGATGTATTCAAGAAGAAACAGGGATGGAAGAGCAAGAAATGCCCGCACTTAAAGGAAATCCCTCTGCCTTTTCTTCTCATGCTAAAAGAAGAAACCATTTTGGGGCTAAATCCAAAGGAAAGACGAGACCGAAAGGTGGAAGAAAAGGACGATGTTACAATTGCAACAAAATGGGCCACTATGCGAGGGAGTGCCTTGATAAAAGGGACTCACATCATGACGATGATCAAAACCATTCTCAAGGCAATCAAAGGAATGGCAGGTCCAATGGTAGAGATAAAAAAAATGTCGGAAATCAAGAAAGAGGACAACCCTTCAAAAAGGCAAGAAACTCCAAGTATGAATCTAACGTTGTTAACAATAAGCAAGATGAATATTGTCTACTAGTGGCCCTCTCTACTACTGCTCCCCGGACTCGTTGGGAAATTGGCTTATTGATTGTGGTGCCTCAAGGCACTTCACTGGTTACAAAGAAGCTCTCTCTAATCTGATAGAGAAGGAGACCAACCTAGAAATTGTTCTTGGGGACAACGCAAAATATCCCGTGAAAGGCATAGGGAATGTCACTCTTCAATTGAATCAGGGTAATACAATTCATTTACAAGAAGTGCTATATGTACCTGATCTCAAAAAGAACTTGGTGTCCGTTTCGGCAATGGAGGACAAAGGCTACAAGGTAACCTTCATTGATGGCAAGGTACGTGTATGGAAAAAGAATTTTAAGGAAGCTTTCACTCTTGGGTTTCGAGTCGATTCATTATATCAGGTCGGAGGAAGTCCGCTGGGTGTCATGTCTTGTGACACAACACTTCAGTCCGAACTATGGCATCAGAGGTTTTCTCAATTTCATTATAAAGCTCTACCCAATGCAAGACAAATGGTGACAGGGATGCCTGAGTTCCAAGTAGAGCAAGAAGGTGTATGTCCTGGATGTGCCGAAGGGAAGCTCAAAAGGGGACCATTCCCCTCAAGCCAAAGAAAGACCTCCAATATATTGCAGTTGGTTCACTCAGACATATCTGGTATGATGCTTGTGAACTCGTTGGGAGGATATTTATATTACCTCACCCTTATAGATGATTATTCTCGCAAGACCTGGATATACTTCTTGAAAAAGAAGGATGAAGTGTTCACTTGGTTTCTTCACTTCAAAGCCTTGATCGAGAATCAAACCGAAAAGAAGATCAAGATCTTAAGGACTGATAATGGGACTGAGTATGAATCCAATGAGTTCCATGACTTTTGCAAAGAGGCTGGCATTAAGAGGGAGACTACAACACCATATACTCCTGAGCATAATGGTGTGGCGGAAAGGAAGAATCGTACGATTGTGGAAACTGTTCGTGCTATGCTCCATGATCAAAGACTTCCGAAGTTTCTATGGGCCGAAGCTGCGAATACTGCCGTATATGTGCAAAACTGATGCCCTCATCAAGCATTGGGTTCCAAGCCTCTCGAGGAGATGTTCGCTGGTAAGAAACCTGACGTATCTCATTTTAGAATTTTTGGAAGTCCGATATATTTTCATGTGCCGAAGGAGAAGAGGAATAAATTGGGTGCATCTGGAAAGAAAGGAATCTTCATGGGCTATAGCGAAAACACTAAGGGCTATAGAATCTATGTGGCTGGTCAAAGGGAAATTGATATTAGCCATGATGTCACCTTTGACGAAGATATGTCTCTTAGCAAAGTTGACAATCTTCCTACTCAAAGGGGATCTAAAGAAGCTGACACCAGGAAACCAAAGGAAAAGGAAGATGAGATGATGCCCGATGTGGAAGAACCTATGGATCCTATTGATCCCCCTCCGCAAGAGCCTTCCTCTTCTAGGAAGAGGCATGCATGGCTTAGGGGGACACTTGATGATGCTGAAGGGCACATTGCACCCAGGGGAACCTTCCAGGAAAGTAAGAAGCCGACCAAGTATCAGGGATACTTGACCATCACGAGCACGATCATCCAAAATGAGCCTTCGTCATTCGTAGAAGCTGTCAAGCATCAAGTATGGAAGGATGCTATGACTGAGGAATATGAGTCCATCATGAAAAATGACATTTGGGATGTTGTCCCTAGACCCCAGGACAAAGCAGTTGTCACTTCGAAATGGCTTTACAAGATAAAGCATGCAATTGATGGAAGTGCGAAAAAGTATAAGGCTCGTTTTGTCGCTCATGGCTTCTCTCAGAAGGAAGGTATAGACTATGACGAGATATTTGCACCTGTTGCTTGATATACCACCATTCGCTCGATCATAGCCCTTGCTTCTTTGCAAGGATGGAACCTACATCAGATGGATGTCAAGACCACGTTCTTGCATGGTACGATCAAAGAGGAGGTCTATGTGGAGCAGCCCGAAGGATTTGAGATTCATGTTTGAGAATCTCATGTGTGCAGGTTGAAGAAGGCCCTCTATGGGCTGAAGCAAGCACCCCGAGCGTGGTATGAGAGGATCAATAGCTACTTGATGAAGTTGGGATTCATTAGGAGTGGAGCCAACTCTAACCATTACTTTAAGGTTGAAGATGAAAATCCTCTCGTAGTGGAGCTGTACGTTGACCTCTTTCTAACAGGTGCAGACCCTCTCATTCACAAATGTAGGAGGGAGTTGGCTTCTGAATTTGAGATGAAGGAACTAGGATTGATGCACTATTTCCTAGGACTAGAAGTCTGGCAGAAGCCAAGGGAGATTTTCCTATCTCAAGGAAAATATGTGGTGAAGATATTGGAGAGATTCGGTATGGTCGACTGCAAGCCCGTGACTGCCCCGATGGAGCCTGACTTCAACAAGCTAAGTGGTAGTGCTGCCGGACCCGTTTTACGAAATGCTACCGAGTATTGTCAACTCATCGGAGCATTGATGTTCTTGGTGAACCCTCGTCCGGATATATGTTTTGCAGTCAACACGTTGAGTCAACATATGGTTGAGCCTCACCACTCACATTGGATTGGTGCCAAGAATCTGTTGAAATATCTTCATGGCACAATCACTCATGGGTTGAGATACACTGCCAAAGATGTGAGACTACATGGATATACCGATGCTAACTGGGCAGGCAGTGTGGTGGACCAAAAGAGCACTTCTGGGTGCTGTTTCTCTTTGGGATCTGCCTCGATATCTTGGATGAGAAGGAAATAGAAGTCGGTGGCTTTGAGCACTGCTGAGGTAGAGTACATTGTTGCTAGTATGCCCTCTTGTGAGGTGGTCTGGTTGCGAAAGCTCTTTAGTGACCTGTTTGGATTTACATTGGATACCACTGTGATCCTATGTGATAACCAGAGCGGGATTTGTTTATCAGAAAATCCTGTATTTCATGATCGCTCCAAGCATATTGATATCAGGTACCACTATATTCGGGATATGGTGCAGCGGGGAGCAATAAGGCTCCAACATATCGGTACAGATGAACAGGTCGCCGACATTTTGACGAAACCCCTAGGAAAGGTCAAATTCTTGAATTTTCGAGAACGACTTGGTGTTGTTCAGAGACCCTCGTATGAGGGTTGAGTATGATGTATTGAGCTCTGGGAGCTCCAGGCTGGCGCGGGTACTTCTTGGAGCGACATGCGACCACAGGGAAACTCACCATCCCCTGGTGGTGCACTATGTACAGGGTGAAAGGTTCAACCTTCCCCTGTGGCACCCCGTGGCAATTGTGGAACATGATGATTAGTTCTCCTGTGGGCTAGGATGATTAGTTCTCCTGTTGGCTAGGATGATTAGTTCTCCGTGGCGACTGTGGACAAGATGATTAGTTCTCTTGTGACGACTATTGGACATGATGATTTGTTCTCCTATGGATAGGATGATTAGTTCTCTTGTCGAGGCATTCTACCAATGCAGTCTGGGACTCATGGGAAGTACCTCTTATCTGATCAATGAGTAGGGAAATGGGCTTAGGGACCATTAGTAGTACTATCGATGGACGCATCGTTGTATCTACCATACTCCCTATGTTAGGATGACCTCCATTGATCTGGGATGAATGATAATGATCTGGGATCAGTGAGAGTGGTATGACACACTCTGAGACTGACTTTGGGTCAGTGGAGGATGGTATGATACATCCTCGATCATTTCTTCTTCTTCATAGTTCAACAGAGCAGAACAGAGCAGAGCCAAGCAGTGCATTTGATGGCAGGGACAATACCGACGGTCAAAGGGATTAGCAGAGGGAGTTCTCCCTAGTTGAGAGGGAGTGTTAAAATTAGCAACTAGGGCCAAACTCCATGTGTGTCACCTCATTTATGGCAGCTGATATTTTTCCTAGGTTCCTCTTGTTGAGAAGTGTAGGATTGATCTAAAGATCATCCAATTCCGACAAGTATTTATGGAGATATGAATTTATTTGTATTTACTTGACAAATTGTCAAGGTCGGCCAACAGCTAAATGTGTGGCACACATGCCCAACAAATCATATAAATACAAGTGAGGTTGATTCATTTTCAACTCATCTCATCTCTCACATTCTTCTCTCTCTCCTTGCATATTGGGTACACACAAGGAAGAGGATCTCTCTCACGTGGGAAGTAAGAGGACGTAGGAAAAAGGACGCATAAATAGTTGACTGTGTTGACCAAGTTTGACTGTGGCTGCAGAAGGTCTCTTTGACTAGCGTTGACCTTAGAAGAGTGCGGTTTTGGTGTGGCTACCTCTCCTAGGCAGGCCATAGATTTTGGTATGCAAACTGAGGCAATCTGACCTCTGGTTTGACTAGCGTTGATTGCCCTAGTTTAGGGCAGCAGGTTGACTTCAGTCAACTGCAGTTTGACTGTATTTTGGGGCTATTTATGGGCTGCTTCTTCAAGCTGTTCGAGGACTAGATGACCGGGAAATTGACCAAGCATATTGGAGGTCAATTCCATCTCGTTTGACTAAGTTTGACTTTGTTGATTTAGGGTTTGTTGCTGCTGATATAAAATTACAGAATTCTGATTTTGTACTATTTCCCTCTGCTGAACTATTGAAGATAAAAGAAGATTTGATCAAAAGGTTTCCCCGCATTGGGGTTTGTCCCCGGCTAGTCGTCACATATTGTGTCTCTTGTCTTGGTTTGTTTTCTGTCGATTGTTTAATGTTCTATTTGCACTTTACTTTATGTATATGTGATTGCTAATCAGTGGCTAATAAGAAGAATTGAAGTAAACTGCTCTAAGCATAGAACATACCATAATTTAACAGTTCCATATGAAAAGAGTGTGTCATACCACTCTTGCTGATCCCAGAGCAGTTCCAAGAGTGAGTTAGATCACTCTTACTGATTCAAAGTCAGTTTTATTGATCCCAGATCAAGATCACAAGAGAGTGTCTCAAACCACTCATATTGATCCTAATCAGTTTCATTGGTCCTAGATCAATGGAGGTCATCCTAGCATAGGGAGTACGGTAGATACAATGATGCGTCCATCGATAGTATTACTATGGTCCCTAACTCCATTTCCATGTTCATTGGCTAGATGAGAGGTACTTACCATGAGCCCTAGAGTGCATGGGTAGGATGCCTCGACAGGAGAACCACTCATCCTGTCCCTAAGTCACCACAAGGTATCACAGGGGAAGGTTGAGCCATTCACCCTGTACACAGTGCACCATTAGGGGAGGGTGAGTCGCTCTATGGTCGCTTGTTTCTCCAGTAAGTATCCCAAGCCCCCCGGAGCTACCAGAGCTCAATGCATGCAACATGTAGGACCCTCATAAGAGGGTCTCTCAATGACTCCAAGTTGTTTGAGAATGTCACAAATTTGACCTTTCCCCGGGGCTTTGACAGAATGTCTGCGACCTGTACATCAGTCTCAATGCGATGGAGCCTCCTCGCACATCGACGTACCATATCTCGGATAAGGTAGTATTTGATGTCTATATGTTGGAGCAATCATAGAATACGAGATTCCTCAACAATCGAATCCCCCCTTGGTTGACACAGAGGATCACCGTGGTATCCATGATGTGTACAAATGGTTCGCTGAAGAGCTTCCATAACCAGGCAGCTTCACACGAGGTCATACTCGTAGCTATGTATTCGGTCTCAGTGGTGCTTATAGCAACCGACTTATGCTTCCTGTTCATCCATGATATCGAAGCAGAATCCAAAGAGAACCAACACTTAGAAGTGCTCTTGTGATCTTCCACACTGCCTGCCCAGTCAGCATTCGAATAATCATGCAGCTTCACATTTCTGGCAGTGTATCTCAATTCATGAGAGATTGTGCCCTGAAGATATCTCAAAAGATTCTTGGCACCAATCCAGTGAGGCTCAACCATATATGAGTTCATCATGCTAACTGCAAAACATATGTTCGGACGGAAGTTCACCAAGAACATCAACACGAATGAGTTTATGAAACTCAGAGGCATTTCCCAAATTTGGTCTGGCAACACTACGATATAACTTCTGAAAGTTAAGATCCTCGAGGTAGTCACGGGCTTGCAGTTTACCATTCCACATTCGGAATCCAACTCCCTCTTACTTCTACAAATGAGAGGGTCTGCATCTGTCAGAAATAGGTTGTCCTCAGAAGGTGCCGGTATGAGAGGTCTATCATCCACAACCTTCGAGCAATGGTTTGGATCGTTTTCACTCCTAGTTAGTGTTACTTGGGAGCGGGAGCGAAAATGGGAGCGAGAGCGACATTTTCAGAAGCTCCCGGTTTGGGAGCGAATCCCGAAGCGTTTTTTATGTAATATATATATTTTGTATATTTTGATACATATATGTCAACAAAAACATGTAGAATAATGAATTAGATATAAAAAACATAAAAAAACATAGATTGAAGTTTTGAACCATATAACAACAATCATCTAGAAGTTATAATCTTCATCAACACGTCCACAAGTTAGTAACATAGTAAAATACAACATATTGAGTCTCATGATTCATCAATCTTAAAGTTTCAAGCTTTCAAAATTCAATATATAACATTTATCATCATTGATCACCAAAGTTTTACTTGTAAGCTAAGGGTAACCATTACAACAAATGATATCTAACATGAAATGAAATGTTATAAAATGAAATGAAATGAAACAACTTTCAACTTTCATGAAGCATCATACTCATAATTCATTACTAATGAGTTATAATTGCCAACTTCAAACTTAAATTGTCATATATTGTTTAGAAAAATATCATAATAAATATGAAAGAGTCGATAGTTATAAAAGCTACTAGAAACTAGAAAAGAGAAATAAATCTATTATCTATTTCTTATGCTTGGGCCTCTTGCCACCACGAGAAATGTCTAATTTTTTAGTCTTGTTGGAAAATTAGGATCTTTGTCATTAATATCATCCTCTAAGCATTAATATCCAGAGGTATCTTTGTCATTACCTCTATATCTATATAGGGATCTTTGTCATTAATATCACCCTCTAAGCATTAACATAAGATAGAACAAGCATAGCATGTCAAGTCAAGATTTTGTTTGAGTGATGCATACATTTTTAGGAGGGTCATGATAGAGGAGTTCGACAACCAATGTCACTAACATCAAGGTAAATAGAGGGATTGGTGCTCTTGATTAAATACGAGTTCCATACCCTAATACATGACAAAATTCAATGGAAACATTACAATCCTCCAATCCTGAAATCCTAAAAAACTGACAAGTCTGCTGGATTCTGAATGAAATCTAAAATTCTACTTTCTCCATATGAAATCCAATGAGGCCAGAACCACTCTCAAACATCCTGAGTCATTTCATGTTAATGTTAAAAATTTATGTAAAAGGATAAAAATGAAGATTAAGAATTTGGGTAGCTTCATTTTCATCCTTTTACTTTAAGAATTTAACATTACCATGAATAGCATATCAATACTAGGGCCTAGACTTGATCATTAATCTGCCCCACTAAAAAATTATTTGTTTCTTTAAAAAAAAATTGCATTTCGAACATTACTACAAAAAAATTGCAAAAAAAGGCAAAACGCTCCCGAAAAGGCAGGGAGTGAAATTTATTTTAGGGAGCGCGCTCTCGAAATTGCTCCCTTTTCGAGAGCGCGCTCCCGACCCACTCCCGAGTTGCTCCCGCCTGGAGAGCGGATTGGGAGCGGGATTGGGGGGGGGGCGCTCCCCGCAACACTGCTCCTAGTGAATCTCAATTTCATCAGATAGCTATCAATCCTCTCATACTACGCCTGGGGTGTTTTGCTTCAAGCCATAGAGGGATTTTTTCCACATGTATACACGAGATTCCTGATCATGAATCTTGAACTTCTCAGGTTGTTCCAAACCTGTGGACCCCTTGTAAGATTTTCCTTCGGTACATCTCAGACATGTACCTTCATGCTCTTCTTGAATTCAGGCATCCTTGTCACCATCTGACTCACATCGGGTAGGGCCCCATAAGTAGATCTCCGGTGTTAGATTTCTTCCACATGTATACACGAGATTCCTAATCATGAATCTTGAACTCCTCGGGTTGTTCCAAACCTGTGGACCCCTTGTAAGATTTTCCTTCGGTACATCTCAAACATGTACCTTCGTGCTCTTCTTGAATTCAGGGATCCTTGTCACCATCTGACTCACATCGGGTAGGGCCCCATAAGTAGATCTCCAGTGCTATAGATGAGATATGTCAATTGACATGATCCCCAATGGACCATCCTGCAACTTGATACAAATTGCCAACCCTGAACCCATGAGAAAAAGCATCTTTGAAAATTCTATTTTCAAACACGTACCTTTCCATCGATGAATGCCACCTTGATTGACTTTCATTGCCGAAATGGACACCGGTTTCTTCTTGTGATCAGGTACATAAAAGAGATTCTGTAAATGAATTGAGTTACCGTCATTCAATTGAGGGGTAACATTCCCTACACCCTTTCTAGGATAGGTGGCATCGACTCCAAGTATAATCCCACGATTGCTTCCATCTCTACCAAATTAGAGAGAGCACCCTTCTATCCGATGAAGTGCCTTGAAGCACTACAATCAATAAGCCACATTCCCAAAGAGTCTGAAGGAGAGAGCCAATACAAGATAATGCTTCTTTATCTTATCAGAAACAACATTTGATTCTTCATACCTGGGGTTCCTTGTTTTCTTGAAGAGTCGACCATTTCCTTGATGACCTGTATTACCTGTCATTCCTCCGATCATTGAGATGTCCCTGGAATGATTGTCATCTTCATCAAGTGATGTGTCCCTACCTCGAACACTTCTTCGCATAATGGCCAAACTTATTACAAACAAGGCATTTGCCTTTCCTTCTACCCTTAGATCCAGACTTCCCATTGAAGTGATTTTTAGGTAGGCCATCAGAAGCTTCCGCTGCGCCACTGTGATAATATTCTCTACTTTGACTTCACCCTTGGTGAATTTGAAGAGTGATGAGAAATCCATTGATTCTTTTGTCCTTTCCTAACTGTCTTCGGTGATTGCTCTTTCACTCTTGTTTGGGCTTTGTGTTCACCTCTGCTTTGATACCATGTTAATTTTAGGTATGTTCTATGCTTAGAGCAATTTATTTCAATTTTCATAGTTAGCTCAATATCTTTTCCAGAGTAGCAATCACATCAGCATTAAAGCAAACTGCATATAGAACATAAACATAAATTGCAGAAGACAAGCCAAGACTAGAGGACAAAAGATGTGGCGCTAGCCAGGGACAAACCCCAATGTGGGGAAACCCTTGATCAATTCTTCTTATATGTTCTTCAATAGTTCAGCAGAGAGAGAGAGAGAGAGAGAGAGAGATAGTACATATACAACAGAGGTCAACACTTTGAATTATCTAAATAAAAGCATAGATCATCTCTAAGAAGATGATACATGAGATTGCTGAATTCTGTTGAAGACATGCTGCTTCAACTAATTCTCCGAGGTGACTCCTTCAACTATCATTGTGCTGCACCTCGTCATCATGCTGCACCTCACCGTGCTGCACCACGTTGCACCCATCATCACTAAGGTGGACCTCATGACTATGCTGCACACATCATACTGCTGCACCTGATGCTGCCACTGCTGTCCCATGTGCCATTGTTGCACCATGCTGCCACAGTTGTCCCATGTGCCATAGCTGCATCATGTTGCCACACTGCTGTCCCATGTGGTATGCTGAACCATGTTGTCATAGAGCATGTCTCATGTGCTTGCAGCACCATGCTGTCCATGCTGTCCATGCTTGCCATGTTGTCCATGCTTGCTATGCTGTCATGCTTGCCGTCCTGTCCATGCTATCATGCTTGCATGCTTGCCATGCTGTCCATGCTTGCCATGTTGTCCATGCTTGCCGTGCTGTCCATGCTTGCCATGCTGTCATGCTTGCTGTGCTGTCCATGCTTGCCATGCTGTCATGCTTGCCATGCTATCCATGCTTGCTATGTTGTCATGCTTGCCATGCTATCCATGCTTGCTACGCTGTCATGCTTGCCATGTTGTCCATGCTGTCATGCTTGCCGCTGTCCCATGTTTGCTGTCCCATGTTTGCCTTAGCATTCCTTTGCTGTCCCATTTACTATGCAGCTGTCCCATGCAACTCCATGGTTGCTGCTGCCTAGTTATATTGTTGTAGCTGCTGTCCCTAACAGTCAACCCCATAAGGACTGCAGCCAACTTTCCTTGACCAGCAGTTAGGGTGAGGCTAGAATTAGGACTGCGGCAGTTGATCTCCACTTATTGACTGCAGCTAGGGATCTTTAGAACAACAGCATAGGACCTGTGTTTAGGCCTCTCCATATAGCGTCATAAGCAGCCCTTTCTTGCACTCAAGACACCTCTATGCAGCCCTGAAACAGCCTGCCCTACCTTGGCCTCTTTTACAGTAACTTGGCCCTCCATTTACTGCGGCTAAGACCACCTTGTTTGACTGCGGTTAGGGCTGGATTAGATCAGCGTTTAGAGCTGGATTAGACCAGCGTTTAGGACACCATATGCCTGCGACTAGGGCACCATAGGTATCTTTAGGATAACGTTAGGGCTGTCTTCTAGGACTGCGTTAGGGCTGCCTTCTAGGATTGCATAAGGGCTGCGTTAGGATAGCGTTAGGCTTCTTCCTTGAGCTCCTTTAGGTCAACGCATAGAACCCTTCCATCGCTTTGCTGGCCATCCTTCTTTGCTGCAGCTAGGGCAACCTCTTTTCCTCCAACGTCTAGGGCTTCCATTCATAGATTTCGCTTCCACTAAAACCCAATACAAGTGGAGAGAAATCAAGATAGAAGTGTGTGTAGAAATGACTATCAAGTCACCTCTTTTTATACTAAAACGTTGAACACATGTGAGGTTTATTTGGTTGCTAGCCGACCTTGACGAATTGTCTTATAACACAAATAAATTCATAACTCCATGAATACTTATTGGAATCGGATGATCTTTAGATCAATCTTACACCTCTCAATGAGAGGGATCCAAGAAAAATATCAGCTGCCATAAATAAGATGACCCACATGGAGTTTGGCCCTAGTTGCTAATTTTAACAAAATCAACATGAAAATCACTAACATTTAAAAAAAATGTTCATACTTGATACTTGAAGTTTTATAATTTGCATTTACTTAATAACCTCTAGAATTGCTTATGCCCTGTTCCAAATTCACTTTATAAATATTTAGCAGTAACGTTTAATACCTCTTTTGTAAAACTGCTCTCTCCTGGAACTATTGAGGCATAATCTGATGAACTTGAATCACCCTTAACTTGGATTATAAATGTAACTTGAATCACCATTGGTTTGGCAGTTTTCTGTGTGTTGTGGCTTTGATAACATGTTAAGTTCTGAAGCACAGAAGAAACACATGAAACAGTTCCAAAGGGACTCACTTAAAATCGTATTATTATCATTTAGGCACTTGATACATATGGTTGATCCATTTTTATTGCATTGGTTTAGGTAGTTGTGCTACCTAACTTCTTACTACATTTTTTTTATTAAAGTCAGTGTTAGAATAATATGCAATTCTTATATTATGGAGTGTTATTTTAACAATGCGTGCGTGCTTTTTGTTTGTTTGTTGAGATAATACAGGTAAGTTCGTTAGAATAGATGATATTCATTTTAGGGCAGTTTGTTTTATTTTAATGATAATACATTTGATATAGTAAATCTGGTAAGGGACTCGACAAAAGTTTATAGCCCTGTTAGATTCTATACATAACTCAGAGTTGATGGGTGCATGTGGAAACTTTCTCTCGTCAAAATTGACGATTTGAGATAAATACAAATACCTGGAAGGATGATATGAAGAAGAAACAGTGTGTCAGTAAGTATTAGAGGCCGATTACATTCTTAATGCTAGTGTAGTTCAAGTTCATGGAAAATGGCTGGAGTCTGCTAGCAATGTTATAAATCCTTTAAGCAATGTGAATTTCACCATATTATCCAATGAGAAAAACAACAAGGAACCGTCAGGTATATGTGTGGCAAAGTATCTTATGGAATACATTGTTATGGCGGCTTTTAATTGGGATGAAATGGTTGTGTAGTTGTACATAAAATGATTTTGACGAGTTTGATGTCTTCATCAAGTTCTAAATTATAAGGTTGCTATTCTGGATGTATTTGTCAGCTAAATGCTTCCGACAGTACATTAAAAAACTTCCATGCAGTAGAAATTAAGAATCTCAGGAATAGCAAGAGGAATAAGAGGAAAGCAGAGACCGACATGCTTGATTTACAGGTTTGAATCCTAAAATATGATAACAATTTTATTAGTGTATTTTGTTCTTCAATCAATTCATGTGCATTAATCGGTTCAAGGGTAAGATGTAAATGACTTTTGCTGAAGAAATTAGCTTTCTTTGATTGTAGGCTGTGTCTGATTCTGAAATTATACAGTCAGATAAAAGCACTTCTTCAAAAAGACAAAATCGAAGGCCGGCCTACGGCGGTATGTTAAAGGCTTCTCCACGATCTCGACAATGCTTTAGTGATGTTAAAAAGTCTACTCAGAAAACGCGTCCTATAACTGTAAATTTCTTCTCTGCAGCGTTTAATGTTCCAAAAGTAAAAGCACCTTAACTCTGTTCAAGTTGTTCTGTTTGTATATTACCATTTTTTTCTTACCATAGTCTTCTGAAGAAGATAAACAATTCAGTTGGACAATATTAAATATTCATTAACTCCCAGTTTAAAAACAGGAAAGCATTGGAACTCCTTTTGTTGCACGTTTCAGGCTGTACTTAGTAATTAAAAACAAGCTCATGTTATGCACTGAGTACTATTGAAGAATGGCAGCTTCTTTTGTTGCATGTTTAAAGCTGCGGATTACAAATTAAAAATATTTTTATAGGTATTAGTTTGGATCCTTCTCATTTTTCATTGTTTGCACTTAATAGTGCAAATATCATCGGACTGGGTAAATAGAACTTTTAAATTGACCAAGAGCATGTAACGACAAATAAAGTCCCAATTACACATTTTATTGTAAAATGAATTTATTTTGCTAAATAGAATTTTCTTTTATATAAATGAGTGTTATAAATAATAATGAGGAATTTATCGTGGAGGAATTTATTAAATTAGAATTGGAATAATTTCAAATCCCTAAGAAATTGGTGGGTGGGAGCAGAATCTAATTTTTTAAATTTATTAAAAGTAATAGATCATTTTGCTAAATAAAAGTTTCTTATGTATAAATGAATGTTATAAATAATAATGAGGAACTTATTAGAATTGGAATAATCTCAAATCCTATATGCTGAACATATTCCCTTGAGAATTATTCTAGGCCCTCAATTAAAAAAATAAAAAAAGTCAACAAATCCTCATCGGTCTTAAGTTGAAATATATGCATTTCGGTACTATAGTTCGTACATATGTGCATATTAAATGTTACAACGATTCTCTACTTGGAGCAATAACAATAACATTTAGTTTTCAACTTGAGGTTATATAGTCTAATTTCTAAGAAATTTATTATTATTATTATTAGTGTTAAAATATTTAGTTTAGTTGTTAATTATGCTTGGGCTTTTATTTTGGAATAAGTCTCTCATAATTTTCATTTAATTATCAATGATTATTAGGTGGATGGTAGAGATTTTACGTCCATATTTTTTTTATATAGAATATTTATAGTAGTATACACAAATCAAAGACTGAGATTTATTTTCAAAGTAGTTATGCCTTTATCTTCAAAGTAGCTATGCCTTTTTTTGCCCTTTTAATTAAATTCATTAATTAAAAAAATGTTATATAAAGTGAGTTATGGTTTTTTGAGCATGTGATATTGATAAGTGATAGTCTTGTAACAAAGCCTATTTACACAAATCTAGTTAAAGATTTTGTTCCATAATTTTTTAATAATTTTTATTTTTTATTTTTAACAGTATGAGATATATCGTGAAATAAATATTTAATGCTGATAATTATGAATATTTACTTGCAATTTAATTTATATAACTACTCTAAATACCCATGAACTAAAAATAATTATTATTTTATCATAAATTATATTTAAATAGCTCTAGCTATCTATTTATCTATTTTATTAACTAAAAATAATAATTATTTTATTATGAGTTATATTTTTTTAAGCTTTCAATCAGCGAATAAAACGAAGTCTCTGCAAAACGACATTAGCTTATTACTTGCACTTGTCTTTTGGTCGGTAATCACTAATTAAACAGTAGTTGTATCTACTAAATTTAGATGAAGTTTATGATTTACATTATCTACTATTCCTATAACATACTTTCCTCAGAGTCAATGACTCGGTCTGAGTATGCTACAATTGCTGGTTAGCCACTTGCCATGAATTTATTCGCTCAATTCATCATAGGAAGTCTATTTGAATATTGCATAAAGTGGAAACTTGGACGTGCATTAAGATGCATTCTTATTAGTTGGTCTGTGTAGTAATATGGCTAGAAAATTTGACTGGTATAAAAATAGTTTTTTACTTATATCTGTGCAAATAATGATAGGCTATGAATAGGACCAGGAATCTTGAGCTGTGCACAAGTGATTTTTTTCATAATGTTACATACGGCTATGCATGTCTGGTTATTAATAGTTATTTGGCTGTGTCAAGGGACACTTCTGTAGCTTTAGGTAAGTGTATTATTTTATATATTTATTGGTTAGTTATAATGAAAATTTGATTATTTTTTTTTGTGGGGGTAAAAATTACATGATCAAAATTTTATGGACGTTTTTGGAATCATCCCATGGTTTTATTATCCAACATAATAATAATATTGAATTATTAGTAAAACTTAATATTATACTTAATAATGTTAATCTTTTATTAAATTAATTTAATATATTATATTAAATTCTAACGCTATATACTGTGTTATTTTAATCTCATCCAATAACATACTCTTATTTATATACGTATTCTTAGCCTCTTGTTAATCAAGAATTTTGGTTGGTCTATTCGCATATACTAACGAGATTGAGACGTTGAATTAACTGTCTTTAACATAAGACTATAACGGTTTTCCTGAAGTAAGTTCATCAAAGTATTAATCTGGTTCAGAAGGTTTTTGTTCCAATTTAAGCATGTGTAAGTTTAAAGTTTTATTTTATTTTATTTATGTGAAATATATAGGAATGTTTTTTAAGATGAAAAGATTTGAATTTATTATTAAAAAAATATTTACTATAAATTTAACATGTTACGCAAGAATTGAATTTGGATGTAAATAACAATATTTCTTTCCACCATTAGAGCTAAATCTATTTGACATATTTTTTATTTATTAAACACCACACAAATTTATTTAGGTTAAAATAATGATATCAATAATAATTATGTTTTAATAGTATAATATATATATATATATATATATATATATATAGTCATATGAATGTTTTGGGTAATATGGATATATGTAATTACTCTCAATTCTCAAGAGTAAGGATTTCTCAAGGACTACGAGCTCCAATTAGACTATTCCCAATTTGCTATGGAGTAATTTTGTAAGTTAATGGTATTATAACCACTCAATGAGCTTTAAAAGTTCTAAAAGTTTTTTTTTTTTTTTTTTAAAATATTTTTAGAATTCTCTAAGAATTAATGCAATGCAGTGAAGTAAAGAATTCTGTCATAGTGGGTATTCTTTGTGATGATTAATGAAAACTATCAACTCTTTGTGATTAATGAAAATTATCAACAATTCTTAAGAATATAAGAAATAAACTTATTGAAATTCAATCACGGAAAGATAATGTTTAGAAAATAGAAATTGATTGACTGAATAAAGAACTGAAAATTATAACAAATGAAAACTAAGTAATTGCACATTATTCTAAATGCACAATATATCAAAAATAAAAAGCTATCTAATAAAGTATAAACTATTTAGTGGAAATACTCAATATTTCATTCGACCATATAAGATAACTTAATAGCATTGAAATTCTTAATAGATGTCCATGACATTGAAACAATAGGATAATGATCCATCATAGTGAATGAATGCATAAAAAATCTTAGCAAACCAAAATGCCATTTCTCTGAAAAGAGTTTTTGAATTATGTTTGGAGTAATTGACGACTACAATCCTTACAAAATTACCTTAGAGCCAAAATGCCCTTTCTTAAAGGTTAAGTCACTAACTTTTAGTCATAATTATAACTTGAAAACAATATAAATATAAGTAAAAAATTAGGACTTGCATCCTGTTATAACTCTTGTGTACTAGGTGATTAAATTTTTGCATGTACAACATTGTATATGGCCAAATGGCCAATTTCTCGAATAACTACAGCTCTTGTGTACTAGGTGATTAAATGTTTGCATGTTCAACGTTGCATATGACCCATTTATCGAATAATTCCTCACATAGACACAAGTGTGGGAATGTATGCTAGTCCATAGGTAGATTAAGAATTTCATGCTCATGCCTAAATCTCTTAACATATTTTCTAGTTTTAGAATGCATGCGGACCATTAGTGATTGACTCAATAATCTGATATTACAACCAATTTTCTCCAATATTGCATTGTCTATTCCATCATTATTAGAATCTTAATGCCATGATCCTCTTCACCATGGACCCTTTGAACTTCCTTAATATCATCAATTTCATCATGCACTTTGGCTCATTTTTCATTCCACCTTAAGATCTCTTTGTGTACCACCAAGAACTGTAAAGCTTCCTCTTGTATCTCTACTACCATGGCTATGAAATCCCTTTTAATTTTGTCACGGTTCCTATCTTCCTCTAAAACATCTTCTATAAACACTATCTTCCTCCAAAACATCTTCTATAAACTAAGTGATTGTACCATGAGATCCTTTGTAATTAATTACTTGATTTCTCAAAGATTCAATTTCTCTCCTCGTTCTCTTTGCTTCACTCTCATCATCTTTGGCCTTGTCTATGGTTGAATGTGAAATTTCTACTCCAACACATATTTATTTGCTTAGTTTTTCTCTATTATGATCTAATAGAGGTTCTCCCATTGTACATATTACGAATCCACATCTACCCTCCTTTTCCATGTTCGCTTGACAATGGTTTGCCTTTGACAATTGTATTTAACAGATTCTAAATCAATCTCCTCCAAGGGTTTTCGAATTCGATAGTCACCCATGATTTATTATTCTTTAGGCTTTCAAGGTTGTAAAACTTTTCCATCTTATGTTCTTTTCCCTTATTTGTTGCTTGCTTTTGTTTTGTCTTTTAGGTTTGATAAATAGCTTTAGAAACCTTTTCAATTTTATTGCTTGAACTAGTAGCATCTTTATTATACTTATCATTTGGTTTAGGAGTAGTCCCCTCATTCTCAATCAAATCAATTTCCTTTGTTTGGCAAGCTTGTAGATTGTTGGACTGATTTCTATTTTAATGCCCACTCTATTGTGCAATGTTCCCTTGCAACAATTTATTGTTGCAATTTCTCCTTGTCTTTCTTCCTCCTTTCTTCATCAATAATCATGCATTGTTGTTATTCTTGTGTCTTTTTAACTTTCTATTCTTGCTAGAACTTTTCCTCTTCAAACTTATTTTCTAGCTGTTCCTTTTCTCTACCTTTGCAAATCTCTCTTCTTTGCCTCAACAACCGTCCTCTTGGCTTCCAAGTTCTCTAAGTATCATCTTCTTCTTGCTTTCTTTTTAACTCTTCCCCCATCTCTTTCTAATGCTCTTTCTCTTGTTGTAGCCTAGCCTACTCTTATAAAGTAGCCTTTAACTTAGCTTCTTCCTTTAGTCTGATTTCTTTCAACCTTTAGGCTTTTTCAACTTTTGTTTAAAATCTCTCGACAATTAACCCTCCTTGTATTTCTACCCTATATTCATTGATAAATAAAGCCTTAAATATGATCATACGATTTCTAACATCTCATCCCAATCATGAGAATTTTCAAGAAACAATTCATTTTCTAACTTTTCATCATTGTAGGAGCAAGTTACAAGTAATTGATCATGATACCTAGCAACCAAGCCCTTGGGGTCATGCTTTTTGTTTGTTCCAACTACAATCTATATTCTAGATGGTTGACTACTTCTTGCCTCATATATTTTGGATCCTTTATAAAGTAGTGGCCCAACCTAAAACCATAAGGGATAAAGACCTTTTTCTTTACATCCTTTAACAATGAACCGTTAATTCCTTGTCAAATTGTTTAATATGCTATTTCACCTACAACAAGCCTATTTGGCAAATGCTTGGGCAAAAGGTGAGGCACAATAGTGGTACCATAAATCCTTAAAGAAGTTATATATTCTTGTAGATACCAATTATTGATATAACTTAAAAACTTATTTGCAATATTGGTTGATTTAGGATACTCATTATGAAAAATTATGAAAAACTATGCCAAGATATAGTCACAAATATAATATGAATTTTTGTGTTTATTTTCCCATAAAATATGAAGATCGACATAGGCAAAGGCTTTTGAGACTTTTCAATTGAGGTTAAGGCCTAGCAAAGTAACACATGATACATCTAATAAATAAGAAATCATATAAAAAGTGGAAACACTAAGTTTTTCATTTTCTTTATAAACTCTCCCAATCATATTGTTAAATTAATTAGAAAAATAACTACCCAATTAAAGAACCCTAATGTTAAAAAGTCAAATATATTAATAATTGCCATTTTCTATTTATTCATTTCCATGCAACCAATACATATATAATACATTATGTTTATTAAATTAAATAAACAAATTATACAATACATTATACTTGAATGATGTAGAGAGTTTTGGTCAAATGGGATTATGAAGCGGTGGATGAACCAAATGTATGGATTTCCAAATCCAAGACTTGACTCTCCACATCATGTTATAGCCAATCTTCCCAAAATTGTTGCAATGTGAGAGGATTAGAAAATAACAATAATAATAGAGACTTATCCTCCAAGTTGAAAAGGATGAAAATATGACATTGCTTGCCCATGGTCAGCCTATATTATTACAAACTGTATTGAATACTTCATATGGAGAGAAAATATTCCATTAGTGTGTAACCTTACATGTATTCATTTTATATTTAAATAGGGAAGAAACCATTATTTGTTGTTTTTCTTAATTATTTTTTCAAGGTAAATTTATCATGTTATATGGTTTGAATAGGATTATGCGAGTTTATTATTTTGCATCTTTGATAAACTTATCATATAGAGTATAAAATAAAGTGATAAATATAAATGATGCACAATAGTATTGAAAATCAATGTAGTTATTAATTTTTTTCAATAAATATTTTAATATTTATGTTGATAACATAGGTTGATGATAAGTTTAGTATTTACCAATCGTGTTAGTATAAAAAATTGATCCATGAGCTTGAAGAAGTTGCCAATTTTTTTAAGAGAAAGTAAGGCCCAACATGGGGAGTGATTGATGGAAAGGTTAGAAGTTCTAATAGCCATTAATGTGCAAATCTATGGGGAGAATCAACACTTGAAGGAGAAAATGCAAAAGTTTGAAGGGTTGAAATTCTACAAAAAGACCTTAAGACTTTTGGAAAATTGTTTCCTTCATTAAAGGAATTTGATTTGTAAACTGTCGCGGATATTCCATGGGACAATTCATAGCAATAGATCCATGAAAATAAGGTGAAATCTATAATATGAAGGGTTAATTTCTTTTAGATTCAACATTTGTTACTTATTGTTTTGTTGTTTATGCATGTAAGATAATATGTGGAAAATATAGAATAAGTAAACAAAATCACTCACAAACCACAACAAACACCAATATATGCCCTGAGAAACCTTTTCGAAAGAAAATCCACTTGGAAGGTGAGGTTGCTATGCTCTCTTTTGTTTGGAATGGAAATGACACAAGTACAAAGGATGAGGCACTCTTTATGGAGTTTCTCAAGACTTGTGGCCAATCGGTTGCTATAGAACACAAACCCCTTTGTTATGCTCTCTCTTTATCGAAACTTGGCTACTATGCTCCACTATGGAACAAAATGAAAGAAAATAGAATAGAACCCCTTTTCCCTCTAGTGGTCTGGTTATAACATAACCAACTAGCCAACTAGGGGCTAAATTTGATCAATTCAACCCTCAACATGAGTTACAAATCGTCTCTTCTAGAGTCTTTTTCATAGTCGCCACACGGCTATTCCCTTTTCCTTGAGTAATGGGGGTTGATGTGGCATCCTCTTGAGTTATGGTGGTCAATCATGATAGGTCAACCTTTAGGAGGCATAATTTTTTCATCCGAACTCTGATTGACATGATTCTTGAATTGTTGGAAATGTCTTCGAGTGTAGAACAATGTCACCAGATCAAAAACTTGAGTGGGATATTTTTACCCCTAAAAAATTTCATTTGGGACCTCAAATTGGCTTTGAAAGGTTTCAAACCCTAATTCTCCAAATTGGATCCAACCAATAAAATAGCTCTTGTAAGATAATTCATACAATTTTTTTGCTTCGAATGCATCAAGATGGATGAAAAATTATATATTGATTCAATCCAAATCATACCTCCCATTTTGGGAGGATTTTGGTCAGCAAAAGATTTTTTTGAATGACGTGAGGATAATTTTCCTCTACCTACTCTCTAGAGTACCATTTAGCCTTGCTTTGAAGCTGTCCTTTCAACCTAATCTGCCAAAGGTCATGATGCTTTTGCAGTGAAGTTTGGGACCTCTTCTACAAAACTATATCCTCTGTTAACTCTTCTTGAGCATCTGGTGCTAAATCCTCTATGGATGGTAGGACTTGCTCCTCTTCCTAGTCCAATGTGGAAGTCTCATAGAGTTTCAAATTTTCCATACTCACCACTTGAGTAAATGTGCATGCATGGGGATAGACTAAGTCTTTTGGAATTATCTTTGACCATTTCCAATATCTCAAAATTCTCATATTACAGAGCCTTGATTTTCTTACCAGAACCATGTAACCTCTCCTTGTTCAATTGTAACCATACTCCGTCTCCCACTCTAAATGACTTATATATTATGTGTTGATAATGGTTGACCTTGGATTTTTCTTGTAACTTACTCATTGTATCATATGCTTGCAAATGGATTTTCCTATTTTTCTCAACAATTTCTTATGCTCTTAAGGCACCTCCTCCCTCACTCCTCATTTTCCATATACTACATGCAATGATTAAGGTGGAAAATATCCAAACCAAGTCTCAAAATGGTGTCTTTCCAGTTGAAGTGTGGACTACTCTATTGTAGGTGTTGTATATAAATCAGGTATTCGTCCTAGGTCTTCGAGTGCTTTTGATTATAACCCCTCAAAAGCTATACCAAAGTCCTATTGATTACTATTATTTTCCCATCTATATGGGGATGGAATGTTGTAGAACTCTTTAACTTTTTTCCATATTCTCTCACAATGTAGTCCAAAATGCATTGAGAAGTTTGTCGTCCCTATTTGAAATGATGCTCCTTTGTATAAAAAAATGCACCTAGACATGTTCAAAGAATTTTTTTGTTGCTTCTTGCCCCCTAATGGTCTTTTTATAGGGCATGAGAACACACATCTTGTTGAACCTGTCAACTGCCACAAACATGTAGTCATGTCCCTTCTTGGTTGTTGGTAAACCTTCCACAAATTCCATAGAAATTCTTTCCATAGGACTAGTGGGTATAGGTAAGTTATGAAATAGACCTTATTTCATATTACTATGCTTGCTGATACAATAGACTATACTATACATCCTCTAATGAACCTAGCTACATCTTCTTGCATATTGGGACAATATACATACCTTCGCGATATGGAAACTATCTTTCCAACACCAAAATGCCTTGCGACTGTTAGGCCCCTATACTACTAGTGTAACCCCTTATTGTTATTAGTATAACCCACTTATTATATTGATGTACCCATGTAGTGCCCATATTGTTACTATTGTGCCCCATAGAAGCCCACTATTGTTATTATTGTGCCCTTACATTATTATTGTTATGTCGGCTCTGATTATGTTATAACCCCTTAGACTCCTATATATAGGAAGGAGGTCTTTTCATTTGTATCATCCAAGAATTGTTCATTTATGTAATTTAAAGGAGGTTGGCCCCTCGAAGAGGCTAAATTCTAAGGCGTTGATCTATCTTTTCTATCTTTTCTTGAGCTGGTTTCATAACATTTGGTATCAGAGCTTTGGATTCTAGGGTTTCGCTGCTCCAAACAGGTCATCGTGGAATTTTCGCTATAACTTTTTTCTGTGACGTTTCAGAAGTCGCAAAAAAAACCCATTTGAGAAGAAATCGCGTTGAACCTTGGGTCCGAATTTCAGAGCTTTTCACGCGATATTTGTAGAGACATGATCTGAGGAAGTTGGTCTTTTTGCAGACTACTGAATTACATTCAAAACAAGCGACCTGGGGAAAATCGTCATAACTTTCTCTCTGGGGATCGGATTGAAATTTCGTAAGAAGGTACAGAAAGAGGACGGACTGTAGTTTCTTGTATGCATTTTTCAGATCCAAAGGTTGAAACAGTGACACGTGGCACTTCATACAATTTCGCTCTTCTGGAAAGGTCTATAATCAGGTCATCTTGGGAGATTGTGCATAACTCTTTCTTAGAGAATCCAATTTGGATCAGACTGGTGGCATTGGAAAGAGGACACAGAGGGCTACTATAGGTCACAATTTTAGAACTTAAAGATCTGAAAGTACAGAGTTACAGTAGTTTCAAGGTCGAGCTCCTAAAAATCAAGAAAAAGCAAGATGAGGAAGTTTGATGGCAAGGATCCGGTAAATTGGATACTTCAGATGGAGCAATATTTTGATCTACATGGTGTACAACTATTACAAAAGGTATGTATTGCATCTTCATATTTAGAACCAGATCAATTTTTATGGTATGAAGGGCTTTGTTCTCGTAAAAAACTTGTTACGTGGTCAATTTTCATGGAGGAAATGATAGCACATTATGAGGATACAAAGAGCAACACCTTCTTTAGAGCAACACCACAACAATTGGAAAGAGTAAAAGGGCTTTGTGACATAATGGAAAGCAAAATTATGGAAACCAGGAAGCATACCCCTCACAACTATAAAGATGGAAGTGTTGTTTCTCCCAGCCTTCCACAACCTACAAGGGTTACACCACAACAATTGGAAAAAAAAGAAGAGAAAAAGGGCTTTGTTACAATTGTGATAGCAAATGCGCTAAAGGTCATAGGTGTGCTGAGAAGAAATTATTTTACATAGAATATGAAGAGGAGGAACAAAAGGATCAAGAAACATCAAAAGAAGAGGATATATGCTAGGACACCACCCCAGAGAAAGAAGAAATGAATCAGACCATATCTTGTAAAGCATTGACAAGAATTACCACTCCTCAAACTCTCAAGATAGAAGGACATATCAAGAAGAAAAAGGTGCAAGAAGTGAAAGATCACATCGAGAAAGAAGAAATGAATCCAACCATATCTTGTAATTCAATGGACGAAATTACCACTCCTCAAACTATCAAGATAGAAGGACAATTCAAGAAGAAAAATGTTCAAGAAGTGAAAGATCACATCGAGCATCAAGAAATGAATCCGACCATATCTTGTAAAGGACTGGAAGAAATTACCACTCCTCAAAAGATAGAAGGACATATCATGAAGAAAAAGGTTCAAGCAGAGAAAGATCACATCGAGCATCAACAACAAGTTCTCCAACTTTTAAAGGATAACGCCACTTCGGTGCAAAATCAAACGAAACAACAGGTAGATCAACATCGTAGTGAAAAATGTTTTGATGTAGGTGATTGGGTATTTTTACTGCTACATCTCAAGCAAGCTATTTATGAGAAGGAAATGTTGGCAATACTACATGCACTTAAAAAATGGCGACCTTACCGGATGGGAAGACTCTTCAAGGATGAGGATGTGGAAGCATTATTTTGTGCTATTTATATTATCCAACCAGATTGGATAAACGAAGCAAGGGATGAATGGAAGAAGGACGAAGAAGTATAGCCACTTATTCAAAAGTTGCAAAAGATCCCAATTCAAGCAATATTGCCAGAAATTGGAGAGGAAGGAAAAATCATATTGGAACCTGGAGCAGTCACAGAAACAAGAACTCGACAGCTACGAAATCGATCAATTTCAGAGTATCTCATCAAGTGGAATAACTTACCCGCTGAATTCCACATGGGAGGACAAGAATTTTATACAGAAGCATCAAGAACTACTCAAGCGTTGAGGACAATGCTTTTTGAAGGAGAGGGGCATGTTAGGCCCCTATACTACTAGTGTAACCCCTTATTGTTATTAGTATAACCCACTTATTATATTGATGTACCCATGGAGTGCCCATATTGTTACTATTGTGCCCCATAGAAGCCCACTATTGTTATTATTGTGCCCTTACATTATTATTGTTATGTCGTCTCTGATTATGTTATAACCCCTTAGACTCCTATATATAGAAAGGAGGTCTTTTCATTTGTATCATCCAAGAATTGTTCATTTATGTAATTTAAAGGAGGTTGGCCCCTCGAAGAGGCTAAATTCTAAGGCGTTGATCTATCTTTTCTATCTTTTCTTGAGTTGGTTTCATAACAGCGACCTTAGAGGTGTGAGCCTCTTTAATTAGTTTTAGTCGCTCACCTTGAGGAACAAATAGCTTGTCCAACCTATAAAGTATAACATTATAGATATGATAGTCAATTGTGTTGTCACTATAATCATCAATTTCTATATATACCTCTTTGTACGCATCATGGGTGAAAAGCTCCACTTGCATAAGAGTTCCAAAAGTTGTGATTTTTGATGTGGGTGTCCTTGGAAGCATGTCAGCCAACTTGTTTTTGTTCCCCTTCTTATACTTGATCACTAAATGGAGCTATTGTAAAAAATCACATCCACTTGTAATGCTTGGTCTGTAGTTACTATAGTGGTTGGTGATCTATGTGGATGGTTATCTTTCTTCCCATAAGATAGTTTTTCCACTTTTTTATGGCTTGTACCAAGGAATAAATCTCCTTTTTGTTTTTAGGATAGCTGAGAACCACCCCATGAAACACTTTAGAGTGGTAAAATATAAGCCTTCCTTTAGGTATTAAGATTTCTCCCATAACATACCCACTTGCATCTATCTCCACTCCGAAGGGATGTAACAAGTTTGGTAATGCATGAATGGTGTTTGACTAATTATTTTCTTCAACTCTTCAAAGACCTTTTGCTGACTCTTCCCCACTAGAAACTCTTGCCACTCACTATTATCGCTTGGAGTAGTGCGACTATTGTTGAAAATGAAGCTATAAATTTTCTTATGTATTGTGTTGCTCTAAGAAAACTCCTAAACTCTAAAGCATTTGAATGCACTAGCCACTTCATGATGGCCTCCATCTTCTCAAGATCTATCTTAAGCTCCCCTCCACCAATCACATAGCCTAAATACACCAAATATTGCTGTATAAACTCACACTTCTTGATATTTTCCAATAGTTGGTGCTTCTTCAATGTCTCTAGCACTTGCATCAAATGTGATATGTGCTCCTCCTAAGTAGCAGTGTATACCAATATATCATCTAAAGAAACGATAACGAATGAATCTAGATAGGGGCATAATATGTCATTCATTAATATCATGAACATAATTGGTGCATTTCATAGACCAAATGGCATAAATAACAACTCATACAAACCTTGTCTAATTTTGAAGGTGGTCTTTTAGATATATTCTTCTTTGAATCGAACCTAATGATACCCTGATTTTAAATCCAACTTGATGAAGTATTTTTCTTACTACAACTGGTCCAACATGTCATTAATCCTAGGCAAGGGCTTCTTGTTCTTTATCATAATTTTGTTTAATGCCATGTATTCAATGCATATTATCCAAGTCCCATCCTTTTTTGGCACAATTATGATGGGCAACCCAGATGGTGAGATACTTGGTTGAATAACACCATGCTCCAGTAGTTGGTGCAACTTCTTCTTCACCTTGCTTGCTTCTAGAACAAACTACTTGTAAAGCATGATATTTGGCAATCAAGTGTCTGACAACAGTTGGATTTTTCCCTACACTTCCCTCTTGGGTGGTATCCCTTCAGGATCCTAGAAAACTCCCATGCATGCCTTTAAAAACTCTTCTAATTTTTGTCTTTGTTCATTAATGCATTCCTATAGGTATGTCTTTTCTCTCATTGAATCTTCTATATATTGATTTTCTCTTAAGAATAATAAAACATGCTTCTTTCTAGAACTAGTCAATTCCATAACTTGGTTCACACTTACCACTGGAATCTTCGACTTTCCCTTGCGTGCATTGATAATGAATGATTTCCCATCCTTGATGAGGTATTACTAGTTGGATATTTGTATGAAGATTGCATCTTGCATGTACATATGGGGACTCCCAAACACAACTCCATATATATCAAGTGTAACTACATCTAATTCTACTTCGTCAATAAAATCAACGTTGATAGAAAATTTAATTTCATTGTTTGGATACCTTTATCTCTTCCTCCTTGTTGGCCCATCCCAATGGATATGGGTTAGGAAGGTCATGAACCTTCAGTTCAAGTTTGTTGACTGTATCCACTGCTATAAGACTTACCTATGATTTTGAGTTGAACAAAGCATTGCTTTTTGTCTTTTTGTCTTGTATATTATATGGATAATTTTGGCCATATCTTTGTCTTCCTATTGTTGAAGGCCACTCAGATTCACTCCCTTCTACACTAATGTGCAGACAATATCCTCATCCACATCTGAGCCACTTTCTAGTTGATTGCTGAAATTTTTGCTTATGGTATTTTTCTTCTTTGCATGCTTCTTATGGTTCCTAAGATTGAGCTTTGGATGCAATTTCTAGCACTTCTCTATGTGACCATCTATGTTGTAGTGGATTATAGGATCTTTTCACTTAGTGTGTTGTAGTTGTTGTCTTCTTGTCCTTCTCCCCTTTCCACTTCTTCTTCCCCTCCTTGGAAGATTCCTAGTGTTCCTTTTGCTTTGAACCACTTGACTGCCCTTTTTTCTAGCCTATGCTTTTGAAGCCTTGTGCATGTAGAGAAGCCACATCCACCATTCTAGTTTTGAACAACATAACCTTTTTCGCATATGGATGTGTAGATCCTCAAATACTTGAGGAGTACATTTGGGTTATTGGGATAGATACCCAACATTATTTCCATCTTTATGAATTTTGTGTTGTACTCTTGTACACTTTGCCCCTATTTCTACGTGAAGTAATTCCACCAAATGCACTGGTCCTCTAGATACCTAATCGAGTAGATTTGGGACTTTATGAGTTTTAAAATCCTCCCACTTAGTTACTAGAAGATCCCCCTCTAGCATAAGGGTTTCCTTGTGGATTTCCCACTAGGTCAAGGCATGGCCCTCTAATTTCAAACAAGCAAATGAATTTTTTAGTTCCGCCTCTATATGGTGAACACTAAAATAAACCTACAACCGTTACAATGAATGATTTAATTTTAAAGAATTTATGTTACATTGATACAACTTGATATCCACCTTTGCTCATATCTTAAAGAGAGATTGTGAATGGTTCATGATGCTTGAACTTGGATCCTCTTTTTTGGGTTTCCTAGATTCTTTTGGTTCTTCCTGATCCCTTGATGTCCCCTCTGACCTAACTTATGAATTACAACTTCCATATTCTCTAAATATTAGCTTGAGCTTATTGGTTAGGGCTGCCATGGGGAGGCTCATATTACAATTTATATTTGCGACTTATGCTTCCAACCACACAAATATCTCATCTACCTTAGCTCTAGGTTTATCATAAATTGATTTGTTAGCCATGGCTGGGGTTTTATGACTTTTTGAATAAATCAATCTAATTCCCTACAAGTTCCTACCAAATACCCAAAGAAACCTACTATGATACTAAATGATGTTTAAACCACCATGGATATCTCATTGGATTGTTCTTCACAATATATTTGTGAAAATAAATTGAAATATATACTATGAAGGGTGAATTCCTTTTAGATTCTAGATTTGTTAATTATTATTTTGTTATTTATGCATGCAAAAGAAGCATGTAGAAAGTAGATAGCATGTAAATACAATCACTCACAAACCACAATGAACACCAATATATTCTATGGGAAACCATTTTAGGAGAAAACCCAACTTGAATGTGAGAGTTCTTTGCTCTCTTTTGTCTCGAATGGAAATAATGCAAGTAGAAAGGAGAAGACACTCACTATGGAGTTGCTTGATACATATGTCCCATGAAATGCTACAAAACACAAGTATCCTCTTTTATACTCTCTCTCTCTCTCTCTCTCTTCATCCACACTCAACTACTTTTCTCTACTATGCCACAGAATGCAAGAAAATAGAATGAAACCCCTGTTAATCAAGGTTGTCATTGTCAATATGGTATTGTTAAGATGGAAATATTCTTGTGATAAATAACCCTAACCCTAGACTATGTTTCCCTAATCCTAAGTCCATACCTCAAACCCAAAATGTCAAATAAAGTCATGAATTTAACCTTACCTTATAATCCTCAACAATCCTATGCAAAACCCTAAAAAAAAAATAATTAACTCTTCCCCTAAAATCTTAAACCTAACTTTTATCCCTAAAAATAAGAATTAATGACCAAACTTATATAACAAACCATGCAAGAATACAAAAACATATTAAAAGGTTTTATAAGGATGAAAAGCGTACATATGAAACCATGCATGAATACAAACAAAAAAACATATTGAATACATTGGAATATTTAAAGTTAAATAAGTTTGGAATAAGTTGGAATATTTAATCCAAGGTTGGCTCCACCATCACATGTTGGCTCTCAAAATGTTGAGCACTATCGGCTCTACCTCATTCAAAACGGCTCCACCACATACGTATTAATGCATCTTAAAGAGCACTTTGATTTCCAAAAAATAAAAACATTACAAGAACACAGTTGACATCTCATGAACTTAAAGCGATAGTCATTCGCAATATTCAGTGGACGTAGTCATTCGCAATATTCAATGCACGTTTTTATGGGGTCTCCAATATAGCTTTCGGAGGTACATACGATTCTAACGGAGCTAGAGATTTTTGACAACGATTCATTTTCTAACCCAGACTGTTTTAAGACTTGAACAAGTCATCACGCAAACTCAGGTTGACTGGCTTAGACATCGGGTTCCTTTTGACAACACTGTGGTGGATATGAGCAGCAGGTTCGACAGTTATCTTGGTGGGTAACTGCAGTAGCTCGGAAGTCACCTCAGACTGCAGCTACAATGGCTCGTTGCTCGGACTGGTGCAGTTGGTACAACCATCTCTTTTTGTGGCTCGAATCAAGTGCTCAGATTTGGTACAACTCCCATTTCAGAGGCTCAGAGCCTTCATCTTGACTGGGATTGCACCTATAGAAACTTGGTTCTCATCTGGGCTGTGATTGCACCTGTGGTGTCTTCTATTTGCTAGGCATAACTTGACTGTGGAACAATGTGCAACAACTTATTATTGATAGTGGCTCGATATTATCATACAACCATCATCCTCATATGACACTTGGACCATGATCCTCTGTAGCTTGGATTCTCTTACAAAGTAATTTCCCTTGTGAACAGTCATATCATTTGTCTGGGTTGTGTCTATTCAACTATGGACTGAATAGAAAATATCTCAGTGAACAATGGCTCAGATAAATTAAATGAAGCAGTGTGTACCTAAAGCTTTTCTTGGACTGTGGAGATCAAGCCTAGTTTACACTTCGAGATTTTAGTTTGAAATCATGATTCCAACATAGCAACAATGAAGTCTAGCGGTGGAGCTATTTGAAGTCAACCTCATGTGAAGTCAAGCACAAGTACAATGAAGAGTTAAATTTCACATATGAAGAATTGAGCGGTGAAGATTCCAGTTGAGGACATACAAGTAAGTACATCACTCATTGAAGTTAGTGAAAGTTTTTTTAGAGACTTTGACTAAAGCCATTATGAGGTGACCTTGAAGAAGTTTTGTTTGGGTAACATGAAGAGTAGTGGTGACACCTTCATGTGAAGAACAAGGTTGTCATTGATGATGTGACCTGGAGACTAAGAGAAGGCATTACTAAAGAGATTGACATGGCTGGTTGAAGAAGATATTGGGAGCAGTGAAATACTATCAAACACATCTAGATGAAGTATGAGAGTGGGTTGGAGCCCAGAGGGTTTGTACCCGAAGGTTGGAGCCTCGAACAACAAAGTCAATGCCTTGGAGAATAGGGTTGGAGCCCTAGAGGATTGAAGTCCTCAAGAATCCAGGTTGGTGCCTGAAGAAGATAAAGGAGCAAGAGTCCTTAGGGTTGGTGCCCCAAAAATGACAGGGTTGGTGCCTTGAAAGATAGGGTTGGAGCCCTAGAGGATCAGAGTCCTCAAGAAACCAGGTTGGTGCCTGAAGTAGATATAGGATTGGTGTCCTTGGAGTCAGTGCTCCTAAACTCAAGGTTGGTGCCTTGGATAAGATAGGGCCGAAGCCCTAGAGGTCGGAGCCTCACTAAAGTCCAAGTTGGAGCTTGGAAACAATTGTACTCATTCATTTGTACTTGATTCAATTAATAAAAGCAATTATTTTTATCATTTTTCATTTTGTATTCTAAATATAAGTGATCTAACTGGTAAAAGTAACAATTGAAAAGGAATACTGATTCACCCCCCTCTAAGTGTTTCCAACAATTGGTATCAGAGCCAGTACCTTCACTCAAAGCCTAAGATATTGAAGGTTGATCATTAGAACACAAATGGCGAAGCTAAGGAAGAAAGTCTCTAATCCTCCTAAAGATGTGTCTCCCTCAACCATCGAAATTGATGTCAATCAATTTGTGAAGGCTCCATTTTTCAATGGAAACTTTGATATATGGGAAGCAAGAATGAGGAATTTCTTAAAGACTCAAGGCATTAAAGTCTGGAAATCAGTGATTGCTGATAGCATGATGGATGGAGAATCCAAGGAACATAATACAAGAGCAATGAAAGCAATCTTGAATGGGCTACCTGATTCTATGAAGGCCAATTTTGAAAAATGTTCGTCATCAAAAGGCATATGGGATAAACTTCATGATCTCCACTCAAAAGGAGCGTTGACAATGATCTCTAGTCAAGAAAATGATGGAAAACAAGAAGGAATTCAGAGCCCATCAAGGAAGCTGAAGATAAGAGTGATGACATCAAGGCTAAAGAAGACCTAGAAGATGAAGAGAATGAAGAAGAATTTGAAGAAGATCTCCTCACTAAAATTTTGACTGCCATGGAAGAGATTAACAATTTAAAAAGGGAAAATGAGGAACTTAAGAAGAAAGCACAAATTGGTGACCAGGACAAAACAAGGAAGGAAGTTGACCTTGTCAAGCTTCAAGTACAAGAATGAGATGAGGAGCTCACCAAGATTAAGGAAGAATTTCATCAAAACAAAAGAAAGCATCATGAAGAAGTCATATCCATGACAAATCAATTGGATAAGGCAAAGAAACGGGAAGATACCTTGTCAAGTCAGCTTGAACAAAGGCATAAGAGCTTGAACAAACTTGAAGAAGAGATTGGTCAGTACAAGGTAGAGGTCTCTTCTCTCAAATCTCAACTAGAAGAAGCAATAAATTTAGCACAAGGAGCTGAGAAGACAATGGAAGCATTGGTAATCATAGAAGGACAGGTTGATGAAGCAGAAAAGGAGAGAAACACCATGATATGCCAACTAAAAGCAAAAAATGAAGAAATCTTCAAACTAAAATCCGACATCAACCTTCTCAAGGCCGAAACATGTAAAGCTACAAGGATCAAGGAAGAAATGGAGAGCAGTATAGCTAAGGAAAATGAAGAATTTTTCAAAATGAAATCAGATATCATCTCCCTTAAAATAGAAGCAAATGAAGCTACTCGTATCAAGGAAGAAACTGAGAAACAACTAGCTAAAAGGAATAATGACTGTGAAAAATTGGAAGAAGAAATTGTCTCTCTTAGGAAAAAGGTTGAAGGGATGGACAAAATCTTAAAGAGCTCTCAAGCCTTGGATGACATGCTTAGCCATCAAAGATATCCATTTGATAAATTAGGTCTCGGCTATGAAGGTGAATCCTCAAGCAAGAATGATGCAAACCCTATTGCTTCAAACAACAAGGATGTGAGAAAGCCTGGAAGAAATGTTGATGCTTCCAGTTCCAGCAAAGGCAAGGAGAAAAGTCAAGACAACTATGGAAGAAACCCTCCTACAAGAAGAAATGTAGATGGTGTCAAGTATGCAAGAAGCAATGGTTATCATCAAAGGGTCCCAAGGCAAAAATATTTCAGAAGTACATAAAGGAAACCATCTTCTCCTAGGTACCAAGGCATATTTCTTGGTTATTGCTATTCTTGTACAAACTTTGGGTACGTGGCAAAAGATTGTAGGGCATATCACAAAGATATTATAATGGTCCCCATCAATCTCGGAGAAGAAATTTTGCAAGAAGAAGTCATGATTTTTTATACATGAACAATATAAAGTGCTTCAAGTATCATACCATTGGACATATGGCACGTAATTGGAACTTGACTTAGGCCCCTACACAAGCTAGAACCATACCAAAGAAAAAGGTTACACAAGTATGGAGAAGGAAGCAAACACAATTCGGAAGTCTCTTGAACTCACCAACCAACAACACATGTTATCATCTTATGAGGATCATCTTGAAGTCTATTGATAGTGGCTCGATATTATCATACAACCATCATCCTCATGTGACACTTGGACCATGATCCTCTGTGGCTCAGATTCTCTTACAAAGTAATTTCCCTTATGAACAGTCATATCATTTGTCTGGGTTGTGACTATTCAACTGTGGATTGAATAGAAAATATATCGGTGAACAATGGCTCAGATAAATTAAATGAAGCAATGTGTACCTAAAGCTTTTCTTGGACTGTGGAGATCACGCCTAGTTTACACTTTGAGATTTTAGTTTGAAATCATGATTCCAACATAGCAACAATGAAGTCTAGTGGTGGAGCTATTTGAAGTCAACCTAAAGTGAAGTCAAGCACAAGTACAATGAAGAGTTAAATTGCACATATGAAGAATTGAACGGCGAAGATTCCAGTTGAGGACATACAAGTAAGTACATCACTCATTGAAGTTAGTGAAAGTTTTTAGAGACTTTGACTGAAGCCATTATGAGGTGACCTTGAAGAAGTTTTGTTTGGGTAACATGAAGAGCAGTGGTGACACCTTCATGTGAAGAACAAGGTTGTCATTGATGATGTGACGTGAAGACTAAGAGAAGGCATTATTGAAGAGATTGCCATGGCTGGTTGAAGAAGATATTGGGAGCCGTGAAATACTATCAAACACATCTAGACGAAGTACAAGAGTGGGTTGGAGCCCAGAGGGTTGGTGCTCAGAGGTTGGAGCCTCGAACAACAAGGTCGGTGCCTTGGAGAATAGGGTTGGAGCCTTAGAGGATCGAAGTCCTCAAGAATCCAGATTGGTGCTTGAAGAAGATAAAGGATTGGAGTCCTTGGGGTCAGTGCCTTGAAGGATAGGGTTGGAGCCCTAGAGGATCAGAGTCCTCAAGAAACCAGGTCAGTGCTTGAAGCAGACATAGGATTGGTGTCCTTGGAGTCCGTGCTCCTAAAATCAAGGTTGGTGCCTTGGATAAGATAGGGTCGAAGCCTCACTAAAGTCCAAGTTGGAGCTTAGCAGCAATTATGTACTCATTCATTTGTATTTGATTCAATTAATAAAAGCATTTATTTTTATCATTGTTCATTTTGTGTTCTAAATATAAGTGATCTAACTGGTAAAAGTAACAATTGAAAAGAAATACTGATTCACCCCCCTTTTAGTATTTCCAACAATGCCCTTTCCTCCCGATGGTTTGACTATAACCCACTTGATAGCCAACTAGGGGTTAAATTTGACCCATTCAACCCTCAATTTGAGTTACCCCATCTAAATTATTTTTCATAGTGCCTGCATGGATATCCCCTTTTCCATGCGTATTAGGGGTTGACATGGCATCCTCTTGAATTATGGTGCTCAATCATGTTAAAATTGGCAACTAGGCCAAACTCCATGAGGGTCACCTTATTTATGACTGCTGATATTTTTCCTAGATTCCTCTCATCGAGAGGTGTAGGATTGATCTAAAGATCATCTGATTTCAACAAGTATTTATGGAGATATGAATTTATTTATATTTACTTGAAAAATTGTCAAGGTCGCCCAACAGCTAAGTGTGTGGCACTCATGCCCAACATTTCATATAAATAGAAAAGAGGTTGAGTCATTTGGAACTCATTCATTCACTCATCTTCTCTCTCTCTCTCTCTCTCTCTCACACGTGTGGTTGGAAAAGAATACGTTCTATGGCAAGGCAGAGGCAGAAAGAAGGATGCTAGGGCTGTAGGTCATCTCTTTGACCAGCATTGACCATCTAGGAGTGCGGATTTGGTGTGGTTGCCTATCCTAGGAAGGCTGCATATTTTAGCACGAAAATCGAGCTGATATGACCTCTGGTTTGACCGGTGTTGACTGCCCTAGTTTGGGGCAGCAAGTTGACTTTAGTCAACTACAGTTTGACTGCATTTTCAGGGCTATTCAAGGGCTGTTTCTTCAGGCTGTTCGAGGGTTAGCTAACCAGAAATTGACCAATCATATTGGAGGTCAATTTCCACTTGTTTGACCAAGTTTTACTTTGCTGATCTAGGGTTTGTTGCTGCTGATATAAAATTACAGAATTATGTTTTTGTACTATTTCTTTCTGCTGAACTATTGAACATAAAAGAAGATTTGATCAAAGGGTTTCCCCGCATTGGGGTTTATCCCTAGCCAACCGCCACATCTTGTGTCTCTTGTCTTGGCTTGTTTTGTTGATCATTTAATGTTCTATCTACACTCTACTTTATGTATATGTGATTGCTAATCTGTGGGTAATAAGAAGAAAAATAAGTAAACTGCTCTAAGCATAGAACATACCATAATTTAACAAGGTATCAGAGCTGAGGTGAAGACAAAGCCCAAGCAAGAGCAAGAGAAGAGCAATCACCAAAGAGAAGGTTGGCAATGCTATCTTAAAGAAATCATGGGGTCCTCAACACACTTTCCTGCTGAAGACATACTTCGTGAGGAGTCTGACTATCATGGATGGAAGATGTCTCTCGATCTAACATTTGAAGAACATGAAGTGTTGGACAATGTGAGAGGCGGAATTGTTGAGCCTCCATCAAATGCATCTGTTGCTGTTAGGAACAAATGGACCAAGGGAGAAGTCAAAGAAAGGAAGATCATCTGAGCCTCTATCGACAAGCACTTGGTGACCTATGTTTTCGAGATGACCACTTCCAAGGAAATCTATGATAGACTGGTGAGATTATTTAAAGTTAATGATGCAAATCAAGTTTTGTTCCTTAGAAATAAGCTGAAGGGAATTAAGAAGGGCAAAGATGAGAGTATGAAAGCATATTTCTTAAGGATCACCGAGATCAAGAACGATCTCCTATCTATTGGGGAAGTAATTCCTAACAAGGAAATGCCACTCACAACTCTTGGAGGACTACCATCTGAATGGTATATATATTCAGGACTACTCTTCTCAACAATAACGTAATTCCTGGATTGGAGGAATTGATGGCTAGATGCATTCAAGAAGAAACAAGGATGGAAGAACAAGAAATGCCCGCACTTAAAGGCCATCCCTCTGCTTTTTCTTCTCATGCTAAAAGAAGAAACAATTCCAGGGCTAAATTCAAAGGAAAGGTTGGACTGAAGGGTGGAAGAAAAGGACGATGTTACAATTGCAATAAAACGGGCCACTATGCTAGAGAGTGCCCTGATAAAAGGGACTCACACTGGGACGATGATCAAAATCACTCTCAAGGCAACCAAAGGAATGGCAGGTCAAATGGCAGAGGCAAAAGAAATGCCGAAAATCAAGGAAGAGGACAGCCCTTCAAGAAGGCAAGAATCTCCAGGTATGAATCTAACGTTGTTAACAATAAGTAAGATGAATATTATCTACCAACGGCTCTCTCTACTATTGCTCCCCTGGACTCGCTGGGAAATCGGATTATTGATAGTGGTGCCTCAAGGCACTTCACTGGTTACAAAGAAGCTCTCTCTAATCTGGTAGAGAAGGAATCCAACCTGGAAATTGTTCTTGGAGATAATTCAAAATATCCCGTGAAAGGCGTAGGAAATGTCACTCTTCAATTGAATCAGGGAAATACAATCCATTTACAAGATGTAATATATGTACCTGATTTCAAAAAGAACATGGTGTCCATTTTGGCAATGGAAGACAAAGGCTACAAGGTGGCCTTCAACGATGACAAGGTACGTGTATGGAAAAAGAACTTTAAAGATGCTTTTACTCTTGGGTTTCGAGTTGATTCATTATATCAGGTCAGAGGAAGTCCTCTGGGTGTCATGTCTTGTGACACATCTCTTCAGTCCGAACTATGGCATCGGAGGTTTGATCACCTTCATTATAAAGCTCTACCCGATGTGAGAAAAATGGTGACTGAGATGCCCGAGTTTAGATTAGAGCAAGGTGTATGTCCAGGATGTGCCGAAGGAAAGCTCAAAAGGGGACCATTCCCCTCAAGCCAATGCAAGACCTCCGATATATTGCAGTTGGTTCACTTAGACATATCCGGTATGATGCCCGTGAACTCCTTGGGAGGATATTTATATTACCTCACTTTTACAGATGATTATTCTCGCAAGACTTGGATATAATTCTTGAAAAAGAAGGATGAAGTGTTCTCCTGGTTTCAGCACTTCAAAGCCTTGATCGAGAATCAAACCGAAAAGAAGATTAAGACCTTAAGGATTGATAATGGGACTGAATATGAATCCAATGAGTTTCATGAATTTTGCAAAGAGGCTGGCATTAAGAGGGAGGCTACTACAACATACACTCCTGAGCATAATGGTGCGGCGGAAAGAAAGAATCGTACGATTGTAGAAGCTGTCCTTGCTATGCTCCATGATCAAAGACTTCCGAAGTTTCTATGGACCGAAGTTGCAAATACCGTTTTATATATACAAAACCGATGCCCTCATCAAGCATTGGGTTCCAGGACTCCCGAAGAGATGTTCACTGGTAAGAAACCTGATGTATCTCATTTTAGAATTTTTGGAAGCCCTGTATATTTTCATGTGCCGAAGGAGAAAAGGAATAAATTGGGTGCATCTGGAAAGAAAGGAATCTTTGTGGGCTATAGAAAAAATACTAAGGGCTTTAGAATCTATGTGGTTGGTCAAAGGGAAGTTGAGATTAGTCATGATGTCACCTTTGACGAAGCTATGGTTCTTATCAAAGTAAACAATCTTCCTACTTTAAGGGGATCTAAAGAAGCTGACACCGGGGAACCGAAGGAAAAGGAAGATGACACAATGCCTGATGTGGAAGAACCTATGGATCTTATTGATCCTCCTCTGCAAGAGCCTTCCTATTCTAGGAAGAGGCCTTCATGGCTTAGGGGGACACTTGATGATGCTGAAGGACACATTGCACCCAAAGGAACCTTCCGTGAAAGTAAGAAGCCGAACAGGTATCAGGGATACCTGACCATCATGAGCACGATCATCTAAAATGAGGCTTCATCATTCACAAATGCTGTCAAGCATAAAGTATGGAAGGATGCTATGACCGAGGAATATGAGTCCATCATGAAAAATGATGTTTGGGATGTGGTCCTCAAACCCCAGGACAAAGCAGCTGTCACTTCAAAATGGCTTTACAAGATAAAGCATGCAGTTGATGGAAGTGCGTAAAAGTATAAGGCTTGTTTTATCGCTCGTGGCTTCTCCCAGAAGAAAGGTATAGAATATGACAAGATATTTGCACCTGTTGCCCGATATACTACCATCCACTTGATCATAGCCCTTGCTGCTTCGCAAGGATGGAACCTACATCAAATGGATGTCAAGACTGTGTTCTTACATGGTTCAATCAAGGAGGAGGTCTATGTGGAGCAACCCGAAGGATTTAAGATTTATGATCGAGAATCTCATGTGTGTAGGTTGAATAAGGCCCTCTATGGGCTGAAGCAAGCACCTCGAGCGTGGTATGAGAGGATCGATAGCTACTTGATGAAGCTGGGATTCACTAGGAGTGAAGCCGACCCTAACCTTTACTTTAAGGTTATAGATGCCAAGCCTCTCATACTGGTGCTATATATTGACGACCTCTTTCTAATAGGTGTAGACCCTCTCATTCAAAAATGTAAGAGGGAGCTGGCTTCTGAGTTCGAGATGAAAGACCTAGGACTTATGCACTACTTCCTAAGACTGGAAGTCTGGCAGAAAGCAGGGGAGATTTTCCTATCTCAAGGAAAATACGTGGTGAAGATATTGGAGAGATTCGACATGGTGGACTGCAAGCCCGTAACTACCCCGATGGAGCTTGACTTCAAGAAGTTAAGCGATAGTGTTTCCAGACCTGTTTTACGAAATGCTACCGAGTATCGTCAACTTGTCGGAGCATTGATGTTCTTGGTGAATTCCCATCTAGATATATGCTTTGCAGTCAACACATTGAGTCAACATATGGTTGAGCCTCACCACTCACATTAGATTGGTGCCAAGAATCTGTTGAGATATCTTCGTGGCACAATCGCTCATGGGTTAAGATACACTGCCGGAGATGTGAGACTACTTGGATATACTGATGCTGACTGGGCTGGCATTGTGGTGGACCAAAAGAGCACTTCAGGGTGTTGTTTATCTTAGGGATCTGCCTCGATATCCTGGATGAGAAGCAGAAGTCGGTGACTTTGAGCACCGCCGAGGCAAAGTACATTGCTGCTAGTATGGCCTCCTATGAGGCAGTCAGGTTGCAAAAGCTCTTTAGTGAGATGTTTGGATTTACATTGGATACCACCGTGATCCTGTGTGACAACTAGACGGGGATTTGTTTATTAGAGAATACCGTATTTCATGATCGCTCCAAGTATATCATATTAGGTACCACTATATTCGAGATATGGTGCAACGAGGAGCAATAAGGCTCCAACATATCGGTACAGATGAACAGGTCGCCAACATTTTGATAAAGCCCCTGTGAAAGGTCAAATTCTTGACTTTCCGAGAACGACTTGGTGTCGTTCAGAGACCCTCTTATGAGGGTCGAGTATGATGTATTGAGCTCTGGGAGCTCCAGGGGGCGCGAGGTACTTCTTGGAGCGACATGTGACCACAGGGCGACTCACCATCCCTTGGTGGTGCACTATGTATAGGGTAAAAGGTTCAACCTTCCCCTGTGACACCCCGTGGCGACTGTGGAACAAGATGATTAGTTCTCCTGTGGGCCAAGATGATTTGTTCTCCGTGGCGACTGTGGAATAGGATGATTAGTTCTCCTGTGGGCCAGGATGATTCATTCTCCGTGGCGACTATGGAATAGGATGATTAGTTCTCTTGTGGGCCAGGATGATTAGTTCTCCACGACATCCACTAGATAGGATGATTCATTCTCTTGTGGACAAGATGCTTAGTTCTCTTGTCGAGGCATCCTACCCATGCAGTCTGGGACTCACGGGAAGTACCTCTCATCTGATCAATGAGCAGGAAAATGAGGTTAGGGACCATAGTAGTACTATCGATGGATGCATCATTGTATCTACCATACTCCCTATGCTAGGATGACCTCCATTGATCTGGGATCAATGATACTGATCTGGGATCAGTGAGAGTGGTACACACTTTGAGACTGACTTCAGGCCAGTGGAGGATGGTATGATACATCCTTGATCATTTCTTCTTCTTCATAGTTCGAGCAGAGCAGAGAAGGGGTCAAGCTGTGCAGGGCAGTGCATTTGATGGATGGATAGTAGCGACGGTCAAACGGACTGCAGATGGAGTTCTCCCTAGTTGAGAGACAGTTTTAAAATTGGAAACTAGGGCCAAAATCCATGAGGATAACCTTATTTATGGCTGCTAATATCTTTCCTAGATTCCTCTCATCGAGAGGTGTAGGATTGATCTAAAGATCATCCGATTCCAACAAGTATTTATGGAGATATGAATTTATTTATATTTACTTAACAAATTGTCAAGGTCGGCCAGCAACTAAGTGTGTGGCACTCATGCCCAGCGTTTCATATAAATAGAAGAGAGGTTGAGTCATTTAGAACTCATTCATTCACTCATCTTCTCTCTCTCTCTCTCTCCTACGCATCAAAGGAGCCTCTCTCTCTCTCTCACACACATGTGGCTGGAAAAGAAGATGTTCTAGGGCAAGGCAGATGCATAAATGAGGATTCTAGGGCTGCAGGTCATCTCTTTGACCAACGTTGACCAAGCGTTGACCATCTAGGAGTGCAGATTTGGTGTGGCTACCTCTCCTAGGTAGGCCACAGATTTTGGAACAAAAATCGAGGTGATCTGACCTCTGGTTTGACTGGTGTTGAGTACCCTAGTTTGGGGCAACAAGTTGACTTCATTCAACTACAGTTTGACTGCATTTTCAGGGCTATTCAAGGGCTATTTCTTCAGGCTGTTCGAGGGTTAGCTGACGAGAAATTGACCAATCATATTGGAGGTCAATTTCCACTCGTTTGACCAAGTTTGGCTTTGCTGATCTAGGGTTTGCTGTTGCTGATATAAAATTACAGAATTCTGATTTTATACTATTTCTCTCTGCTGAACTATTGAAGATAAAAGAAGATTTGATGAAAGGGTTTCCTCTTATTGGGGTTTGTTCCTAGCTATTCCCCACATCTTGTGTCTCTTGTCTTAGCTTGTTTTTTGTCGATCATTTAATGTTCTATATGCATTTTGCTTTATGTATATGTGATTGATAATCTGTGGGTAATAAGAAGAAAAATAAGTAAACTTCTCTAAGCATAGAACATACCATAATTTAACGAATCACAATAGTTCAACTTCTGGGAGGCATAAATTTTGCATACAAACTTCAATTTACAATATTCTTTTATAGTTGGAAATGTATTTGAGTTTATAACATTGTCATGGGGTCCTACACTTAATCGGGAAAGTTTTACCCCCAAAAAATGTTGTTTAAGGCCTCAATGGATTTGGAAGGTTACAAACCCCACTTCTCCAAATTGGGTCATGTTGATAAAAATACTCCTATAAGCTAAGTCCTTCAAGTTTTTGGCTTTGAAAACATTGATACGGATGAAAAATTATATAATGATTGAATCCATATTAAAATTTCTAGTCGAACACCAAGGCTATTTCACCACTATTATGATAGATTATAACAAGAGAATTTTTTTTCCTGTGCAATTGGGAGATAAAGTGAATAATAAAAAAGAATAGAGGCTTACTAAAATCATGGCTTATTTGTACTAAGAATTGGCAATGAAGGAGGGATTAGCCTAATTTTATTTATATATCCAAAAGACCAAACAAGTGAAAGCACCTTTCATTTCTACTCCAAAGCCAATACCATGATCAAGACAAGCATGGTCATCTCACCTTATAACGACATTCCTCGGCCTAATTTGGACAAGAGTAAATGAGACAAATGGGCTATGATGACCAAGGGATAGGAAAGAGAAGCTAAGCAATTGTAAACCCCATTATAGTTAGACACAAATACAAGCATGAAGGCATAGATTTTAATGGAAAAGGGAATTGGTTGAATATAACTTATGTCTTATAAGTTTGGCTTAAGCTAGGAACACTAATATTGCCTCTGTCAAAGTAAGAGGGGTTAAAGAAAAGACAACTTGCTTGACAAAATGTCAATATAAAAAAGAGTGGATATAACACAATTACTCTAGCATGCTTGTAGAAGATTGAATGAGAGAATTCAAGGTATGTTTTCACCATCTAAAATTGCACCAACACTTGAAGGACCAAACAAACAATTCAACAAGCATAAGAAAAACCCAAAGAGATTTGGTAAAGCATTTCTTATTTATTTCTATTGTAAAAAAGGCCACAAGCTTGATAATTATCATCACTCTAATAAATGGTTATTTTTTGGTATAGATTTCATCAAGTTACTACATGAAATAAGAAGCAAACCTTTTGCAATAGGTTAGATTGTCTTAAAAATAAAGAGGATCCAAACAGACCCATTCATGTTGCCCATGAGCTAGGAATTTTTTCTAACATTGCAAGTTAATTGGACATAGGGAAGCCAAATGTTGGAGGCTTCATCCAAAATTTCATCCTAGACATTGAATATCCATGACAAAAGTTTGGAGAGTCAAGGTTAAGGGAAAGAAGAGATGCCAACTCTTGTATTCTAAAGAATAGTAACCATTCAATGAAATCTACTATGATAAATATTTGTTCAATCCTAGATGGAATTTCTGCAAGGATGCCACAAATAAAGAGTGTGTTGTAGAAGAAAACAACATGATATAGAAGAAGATGGAAAGAGGAGTTAAATTGTAAATCTCTCATCTTAAAGTAGAGTCTTTTAATGACCAAAGGCCTTAAATTAAATGAGGTGTTCTCCAAAAGGATACTAGAATATTTTGAGTCATCTTGTAGCATCTTGGAAGTGCTTCAATGACTCCAAAATATTCTCTTTGTTTTCATAGTTCTAAAGAGAATCTTATCAAACTTCAGTGAGAATTTTAATCGGGGGTTGTGACGAGGAATTGTCTTTCCTCGTGTTCTTAAAAATGACAAGCAAATCCTTTATTATTTTGTAAATATACATCAATGGAGTATTGGGAAAATTCTTGGAAAAAGTTTAGTTAATGTTTCTTTCTGTTTTAATTTATTTATAGATTTTACAAACCTTAGAATGCTCACTCCAAAGCAACATAGTCCACTCAACTATTGGTGGCTTTGACCTACCTTGATAACGATCGTATCAACCATTGGTATGATATGAACGTGGAAAAATAGAGCATCTCTAGCCGAGTAATAGGAAATGAGAAGGATTTGGAAGTTGGAAAATCGTTTGGGATGGTCACTAAGAGGACGTGTCACTCAACAATTCAAGGGATTGGTTTCTAGATGGTTGGTGATATTCCAATTGTTGGGATATTATAATTGCTAGTGTCATTCCAAACATTGGTGTCATTCATTCTAATAATTAGTGTTATTCCAATAGTGGGAGATATTCCAATGGATGAAAAGGTTAGATGGAAAAATACTATAACAATTTGTTGGTGATAGCTCAAAGGGATGGCTAAAAGGAAAGGTGGGATTAGCTATGGACAAGAGTTTTAGTGAAGAAAATCGATTGAATGAAGGAATCAACTAGAAGAGGAAGGTGACTTAATGAATGGTAGAAGCCAATATCCCACGTTATGCAATTTGAAATGCCTAACTATGAATTGATTTTTCGACAAAAAATATTGAATTCCAGTAAAGGAAATTCCCATAAATTAAGGGAATGCTTGTAATTAAAGAGCTTTAAAAATATAGTTGTAACAACAAAGGTTTTTCCTACCAGTTGAAGTTGGTGAAAAGTTTATATCCCTTGCCTATGGTCACAAATACAAGTCAAAATCACTTCAATATTGAAGATTGTAAAATGAGAGTAATAACACTTAGGAATGAGTGTAGCCCCTTGTGTTTTTCTTATATTTTAAAAGAATTGAAAATCCATTATTTACTAGTTTTCTTATTTAGGTTTCCAAAGTAAATGTGTTGCGTAATAGGTTTGAATGCTTATGTGAATTTGATATTTTGCATTTTTGATGAACACATGGCATATAGTATAATGAAAAGTGATAAACATAAATAATTCACAATAGTAATGAAAAAAATTATAGTGATTAAATTTCTATAATAAAACTTTTAGTATCCATGTTACTAAGATTGATTGGACATAGGCCTACTATTTATAGGTCAACATCTTTGAAATTTCTCTAGCATGATCACCTGTAGTTAATCTCAAACTCTTAATCATGAATTTCTCATTCTCTTACTTCAAAAGTATCATCTCTCTATGAGTAAATACATGGAAAATATCCATTATTTTTTCCAAAGAAAACCTTGCAAGAAAACGCTTATTTCTCTATATTTCAAATATTGTAACTAAAATAAACCTATTACCATGAATATGGTGTCAAACCTAATAAGTTCACTAATTATGGAAATGGTAAAAAAAAAATAAAATAGACATTTTAAAATAAGGTTTGAAAGAAATATGCATCTTTCATTTCTCTAAACTCCATGCCTCCATATTAATATAATAGATGCATTTTCGATGATCTTCTTGGCATACTTCAATAACTCTTCAAAAACACTCAAAGATCTATGTTAGGAATGTGCCTTAGCCAACTTCCAAATATTGATGTATTATTAGTTATAATTGCTATAGTATATTTCCCTATATGTAATAAGTTATAAGAAATAACTTCCAAGTCATGCAATAAATAAAGAAAGAAAATCCATCTTTTGTTTCTTTGACATGCATACCATAGCATAATTGGACATAGGTTAATTTCAAGGTCCCTCTTACATGTTCCAATAAGTACTTTATATCGTTGGAACTTACACGTTGTTGAGAATTATAGCTTAGGAAAGAAATTTCACACATGTTTAACGTGAATGTATGACAAGTAGTTTTAAATATTTTCCAAAAGTACATTTGTAATTCACTTTAGTAGAAAAGTGAAAATTTTATATTTAGTTGTTGATCCTAAAATTATATCTCATGCATGATTTGGAGTAATCTTTAAAATAGAGTATCTATTAAAACTATAAATGGTAAGGAAAGTTATAGGTTTTCAACACACATTATTAGTTAAGTAGGTTGAGTAACAAAGAGAGGGGTCTAAGCTAGGAAAGAGGAGATTTTAGGTAGTGTGTATTTTCATAGAGTGTTTGGAACAATTTTATATAGTTGAATGGACATTAAGATACAAAATCATGCAGTAATTTGATATAGATACCATACAAACCATACAAGAGAGTTGTACACTCATGGAATTGTTATTTTTTGTTTTCCCTTTTAGTGGTTGTACCTCTCACACTAAGTGTAAAAGCTCAAGTTCATTGTGATTTTGGTAACCATGTAGTTTTGGTTTTTGGCTAGTGTGATATATTTCCTTGTAAGTTTTCCGAAGGAATGAAGACTAGATTTAAAGGAGTAATTATAATTATTTGGGAAATTAGATTCTATGATTTCACTATTTGATTTATAACTATTATATGATTGATGCTATGCTCTAAATCTTAATGTCAACCTTAATTAAATCCAATAAACTGCTTGTTTGATTGAGATCATAATGATGTTAGTCGCCTAGTGCTTGAAATTTTCACATGGTATTAGAGCTTGATAGTTGATTGAGATTCTTAGGGATTTGCAACAGTAAATATATTGTAGGGAAGACAGACTGGCAATAAGAGAATTTCAAAGTTTTATTTCACATTTGAGAGTTTGTGTAGTATGTCTCATAAATGGTAGTAGTAATCTCCAATTTGAGGACAAACTAGATGGTGCCTCAAATTTGTTAGCATGAAAGGTGAGGGTTAGAATCTTGCTAAAAGAGAATGATCTTTGGAATAATCTCAAGGATGATGTGACTTCACTTAAAGATCCAAAATAATTAGTAGGTTACAAAAACAAATGAGATTAAAGACCAAGTTATTGATCTTGGATGCCATAAAGGACCATCTAATCCCTTATGTATTCAAGAAGAATACAATGGATGAGATGTTAGCTTCCTTAATTAGTATTTTCCATAGTCAAAACATAAACAAGAAGATAATATTGTGGAAAAAACTTAGATCCATAGTGTCGACTAGATTAGACACACTCACCAATTACCTTATGAAAATCAAATATTTTGTGATCTAGTTGTATTTTTTGGGGAGAAGGTTGCAGATGCAAATCTAGTGAACATGGAACTGAATGGTTTCCCAGCTTCATGGGAACCATTTGTTAAAGGTATTGTACTTGGGAAAATTCCTAAATTTTGAGAGTCCTTGTGATGACTATATCTAGGAGGAGAATCAGGTTGATTCAAAGTCTAGCAAAGAGGATGGTGAAGAGAACCTAGCTCTATTTGGTGAGTCAAATAAAGGAAAATGTGAAAGATCCAACAATTGAAGGGAAAGAGTAAGGAGTTAGGCTCGAAAACAATAAATAAGGAATTGGGTAAAATCAAGTTCTTTGTTTGTCATAAACATGGTCATTATGCATCATAGGGCCTAGAGAAAAAGAAGGATAAATAGAAGAAACTATAGAAGCAGGTAATAGTCTTTGTAGAAACTCAAATGAATGAGTTTTCTACCAACTTTAAGAAGGATTTCTTAATGATATATTTCCTTTCTACCTGAGAAATTTTGAGGGATGGGAGGTATCATGGATAGTGGGGCATCTTAACATATGACATCACCCTGACAATTGTTTTCTAGTCTAAAGAAACAAGATTCTCGAGATTATAGGTTGAACTTGGTGATGATGTCAGATACCGAGTGGCAGGAATTGGTACAATTCCCTTCTATCTTCACTTAGGTAATTATTTATATTTATGATGTCTTATTTTTTTTAGAGCTTATGAAGAATTTTACTTTAGTTTTGGTCATGCAAAGGTTGAAGGATTCCATTCTAGGGACAACTCAAGTAATAAGGCTTAGAGAAGGTAATTTTTATAGGTTGCAAGATGAACCTATTTAATCTTTGGTGCATTGACAACTTATGCAAGTTGCAACAAAAGAGGATGACACTTGCATCGTAGGGAATTGCATCTTTTAAGGGGGATAGGCATATGTATTCTAGATTTTAATATTAAGAAACATGGTATATGCAAAGGATGCATGTTTGGAAATATTACCAAGGTTACTTTCTTAAGTGACAACCATATGTCTAAAGATATTTTAGACCTAGTGACAAAGGATAAGGAGAAGGAAGCTTCAAAGTTTGATCTAGGGTTACAAATGATTTCTAGGGTAGTGCGTCAACCTTTAGGTGAAGAGTGGGAGACAAGAACCCATTCTTCTTGTTTTAGGAGACTTTGATGGTTCGCTCAAATATTGAAGGGCATAGTAGAATATGGTCTGAGATATCTTGGAGATGGTGAAGTGGCAAGTAGTACAAAAAATAATAAGAGCACCTCAAGGTGTTGTTTTAGCTTGGAATTAATGATCGTATGTTGGTTTAGTAATTTTTTTTTGGCACTTAGCTCAATAGAGAGTAGATATCACTTCATATGAGAGAAGTTAGAAAGGAGTAGTGAGGCTCCAACATATTCCTATAGATCAACATGTAGTTGACATTCTAACCAAGCCATTTGCAAAAAGGGAGTTTGAGGCTTTCAGAGATGGACTTGTATTGGTGAAGAATTTTGTTCTCACTAAGAGGGAGTGTTGAAAAATATAGCTCAAAGAGGAAATTTTGCACATGTTCAATGTTCAATGTGAAAAGTAGTTCAAGATATTTTTGAAATTAATTCTATTTTCGTAAAAGTATTCTATTTTGTAATTCACTGTAGTAAAAAAGTGAAATCCTTACATTTAGCAGTTGAGTCGAAAATTGCATCTCATGCACGACATAGACTAGGATTAATTTTAAAAATAGATTTTCCACTAAAAGTATAAATATAAGGCAAGGTAAAGGATTTCAACGCACATGAGAAATTGAGCAGGTTGAGTGACATAGAGAGGGAGACAACAAAGGCTGCCAGGAAAGAGGCATTTCCATAAAACATGCAATCCTATGCAACATATAAAATAGTTTCCTACGATTGTACAAACATTACCATATGAATCCATATAATCACATGAAATATGTACAATAATTTCCTACAACAAAGCTTTTTTTTTTTTTCAACAGTTGTGCCTCTCAAGCAACTTGTAGAAGCTCAAGTTTGGGGTGACTTTGGTAAATATGCAATAATTTTTTTGGGAGATGTGGTTTCCTTGTAAGTTTTCGAATGAATTAAAATATGATTTAAGGGAGTAATTACTTATGTGTGAGAAATATAATTTTGTGCTTCCACTATTTAATTTCTATTTATTGTATGATTGATGCTATGGTTTGAAATTTAATTGCTACCATAGGAGTTCCCATCTCTAAAAATATAAAAATAAAATAATAATGATAAAATCCCAAAAATATCAATTTATTCCATGCAAATTAATCATTGAGCAATTATGGAGACACTATAATCATGTCAATCTTAAAATACTATAAGTTGTTAATTCTATTGAATTCTAAATAAGATATGAAAGTATACTTTAACAATATGAAGTCCAATGAGATTGGAACCACCTCAACCATCTTAGAACATTTAATGGTAACATTAAAAATTTAAGTAAACGTGACATTATCCTTTATCTTACCTTTTCTACCATTTACTTTGAGAATTTAATGTTACCATTAAATACCAATGTTAGAAAATCCTCAAAGCTCTATCCCATATCTTTGTTCTATATTAGAAGGTTGTTGGAGAAAAAATCATTGGTGGTGTGGGGTGGTTTCCTGATCATATCCCTTCTAGTGAGGCACCCAAATTCCCTCCTTTTGGAAAATTACATCTCCAACACTAGGGAAACATTCCCCCCATGTGTTTCCCCAAGTTTCCTCCAAAGGAAAATGTTTCCCTAGGTACCCTCCACCTAGAGCATGGAAAATGTGTGGGCCATGCCCTCCACCTTAGGGGATGTATCATTGTGGAACATTTCTTCATCATTGTAAATAGTTCAATAAATGAACCACAACAATGAATGGTCTTCATATAGATTTTGTACAAATATTAATCTTCATAGTGACAACAACCAACATTGTTGCTTAACGTCTCCATGACTAAAATACTTTCAACACTAATCAAGCAGAATGAAATGGAGTTTAATTCCATGACAAAATGACAAAGGAAAAATAAAAAAATTGAAAAAAAAAACACTCAAACACACACAAGAAATTATAACACTAAAAACCACATAAATTGTAATTCCATTCATCTCTATTTATAAACATAACTTATATTATATCATAAAAGATCTTAATAGACTACAAAAGTATCTACCATGTAGATATTTATTATCAATGACATAATGATTGTCAACCATCTCTATTCCATTTAATTTAGTTCTATGGACTTGCCCACTATCAATAGTCTAACAAGGGAGAGCTGCATGGTAGTTAGTCTCTAGCTTAGGTTTAATCAATTTGCTAGTTTTAAGTTGAGCTTAAGTCAATTTAGAGTAGCTACTAGAACATTCGTTCATCTCCATGAGGCTTATGGTCAATATTTAGAACCTTATCGTTTGCATGTTGAGTTGCTATGATGATTATAAAAGAATCTGGTCTTTGGCTTTGGCATAAAGATTGGCGTTGGAGAAGGCATATGAACTATAACAAACACTATTGAAGAACTTGCATAAATGTTGGTCATTAGGGTTGTACATAGATTGAAAACCCATGCTCTCAACCTTCAACATAGAGGATTATCATTATTAAATTTAAAAATAAAATTTTGCAAAGCGTGAACATAGAGTAATGATCAAATTTGGGCATCAGTTTTTATTAAAACCCAAATGTTGTAGTGTGTAAAAAATATCTGTAGTAAACAATCAACATTCACATCTTTGGGAAATTTTTTTGTATTAAATATTTTAAGCTATTTTTGCAAAGATCCCATTTTCGATGCTCAAGTATGTACATATCAAAGCAAGAATTGCTATTATTCCCGTGACAACATGTTTATAACATAAAAAAAAAACTCAACTTTATTTATCTATGCACATATAAAAACATATATGATTTTTATGAAAAACGAAAATCTAGATCTAGATAACATGTAACACCATTTGAAACACATGTCATTGAAAAAAGGCATTCGTGGATGTGCTTCACGACCACCTGCTTAGATAACTCATACTTGTCATGACACTTTCATGAATATCTATTGTTGATGGTACTCACTAGAGCCATGCATATCCACCATTGATGTTACCCGCCAAAGTGAACCAAAATTGTTGTGCATGATTGTACACATCATCCAAGGAAGCATACCTAAATTTCCGGGCTAAGTTAGCTCCTTTCCACCTTGCCAAATTCATTCTAAATCTATTAAAGGTAGGTGGTGGAGGAATCAAGCCTTCAAGGTTGTTCTATAGGACTCAAAAGGTGGAACCATGATGTAATTACACATCCAATTTCAGAACCAAATGCAAGAACACAACTCCTACTTTGTTTGGGCATTTGGTTTCATGGAAAATGATACTTTAATTCTTTAGGAGTAGAGATCATAACACAACCATGATAGAAAAATTCTTAGTTTCACCCTTTTATTTTAGAATGATTCGCTAAATGAATGGAATATGTTGCGACTAGTGGGAATTGGTGGGTTCCTTTTAGGTTGGATCAACAATTCAACTAGTCTTTAGCCCGAAATTAGTTGTAGGGTTCACTTTCTTTTCTTGCCTCAATCTAGCTCGAGTTAGATACCTTAGCTTGTTGGTTGAAGGGTTAATAATGATTGGCTAGAGGGTTGATGAGCTAAGAAAAAATAAGGATGGTCCTTTAACATGTGCCTCCACCAAAACTAGTGCTTTTGTGCGATCAACTTCAACCAGTTCAAGGACCAACTTGCTTAGCTACTTTGGATCCTTCACCTTGGATGTGCCTACATTCATTAACTCTCTTGGCTAAAATCCCTACTTTTGAGTAATAGGGGGAAACAAAGGACAAGGGATAAGCCATCAACACTAGAAACAAAGGTCACAAGTGAAGATAGTAGTTTGCAACATGAAAATTACAACCCACCCCTTCTCTCAATACAAGTATGAAAAAACTCTTAGTTCTCGATTCATCCAACTAGCACAATTTTTTTTCTTTAGAATATATGAAATTCTTGTAAATTGATAATAAATGCATTCACTAAATTCCATTATATATAAGGAAAATAAATCACCTTATGTTATTGAGTTGTTTGGTGTAACATACCCCCTTACTATCCCTAACCCCTACTAAGGGTAGAAGGAGGAAATTACTATTCTAACCCAACCCCTAAGGCCCAATTATGGAAATGGCGTCTAAAATTTTCAATATTTTCCACTACCTTAGAACTTAAAAAGGATAACATTGTTGTCTTTATCTTATCTATACCTTTCCAACAATATAAAAAAAAAATCGTTCCAATCCGGTTCCTAGATTAAAAGATATGGTAGTTCAAAGATAGGCCTACTAGATAACGACACATTATCTTGACCTGCCACACGGTGCCCATGTGATCCCCATGTGGTTCCCATATTACTATCTAAGTTATCCACCCCACCACCACATGAAAACATTACCTTAGTTGCTGACCTATTCATATCTTGCCACAGATAGCCCCTTTTCTATAGCCCACACAAACAAATCTGTAACAACATATGACATATGCGATGTAAGTGCGTGTAGGCCCTTGATGGAAATGTCACCTTAGGAATATAATCCTAATGGATTCCAATACAATTACTCATTGAAACTTCAGGGAAATAACCTTCTAGGCTACTTGGATCCTTGGTGGTCCCTCCTCCACATGTCTTGATGCCATTGGTTACCATAACAAGCTTGGGGCTACACCTCTACTATCTCACCCCATTGATTTAATATTGAGACAATAGGAAGACCTAGTGGCGGTGGGAATATCTAGTTTGAATTATTTTCTAGCTAAGTCCCCAAGGCACGCTCATAAAGTTTCAAGGTGCCTCTTACGAAAGTACTGAGGTTACATGGAAATGTACACATGGCGATAAGGCTTAAGATTCCCCCTTGAATTATAAACAAACACGTCCACACCACATGGCACTTGTCCCCATTGAATGGGCTCCATGCGTCATGTCACCCTAGGAACAAAATCCCACTACCTTCTACCATGTTTCCTTCCAAAATATCTAGGGTTCAAGGTATGGGGTAACATCATTAGCCATAAATGCCGGGGTGACGTCAACCTTCACCACACCTTCCTCCTAGCCATGAATTTTGCCAAGTTGGCCATGGGTCTTGCTAGACCCTCCAAGGCAAGGTTAAACACATCAATTATGTTACAAACATATGGGTCCTCCACTAGGTTAAGCTAGATAAACAAGCTCTCGGTCCCACTGCACCACATCATCCTAGCGGAATTAGACCATGTCTCCTCTTGAGATCTCCAGGGAGATTCTTTTTGAGTTCATCCAATTGTGGTTGCAACAACTTGCAATTAATGGCCTAGATAACCTCCCCTCCAACAATCCATAATGCTTTTTGACATGGGCATATTGGGCCTAAGTTTAACCCTCTGGCACTTAACGCTTCCATCCTTCCCCACGCCTTAACAAGTGACATTGTATACAATTAAAAAGACCTCATCCCAAGGCCCCCGACAAAAATGCATATATATATATATATATATATATAGTGCTGCCTCCCTTGAGCTTATGTTATTTCGACTCAACTTGGCATGTAGACATATAATTATATATACACATTTATATATGTATATAAACGAAGGGTTTCCTCTCATAAACCTAATTAAGCCTCGACTTATTCCCACCTCAGATAGATATACATTATATATGAAACTAGGAGCACTATCCATTTTGTGCTTATATAGGGACTTGGATTAACCCATTAATATATATATATATATATATATCTACATATAGTCTTAGAAAACCAAGTCAACCCTCATAAACTTTATAATTTATAAATCAAGGCTGAGTGACCATTCTTATAATAACACAATAGTTATTGCATAGATCCTTCTGCATCCTGAAAATCACGCAAATCAGACATTGCTCCAAACTCAAGCTATAACTAATTCACATGCTCAAATACATACATGTCCTTCACTAGAATTTATACTCAAATTAGCATAAGGACTTAGATCATCCCAAAACCATGCATGAGTTAGTAATTCTCAGTCATATAGGAACTGTCCCATTCAAGGTTTCAAGAGAATATCTAGGCCGTGGGAGAAAACACCAAATTCAATCCATTATTCATATAAATACACAGAAGGCTTCAATCCATATTTGTATAGGAAATCCCATTCTAGGCATTAAACCATGCATTGAGACCATAACTGGACACATACATGACATTCAATAGCATTTATATAACATAACAAACATCCATTTGGGAATCCATAATACACAAGGCATAAGATGCACTCATAATATAATAAGCAAAGTTAAGAGTTCTACATGCATAGGCTGTATGAACACTTATCTAAAAATAAAGGAATCAAGACAACTAAGATTGAGACTCTAACTCTCCACCCAACCTTAGACGAATTGCAACAAATATTTCTTGCACTCGTCACAACTGAGCCATATTTCAGAGCTTGAGGAAGGGTAATCAAGGGGATTCTCACACCTTCATCACCACTGGGAGTCCAAGGGTCCTCCTATCTCCACCCGACAATCAAGTAAACGAGAAACCCTAGTGCCTCCAAAGCTCTATGTGCTCCTCTGATGTAATGTCCCAAACGAAGAAAATTTGGAATAACCCTCCACATAAAATTTCTACTCAGAAACAAAAGATTACCATGTAAAATATAACATATGAAATTCATGCAATTTCTATAACATGATAAGAAGAAACAATCTCAACTTTATTATAACATATGAACTGGGGTTTTACATGTTGGAATAACAAAATAATTGAGATAGATGGCCTCAACAGATCTACAATAAGGCCACAATGGGCCTCCTAAAACAATTGAAAAATAAATCACTACAACCTGTGAACCTTGAATGGATCCACTAAGGGAAGTGATGGGGACTCACTCACTCTCACTGAATCACTTGAGGGTTTCCATCCTGAGGCTACTCCTGAAGTAGAGAACCACGTTCTCAAACCTCCCCACAAGAAGAAATCTCAAATCCAGGATGTATCCAAATGATCTCCTCCTCCCCTTTTATAAATCCGATGGATAGATCTCCAAGCCTATAAAAGCATATTATTTTATTATTTTATTATTATTCTAGAAGATCCTCCATTGACTTTATCTCAAGTGACCTTTCATTTTATTTTATTTTATTTCACTTAAGTCACTTTTGGCCATTTTTCTCCAATTAATTATTTTTCCTTACTTAAATGACTAATTAAAGCCATTTTTAACTAAGGAAATTGGAAAATCTCCCACCATACTCTCTTCAACTAGTGGAAGTCTCTTCTCAACATCCCATATATAGATCTTCTCATTCCGGTTCCAACGAGCTATTACACTGAGCTGTTCCATCAATTAATCTCCATGGAATGCCACCTCAAGCATAATTAATTAAGTTATGCCCAATGATAACGTTGATTTCTGAATGTTGTCAGAATGCGATGGAACAAAAGGAAAACTGTGCAGATGATGTAATATGCCAAGCGAATGCCTTCAAATCCCATAAAAACTCCTCAAAAATCCATTGGGATCCCTGATGATATAAAACTGCTCCACTAACCTGTTCATCTCCTGCCTTGGAAATCCACCCTGGTTGTGCTATGAAGAAGAATAAAAATGGGGACATGACAGTCCTGTCACCCCAAGATTTCTTTCCCTCAAGAAATTCAAATTTTAGGACCAATATGTTAGCTCGATGCAATTGAGACCCAATGCCAGGATCCCATACGAACCACTGGGTGATGCTCTGCTCCTGTGTCAACCCACCATGAACAGACTCCTCGATGCCCAGATCCTAGAACAATCTCCAATGGAACCTGTGATCAATAAATTCTCCTAGATCCCAATGCCACCAAGAAGGATCATCAATGCTCTAGACTCTTGCTGTGCTATAACTCTGGTTGTGAATGTCGCTCCATCCACCATGTACCAACTCACCACCTCTCTCCAATCCAACCCTTGGCATAGACCAAGGTCAATCTCATCATGATGATGTCATGCTGAAATACTGATGAGTTGCCAGCCTACATCCTGCTGCCAACTGAAGCATTTGATATCCCTCACCTCTGAGGGATCCTGCAATACAATGCTCCTGACTAAAAATGATACTCCATCAAAAGGATACCAGCTCATGATCTCTCGCCAATCCCATGCATGGACACCTGCGCAAGGGGTACGTCTACTATGATGAATCTGATCCATGCTCAACTCCTGATGCTCTACTTGGACAATCAAAACATTTCCAAGAAATCTTGCCTCTCTCCCTCTAATGGGAAAAAGTGGGAAAACTATGCTGCAAGCCCCGTCTATGTATTCCTGGAGAGGGTTGTTGCCTAGAAATGATGCAGATCGTCTGGATGCCACTACATCCATTTGCACCTCATCAATGGGTAGTCCCAAATATGGATGCACTACCATCTCCCTCGACTGATAGGAAACTCCACGCTCCTCCAATCCACCAATATCCTGCCAAACTGTCCTATCATACCCCAACATCTCTTGAGGACAAGTGTTAGTGAATACTGTCACCTTGCCAGTTGTCTATACATATGTCTTCTCCTCATCAATGGCTGAGCCCAAGTGTGGTTGCTCATCCTCCACCATCACGGGTTCAACATGAACCTCCAACTGGCCCTCCCTAGAAGGCTCACCATGCATACTACGCACATCATCATCCTGAACTGACTCATGATCCACCATATGCTGCTCATGCTGAATCACCAATGGTGACTCATCATCCTGAATGTTTCTCATAGGAACCACTGTCTGTTGGAAATAATATTGAGAGGGGGGGGAGTGAATCAGTATTATCAGTTCAATAATTTTTCATTTCCCAAACAGATTTATATACGCTACTTCTGTGAAGTGAACTAGCATGTACGCACTACTGTGATTAGAGAAACCAACGTATACCCTGAGAACTTATGATTTAGTCAATTTAACATGTGTTGATCTTTAATCAGTGCATCAATAACTTATTAAACAGTGCAGTAAAAACATAATAAGCCATCACACATAAGAAACACACATGAACACCAAGATTTAAGGTGGAAACCTAATGCGGGGAAAAACCACCTGCTGCTATCGTCTCTGTCTTCTTTTAATAATAAGAAAATCTGTTTACAATCTTGTACTGGTGCAGTGTCATACCAGTACGCAGGCACCCACCTGCAGAAGGCTACAACCTTTTCTCATTTTCTAGCTTCTTCTGGGAGGGAGATGCAACCCGCTAGCTCTTGTACTAGCCAATGTGTTTACTAGTACGTAAGCACCAACCTACAAAAGGCTATGACCTTCTCTCTTCTTCCAGGGACCACGTTTCATAAATTTTTCAGCCTAGATGCTCCTGGCACACAACAATACATATGAAGGCCTTGTTTCATCAAATTTTCATACTCGACCCATCAGAACTTTCAAACTGCATCAAGCAATGATCAGTTAATCTGAACAGTCAGATCACTATCACCAGAACACTGTGCTGAACCCAGAAACCTGCATCATCATTCAAAACCAGCTGCAACAAAAATCATGCATCAAAATGTATACACTACTTTACTGAACCCAACCTGCATGTATACGCTACTACCTTTAATTAAACCTGCATATACCTTCAAAAGTACTGAAACATAAAACTTCAGAATCAAGTCTGTACCAACCATCAATATATTGAACATCTATTGTCAATTTGCAGATCTTTATACAGGTGGTAGTAGAGATCACCCTTCTAACTTATACAATCAATCAATTATATATCAAACCCCTTATGCATTCAGTTTTATATTGAGATCTAAGAAGACTTCACTAACAAACAACAGTAAAACAAAAGAACTGATCAGATAGATCAGTCAGATTTGAAGAATAGCCTTTTCCTTTGTATATGCTACTTGGAAGAGTAGAACCTGCATGTACATGTGCTTTTACCGAGACGAACCAACATATAGATCCACAAATATTAACTCATGACTTCGTTGCTATTCCGGACTTCTGAAAAACCCAAATCATGACATTTAAAGAATAAAACAGGTGTACATAACCAGATCTAGCCCAACTAATATCAGATCATTCAATGATAAGTCATTTCAGGATCCTGATCCAACATTGAATTCAACGTGCACAAAATATTTAAGATCAAATCATAAACATAGCCCCTGCAATATAAAATATACTTCAGATAGAAGTATTCCTTAGAAACCTTTTCACTTGCACACTCTGGCCTTATGATCTTCTCCTCCTTATATAGTTTTAGGCCTTTCTCAATACCTCGAACCAAAACCACTTAGTACCTGTGGTATTCTTGGACGGGATCAAATAGTCGTTACTCTGCTCAATAGTGTGGGCTAATACCATGGTATTGACCCCTGGTATTGTCTCCTCTTGGATTTCCTTGATTTTCCAACATATACACACTTTTCTTCTTGTGAAAGTGCGTGTATACGTATATTCTCTTTTTGTTCTATGAACCAGCGTGTATACGCTGTTTTGACTAAGTGGACCTGCGTGTACATCTTAAACTTCTTTTCACCATGATTTACCTTCAACTTCTTCATTCTGATTAGTAGACTTTAGTTCCATCTTCCTGTTCTTGTGTTCTAATACCCTGTTACATCTGAATGGACCTATTACACTGTGGGTTTCCTTTCATCAAAACTAAACTGACCTGTGATTGAGTTTCCATCAAGGACAACACTTGTATCATAATGCCAACAATCTCCCCCTTTGGACTTGATGGAAACCATGCTAATGTTGATTACTGCACGTTGTCGAAACTGTTAGAGATAACAAGCAACACCAAAATACTCTCCCCCTTTGACATCAAGGGCAAAGGGTGAACCAAGCTATTCTCCCCCTTTGATATACATTATGATGTCCATGCTCCCCCTAAGTACATGTCGAGTCTGTAGAGATATGTTTCAAAAGAATAAAATGACTCTATAACTCAACTAAGTGAGTATGACCTCCCTATGACCAATGACTCATACATCAATCACCCAACCAAGTGGGGATACACCATATTTGACTCATCCACCCAACCAAGTGGGGATATACCAATTGTTTATACATGACATAAATACATCAATTATTACATCATCTATCCCATGCAAAGTGGGGATGCAAATTACATCATATGTCCAATAGGACTCATTCAAATATAGACCATGACAGAAGAAGTCATATCACACCCGTGACTTATGCAACAAATGATATAAGTATCTGAAGCCATAGATGAACTCAACAACCATGATGCCAACAATGCAGAATGTGTGTGAAGGCTAATGCTCCCCTTGAGCTTGTGCTACTTGTGCATTGTCAACAAGTTATTCATCAAGGAATCTTTGTCAGTTAGATAAAAATCAATGAACAAAGCATATTTTCAGACTGTAATCATCAATATTAGACAGAGCACCCATATCAAAGTTTGACCCACTATTTTCTATTAGAAAAACATATACACTCCTTCAGCCACAGAAACCCGCGTGTATACACGACTATACTTTATGAAACCCATGTATGATAAAATTCCTCTGAAAACTGGATTTAACAGCAGGATGATGCAACAACTACTCCCATCTTTTGTCTGAGATATTCAAATGTTTCTCTGGGAAGCGGTTTAGTGAATATATCAGCAACCTGTTCTTTGGAGGGAACATACTCCAATTTAACCTTTTGTTCAAGCACTTGTTCTCGTAGAAAATGGTACTTAATGGGTATGTGCTTGGTCTTGGAGTGCATGACAAGATTTTTCAAAATACTGATGGCACTTGTATTATCACATAGAATGGAAATGGGTGGAGTACATGTGATCTGAATGTCTTGCAATGTTTGCATCATCCAAAGTAGTTGTGTGCAGCAAGATGCAACAACCACATATTCTGCTTCAGCTATAGATAAAGCAATCGAACTTTGTTTCTTGCTAAACCAAGACACTAACCGAGAAGCCCTATAGAATGCACCTCCACTAGTGCTCTTTTGATCATCAACATTTCCTTCCCAATCTACATCTATATATGCATGAAGAGTAAGGTTTGTATCTTTAGGATACCATAGTCCAAAATCCTGAGTTCCTTGAAGATATTTGAAAATTCTTTTGACTGCTTGGAGATGTGATTCCTTTGGATTTGCTTGGAACCTTCCAAAAATTCCTACTGCATGCATGCTATCAGGTCTGGTACTTGTTAGATAAAGAAAACTTCCAATCATAGATCTGTAAGTTGGTTGGTTTACTACTAGTGATTCATCATTAGAACCGAGACTGCATCCTGTTACCATCAGAGTACATACTGGTTTAGAATCTTCCATTCCATACTTCTTTAAGATCTGCTTGAGATATTTGGTTTTTGAAAGAAAGATACCATCTTTTGTTTGTTGTAATTGTAGATCGAGAAAATAAGTAAGTTCACAAATTAAGGACATTTCAAATTCTTGCTGCATTACTGAAGAAAAATTATGACTCATGGATTCTTCATTGCTATCAAAGATGATATCATCAATATAAACAACAACAATTAGCAGTTTATCATTTTCAATTTTTGTGTATAAATTGCTATCCGCAAAACCTTTTGTGAAACCTTGTTGTTGTAGATATTTGTCAAGGCGGTAATACCAAACCTGTGGATCCTATTTTAGACCATAGAGAGCCTTTTTGAGCTTGCATACAAGTTTTGCATCATTTCCAAGAACGAATCCTTCTGGCTGTTCAATATAAACCTATTCTTCTAAATCTCCATTAACAAAAGATGATTTTACATCCACTTGATATACTTTGAATTTTCAAAAACTAGATAGAGCAAGAAACATCCTTATGGATTCAAGTCTGGCAACAGGGGAAAAATTTTCTTCAAATCTATAACTTCTTATTGAGCATACCCTTTACAGACAAGTCTTGCCTTGTTTTTAATAACTTCTCCATTTTCATTCAGCTTATTCTTAGATATCCATTTTGTTCCTATAACATTTTTATCATGAGGTCTAGGAACTAATTCCCAGGTATCATTCTTTTCAATTTGGTCCAGTTCTTCATCCATGGCCTTGACACAACATTCGTCTTTGCAGGCTTCTTGTTGTCTGTACACCAACCCCTTTTTCTCCTAGAATTTGAGATTCTGGATGGTTCTTCTGAACATACTTGGATGGAGTCTTTTCCCTGTCTGTTCTATATTCTTCTGGTGCTTCATTGGTTTCTTCTTCTATATCATTTTGATTTGATGCGGGAAAGAATTCCCCATATTCCTCACTGTCATATTCCTCTATTGATTTCATTTGTTCTGGATTTCTGCATGCATCATCAATTACAACATCAATGCTTTCAACAATTTTCTGAAGTCTTTGATTATAACATTTGTATCCTTTACTTCTGGATGAATAACCAAGAAGAATTCCTTCGTCTGCTCTGGGTTCAAAATTACCAAGTTTTTCATCAATCCTTTTGATGAAACATTTGCTTCCAAACACTCTAAAGTGTTTTACAGTAGAAAGCTTACCATACCAAAGTTCATATGGAGTTTGATTGCTATTTATCCGAACAATCGCTTTGTTGAGAATAGTTACAACAACAAATGCAGCTTCACCCCAGAAGGTTGTAAGAGTTCCAGATTCATCAAACATTGCTCGAGCCATTTGTTGAACTGTTCTGTTCATTCTTTCCACCATGCCATTTTTCTGAGGAGTTCTTGGAACGGAGAATTGCCTCTTTATTCCATGTTGTTCACAAAAGTCAAAGAATTCATCTGATTTGAATTCTCCCCCTCGACCAGATTTGAGACATTTGATTTTTCAATCTGATTCATTTTCAACTAAATCTTTGAAGGCTTTAAAATTTTCAAATGCTTCATCTTTATTCTTTACTAGACCTATCCAACACATCCTAGAAAAATCATCAATAAATAAAATAAAGTATTCTTCTCCACGAGGTGACTTTTTCCTTGTTGGTCCACATAAATCAATATGGATGAGTTCAAGAGGCTTACTTGCTGATCCTTATTTTGAATTGAAGTGAACTTTGGTTTACTTACCGACCAGATATGGTTTGCATATGGTATTTTCTGAGATGTTGATATCTGGAAGATCACGAACTGCCTTGAGCTTGCATGATTTCCTTATTTGAGAAAAGCTTAGATTTCCCAATCTTCTATGACATAGCTAGTTTTCATATGTTTTTCTTACATATCATTGTTGTTTTCCTCCTTTGAGTATGTATAATTTATTTGGAGTTCTTAAACCTTTGATCACGGTCTTTCCTGTATCAAGCTCACGAACCACACATCTGTTTGATCGAAACACAACTTCATTTCCTTGATCACACATTTGACTGACACTCAACAGGTTATGCTTTAAACAATCTACATACATGACATTTCCAGCTTTAACCTTTTCTTTCAAGAAGACAAAACCTTTACCTTTAATGATAGATGGAGTGTCATTTCCAAATGAGACATTCTTTTCCTTTTCTAAAGCATTATATGAGTGAAGTTTCTCTTTATCACCTATCATGTGTTTGGAGCATCCGCTGTCGATGTACCACTAGTTTTCTTGTCCTTCTGCATACAAAGCTATGCCACATCTTTATGATTGATATTCCTTCTTTCTCCATATCTTGGGATTTAATGATATTTTCTCCTTTTGAAGTGATGGCCGAAATTTTCTCTTGCATTCAAATTCTTCATGACCAAAGTTGTTACAAATTGAACATTCTACTTCATTTTCAAGAGGAGAAAAGTTATTATAGGAACTTTTCTTGATTCTTGTTACACTCCTTTGATTTCATGATTCTCTAGTCATGATGGTTTTGTGAGCAACACATTGAGTAGCCTTATGCCCAGAGTTATGACATGAAAAACATTGCCCATAAAAGAAGTTTCTGAAATCATAGAATCTTTTGGCATTGTTTACCTGTTGGTTGAAGCTTCCAACGCTCTTCATCATTGGAGTAAATTGAGTATGATTTACCTAATGAGTAATTTTAGGTCTTTGCTAACGATTGACATACTGTTCACTGGTCTTTGTTGCATCAAGATAGCTTCTGGTGGACGCTGACAACTTCAGTGATTGAGATGATTCTTCAGTATATCCAAGACCTGTCTTTATCAGAGGAGAATGTTGAACTTTGATGATTTCATTTAAAGTTTCAAATCCTTTAGCAAATCTAAGATTAAGAGATTTTGTCTTCTCAAGTTCTTTTCTTAGACCCACAATTTCACATTCTAGATTTTCATTGTGTTTTTCTCTTTTAGTGAGTTGGTGTGTCAACGTATCTATGATCATATTCTTTTCTTCTAAACAAATTTTGAGTTTAGTGATTTCTTCAAGAAAGTCTTCCTCTTCTAAGGCATCCAAAAAATCATCATTGTCATAAGCCATGAGTAGTCTATAATCTTGTTTAGTTTAATCTTTATCACTATTGGATAACCCATCACTATCTTCATGCGTATAGTAACTCCTCCTATTCATAATCTGTTTTCTATTTCCTTTTGCATTTTCCTTTCCTTTTTCATATTTATCTTTATGAGGACATTTGGCAGCATAATGGCCGACTCTACCACAAGCAAAGCATTTGAAGGGTAGCTTACCTCTGAATCTTCTGGAACCCTGTTGAAGCTTCTTGACAAAATTTACCTCATCTTCTTCTTCTGAAATGTGTCCTGATTCATTATGCTCTTCCTTTTCTTTTCCCTTTGCTGACGCTTTAAAAGTGGCTCTCTCATATTTGATGGACCTCCTTTTCTCATTTCAAAGGCAGTTAGGATTCCATGGAGTTGAGTCACAATAATAGTTTGAAGATATTGTTTTTCTTCTATGGCAGACACTTTTGACTTAAATTTAGAAGAAAAAGATCTCAAGATTTTCTCAACTAAAGTATCTTCCTTTATCTCTTCACCCAGATTCTTCATACAATTAACACTCTCATCTATATGTAAAAAGTAACTAGCAACACTCTCATCACTATGCATCTTAAGAGTTTCATACCGAATTCTAAGAGTTTGAAGCTTAGCACGTTTTACCTGAGATTCTCCTTTGTAGCTTTGAATGATTTTGTCCCATATCTCTTTGGCCGTCTTGAGCTGCATGACTTTAACAAATTCTGATTCTGATAGACTTCCCAATAACGTATTGACAACTTTGGCATTGGTTTCGTAACTTCTTACTTGCAGAGTATGGAATTGCTACTGGAAATTGATATCCTCCCTCCACAATTTCCCAAACATCAGCTCCAAGAGATTGTACATAGGCTCTGCTTCTTATTTTCAAATATACCGAGTTGCTCCCATTTAAGATTGGTGGTCTGATAGATCCCATACCTTTGTGATTATTCATCTTGAAAGATCTTCCTTCAAGCGATCAAGCTTCTTCTAAAGGACCTGCTCTGATACCAATTATCGGAAATAATACTGAGAGGGGGGGGGGGGGTGAATCAATATTATCAGTTTAATAATTTTTCATTTCCCAAACAGATTTATATACGCTACTTCTGTGAAGTGAAATAGCGTGTACACGCTACTGTGATTAGTGAAACCAGCGTATACCCAAAGAACTTATGATTTAGTCAATTTATCATGTGTTGATATTTAATCAGTGCTTTAGTAACTTATTAAACAATGCAGTAAAAACAGAATAAACCATCACACATGAACACCAAGATTTAAGGTGGAAACCCAATGCAGGGAAAAACCACATGCTGCTATGTCTCTGTCTTCTTTTAATAATAAGAAAATCTGTTTACAATCTTGTACTAGTGCAGTCTCATACCAATATGCAGGAACCCACCTGCAGAAGACTACAACCTTCTCTCATTTTCCAGCTTCTACTAGAAGGGAGATGCAACCCCCTAGCTCTTGTACTAGCCAATGTGTTTACTAGTACTTAGGCGCTAACCTACAGAAGGCTATGAGCTTCTCTCTTCTTCCAGGGACCACATTTCATAAATTTTCAGACTGGATGCTCCTGGCACACAACAATACATATGAATGCCTCATTTCATCAATTTTTCATACTGGACTCATTAGAACTTTCAAACTACATCAACCAATGATTAGTTAATCTGAACAGTCAGATCACTGTCACTAGAACACTGCGCTGAACCCAAAAACCTGCATCATCATTCAGAACCAGTTGCAACCTCAAAAATGATGCATTAGAATGTATATTCTACTTAAGTGAACCCAACTTGGGTGTATACGCTACTTCCTTTAATCAAACCTGCGTATACCTTCAAAACTACTGAAACATAGAACTTCTGAATCAAGTTTGTACCAACTAGCAATATATTGAACATCTACTGTCTATTTATAGATCTTTATACAGGAAATAGTATAGATCACCCTTATCACTTATACAATCAATCAATCAGATATCAAACTCCTTATGCATTCAGTTTTATATTCAGATCTAAGAAGACTTCATTGACAAAAAACAGTAAAATAACATAACTAGTCAGATAGATTAGTTAGATCTGAAGAATAGGCTTTTCCTTTGTGTACGCTACTTAGAAGAGTATAAATTGTGTGTACACGTGCTTTTACCAAGATGAACCAGCATATAGATCTGCAAATATTAACTCATAACTTCGCTGCTATTCCGGACTTCAGACAAACCCAAATCATGACATTTAAAGAATAAAACAGGTGTACATAATCATATCTAGCCCAACCAATATCAGATCATTCAATGATAAGTCATTTAAGGTCTCATGATCTTGATCCAACGTTGAATTCAAGGTGCACAAAATATTTTAGATCAAATCACAAACATAACCCCTGCAACATAAAATATACTTAAGATAGAAGTATTCCTTAGAAACCCTTTCACTTGCACACTTTGGCCTTATGATCTTCTCCTCCTTATATAGTTTTAGGCCTTTCTCAATACCATGGACGAAAACCACTTAGTACCTATGGTATTCTTGGACGGGATCAAATATTCGTTACTCCACTCAATATTGTGGGCTAATACCATGGTATTGACCCCTGGTATTGTCTCCTCTTGAATTTCCTTGATTTTCCAACATATACGTGCTTTTCTTCTTGTGAAAGTGCGTGTATACGTATACGCTCTTTTTGTTCTGTGAACCAGTGTGTATACGTTGTTTTGACTAAGTGGACCTGCGTATACATCTTAAACTGCTTTTCACCATCCTTTACCTTCAACTTCTTCATTCTGATTAGTAGACTTTAGTTCCATCTTCATGTTCTTCTGTACCAATGCCCTATTACATCTAAATGAACCTGTTACACTGTGGGTTTCCTTTCATCAAAACTGAACTGACTTGTGAGTGAGTTTCCATCAAGGACAACACTTGTATCATAATGCCAACACTGTCTACTCATCATACTCCTCTACCACACATGGATGCACATCTAGGCTACTGACATCAACTCCACATGACTTCTCGTGCTCCTCAGAGATATCATTGTATGAACCCATGGAGTCTTCCAAAGAAGAGTCCTCACCTTGAAAGTTAGAAGGTATCTCCTCCTGCTCTACTTCTGTCATCTCCCCAGCATCACTCAAGCATGAGTGGTCAGGTCCCCAAGGTCCCTTGCAGACAAAGAAAAGTCCCTTCCTCTTCATATCATTCTTATTGCATGATACCCCAATATTGAGCTACTCCTCCCTGGTTAAGTATCTCATGAACAACCCAATGTAATGCTCAAATAACATCTCGGCTAGTTCATAAGAAACATGTGAAACCAATTGTTCTCTTCTCCAAATGGACAACAATTGAGATTGCAACTCTCGACAAATGGCATCACGACCTCTCATACATGATGAATGGATGGACTACATGTGTGCTATGACTGTGTCAAGATGATGTCTCCTAATGTTGAAGAAGCATTGGAACATATGCAAGATCAAACCATCACACTCTAGATCAAACATGATTTTATAAGTCCTAGTTATGGCCATGCCTCCTAAAATATCAAGCTTCTTCCTGTTGTAGCAGCTACAATACCCTCTAAAATTTTGGCCACATCCAATTTCGGAGCCTCCTTTGAGAATTTTACTTGATGACTGCACGCACTTGGGTTCACCCCGTGAGCTCGTGTGAGTCTTCGCACCCACCTCGCTTGACTGTCAACAAACAAATTTTGCATGTGGGTAACAATGTCACACTTGCGACCATGTTCTGGTCATGCACAAGGTCTCCGCTTCATGTGTACATGTTGTGTTCGCTATGTAAACATCCCTCACGCTCACACACGGAGTCGTATACATTGTTGCGTAAGCGTCGTCACAATTGTCTAATGATCAATCACAAGCGTCACGCTTGTTGACTTGCACCGTCGTCCAGTTATGGTGAGAATGTGTGTTTGGACGGTTTGAATCGTCTCGTTGTCAATTCATGTAAGTGTGTGTATGCAAGTTCACATATGCACCTTTTCACTCGCTCACACACTTGGTCGTTTTGCTAAAGTTCTGACGACCAGATAACCCTCTAACAGTCAGACCTTCACCCTGCCATCGACTAGATCGATTGTCACCCTGATCCAGTTGGATATTTTTGGCCACCTGCCAAGTCCACTTGGACCCCCACCATTTATTCTCTCAACTTTTTTAGTTTCCTTAATTGTAGCACAACTTACTATTTTTAGCCATTTTTCGAGTCCTGAACTTCCGGGGCTGTTTTGAGATCTTAAACAACGTATTTTTGGGAAAACTAGGAGCAACATGGGTCCATGGACCGATGTTTCTCTTCCAAAAGTTGTAGTTCTTAGATAGATCTTTCTAACGAGATATTGTGCGCGTCAAATGGAGATCATATGCCAAAGTTACGACCCCAGGAAGTTGATGTACCAATTTACCCAAATGGGGCCCACAATTTGGCGTTTTATCTTCTAGGGTTAGGTTTTTGGATGTTTAAGGTTTTCCATTGTTTCTCAACAATAAATAGGCCTTCGAGCCTCATTGTAAGATAGTTTAGAGGCATGTAGCCGCCACATCTCTTATCAGAGATAAGGTACCATTGCCCTAGCTGATTTATTTCCATTTCTGTTTGTAAGCATATTTAAGTATTTTACAGTAATGAAAAGAAGTATTATTTCCACTGCATCTCTGTATTTATGGTTATATCTGTAATTTGTTGCGTTCCTATTTAAATCTGGATCAGTGGTATCAAAGTGGTCTTCTTTGTCTCTATTTTTCTTTGCATGTCCCCAACGAGGTCGGGATATAAGGAGTTAGGGCTTGAACTGGTTGAACCTTTGCAAGACCAACCCCACAAATCCCGACTGCCTCCCATGGCGGATGAGAAGAAAGACGAGGGGGCAGGAGATCCTATCAAAATCTTGCTCGAAGAAGCCTCGAGCGACAAAGGAACGCGATAATGGATAGCTTTGCCCAGATCCTTCAGTGGCTACCAGAGGCAATGCATTGGCTTCCAGCAGCTCCTCTAGAAACGCCACGCCCTTTAAGGTACAAGTTAATTTGGAAATCCCCATCTTCGAGGGTCAAATAGATGCAGATGCTGTAGATAAATGGTTAAATCTGCTAGAGGGTTATTTTTTTGTTCATGATTTTTCCAGTCGGGAAAAGATTATTTTCGCTCTTCTCAAGGTAGCCCCCCACGTCAAGGATTGGTGGGAAACCTACTACGAGATGAAGGATGAAAGTACAGGCTCACTATTTTCAGTGGCACCCACTTGGGATTCATTCCGAGATGCCATCAAGGAGCACTACTACCCTGTCGGAAGCTATGAGGATCAATACATAAAGTGGACTATGCTGCAGAAAGTAAGGGACCAAGACGTGCTGGAGTTTACCAATATTTTCCATACCCTTCGCACAAAGTTGGGTATCAAATATTTGGAGCAACATTTGGTACTCAAATACCACGATTGCCTACACAAGTACATCCAGGAAGAAATAGAATTCCTGAACATTCCCTCGCTCGGCACGGCATACCGATATGCTGTCAAAGTTAAGAAAAAGTTTAAATAGAAGAAGCAAGACTTTGGATCTGTGAATTCGAAGCAAGGGAGAGGTGCCCCCAAACCAAAAAACAAAGGACAAAGCTAAGGCGGGATGGCCCAAGACAACCCACCAAATCTGCAAGCAAAGAACAACACCGTGAAGCCGAAAAAGGACACGGGAAAGTGGTGTGAATTCCATAAGAGCTCCACTCACAACACAAGTGAGTGTTGGGCCAAGCAGTCACAAAAGGCTGAGCTAAAGGTTTTAGAATCAGATGCATGTTCCAACTCTGAGTCAGAACCTGACAAAGGGAATGATAAAGGGAAGCAGATTATTGATGTGGAACCGAACGCCACCATTGCCACCACGAAGATATAGAAGAGGAACCCGAAGATCCAGAGGAGGAGGGGCGTCTCTTCCACTTCGAGATGTGGGTAAAGGGCTCCCTGCTACAGTTCCTTGTCGACAGTGGGAGCCAAAAGAACCTCATTTCAGTAGAGGTCGTGAAGTAGTTGGGCTTACCGAAAACAACACATCCACAACCGTACACCATCGGGTGGCTTCACCAAGGACAGGATCTTCGCGTGAGCCAACAGTGTTGCCTTCCATACAACATCAAGCCCTTCACGGATGAGGTATTGTGTGACATTGCTCCCCTTGAAGTTTGTGATGTATTATTAGGACAACCATACTTGTGGAAGCGACATGCTGTGTATGAATCAAGGCCCCGTGCTGTTATTGTTACATTAGGAAATAAGTTGTACAGGAGACCGGAGGTAGCACCGCCTACCACCATATCTTTGGTTACTGCAAAACAATGCAGTAAGCTCATTTCCAAAACCAGGAATTTTTTTTCCTGATGATACACCCTCAAGGAAAGAAGAAGACGGTGGCCACGACCTCCAGACAGGGTCCCTCCGCACGACAACTACAGATGGACAAGGTCGTAGAGGAGTACGAGGACATCTTCACCTCCCTTGCAGGGGTTCCTTTGCACTGTCAGGTCAAGCACTCCATTGATTTGACCCTAGGTGCACCGTTGCCCAATAGACCAATCTATTGGCACTCCGTTCTGGAGAACGATGAAATCAAGAGGTAGATTCAGGAGCTATTGCAGAAAGGTCACATTTGTCCGAGTTCATCGCCCTGTGGGAGCCCGTTCATGTTGGTACAAAAGAAGGATGGGACTTGGAGACTCTGTATTGACTATCGGGTGCTGAACAAGATCACTGTCCGTAATAGGTACCCAATCCCATGGATTGATGACCTCCTGGACCAACTAAAGGGGGAAAAATATTTTAGCAAGATTGATCTGAAGTCAGGATATCACCAGGTACCAATCGAACCCTCTAATGTGTGGAAGACTGCCTTCAAGGCCAAGGAGGGCCTTTTCGAATGGTTGGTTATGCCTTTCGGATTGACGAATGCTCCTGCAACCTTCATGAGGCTAATGGATGACATCCTGCGGCCATTCACCAACTCATTTGTAGTGGTATACTTGGATGACATCCTGATCTTCAGCCAGAGTTGGGAAGAACACCTCCACCACATCCAACAGGTTCTCCAAACACTGCAGCAACACAAGCTATGTGCCAATTTTGAGAAATGCACTTTTGGCATGACCTAGGTTCAGTATCTAGGATACATTATTGATGAACAGGGAGTGCATGTGGATCCAGCCGAGATCCAAGTCATTCGAGATTGGCCATCTCCAACCACTCTGACAGAGCTCCGCAGCTTTCTAGGTCTTGCCAACTTCTACCGCAGGTTTGTGTTGGGGTTTTCTCATATCACTTGGCCCTTGAGTCAAGTCACCAAGGGAGGAGCGAAAGAAAAATTATTTTGGTCTGAATCCCAACAAAAGGCATTCACAGAGTTGAAAGATCACCTCTACATGGCACCAATGCTCACGTTACCAGATTTGCAACAACCATTTGAGGTCGAGACAGATGCCTTTGACTATGCTATTAGGGCAGTCCTTACACAACACGGGCATTCAGTGGCATATCACAGTGAGACACTTTCAGAGACAGTCTGGAAGTATCGCACTTATGACAAAGAGATGTATTCCATTGTGTAGGCCTGCCGACAATGGAAGCAGTACATTTTGGGGAAGGAAACGATCATCCACACAGACCACCGACCCTTGCAATTCATACAGACCCAAGGGAAATTGCAGAATGATCGCCATCGGAAGTGGTCTATATACCTGCAACAGTTCCATTTAAATATGAAGTATAAGAAGGGCAGCACCAATAATGTTGCAGATTTCCTCAGTCGACCACCGGTCATGGCGTTAACCACCGTGATCAACTTTTGTGGGCTTGAGACTTCTGATTAGCCACTTATTTACAAAAGCGACCCAGAATTCGGCCACACATACCAGACACTCTTGGAGGGTCGGCATGTTCCAGATTTTCACCTCCAAGATGCCCTGTTATGCCACCTAGGTCACCTTTGTGTTCCTTCAAGCGAGCATGCCAAGATGATTTGGGAAGCACATTACAGTCGGGCTACTGGGCATTTCGAGGTTGAGAAAATGGTGGCAGTACTGCAAAAGTATTTCTATTGGCTGAATCTTTGACAGCATGTCGGGAAATACATCAGATCATGCACTGCCTGTGCCATTGCCAAACCGACCATAAAGAAGCAAGGCCTCTATACCCCGTTGCCTACCCCTAGTCGACCTTGGGAATCCATCTCCATGGATTACATGCTAGGCATTCCTTCAACTAAGCATGGAAATGACTGTGTTTTTGTGGTTGTCGACAGGTTCTCGAAGATGGCCATTATGGTAGCCTGCAAGAAGAATATCATAGTAGAAGCCACTGCTAAACTCTTCTTTGAACGAGTGTGGGTGCACTTTGGGATCTCATAGTCTATCATCTCATATCAGGACAGTCAGTTCCTCAGTACATTTTGGTCCAGTCTCTGGTTGATGCTGGACACCAAACTCACTAAGTCCACAACCTTCCATCCTCAAACTGATTGCTAGACAGAGGTTGTCAACAGGATGATTGTACACATTCTGCACATGTACAACTCAAAGCATCCACGCACATGGGACGAGAGCCTCCCCTATGTTCAACATAGCTACAACCGACCTCTTCACAGCTCGACTGGCCACAACCCTTTTTAGATGGGCTTGGGATTCCAGCCACTATGTCCCATTGATGTGGCCATGCCATTTGCAGCTACTCACACTGATTCGGCTCATGTCCAGTTCGAAACAGATAAGGCAACCAGCTTTATTGATCACATCCAACATATTTGCTAGCAGGTCCATGAAATTTTGGAGAAATCAAATGCCAAGTACAAGCAGCGACATGATCAACATCGGGTACCACACAAGTTTTAGGTGGGCGACAAAGTCTGGTTGCATCTGCAAAAGGAACGCCTTACCGAAGACTCTCGGAAACTAAGACCACTCCGATATGGTCCTTACACCATTACCAAGGCAGTGGGAGACAATTCATTTGAGCTCAGCATTCCCCTATTCCTTGGCCTGCACCCAGTGTTCAATGTGGACCGCCTTCGACCATACTTTCCACCATTACTAGACACATCTGACATTGCAGAACAGCTCACACCCACAGAATTAAATCTAGATTGCATGGAACAAGCTGCAACTAATCGGATCTTGGACACATAGATCAAGCACACTCACCAATAGAATATTCAACTGTATCGAGTTGTCAAAGCAGGCCAACTCCTTCACCAGGGAAAGTGGCTCACCAGGGACCAAGTTCAGCAGAAGTTTCCTCATCTCATGGAGGAACTCAACGCAATAGGGACCATTGCTTCCTAAGGGGGGAGGAATGATCCAGGTGGATATTGATGGCCACCTGCCAAGTCCACTTGGACCCCCACCATTGCTTCTCTCAGCTTTTTCAGTTTCCTTAATTGTAGCACAACTTACTATTTTTAGCAGTTTTTCGGGTCCTGAACTTCTGGAGCCGTTTTGAGGCCCTAAACGACATTTTTTTTGGGAAAACTGGGAGCAACATGGGTCTATGGACTGATGTTTCTCTTCCCAAAGTTGTAGTTCTCAGATAGATCTTTCTAACGAGATATTGTGCATGTCAAACAGAGATCATATGCCAAAGTTACGACCCCAGGAGTTGATGTACCAATTTACCCAAACGGGGCCCACAGTTTGGCGTTTCATCTTCTAGGGTTAGGTTTTTGGATGTTTAGGGTTTTCCATTGTTTCTCAACAATAAATAGGCCTTCGAGCCTCATTGTAAGATAGTTCAGAGGCATGTAGCCGCTACATCTCTTCTCAGAGATAAGCTACCATCGCCCTAGCTGGTTTATTTCCATTTCTGTTTGTAAGCATATTTAAGTATTTTACAGTAATGAAATGAAGTATTATTTCCGCTGCATATCTGTATTTACGGTTATCTCATCTCTGTATTTATGGTTATCTCTGTAATTTGTTTCGTTCCTATTTAAATCTGGATCACACCTAGAACAACACAGAAGCACTCAACAAGTCATTTCAAGATGTGCTTCTCATAAGCTGATCAATCAACCCTCCTACTAGTCAACCGAAGAGTTTGACCTGGCAGTCACCCCGGGTCTGACTCCCCTCACAAATTGCGTAGAGGCTGTAGACCATGCTCGCTTCCTTGACTGAGAAAATTGCACAGACAGGTCGGACAACATCCAGTGCCTGTCCCTGTCTCCCTTAGAAAATTACACAGTTTTTCCAGCCAACCCACCAGTTAGCCGACCGGTTGCTCACCTGGAAAACTGCACAGCTTTCATGAAAAATCCCTCTACTGCTCAGCAATATGCTCAACTCAGAAACTGTGCAGAGGTGATCAGTAGGCTATCCGCCCAACATCCACGCAGTTTTTCCTGCCAGTAGCTCCCAACAACTTGCTACCAATTCCCTCCAGGAATTGCGGAGTTTTTGCTACCAAGCTCCCAATAGCCTACTACCAGTTCCCTCCAGGAATTGCATAGTTTTCACTACAAGGCTCTTGCTGCCCGCTCCTTCCAAAAATTGTGCAAATTTTGTTTGCCCAGCCTTCCCGTAGCCCAGACTGCTCCTCCCAAAAATTGCACAGATTTGTCCTCCAGCTGAGCCAAACCCATAGACACTCACTGTCAATTCGGATTGCCCGTCACCATCTCCAAGTGTCTTCTGCGCATTTTTCACTAGCAAGGCCTGGAGCCTCCACCCCAACTCAAAGCTTGCCTTGCACAGTTTCATAACCTTGTCTTCTCTCTTGGTCGCCTGCATTCGAAATGATCATGCATCATAGTAGACTAGGAGGTTTATGGATTTGATGTCATCTCGTCATGAGTGACTGCAGATACAGTTACAAAAACAAACACGGTGCGGCAACGGATGGATGAACAAGGGGAGTACATGCAAGAGGACATGTTCGTGAACAGACGAACAAATTATGCATGCAAAGAGATGTGCTCGCGAATGGATGATCATGCAAAGATGTGTTCACGGATGGACAGACGAACATGCGAAGATGTGTTCGCAGATGGAAGGACGGACGAACATGCACCTTTCGTGAACGAACGAACCTGTCAAGCATGTCAACATACAAGCAAGGAGAAACATGCGAATGCAACAACAAGCGAACCCAACGACCATCAAGGACTCTGCACACCTTGCCATGCAAAGGTGAAGTTGTGGCACACCATGAGGACATCCATCATGCAACAACACTACAGCTCAACATGCACAACAATAGCAACACGAATGTACTAGCATTGTTATGTCGAGTCTTGTCATGAGTCATGTCGTCCACATCTCTATTGTGGGCCATACTGTGAATCAATGTAGTGTAACATGGAAGTACAAGAGACCCACTTGTCATATGAAGAGTCATGTAAAGTTGAAAGGTCATGGAAGTCAAACAGTCATGAGGGAATTCGAACAACAACAAGGGTCAGTTTCACCCTTGGCTATAAATACCCCCTCATTTGTACATGCAAAGGACTTTTTTCACCTTGGATCCTCCCACATAGCCTTGAGAGTTTGTAATCTTTGCTTTCAGGAGTAAGTAGTGGCTCCAACTATTGGGAATAATACTAAGAGGGTGGGGGGGGGGGGGGGGGGGGTAAATCAGTATTATCAAATCAATAATTTTTCATTTCCCAAACATATTTGTATACGCTACTTATGTGAAGTGAACTAGCATGTACACACTACTATGATTAGTGAAACCAACGTATACCCATAGAACTTGTGATTTAGTTAATTTATCATGTGATGATCTATAACCAGTGCATCAATAACTTATTAAATAGTGCAGTAAAAAACAAAATAAACCATCACACATAAGCAACACACATGAACACCAAGATTTAAGGTGGAAACCCAATGTGGGTGAAAACCACCTGTTGTTGTCATCTCTATCTTCTTTTAATAATAAGAAAATATATTTACAATTTTGTACTGGTGCAAACTCATACCAGTACGCAGGCACCCACCTACAGAAGGCTACAACCTTCTCTCATTTTCCAACTTCTACTGGGAGGGAACTACAACCCCCTAGATCTTGTACTAGCCAATGTGTTTACTAGTACGTAGGCGCCGGCCTACAGAAGGCTACGATCTTCTCTCTTCCTCTATGGACCATGTTTCATGAATTTTCAGGCTGGATGCTCTCGGTACACAACAATACACATGATGGCCTTGTTTCATCAAATTTTCATACTAGACACATCAGAAACTTTTAAACTCAAACTGCATTAACCAAAAATTAGTTAATCTTAACAATCAGATCACTGTGCTGAACCCAGAAACCTACATCATCATTCAGAACCAGTTGCAACCTCAAAAATCATGCATCAAATTGTATACGCTACTTTACTGAAACCAACCTGCGTGTATACACTACTTCCTTTAATCAAACATGCGTATACCTTCAAAATTACTGAAACATAAAACTTTTGAATCATGTCTGTACCAACCGGCAATATACTGAACATCTATTGTCAATTTACAGAGCCTTACACAAGTAGTAGCAGAGATCACCCTTCTCACTTATACAATCAATCAATTAGATAACAAACTCCTTATGCATTCTGTTTTACATTCAGATCTAAGAAGACTTCATTGACAGACAGTAGTAAAACAACAGTACTAATTAAATAGATCAGTCATCTCTTAACAACATATATTTTCTTTTGCATACGCTACTTGGAAGAGCCGAACCAATGTGTATATGCAACTTCACCAAAGCGTCCCCCAAGGACCACAGGATTGTATAAAAAGAGCTAAGCTCTAAGTAGTTCTAGAAGAAAATGTAATGAAGGAGATAGTTATAGCTTTGAAGTAAGAAGTCTAAATTTTGGGTTGTAGCATAGGTAGAGGCTCTGCAGCTGAGTGCGCAGAGACCTAGGGTGGAAGTCCGCAGTTGAGTGCGCAGAGGCCTAGGGTGGAAGTCCGCAGTTGAGTGCGCAGACCCTTGCAGCTGTGTGCGCAGGGTAGATAGAGTCTGTAATCACTTGAAAGATATCAATAAAGAGGAGTATTCTACAAATTCTGTGTCTTTGTTCCTATTAATGCATCTTGACATGTTATGTATGAATTTAATTTATAATGCTTATACGATGCGCAAGTTTATGTAATTACATTGCATAGTGAATGCAAGTAAGAACATCTGTTTACGTGGTTTTAACTATGATTGTCTAATAAGATAAGTAAGAAACTTAAACTAGATTGGGAATCCACATGGTATGCTACCGTAGCAGCGCGAAAGTATCTGAGCCGCAAGTTAGGGTTGTGCGAAGATCAATCGTAACTTTTCGTGGAGGTACTGAAGGGTGGAATAGAGGGCTAGTTTGGCAAGCCATAGAACTAGGCGACCTACGTGAAGGCATGAATAGAAGGAATAAAACGACATCACAACCATCTCAGGGTGCAAAAACCTGGTTCCAGCATCCCCCCATACTGCTTTGGGTGAGACTTCGGTCCGCAGTCTACGGGCTGATGCCAAAAGGGCTAGTAGTGTAGGGATTTGTTTGGCAAAATAACGCTGCACCTGGGTCAGGCCCCCACAAGCCAAAAAATGGTTCCGTTGCGAGGCCAGAATTTGCATAAGAGATGTGTGATGTCGTATCACTGGAATCCAACTAAGAAAGAGATCGGAGACTGGTTGGATAGGAAGATCCATGAATTCGCGGCGTAGGAGAACAGAAACCCGCGACTGATAAAGGAACAGTGGTTGGACAGGTACCTATATACAGAGATCCATGAGATATTTTTCTGTTCCTTTTCGGTTGAGCTATACGAGTGTATTGCGAAGCTAGTAGATAGCCAAGGAAGGTGGAAACTTGACGGTCCTATTGTTTGGACCCCGAAGCTGGTACAGAAATTGGAAGTATCTGAGGATAAGATTGCCTGGCTATTGATCATTGGCTCGATCACATCATAGGAGGATTCATGAGTGAATTCGTGATCGATACCTCAGTCAGCTACAACGAGGCGGAGCGACGCTTTTTCAAAGGACCGCGGGGTAAGTACATAAAATCTTTGAATACTTGGATTAAAATGTTATTATGTGAAAAGCGAGTTATGTAGCTACCTTGATGTTCAGAGCTATAAGAAGTGGAAAAACATACAGGAATGAAGGGAAAAAGGGTCCTGAATATAGTCCATTGATTTCACCTCTGCGAGGTGATGAAGAAGGGATAGCGCAGGCTTCTCTGTGAAGTGCTATTCAGTTAATAAGGCAAGGAATCCTGTGACTACCACCTCCACCCACACCACCTCCAACTTCACCACCATCACCCGTGACTTCACCCATACCACCTCCACCTCCATCGCAGTTTAGTATGGCAAACTCAGTAAATCTGCCTTTGTTCAAAGGCTTGGGAAATGAGGACCTGGACTAGTTCTGGTTTGTTGTGAAAGCTGTATGGGAAGCTTAGGGCATTGTAGATGATCACATGAAGAGGGTGACATTGGTTAGTGCTCTGCAGGATCACGTGCTAACCTGGTATATCAAGTACTCTAATGATAACCCGAATGTTGGAATGGTAGACATCCAGACTGCACTAAATAAAGAATTCAGTAGGCCTAAATCTGAGGCATAGTCTATTGTGGGGTTCAAGAAATCACGATGCAACCAGGCGAGATGCCTTGGGAACTAGATCAGAGGTTGAAGTGTAAAATCCGTGAAGCTAATATGAACTTAACAAACGAACAACATCGCGAATGGTTTGTGGCTTCGCTCTTGCAACACTTAAGGGTTGCGCTATCACAACAGAAGATAACGACTCAGGCAGAGGCCTTGGAGATTGCAATGCGACTGCACGAAACACCGATGCAAGATCCAAATTTGGGGGTTTAGCATATCCATGTGCAGTTGAAAAATATTTGCCTTGAGATGCAAAGCTTAAAGCAGGATAGAACAATTCGACCAGAGGTGCACGAAGAGGTATGGTGTCTAAAATGCAAGGGTCAAGGCCATGAAAAATACCATTGCTTAGTCCTTACGAACTATATTGCAGGAGGAGGACCGATGCCTTTGAGGCCAGAAGCTCAAGCAGGGCCGAGCGTGGGGCTTGCATTGTGGTGCGCTATATGTAAAGTAGCAGGAAAACATGCCACAGATAATTGTCATTTGCTATAGAAGTTTGTACAAATGCCACAACAACTGTTCTGCAACTTCTATAGGTCAGTAGGACATGATGAGTGTAATTGCAGAAGCTATGAATTGATGATGGACAGAACTCCTGCCTATAGGGTTCGGGCATAAACTCGGCCCCCTGACTAGAGCGTGGGAATGGTGCTGACAGGCTTTCAGCGGCGCAGACGAGGATGAGGCGGAGGAGCACCTGACAGAAGTCAGAGACAGTTGATTTGCTACAATTATGGAGGACCAGGACACTATGCCCGTGATTGCACTAACCCAACACATTTGTCGTGCAAGTATTGCACTCTGTTTGATCATGAAACGGAAGACTGTCCTACGCTGATAGCAAGGATACGTGACAAAGGGGTGCTACCACCTCTGCCGACTTAGAACCTGCAGATGATGAGGTTTGAGCCACGCGAAGAGGATCTGAACGTGAATATAGTGCTCCGAAGTGGAATCGCAACAGGGGATGACAAGGGGAAACAACCCGAAGACAGTACATGGGTTCACAAAGCTGCAGCGAAGGAGGCTGAGTTCAATTTGGAGTGTGCACATGAAACCTTTATGGAAGTGAAGAAGAGCTTCACTAAGCCCTCCACCTCAGGGAGCAAGGATAAGTTTGATAAGGAGATGGACCCTTCTATTCTTACAACCTTCCTGGAGATCTATATGAAGTTACTGCACGATAGCAAGGCCATGAAGGGGCTATAGGAGCTTATAAACAGATGCGCCGGAAACACTTCGGGTGAGCCGCGTGTACTACGAAAGATTGGTAAGCATAAAACAAGGATGGGATGGGAGATGAGACTAGCCGCAAAGATAGGAGAGTATGAAATGGATTAGGTTATTTTGGACCTGGGGTTAGATGCGAACGTCCTACCGAAGCAGACTTGGGAAATGATGGGGAGACCTGTGCTACAATGGTCTCCGATTCAACTAAGAGTGGCAAACTAACAAAAGATCATCCCCATGGGGCGGCTGCAGGGGGTGACTATAGATATTTGAAGGTGCAAGTGCACTAGATGACTTTGAAGTAATAGAGATTGTGGATGACAACAACCCCTATCCTGTGCTCCTGGGAATTGATTGGGCTAATGATATGAACGGGGTAATCAATTTAAAGAAGTGAAAGGTGATATTTGAGAAGAAATCGCTCTGTGTAATAGTACCCCTAGATCTTGCTGAAGGATCGTGCTATACTAAACTAGCCCGCGAGTATGAGAGCAATGAAGATCTCGACTGTATCTATAAGATAACAACACGAGACCAAGAGTGGGCGAATCCAACAGCGAATGGATGAATTACATGGGATCGCGAGAGTTCCCGTACCTCAGACTTTGATGAAGAATTAGATCGTTAGCAGAATTGGTTACATGAGGTAACTACACTTCGCTGTAACATGATGACCCGGTGATTGCACTGTGTGTCATCAGAGGTAAGAAATATACCTAGTTATGATGGCCTGAATGATGTAGATATATTTTTGGATGCATTTGAGAGGGAGGTACCAGAAAAGGAGCGCTTCCAGGTGTTGGAATTGGCACTGAGTACTACGCCTGCAAGGTGGTGGGGTACGCACAAGGGAAGCTTTGATGATTGGCGCGAATGTAGGAGGATGATGAGAACACACTTTACGAAGCCGAAGGTGCGAATGACAGACAAGTATGATGGGTGGGATGATCCGCACACGCATCTGGCCAAATGGGCTCAGGCTTATGGAGAGAAGCCCCAACCTGAATGGGTGCACTTGTTCTGTCACACCCTGGACATCGTCCTGATGAATTGGTACGTAGAAACAGAGCTTCACCATGGTACAGGTGAATGGGATATTTTGTGTGAGGGATTCATAATGACATTCAGTTTTGAAGAAAGGTTTGACTGTATTGATGAGGCGCTACAAGAGGTGAAAGTAGCAATCTTGAGGATATTGTAGAATCCTTTGGACTTGATTCAGCTTGAGTGGGATACTCAACTGAGTCATGTGTTGGAATGCTATAACGTGACTGCTGAAGAAGAGGATGAGGATCCGTGAAAGATTAATATCCCTGAAACAGAAATTCATTGCCAGGTTGAGGGTCTACAAATTGAGAATCCTGATATAACCACACCATTGAAAACGAAACAAGTAAACATTGGTACGGAGGCAGAACCCAAATTCGCTAAGATTAGAGATTACTGGGACGATGCAACGGTGGATAAAGTCACTGAATTTCTCTGTGAATACTAGGATTTATTCCCTACCAAGTTTACGGATCTGAAGGGGATAATCGAGGACCTGGGTGTTATGAAGATCACATTGAAGCCCGATGCGAAGCCAGTTAGGCAAAGACCTTACCATCTCAGTCCGAAGTATAAGGAGAAGGTCTGCTTAGAGCTAGACAAGATGTTCGCGGTAGGCATCATTGAGCCTGTGGAAGAATTTGACTAGGTAAGCCCAATGGTGGTACAGGAGAAGAAGCAGAAGGATGAAATAAGGATATACGTGGATCTCAGAAAGCTGAATGATGCTTGCGTACATGATCCTTTCCTGATTCCGTTCACTAATGAAGTGTTGGACAATGTAGGTGGCCAGGAAGCATATTCCTTCATTGATGGGTTCTTGGGGTACCACCAGATCAAAATCGCGCCGGAGGATAGGAGCAAGACAACCTTCGCGACTGAGTGGGGTTGTTTTCAGTACACTGTAATGCCGTTTGGATTGAAGAATACGTCTGTGATCTTCTCGCGTGTCATCGTTGCGGCATTCAAAGAATTTATTCTTAAGTTCCTAGAAGTATACTTTGATGACTAGACTGTGTTTGGATTGGTAAAACGCCATGTAGCAAGCCTGCGCTTGATGTTGGATACCTGTCAAAGATACCAAATCGCATTCAATCTAAAGAAGTGCCTATTTTGTGTTCCTTTTGGGACCCTGCTGGGTCATGTGGTTTGCAGACAGGGACTGATAGTAGATCCCACGAAGATCACGGTGATACTGAACTTGGAAGCACCGAGGAGTGTGAAACAGCTGCGCGCTACCTTGGGACATATAGGATATTATAGAAAGTTTATCAAAGGCTATGCCCATATCACCGTTGTTACACAATAATTTGTCACTGTCTTCACTCCGGTCCTCCTACTGTGTCATGTGTCCAAGTCAAACATGCTCATATTAGACAAATGCTCTTTGATGTTGCCAAATGACCCACTTTTCCTAAGTTATCTGCCTCATCGTGACTATGGACTGAATATACGCATTGAAGGGCGCTCATAAACAGTCCAGATGCGCTGCCATCGCGGAAGTACATCATATTCCTGCGATGGTCCGATTTCATGTCCCAGTGCGGGATTCCTTGTTATGTTTAGCGATGATATGACTAGCTACACTACTCACTAGCGATGTACGTGCTATAGCTCAGTTATGCCCCCGCAATGATCCAGATTGGGCGAATTTGTTCTAACAGTCGGCCTTCCAGATGACTCCAGACCTAGTTGTTGGCATAGTTTGTATCTCCCTCCTTTATCTGGCGTGGCTGTTCCGTCATTTGTGCTACCTTCCTTGGAGATAAGCTCACTCTTCCACCTTTCATGGAGACTCCTTCTCCTATTTAAACTCTCACCATTTCTATGCATTGCTAGTTTTTGATAGTTGGCTAGTTGAGCAGTGCTGTTAGTGTTTGTGAGTTTGCTAGATAGTTGGTGTGAGTGTGACAAGTGTGGGATTGTTGATAGCTTGTGGAAGGTTGTGAAGTTCCCTTAACTTTGTGAAAACTTATGAGTGAGAGAGATCTTGTATGTTGGGAGATCCATCTTCAAAGAGTGAATGCTTGAGGAACATGCTGGCTGGATCCCTCTGAGAAGGCTTGTGACGTCAAGACTTTGGTTGTAAGCTTACTCTTATTTCATTATTAATACAATCAATGATGTTTTCCTATGTCTTGTATGCAATTTACTTGATATCTCATGAATTCTTGACTTTATGAGTAAATAGATCATTGTTGTTATGGTTACGTGTTTTTTTGTATTTCCTTTGCATTGTTTCAGGTCGATCACTCATTAGGAGAAGAAAGCGGAAGCTGAAGTAGTGCAACAGAACTCCATCGACCACCGGTTGAGGTAGGCCTCCAACTATGACTATTTAAGGAAAGCTATTGTTGATCTGTCCTTGTTTATGACTAGACCCACTTTAGGTCTAGAGGGGTTATCTCTGTCCGTAAAGGGAACACTTTCCTGCATCACAAATTGGTGACTCCACTGGGGAGCTTGATCTTTGTTCTTCCTTTGTTTGCTCTTGTTTTGGTTTTTGGTTTGGTCTCTTTTGAAGTTTGGGGGTTAGTTATCAGTTTGCTGAGTTTCCTGGCTTGATCTAGGAAGTACCTCTATTTGATTGAAGGATTGACTGCTTTTGATTTGGGAGTTTTGGTTCGCCTGTCATTGTTTTGAAAGTCATCGCGGATTTAAATTTAACAGTCGCGCTGTCATCACGCTCACCATTTTGTAATATCCTGTGCATCACGTAATTACGCCTCATAGACGCAACGGTTCTGAAAATTCGACCATCACAGAAAAGTCGTGTACTTCCACGCTGACATCACTCTGTTGCTGCGGCTAGTGCTTTATCAGCGCTTGTTGCTTGTGTATTACCCGTGTTGATTGCTGTAGAATTGATTTTCTCAATTCTGCCTCCTGAGTCCATCAGTCCTGCTGGTCCCTTGCTTTTCTCACCTGCTCAGTAGCTTATTTTTCACTATTTATGGTTAAGGCATTCTCTTGTGAGCTTTGTTGAATGAATCTTTCTTTTTTGCTTATGTGACCTAGTTCATTATTTCAAGTTCCTTGAATCTGTTGGCTTGGTTGCTTGTTTGCTCAAGGTTCGTTTGCAGCTTGTGGTTGGTTTGATTGAGCCTTCCCCTTTGTTTGTTGTTGGTTGATTGTTTAGTGATTGTTATTGAACCAATCTATGGCATTGATTCGATTTATTTTCACTACCGAACATAGATCACAATTGTTTGGGTCAACCGGGTTTTTCCACACTTGCTTGTTGCTTACGTGTTTATTCTAGACTTAAAGACATCAAAATAAAAAAGATTGCATTCATCTAGTGTACAAAAGTGAAAGTGAATTTGCATTTCAATTTTGCGTATTGGAAAGCGAATGATTAAATCTCTCATTAGTAGTATCTGTGCACTTTAGGAATTGATGTCTGTATGCATCGAGTGACTGCCTTTGTTGTCTTGGTTTTCTTGGTTTGAGAATAATCTCTCTACCCTCCCGTAGGTAGATGTTCATTGAAGAAAAATGATTTTTCATTCATTCTAGATGCATCCTAGGATTTGTTGTATACATACAGTAAGGCCTGAAAACTGAAACATAATCCAAGATCAACTCTAAAATGAACTGAATAAATCTAACAACGCATTGGAACATAACACACACTATTTAGAGGTCTAGGCTAGAGACATGCTTTGGCGTCGTTAAACCTAGTCACTTTTGTTTCCACTCAAGGTTGGGTGATTCCTCCTTCTGTGACTCAATAGTGGTCTAGTACGGATTTGTGCTCCCATGTACCATTGAGTATATGTTGGGAGACCCCACTAGGTTATCATCCTTTATCCCTAGGAAGTCGTGTCTGCTGCCTTACAAACCGTAACACACCGAACACAGCATTCAGGAAGATTGACTACCGTACGGAAAGTCCTTAGTTTTCATATGACTGCCAAGGTGTATATGCAGTTTTACGGATTTTTCTAGTAAACCTTTTGTCTAGTTCTATAGAGTATTCAATTTCATTCCTTTTCGGACTCCCTAAAAGAAAAGGTCCATCTGAGCACTTGTCACTTCAGGCTCATTAAATATTCGAAGGTGACTAGAGTCATATTTTTGTCCTTTTCTCGACTCTTTAAATATGAAAAGGTCAAGTTTTGTTCCTGTGTTTTAAAATTTATTCAGCCACATTCACATTTACCTTGTTAGATCTTGTTTGTGTTAGCTTGAGTAGGGTCCTTTCTCGTTAGTTTTCCTAGGGTTTTTGAATCATCATCCTGGCGGAATCACCGATCCCATCTCCTGTTCCAAGTGACCAAGAGTCTCCCTCTTCTGTTGCTCCCGAGATACCGGTTGTTAGTGATACTCTCCCTATTATTTCGAGTATCCAACCGATTAACTCTCGCGCTCCAGAAGATGAGTCTTATGATATTCACTGGAATCCCGTTTGGGAGCCTTCCGAAGAATATATTCCCGGTACTCCTCCTAGTATTTCGGTCCTAATGTCTTCTTCTGATATGGATGACACACCCCCCATCACGAGTGAAGAATCCGTTGTGACGAGCGGTGAAATTCCTATCTCAATAAACTACACCTTTCTAGGTCACCCCTCTTGGTGTCACGCTGCCTTTACGCTATAAGGCTTTGAGGGATGTTATAGGTTCTAGGACCTCCCTTATGAGTTCGATGTGGTCTCACACCATCACTCTGACCTCGGAGTCTTTTATTCCTCAAATTCATAATGTGTCTGTCACCTCAGTCTCAACTATTCCAACTGTCTGTGTGGCTTCTTCAACCCCTGTTGTTGGTGCCGTTACTGCATCCTCAGTTGTGACCACTGTTGCTATACCTCCATCCAGATCAGCGAATAGTGGCCCATCGACATCTACACCCGGATTTGTTGATCCTACACTAAATGCCCCACCTTCTTCTGGTTCCATTCTAACAGGGGGGTATACGATCAATATTTGCATGCTCTTCAGAATTCGAACCCCCAAGATCCATTTCATTATTATGATTCTCGAGGAGTTCATATTTATTACCCCGGACCTTTGCCCTCTCAGCCTATGGTTGAGGTTACAATCCCGTTATCTGTTGCTTGGGGTACCACTGGTTATCATGGTGGCCAAGTACCCCCTGCAAATTTTCAATGACCACCTTATCAAGGTCAGCCGTCTTACATGTAGCCCTCCTATGGGCAGCAGTATTACGGACAGCCTTATCTAGGGCAACCTAGAGGCCCACAAGGACAACCCTTCCAGGGACAACCTTCGGCCTCTGGTGGTTCACCTTTTACCTATTTCAGGCAACCTTCTGGTAATCCGGGACAACCTTACATGTAACAACGCCAACTTGGTGTCCAGCAAGGCTACCCTCCTGGGCAAGTCGGTCAGACTTACGTTTAGCAAGGCCAACCCAATGTCTAGTCTGGTCAACCATCTGGACAAATTGTTCACCCTCAAATCCAATCAGGTCAACCAACTGTCTAGTCTGCTCAGCCATCCGGTTCATCAGGACAACCCTCAGTTGTGCACGGACAACCCAATACCCAGCAAGTTCACCCTTCTGGGCAAATGGGTCAATCTCAATCTCAACTAGGTCAACCTGCTGGCCAGGTGGCTCAGCCTCAGTTCTCTCAAGGACATCCATCTGGGCCTGCTCAACCGGGCACTCAAATGATTGTTGCTTCTCAAGCTCAACCCGGTTTTCAGCCCCAGTCTGGGCTCCAGACCCAATCCAGTCTTCAAATGTAGGTTGGATCTCAATCTCAACCTGCCTATCAAATGCAGCCTGGCTCCCAGGCTTAGTTTGGATCCTAGTCGCCTTATGGTTTCCAGCAATCCCAAGGGCAAACTCAATTTGCCCCGTATTAAAATTATCAACAACTGCAGGTGAGTCCTTATCAAAATTATCAACAACCGTATGTTGCTCATGCAGGCCAAGTTGGTAATCAATGGAATGCTGGGGGGAAAATCTAGGATCAGCCATCCAGTTATAGCTATAATCCCTATGGAAAAAATCCCTACGGACAGAACTCTCCTGGACCAAATCCGTCCGGACAGAATCAATGGGGGCAACAAGCAGCTGACTAGAACTCTGGTGCTACTTCCTACCCACGGCCTCAGATGTTATTTAACCCTCAATTACCCTTTTTAGCAACGTTGGAATTACCGGATGTGTCCAAACTGACAAATGATCCTATTCTTCATAATCCGTATTGGCCACTGGTTCCAACTAAGATTCCCGGTGATTGTCCCAAATTTGATGGTAAAGCTGGAGAAGATCCCCAAGCCCACGTTATGAATTATCATCTATGGTGTTCGTCAAATTCATGGCTTGATGATTCAATCTGGCTCCACCTTTTTCAACGGACCCTCACTGGCTCTGCTACTAAATGGTATATTGAGTTAGCTCGCGGATCTTTTCAGGATTTTAACTCGTTGGCTATGGCATTTTTAACTCATTTTCGGTTGCCGATTCGATATGAAACGAGCACACACCTCTTGACATCCTTGAAACAAAAAAAGGCTACACATATCTTCAATCATATCCATGAATGGAGACGACATCGCCGTTTGATTAAGTTTTGGATTCCCGATTAGCTTCTGACCGACTGGTTTACGACCTCATTTGTCGGTCCGATAGCACGGGGCATTGTTATGGGGGCATGTGTAACTGAAGAGCAGGCTATTGCGCGTGCTCAATACCTTGACTTGGTCTACTCACGTCTAGTACACTATATGATTATTTACCTGATGCCCCGAGGCCCGAAACTTCCAAAGCCCCGCCAACAGAATCTGTTGATGGCGTCATTGGTTCTATTAATCCGCCTTCTAAGAAATCTTCCACAAACCCTGGGAAGCAAAAGTCGAATGCTCCAAATGAAAACACTTCTCAGGCCATATCCAATACTGGCAATACTTCCGAGGTTAATGCCGTCCAGTCCACCACGGCGGAAAAAGCCTCGAAAGGAAAGAAGAAGGGAAAAGGAAAGAAGAAGGGAAAAGGAAAGAATAAAGCTGATCAACCGAAGCAGGATTCCCCTAAACCTCCACCCGAGGAAGGTGCCAAACGTAAGCCTAAGTATCCTTTCCTTATCTGTGACGAGGATCACTATACCAAAGACTGCCCGAGGAAGTCTGAAGTTAGTCGTTTGTTGAAAGGTACTCCCGGGACTCCTGCCGTGCTCAAAGAGCCTTTTCCCTCGCAGCAAATGCAAATGGTGGCTGATCCATCCCAATCCTCTTCTCCCTTTGGTTCTCAAGTGTTTATGGCTGGGACAATTCCCGTCCACATTAGTACTCGGGCAAAAGAATATCCGTCACCTGCCAGGAAAGAGCCTGAGGTCCCCTCTAGTGCTCCTCCATCCAGTTCTGGTTCGCTCCATATTGAGAGACCTAGCACTGAGACGCCCATCTAACCCCCTCCTAAAGGTGTACTCTAGAAATCTTCTTACAACCCTAATTCTCGTGCTGCTCAACACTATAGCATCGTTGAGGACTTAGCCCAGGCTCCATCAGCTATGTCCGCTTTAGAAGTTCTCCAGAGCTGCCCCTCTTAGAGGAAGTCCTTGCTATCGGCCATCGGTGGCATTGACCCGGCCGACTCAGATTTGATCACTTTTGACCTCGACAGCCATATACCAAGACTGCCTCACCAAATTGCCTTCCTTATCCAGGTCATCATCAATTCTAAAATGATTCATCGTATTGTCATTGATGAAGGCGCTTCAACCTGCATAATGTCTGTTGCTTGTTGGAAAGCTATTGGTTCTCCGACTCTGAGCCAGTCTCCTACGACCTTGGAAGCCTTTGATGGGAGAGAGTCTCGCCCTTATGGTATACTCCAACGTTTGCCTATTACTTTGGAAGGGAAGACGATCGAAGTGGAAGTTGAAGTCGTTGATGCCAATCTAACTTACAACCTCCTTTTGGGCCGAAGCTGGACATATGCCATGCGAGCTGTGGCTTCATCTCTATTTCATGTCATTCGTTTCCCTCATCAGGGGAAGATCGTCACAGTAGACCAGCTGTCTTTCTTCGCCTCCTCTTCCGAAGGCAATGTGCCCTTTGTGGAGCATACCTCCATCCCATGTGAGAGTGTGGGAGTTGGACTCTTTAAAGATCCTGCCCTTATGGGTGTTTTTTCACTCCCACCTCCCAATGTCGCTCCTATTAATATGATTTCTGTTCGCTCTGATCCGTGGGTTCTTCCCCCCGTTGATCAGATAGAATCCTGGGGTGATGAGATGTCGTTGAGTCCTGCCGAGCTCAACTACGTCGAAATTGTTGCCACATCGGCTCCACCTCCTGAATCTGCTCCTTCGAGCAGAGCTCTCGACTCGTACGCTCATTCCCCTTGGCTTGGAGACGACGCTTCTTTAGACCCTCTAAAGGAAATATTTCCTTCTGACGAAGCCATTATCGAGACCATGTCTCTTGAGGAACCCCCTTGGTCTGATCATCACCATCGTTCCTCGTTTCTCCCTGCCCATCGAGAAATGCTTACCTGTCTCGAGCGGTTTTCTCCTTGTCTCCCATCCCAACCCCTTCAGACACCCATTCAAGTTTATCAAGTGTCTTCTGAAGGGAACATGGGAAACATCATGCAAACCCAGCCAATCGACATCTCTGTTAAACCAGGGATTGTCGAGCATATCCATGTTGGAGTAACTTGTACTTCGGAGGAGATTCAGCTCTATACTGATCTTTTTCGCGAATTCCGTGATGTGTTTTCTTGGTCTTACGAAGAGATGCCCGACATCGATCCTAGCATCGTGGTGCATGAGATACCTACGTATCCGGGTGCTAAGCCTATTCGACAGTGTTTACGCCCCGTGCACCCCCGAAAGGCTACGGCTATTAAAGTGGAAGTTGAAAAGCTTCTTAAGGCTGGTTTTATTTTCCCCATCCCACTCACAGATTGGGTCTCCAATATCATCCCTGTCACTAAAAAACAGGGCACTATTAGGGTCTGTGTTGATTACCGTGATATTAATCAAGCTTATCCCAAAGATAACTACCCCACACCCTTCATTGACCAACTCATTGATGAGTGTGCCGGGAGTGAAATGTACTCATTCATGGACGGTTTTTCTGGTTATAACCAGATTAATATTGCGCCCACGGATCAGCACAAGACTACCTTTATCTATCCATGGGGCAGTTTCGCCTACAAAAGCTCCCTTTCGGTTTGAAAAACGCCGATGCCACCTTCCAACGCGCAATTTCTTATGCATTCCATGATATTCGACACATTGTGCAACCTTACCTGGATGATCTACCAGCTCATTCAACTAAATGCCAGGACCACCCCGCTCACCTTCGCGAAATATTTCTCCGCTGTCGACACTACCGCATTCGGCTTAATCCGCATAAGTGTGTCTTCTGCGTTGAGTTAGGCAGACTTCTCGGGTTCATTGTCTCCTAAGAGGGCATCCATGTGGATCCCCTTAAAGTCGAGGCCATTCTAAATCTCCCTCCCCCTGCCTCTTTGCAGGGCAAAGAGAATTTTTTACGATGATTCATTCTATGCCGAAGTGGCCAAAGGTTTCACGCGGTTATTAAAGCGAGACACCCCTTTTCTTTGGGATGCCGTTGCTCAAGAGTCCTTCGAGCACCTCAAGGTTCTCCTTGTTTCTACTCCATTGTTGCATCCTCTTAATTATCATCGTGACTACACTCTGTATTTGGCCGCTGCCGATACCACTATTGGCATGGTTCTCGTTCAAGATGATGACGATGACACTGAGCATGTCATTTATTATCTCAGCCGCAATATTTTAGATATGGAAACTCGATACGCTTATGTCAAGAAGTTGGCTTTGGCCACCGTTTGTGACATTCAATATTTCCGCCATTATATCTTATTGCGTACTACGATAGTGGTTTCTGATTGCAACCCGATGACGTACATCTTGTCACATCAGTTGCTGGGGGGCAAGTACTCGAAGTGGATTGTTATCCTCCAAGAGTTCGACTTGGAATTCACCACTGCCAAGTCTAAGAAATCCCTCATCTTTGCTGAGTTGCTTTGCTCTTTGCCATCTCTTACCGCGCCCTCTTGGTTAGAGGACCATATTCCGGACGAAACTCTATTCTTAATTAGCACCCTCGATCCCTGGTATGGGGATATCATTGTCTATCTACAGACATCCTCTTTTCATCCTGATGTGTCTAAGGATGCTCAGCGATGGATTCGTCATCAGTCTCAGCCCTATCGTATTATTGGGGACACCCTGTATCGTCTCGGCGCCGACTCTGTTCTTCGTCGATGCTTAACATTCGAGGAAGTTGAGCGAGTTTTAAATGACTGCCATTCTGGTGCCTGTGGTGGTCACATGTCCAAATATGGTACTGCTCAAAAGATCCTCCATGCTGGTTACTTTTGGCCCTCCATCTTCAAGGATTGCATTCTTGTCGTCTTCTCCTGTCACAAGTGCCAAATCTACCAGCAGAAGATGCGTGCACCTCCCGCTCCATTGCACCCTGTTGTTACCGTCGGCCCTTTTGCAAAATGGGGCATTGATTATATGACCTGTAACCCTCGCTCGGCCGGGGGGCATGGGTATATCATCGTTGCCATTGATTACTTCACAAAATGGGCCGAGGCGATGCCCACACTATCTGAAGATGGTCACACAGTGGTGCAATTTTTGTTTAATCATGTTATCTCATGGTTCGGAGTCCCTCAGGCTATCGTCACTGATCACGGTAAGCATTTCCGTAATCATATGATGACTGAGCTAACAACCCAGCTAGGCTTGCGACATGATAGCTCGACTCCATACTATCCTCAGGCCAATGGCCAAGTAGAAGCCATCAACAAGGTTCTAGTTACGATGCTTCAACGCACCATTGGCATGCACAAGTCTAACTGGCACTTGATGTTGTTCTCTGCCTTATGGGCCTACCAAAATTCTGTGAAGGATGCCACCAGTTTCACTCCATTCGAATTAGTTTACGGACTGGAGGCTACCCTTCCCATCGATGCAAGATCCCTTCTTTGAAATTAGCCGTCGAATTACTCCCCGACACTATTCTGGTAGAAGAACGCCTTCTTTACCTAGAATGGCTAGACGAGACTCGTCAACTAGCCTCTCTAGCGATTGAAGCACAGAAGAAGAGAGTGAAAACTCACTTTGATCATACTGTCCATCCTCGTTCTTTTGTTGAAGGAGATTTAGTCCTGCTCTACAATCAAGGGAATGATAAGCTGGGGGTAGGCAAATTCGAGCCCATGTGGCATAGGCCTTATATTGTAAAGCGAGTTTTGCAAAAAAGGGCCCACGAGCTAATTGATTATGAAGTGAATCCTCTGGACAAGCCCTGAAAAGGGCTTTATTTGAAAAAATATTATGCATGAATTTCATGCACTTTGATTTGTACATACGTGTGTTTTTAGCAGGTGTGTTGTGTGTGTGTGTGTTTTCATGTTTTGGCTTGGTGTGTAGGCGTCTTTCCACTTATTGTGTCTTTTGCTTCTTGTGTAGATGTCTGGCGCACCTTACGTTGGTTTCGCTGATGGTTCTTGCCATAGTACCCGCAACTTGTCTTCTGCGGCATGGGTGATCTACGATCCTCATGGCGAGTTAGTAGACCTTCAAGGTGTTTGTCTAGGTTGTACCACGAACAATGTCGCTGAATATAGTGCTGTTATTGAGTTACTGGCTGAGGCGATCAATCTCGGTATTCGTACATTGGTTGTGAATCTGGAATCTAAGCTTGTCATCCACCAACTCAATGGGTGATATTCCGTCAGAGACCATCGGATTTTAAGGTTGTATTTACGTGTTAAATTGTTAGAAAGGAATTTTGATTTTATCACATATCAGCATATTCCATAAAGATTAAACACGTTAATTGATGCATTGGCAAACCATGTATTAGATAGACATTTGTGTAACATGTAATCAAAACAACATATGAGAAGCATGTAAAACACAATAATAAACCATAGGAATATGTATATGTATATATATATATATCGTGTGGCGCACCGAGGCGCTCAAAAAATAAGTGTACATGTCCAAATAGAGTCTGTGTTCTCCATACATCCGAGACACATGTCTCTCAAAAAATCATCAGCAGGAAATAAAACCTAGGTGTCTACTCCAGTGGGTTATGCTCCCTATAGCACACCACCGCTCGTGCCACCCGCCTCAATAGGCGGTGCACCATGGGTACCACTCCTTCTATGTGAATCTGGAACGCTATGGGGACCTCCTCGATCCCCATGTAATCTGAGATCCCTGCCGTAAGACCCTCAAGGTTTCGGGCCACTATCTCCACCGTATCATCAACTGGGGGAGCCAAGGCTAGTGTTGCGATGCCCTGTGCATCCCTCCATGCCTCTGGAGCTAGCCCGACGGGTCTCACTGGTCCTACATCTACATACCATAGAGTTCATTATTAGGAAATATACATGGAAAAATAAAAAAACATCATAAAAAATAAAATGCAAAAGATAATGTGATCAAGTGTCTTACCACCATCATCCCACTACTCTCCAGCAGGCAGCTGCATGTCAGGATCTCCGCGGAAGTCCATTCTGGCGTATGGCCAATCCTCTATGAAGACCTTCTGGTGCTCCAGCCACTCTTGAAATAGTGTCCCCCACGACACTGGTCATCCGCCACCTCCTCATGGCATGACGTGTGCCCACCATGTAACCCTGGTCTCACGTGGTCTGGGCAAATCCAAATCCATGTCCTGTAATTGCAATGCCGGCCTCCGCTCCAGCATGAGCGGGGCTAAGATCGACCTGTAGCCAAACTGCTTCATCTCTCCTTGACGGCAGTTGGTAAGTTTCCTCTTCATATTCGCCGTTACTGCTTTTGCCCAGTTAAACATGGTTGGATTGAGACATTCGAGAGCCAATTGGAGATGGGTCTTCGATGCCTCGTGTTGGGCTTGGGATCCTGCTGCCCATGTCACCATGAATAGCATAGCATAAAGAACTATGTCCTCCACTATCGAGATTTCCACCTTCCCGCTACTCATTTTGCATGCCCGTGGGCACACTTGAGCCATCAGCATCTCTAGGTAATCGCCCCTGGGTCGCTGCCCCTCTAGAATGGGCCTCTCACCACGACGGGACAATCTGGTCAGAAAATATATGTCTGTGGCATTGAAATCGATGTCCCAGCCTCGGATAATGAATTTCCCATCTGTGGGATTCTAGGCTTGAATCAGTAGCTCCAGTAAATCGGGTTGAGACCGAAGGTGTGGAGTAAGGAAGAATTTGAGCAATCCGCATGCCCATAATGCATTTCGGCACCCAACATTGGCAAAAGCTTCCACATCGTTATCATCATGCTTTCGTTCTTGCTAGACAAATGCGATTATGGCCTGCATGACAAGAAAAATGGATTAAAACTTTGTTTGCCAAATTCAATGCGTAATTTGCACGAAAACATAATTTTGCGTCGCCATCGCGTCTGTTTTTAAAACAGACGCGATGACGCGGGGTTGCTAGTTCAAATTTATCGCGGTCATCGTGGAAGTACATCACTTTGCCACGATGATCAGAGCACGTTATGTGTAAATATTTTCGGTCATCGCGGACCCGAGCGATATACCCGCGATGACCAAGCGGCGGAGTCCGACTCAAAAATCCGCCTAAACTAACACATCTAACATCAAAATGCATAAAAAAGACATTGAATTGAAGTGCAGGACGAAGTCTATCTACCTGGACGAAGTTTCGGGATGAACGGTGGACAAACGGGGCTGAAATCAACTCGCCAACTTTGGTGCTCCAAATTGCTCCAAGGTGAAATGAACAGTACCAATGGTAAAAATGACTAAATTACCCCCCTTTTATAGTAATTTTTGAAAATTAAAAAATTATATTTTATAAATGTGGGTTTTTTCTCATTTTTTATCACATGGTTTGTTAAAGAATGGTTTTTTAACTATGTTTTTACGTCTATTGTTCATTTTATATCGAATGGGTTTACGTTTGACGTGCTTTGTGCAGAGCTACAGGTAGTGGAGTTATGACAGCTTTGTGTGCACTTGATCCATAAAGTCGTCTTTAACGCTCTTTTCCTACTTGAAAAATGAAAAGATAGTTGAGTTGTTCCTCTTGACTCGTTAAAAGAAATAAGGGGCGGTCACCTTTAAGCTCTTTTCTGATCGTGTAAACACGAAAAGATTTCCGGGCCTTTGTCGTTTCAAGCTCGTTATTGGTTACGAAACAACGTGATTCTGACCACTTTTCTACTTTTTCAGGTCAAAGTCACTAGTTACAAAAAGTAATCCTCGACCGTAATGGTCGGGCGGTTTTCTCAAGTATTGTTTTATACTTTTTCAGGCTCGAGAGACACAAATATATGAAAAAGGACCTCCCTGGAGTTTTCTTTTCTGTGTCTTTTTCAAACTCTCTAAACATGAAAAAGACTCTGAGTTTTACCTATGTCGGACTCGTTAAACTCTGACGACATTGGACTCGTCACCATGACGAGACTCGAGCTTCTCCTCCCTAGGGTTCGTTAAACTATTACTAGGTTGGATTCAACAACAGGTTTATCATTGATTGTCTATGGCAGCTAGTCACTCTTGAACATCGACACTTTTGCTTCTTGTCGGGTTGGGACATCCATACATCGTCATTTTGCCTTCCATGGGTTTGGGTTACCATTCAGCCTCATTCCATCTGTTTCACGCCATCTCCCTCGATCCTCTAATCCCTTGGTACCTGAATGCTACCACCCTCCGGAGTCGTGTCGCCGACATGTTCAAGAGTATAATCCTTCTGCAGTTTACATCCTAGCCTTCTCCTCTGATACTCTATTTCGCCATCTACCACTTGTTCCTTATCTCATGTCGTTGATGGGGGAAACATTATGGCCCTCCTGCGACAGGTCGTCTCCTGTCGACATCAGGTCATTATCTGGGAGATTGATCTAGAGATCCCCTTTGGTACCTTAGAGCTTGCATGCCTCAATGGAAAGTTCTTCGCATCTGATGGTCGACTTTCATCATTGGTCATCGATTGGGTGATTCCATGAGTGTTTGACTTCAACTCCTTCTTCACACTTTATGGATTGTGCTAGCGAGTACCTTGAGAACCATTGGCATTATTGGTGGTTTCTCTCACACTTGTTAACGGTTTTCATCATTGACCGGTAATCAAGCGACTTTCTATCATGCTCGACCTCAGCACATCTATTCGCATGCTAGAATTTGTACTATGATCGGATGGGTTCAAGACCCCGAACTCAGATTACATATGTTCGGGCTGCGTGGATTGGTTTATGATTACATGACTCATTGATGGATGGCTGTGACCATACCTGAGTCTTCATGGATGGCTGCGACCATACCTTTATCATTATCATGGTCTCATTAGCTGGATGGCTGCGTCTGTTATCTCAAAACCAGACCCTGATAGGCTGCTGATCAGGTAGACTTCAAGTAACTCTTTCAAACCTACTTTAGGCTGAGGCTTAGCCTCCTCAACCTGAGAGGGCTCTCTCACAAGATTAAAAATTTGGATAATGAATAAGATGGCTAACTCTATGAAACAAAATGAACAAGTATAAGAGGTTGAAACACAATTAGAAAGTATCCATTGGGCTTATGGAGTCAGATATGCTTTAGTAGTGACAGTAAGGTTAGTTTTGCATAGAATTCAAGGCATTTAGAATCCAACATATGTAGAACACACAAAACACATAGAAGGCTAGTACAGTTTACGAATATATGAAGGAAGTTAGAGCATTGTTAGTGATTTCTGAGTAATCACATATTCATAACACTGTAGATAATAGAAAAAGACAACACAAGAAATTCATCACATTGAATTCTTTATGATTCCTGAGAAGCAAAGTTGATACTGTATTACTAAAAATAGAGTCTTTTACATAAAGCCAAATATCAGAGCTTTTCTAAATAAATTTCCAACCCTAAGTACATTGCTCTTTCTCCTATATATAGAATTGTTTACAAAGCTGAGATTCCTCCTCCGGCATGAGGGTAACTTGAATTCTGCTTGCTATGACACCTATTCAAACTTTAACTAACTATTAAATACAACAATTGCTAACTGGAAGTTTTAGAAACCTAAGGCAATTAGGAGTCTAACTCCACATCATGTTGATAATAGCATTTATTACAATAAAAACATGTTCTCTGACAAGTGGTTCCCTTCAGTTTAACTTTGATGGATATTTAAAACTCCTTGTTGACCCTTAATGTCTTATCTCCTTTACTGCTCCTGCAAAGTAGGAAACTGCCCCTGTTTTCCTGCTTTTGGTTTCCTCAAGGATATTTGAGACCAATTAACCATGATGTTCATCTTTGATTACACAAAAGTGTATTGGAGTGCCATGTTCCTGATGTGCTGTAGACTCTTCCTATATACTCGTATGAAGACAAAACCTCTTCAAAGCTATTTGGAATGTTGTGGACAATACTAGCGGTGAACATTTGTATGACAAAAACTTAGAGTTCATATATCTATTCCTCCACTTGTTTTACCCTTGCTAGTTGCTTGCACGTTGCAAATGATCCTTTTTTGGAATCCGTTTTCAAAAAAGTTTCCCCTTGATTACTCAAAATTTGGTTGACTGAGTTTAATTATGCAGCTACAGTAGTTTCGTAGCGCGCTACGAAACTGCTGTGCATTATGCGTCACCTACAGCAGTTTCGTAACACGCTACGAAACTGCTGTGTAATCACAAAACACAGTTTTAATATCAAAATGTGACTGTCTTGAGCATCTTTTGTATTGGAATTTCCCTTTCAAATGCCCTGAAGCTATCAAAACTGAGTGGAAATGTATCATTCTTCAAGAAACTACAACAAGGTAAATTGTCAAAATTTGGAATATAACCTTACTTGCTGTGTGATTTCCTTAAGGAAATCTTTCCCGCTGGCTTAGCTGCATCTTCAAATCTTCAATTTGTCTCTTCATAACCCTGATCCCAGCTCTCAATTTTGTATTAACTCTTCTAATGAATTTGGCTTCTTTTATTGCGGGAACTGACCATGTGTAGTACTGAGCATGACAGTCGACCACCTCGGGTATTTGAATTGTTTTGTCTTCCCACAAAGCCTCCATTTTGTTGAAATGAGCTTCCTTGATTGCATGTTTTCTTGAGGCTTTCTTTAGTTTAGCAATTTCCAGGTTTGCTAATTTCAACTTCTTTTTTAACTCTTCAACACTATCTTCTTCTTGAGGGATAACTTCCTTACCTTTATCTTTTCCTTCATGAGACTGTGCTATCTCCTCTATTTCACTTGTTTCGAGCAGTGTCTCTTGTACCTGTCTTGAATGCCTCGTCACTGGTCTTCTTGGCTTAAAGACAAATTTAGCAACTGGATCATTGAACTTGAGCTTTTTCGAGGCTTTAATCTTTTTGGCCTTTTCTTTTCCTAACTTTATCAAATCTGCTTGAACCAGGGGAGATTCTTCAATATCAATGGCTTGCAGTAAGTCATTAAGACTTCCCTTTGAAACCGGGCTTTCCTCAGTAACCACTGTCTTGCCTTTTTCCTTAGCTAACTGGCTCCTTGTCATTCTTCTCTGGACTACTTCACCTGTAGATGATTCATGTACACCCTCTCTGATCTGAGTTTTCTCTTTCTGGGACTGTTGGGGTGTGTCTTGGATTATCAGTGGTTTGGTAGGCTCCTTTACCTGCTTCCTAGCCTTCAATTTTACAAATCTCCTGGATCTTGTTTCTGCATGATGGCCAGTTGCTGTTGGAGAATCTTTTGCAGCTTGAGGACTGAGACCAGTCTCGTTCTTGAAACCAGACATAAACATGAACGTGGGCCAGTCCCTACCTACTTTCTGGAGCTCATGCAACATGATTAATTTAACTAAGCCGTGATGAAATAGTGAGGTCTCACAGGCTTCCTTCTTTAGCTGAACCTTGTCACACATTTTGCCTAGACTATGAAACAAGTAGAAAGGTAAATCAAGATATATCTTTCCTGTGAAATGCAGCACAATATTGAAGTGATATGAATACACCTTATGATACCTCCCCTTGCAGGTAAAGTACCTATGTATGTAGGTAAGCAAATTAGCATATGCATCCTTGACAAAATTCCTAGGCACAGACTTATTTAAATCTGAATCAATAAACTCCGGCTTCAGAAATTCTTTGCATGGGGTCATATCAAATTTGAAATTTTTAAACCATCTTTCTTCTCCCCTTGGGATCTCAGTGATTGTAGATATGGCCTTTGGAGTGACTCGCAATTCAAGCACCCCAACTTTTCAATTCATTCCTGTGAAATTCAAGGCAAACTCCTTGGTGATTTGCATGTGGCCTCCTTGAAGCTTTTCACAGAAATTCCAACAGCAAACCTGCTTGAATGCACGTTCAACTTCCCTGTTCTTTAAGATAATGTCTAAAACTTTAGGTTCACTCCTCAAGCACCTGCCTGACCTGTGCTCCTTTCTTTCTGTATCCCTTTCAATGGGATTCCAACAGGGTGACAATTGGAAAGACTGGCACTGTTTCAATTTTTGACCGCTACCTCTCTTGAGAGTTGCCTCGCATGAAAGCTGGCTCGTCTGAATTCCAAGAAATTCAAATTGAATGCTTGACAATTTATCCCTTACGCATGAATCCGACCACAAATCATGATTGTGAGTGTTTGGCTTTTCTTGAAACTTTAAATCTAAGCGTACCAAGGTACCTAACGACTCTAATGATGAAGATAAGCGGTTGGACATGATAGGCAAAGTGTATAAACTGAAAATTGATGATGTAAACATAACAGACCTTGATAGATATGAAAGCTAAGAAAGATTTTCTATGGATCCGCACGAATCCACGATTTCATAGCGCAACCAGTGTAAAATTTGGGTTTTGCGCTACGAAAACGCCTAGACTCGTTTCCGCACTACAAAAACACCTAAACTACTTTGTAACACATAAGAACCTTAAAACAAACTTGATACAAGGAATCTATGCGGGTTGTGGGACCAGTGATGAATGAGAACGGATTATTGACCTTAATTTAACCATTCCACCAAGATTCTAAAGACCTAGACACTACATTGAACATGGAAAAACTGAACTTGGACTAACACCTAACCTTCACAATCAAACTGATGTGAACAATTTAGTAATCGATTCTTAAGTGATAAAAACGTCCACACGACAGACCTATTTCATATGTCTTTTGGATGGCTGCGCCCATGCCTAGACTACATGTACTTCATTATCAGAGATATCAGTTGTACTTGCATGCAGGTTCTTCTAGATGGTGTTCTAGCTCAGTCAGTTTCGTAAAGCATTTCACCCCTCCCACTCTCTCGGGCTTCATAATTTAGGGGGCATCTGTTACAAAGTAATTTGTCACTGTCTTCACTCCAATCCTCCTACTGTGTCATGTGTCCAAGTCAAACATGCTCATATTAGAAAAATGCTCTATGATGTTGCCAAATGACCCACTTTTCCTAAGTTATCTGCCTCATCACGACTATGGATTGAATATACATGCTGAAGGGCGCTCATAAACAGTCCAGATGCGCTGCCATCGCGGAAGTACATCATATTCCTGCGATGGTCTGATTTCATGTCCCAGCGTGGGGTTCCTTGTTATCTTTAGTGATGATCTGACTAGCTACGTTACTGACTAGCGATGTCAGCGCTATAGCTCAGTTATGCCCCCACGATGATCCATATTGGGCGAATTTGTTCCAACAGTAGGCCTTCCAGATGACTCCAGACCTGGTTGTTGGCATAGTTTGTATCGCCCTCTTTTCTCTGGCATGGCTGTTTCGTCATTTGTGCTACCTTCCTTGGAGATAAGCTCACTCTTCCACCTTTCATGGAGACTCCTTCTCCTATTTAAACTCTCACCATTGCTATGCATTGCTAGTTTTTGATAGTTGGCTAGTTGAGTAATGCTGTTAGTGTTTGTGAGTGTGCTAGATAGCTGGTGTGAGTGTGAAAAGTGTGGGATTGTTGATAGCTTGTGAAAGGTTGTGAAGTGCCCTTAACTTTGTGAAAACTTATGAGTGAGAGAGATCTTGTATGTTGGGAGATCCATATTCAAAGAGTGAATTCTTGAGGAACATGCTGGCTAGATCCCTCTGAGAAGGCTTGTGACTTCAAGACTTTGGTTGTAAGCTTACTCTTATTTCATTATTAATACAATCAATGATGTTTTCCTATGTCTTGTATGCAATGTACTTGATAGCTCATGACTTATTGAATTTATGAGTAAATAGATCATTGTTGTTTTGGTTACGTGCTTTGTTGTATTTCCTTTGCATTGTTTCAGGTCGATCACTCATTAGGAGAAGGATACAGAAGCTGGAGTAGCGCAACGGAACTCCATCAACCACCGGTTGAGGTAGACCTCCAATTATGACTGTTTAAGGAAAGCTATTGTTGATCTGTCCTTGTTTATGACTAGACCCACTCCAGGGCTAGAGGGGTTTCCTCTGTCCGTAGAGGGAACACTTTCCTGCATCACAACCGTGCCTATGGAAAAGTTGTTGAAAAAGGATGTCACACTCTGCTGGAATGAGGACTGCAAGAAGAGATTGGATGTAATGAAAGAAAAGATGGTCACCACGCCGATTATAGTCTTCCCGGATTGGAAGAAGGAGTTTCATGTACATGTCGATGCATCATGTATAGTGCTGGGAGCAGTACTGACACAGGCTGATGGAGGAGACTTGGACCATCCTATTGCATTCACAGAAGGTTATCCAAGGTGGAGAAGAACTATTCCACCACTGAGCACGAAGGGTTAGCCATGGTATATGCGCTCCAGAAATTTAGGCACTACTCGTTGGGTGGCCATTTTAAGATGTATACAGATCACTCCGCGCTGAGTTACCTGGTCAATAAGCTTGTGTGTGGGGGGAGAATCTGCAGATGGTTGTTATTATTCCATGAGTATGATTTTGAATTTATTTGAAGCCTGGACGACTGAACACGGGACCAGACCATCTGTCGAGCATCAAAACAGGGGAAGAGCCTACTAATTTGGAAGAAGGATTGCCTGATGTGCAACTATTTGTAGTGCGCTTTGCGGATGGTCATTTTGAGGATATAATACACTTCCTAACGACAGGATCTGCTCCGGAAGGATACACCATCCAGTAGAAGAAGGAGTTAGTGGTGCGCACGACTGATTTTTATGTCATTGCTGGGCATCTGTACAAAATGGGGTTCGATGAGATATTGTGACGATATGTACCCGAGTTTGAAAGGAGCAGAATCCTCACAGACGCTCATGGGGGCACCGCAGGAGGAAATTACGCAGGGAGAGCGACCACGCTGAAGATTCTACGCGTAGGGTTGTGGTCGCCAACCCTCCTTCAGGACTCAAAATCATATTGTAAGGCGTGTGATGTGTGTCAAAGGACTGGTAGGTCATCACAAAGGGATGAGATGCCTTTAAATCCACATATAACGTTGCAACCCTTTGAGAAATGGGAAATAGATTTTGTGGGACCCATTCAGCCCCAAGGAAAGATGGGAGTGAGGTACATTATCACTGCGATGAAGTATTTGACTTGTTGGGAGGAGGCACAACCTGTGAAGGATTATACAAGCATGACTACTGCAAAGTTCCTCTTTGAGCATGTGCTGACGCGATTTGGCTGTCCAAAGATCTTTATGAGTGATCGTGGTACGCACTTTCTGAATGAAACGATTAACGCGCTAACAGAGGAATTTCAGGTATATCACCAGAAGAGCACGCCTTATCACCCGCAGGCTAATGGGATGATGGAAGCATTGTGATGGAGAAAGCACTGACCAAGGTTTGCAATGCTTAGCGAAGAAATTGGGACCTATGCATACCTGCAGTACTATGGGATTATCGAACAACATGCAAGAAGTTGACAGGATAAACTCTTTTTAGGCTTGTCTATGGTGTTGAAGTGGCAATCCCTATGGAATATATTGTGCCTAGTCTGCATATAGTGGCGCTCACGGGTATGACAGATCGCGGAGCCCTGGGGGAAAGGCTCACACAGCTGGATGAGCTTGAGGAAGAGATATTCCTAGCTGGATTTCATTAATAGGTCCAAAAGCAGCACAAAAAATCATGGCATGATCCTCACATTAAGCAGCACACCTTTAAGGTAAATGACCTGGTTTTGTTATATGACAGTAAGTTTGATAAATTTCTAGGGAAATTTAGAATGCACTATTAGGGCCCTCTGTCATTAAGAAAATTATCGATGGAGGAGCGGTGCAGCTAGTCAAATTGAATGGAGAGCCCTTCCCAGGAAAGGTGAATGGCAGTCGGTTGAAGCCATATACCGGTGGTCTAGCCATGTGACTAGATGAAGGTAGCATAGTCTTAGAACTCTAGACAACTGAAAGGAAGCACAATACTATAAACTACACTTCCCGAGTTAGGGAGATGCATGATTGGAGGACTGTGCAAAGCAAGGAAGTGTCACAGGGTTCGCGACAACGCGAAGGGAGCTGCGCTAACCAGCGAGAAATCACATAGGTCGGCCGGAAAGTGACCATTGAGGTCATTGTTCATGATTTTATGGTAGAAGTGCGGCGAAATGGAGCGGGTGGCCGACATTTAAGATGAAATTTATGGCTCAGATCCTTGAAAATATGCCAACAATCTGACATTAATGAACCGAATTCGGGGGGAATGGTCGGATTTGAATTAAAAATGCTCTATAAATTACAAGTGGCTGTCTAGCGAAAAACACTTGGCATTTTTAGAATTGAGTTGTTGAGCTCTCAGGCACCCATGAACCGAGAATTATTCAAGGCTTTGAAAGAGACTCTGGCATTTGTAAACTTGCTAGAGACGTCACGAGTACTGTTAGAAAGTGTTATGTCGGCACCCATAGAAGCTGTAGATACTGGAGTAGAGGAATCGGTGCTGGAAGTTGATATGGAGGTAGAAGTAGCTGCTCTAGAGGTCGTCGAGGTGATATCCAAAGTCCCTAAATCACCGATAACATCGAGACTGAAGCAGACCCCAACCAAAGAGACTGTGTAGGATAAAAAGGTCAAGTAGCTTGCCATACAAATGCATGCATCGCTAAGGAGAAACCCTCCAAAACCCACAGCGCAGGAGAAAGACAAGGCCATAAATTTGGAGCCAGAAGAGGAAGACATTGAAGACATCCTAATGGATGATGAGGATGTGGGAGTTGAAGTGGAGGAGGTTGAAGATCAGGGTGTAGACCTTGTTACTCGGTTGCCTAAGTATGTCGCTTCGTGCAAGCCCAAGACCAAGGTGTTGAAGGACATCGATGAGAGCAAGACCCCCTTGCAAACCCCTCTACTGCCAGATGAGATTGTTTTCGACAGACCATGCTTGACATGGGGGCCACTGTTGAAACTTGAATACTGGGACTTGGCTGATCATGAGAAGTTTCCACACCTGGCGACTGAGCAGCTGATGTGCCGCATCATTGATACAAACACTGGAATGACCACATTGGAGCCGCGGAGGTGGCTCAGAGGAGTAGACAAGTTAGGGTTGCTCAACCTGCTTTGGGTGCCGCATGACAACCGCACCTCGGTGACAGTATTGGTTATTAAGCAGCTACTGTGCTTGGTGCATGATGGGTGTCTATGGCTGGAGGAGCCAATACCCATCATGGATAGCTTGATTCACCGGATAACGCAATTTCCTTACACAGGAGAGAATTCGGCCATGATATTTGGTGGAAAAGGTGGTGAATAGGCTTTCACGGAGTTTATGAAGGAAAAGTTTAAATTGGTGAAGAAGCCGCGCGGATATGCTATATCCAACATCTGCGACCCTTCTATTAAGGTATCCATGTAGATCTTAGCAGGGAAAGTGATGAGGAAGTGTTGCGCCGATGACGTGCAGATGCCTGTTGTCGTGCTAGCAGCCCAATGCACTGAAGGAGTCTAGTTCAATTGGTTGGACTACCTTCGTGGAGAGTTCCTGGCGAATTGCCGTGAAGCACATGAGCTTAGCAAGGCGTTCCACTACGTGTGGCTCTTGCTATCAATTGCACTGGTAACATGGGCACTGCCAGAGGACAGCCAATTCCCTTTGATCACGCCAGACCTCCCAGAAGCAGCGAAGTACGCTTTACTATGGGCGACGAAGGACGCACAACGAGTTAAGGACAACAAGATCTTCTGGATGTTGATGGAGATGAACATCTGCATGGCTATCAATTACAAACCGTGGTTGTCGCCTACGATGTATGCCAACTTGCAGGGCTATGCAGAATTTAAAGCAGACTTCCATCATGTCTCCATCAGGGTGCAGGAGGACCCTGCCTAAAAATGGTACAACTTGCCTTATCTGGAAACAGATGATGCCATTGATGCAATACTTGGTCAATGGCCGGCAAAGTGGTGTGCTACAACAAACTTGGTGGGGGGAGGGAGCAAGTCTGCCATGTAGAAGAAGAAGGAGGAGGCCAAGCTAAAGATGAATCAGCTGGCTGAAAAGAGGAAGAAGGAGGCCGTTGATAAGGCCCAGGGAGAGCGCGAGACCCCGTAGTAGAAAGGGAAGCAGATAGGTGGGACAGAGCGAGGCTTTGACAAAGGCGCAAGGTCGCCTTCACCTGAGACCAAGGAGGAGACAGATGAGCAACACGGCGTAGACCCTCAAGAGACGTCTACCTGCATCAAGGGCCCAAGTGAGCTGGAGAAGGGAGGGTCCAGAAAGAAATCAAAGGCTACCAAGACATTACTGGACCCTATCATGCTAACAGAGGGTGACTTGCATGATATTAGTGACACAGTGAGGGATGTCACCACGGAGTCCTTGTAACAATTTGAGCAGCAACAACAAATCATATTGGGGGCTATCCAGACAGGGTTGCAGGAGCTGCAGAGCCGCGTGTTGCAGGTTGGCACAATGTCTACCAGCCTATCTATTGGCACTTCAGAAGCTGCCGAGATGCTGCGCACAAAGGCTTCCAGTGCAATTGTGTTGCTTGATGGAGCATTGACCACAGAGAATGAGGCTGACAGGCCCACTATCAGCGCCCTAAAGGGAGTAGGGTTGAATCTGGCAGTGCTCCACCTCTTGTAGGATGGAGTGATTGCAGAAATGAGGGCCCGTGAGCACTGTACCCTCCAGGTGATCAGTGAACAATAGATCAACAACGAACATATGACACTATAGTGAGATGCTGCCATCGCCGCTGAAACCGAGGTGACCAATCAAAGCAAGCGCATTATGCAGGTTGTCGAGGAGGCATGCCAAATGGTCCTAGAGTTGGCCATTCTGGGGGAGGAGCCAGTCTAGGTATGCATCTGCAAACTGGCCACAGGGGTGCATGAAACTTGTATTGAGATGGCGAGGGTTCAGTTGGGGTTAAACCTGCAAATCGCGGAGTTACAGCTGAAGGCCTAGCCTTTAACTCCACTAGAAGCGAAGGAGAAGCGGGCGACTACTGTCACAGAAGAAGTAGCAGCAATGGACAATGTAGTAGCTGACTGCATGCAATTGTTTGAGCAGTCATTTGAGGTCCTGACCAGCTTGCAGGAGGACCGCAATGTACAACGGCTAGAGACAAAGCGCCCAAGCTATAACAACACCATGATGAGGTTAAGGGCACAACGCGAACCATCGCACTGACATAAAAACTAGCCAAGATGTAGGAGGCCAAGCAAATGAAGGAACAGGTGGATGCAACGCTGCACAAGGAATCAGTGCTGAAGGCACAACTAAAGCCCTGGCTAGATGAGGCTTACGCAGTGATAGGATCTATTGAAGGTAAGCTTGTGACTTTGCAAGCATCTCAACAAAAGCTCGAGGCCGATAGTTCAGGAGCATTGACCGAGCAGACAGTGGAAGACGCGAAGCAGGTGGTCGCACAGTGCATGGCTGAGGTTGAGCTCATACAAGTTGAGCTCGAAGGGCTTCGCGCTAAAATGTTTGTGCCTTTCGAGTGACTTGAGGGTGAGTCACGATGTTTGTGTTGGGGGCTTGTTGGGAATGGGATCCCTCAAGGATAGTTTTTGGGCTAAAGGCCCCTGTTTTGGGTCAAATTTTGTAATAAACTTGTAAAGACTCCGCATTTTGTGGTCGCGGAGCGTGAAAGTGTCATGTGTCATAGAGGGTTGTCCACCCTTAGTTTTGTAAAGTAAAGTTGGCTGTAAAAGATCTACCCATGGTCCACGGACTATGGGATTGTATAAAAAGAGCTAAGCTCTAAGTAGTTTTAGAAGAAAATGTTATGAAGGAGATAGTTATAGCTCTAAAGTAAGAAGTCTAAGTTTCGAGTTGTAGTGTAGGTAGAGCCTTTGTAGCTGAGTGTGTAGAGGCCTAGGGTGGAAGTCTGCAGCTGAGTGCGCGGACCCCTGCATTTTTGTGCACAGGTAAGGTAGAGTCTGTAATCACTTGAAAGATATCAATAAAGATAAGTATTCTGCAAATTTTGTTTCTTTGTTCCTGTTAATGCATCTTGACATGTTATGTATGAATTTCATTTATAATGCTTATATGATGCGGCGAGTGTATGTAATTACATTGGTTAAGTGAACAGAAGAACATCTATTTACACAGTGCTAACTATGATTCTCTAATAAGATAAGTAAGACACTTAAACTAGATTGGAATCTGCATGGTACGCTGCCATAGCAGCGCGAAAGTACCTAAGCCGTAGGTTAGGGCTACACGAAGGTCAATTTTACCTTTTCACGGAGGTACTGAAGGGCGGAATAGAGGGCTAGTCTGGCGAGCCCTAGAACTAGGCGACCTGTGCGAAGGCAGGAATAGAAGGAATAAACTGATATCAAAACCATCTCAGGGTGCAGAAAATTGGTTCCAACATTCCCCCATACTACATCGGGTGAGACTTTGGTCCTCGCTCTGCGAGCTGATGCCGAAAGGGCTAGTAGTGTAGGGATTTGTTTGGCTAAATAACGTTGAACCTGGGTCAGGCCCCCACAAGTCAACATTACCAACCATAAATATACTGAACATTTATTGTCAATTTATAGAGCCTTACACAAGCAGTATCAGAGATCACCCTTCTCACTTATACAATCAATCAATCAGATATCAAACTCCTTATGCATTTAGTTCTACATTCAGATCTAAGAAGAATTCATTGAAAAACAATAGTAAAACAATATTATTAAGCAAATAGATCAGTCATCTCTTAACAACATACTTTTTCTTTTGCATATGCTAATTGGAAGAGCTGAACCAGCGTGTATATGAAACTTCACCAAAGAGAACCGATGTACAGATCTGCAAATATTAACTCATAACTTCGCTGCTATTCCGGACTTCAGACAAACCTAGATCATGACATTCAAAGAATAAAACATGTGTACACAATTAGATCTGGCCCAACCAATATCAGATCATTCAATGATAAGTCATTTAAGATCCCATGATCCTAATCCAACATTGAATTCAGGGTGCACAAAATATTTCAGATCAAATCACCAAGATAGCCCTTGCAACATAAAATATACTTCATATAGAAGTCTTCCTTAGAAACCCTTTTCACTTGCACACATTGGCCATATGATCTTCTCCTCCTTATATAGTTTTAGGCCTTTCTCAATACCTCAGACGAAAACCACTTAGGACCCATGGTATTCTTGGATGGGATCAAATAGTCGTTACTCCACTCAATATTGTGGGTTAATACCATGGTATTGACCCCTGGTATTATCTATTCTTGAAATTCCTTGATTTTCCAACCTGTATGCACTTTTCTTCTTGCAGGAGTGCGTGTATATGTATACCTGATTTTTGTTATGTGGACCTACGTGTATACGTTGTTTTGACTAATTGGACTTGCGTATACATCTTAAACTACTTTTCACCATCCTTTACCTTCAACTTCTTCATTCTAATTAGTAGACTTTAGTTCCATCTTCCTGTTCTTCTGTACCAATGCCTTTTTACATCTGAATGGATTTGTTACACTATGTTTCCATTCATCAAAACTGAACTGACCTATGAATGAGTTGCCATCAAGGAAAACACTTGTATCATAATTCCAACAATCTCCCCCTTTGGACTTGATAGCAACCATGCTGGTGTTGATTCTTGCAAGCTGTAGAAACTGTTAGAGATATCAAGCAACACCAAAATACTCTCCCCCTTTGACATCAAGGGCAAAGGGTGGACCAAGTTATTCTCCCCCTTTGATATACATTATGCTGTCCATGATCCCCCTGAGTACATATCGAGTCTGCAGAGATATGTTTCAAAAGAATAACATGACTCTATAACTCAACTAAGTGAGTATGACCTCCTTATGACCAATGACTCATACACACATAAATCACCCAACCAAGTGGGGATACCCCACATTTGACTCATCCACCCATCCAAGTGGGGATATACCAATTGTTTATACATGACAGAAATACAACAAATATTACATCATCCATCCCATGCAAAGTGGGGATACAAATTACATCATTTGTCCAATAGGACTCATTCAAATATAGACTATGACAAAAGAAGTCATATCACACCCTATGACTTAAACAACATATCATAGCTGAATTCAACAACCAGAATGCCAACAATGTAGAATGTGTGTGAAGGCTAATGCTCCCCTTGAACCTGTGCTACTATTTTTCTGTTTGAAAAACATATACGCTCCTTCAGCCATAGAAACCTGTGTGTATACGCGACTATATTTCATGAAACCAATGTATAATAAACTTCTTCTAAAAAATGGATTTAAGAGCAGGATGATCCAACAGCTACTCCCATCTTTTGTCTGAGATATTCAAATGTTTATCTGGGAAGTGGTTTAGTGAATATATCAGTAACCTATTCTTTGGAGGGAATATACTCCAATTTAACCTTTTGTTCAAGCACTCGTTCTCCTAGATAATGGTGCTTAATGGGTATGCGCTTGGTCTTGGAGTGTACGGCTGGATTTTTTGAAATACTGATGGCACTTGTATTATCACATAGAATGGAGATGGGTAGAGCACATGTGATCTGAATGTCTTTTAATGTTTGCATCATCTAAAGTAGTTGTGCGTAGGAAGATGCAGCAACACATATTCTGCTTTAGCTGTTGATAAGGCAATCGAACTTTTTTTCTTGCTGAACCATGACACTAACCGAGAACCCATATAGAATGCACCTCCACTAGTGCTCTTTCGATCATCAACATTTCCTGCCAAATCTGCATCTGTATATGCATGAAGAGTAAGGTCTGTATCTTTAGGATACCATAGTCCAAAGTCCTGAGTTCCTTCAAGATATTTGAAAATTCTTTTGACTGCCTAGAGATGTGATTCCTTTGGATTTTCTTGGAACCTTCCAACAATTCCTATTGCATGCATGATATTAGGTTTGGTACCTTTTAGATAAAGCAAACTTCCAATCATAGATCTGTAAGTTGGTTGGTTTATTGCTGGTGATTCATTTTTAGAACTAAGATTGCATCTTGTTACCATTGGATTACATACTGGTTTAGAATATTCCATTCCATACTTCTTCAAGATCTTCTTGAGATATTTGGTTTGCGAAAGAAAGATACCATCTTTGATTTGCTGTACTTGTAGACCAAGAAAGTAAGTAAGTTCACCAAGTAAGGACATTTCAAATTCTTGATGCATTACTGAAGCAAAATTCTGACTCATGGATTCTTCATTGCTACCAAAGATGATATCATCAATATAAACAACAATAATTAGCAGTTTATCATTTTCAACGTTTGTGTATAAATTGCTATCAGAATAACCTTTTGTGAAACCTTATTGTTGTAGATATTTGTCAAGACGGTAATACCAAGCCCTTGGAGTCTGTTTCAGACCATAGAGAGCATTTTTAAGCTTGCATACGAGTTTTGCATCATTTCCAAGAATGAATCCTTTTGGTTGTTCAATATAAGCTTCTTCTTCTAAGTCTCCATTAAGGAAGGCTAATTTTACATCCATTTGATATACTTTGAATTTTCGAAAACTAGAAAGAGCAAGAAACATCCTTATGGCTTCAAGTCTGGCAACAGGTGCAAAAGTTTCTTCAAAATCTATACCTTCTTGTTGAGCATACCCTTTACAAACAAGTCTAGCCTTGTTTCTAATAACTTCTCCATTTTCATTCAGCTTGTTCTTAAATATCCATTTTGTTCCTATAACATTTTTATCATGAGGTCTAGGAACTAACTCCCAAGTATCATTCTTTTCAATTTGGTCAAGTTCTTCATCCATGGCCTTGGCCCAACATTCATCTTTGTAGGCTTATTTTACATTCTGAGTTTTGGTGTAAGATAGTAATGCTAGATAGCTTCAGGTCCCTGTAAGAGTTCTTATTGTCTGTACACCAGCCCCCTTTTCTCCTAGAATTTGAGATTCTGGATGATTCTTCTGAACATACCTAGATGGAGTCTTTTCCCTGTCTATTGTATCTTCTTTTGGTGCTTCATTTGTTTCTTCTTCTACATCATTTTGATTTTATGCGGGAAAGCATTCCCTAACTTCCTCACTGTCATACTCCTCTATTGATTTCATTTGTTCAGGATTTTTCCATGCTTCATCAATTACAACATTAATGCTTTCAACAATTTTCTGAAGTCTTTTATTATAACATTTGTATCCTTTACTTCTGGATGAATAACTAAGAAGAATTCCTTCGTCTGCTCTAGGTTCAAATTTACCAAGTTTTTCATCAGTCCTTTTGATAAAACACTTGCTTCCAAAAACTCTAAAGTGTTTTACAATAGGAGGCTTACCATACCAAAGTTCATATGGAGTTTGATTTCTATTTACCTGAACATTCGCTTTGTTGAGAATAGTTACAACAACAAATGCAGCTTCACTCCAGAAGGTTGTAGGAGTTCCAGATTCATCTAGCATAGCTTGAGCCATTTGTTGAACTGTTCTATTCATCCTTTCTACCACACCATTTTGCTGAGGAGTTATTGCGACAGAGAATTGCCTTTTTATTCCATGTTGTTCACAAAATTCAAAGAATTCATCTGATATGAATTCTCCCCCTCGATCAGATTTGAGACATTTGATTTTTCGATCTGATTCATTTTCAATTAAAGCTTTGAAGGCTTTAAACTTTTCAAATGCTTCATCTTTATTCTTTAGTAGACCTATCCAACACATCCTGAAAAAATCATCAATAAATAAAGTAAAGTATTCTTCTCCACGAGGTGACTTTTTCCTTGGTCTAGATAAATCAGTATGGATGAGTTCAAGAGGTTTACTTGCGGACCCTTCTTTTTCAATGAAGTGAACTCTGGTTTTCTTACCGATTTGACATGGTTTTCATATGGTATTTTCTAGGATGCTGATATCTAGAAGATCATGAACTGCCTTGAGCCTGCATGCTTTTCTTATTTGAGAAAAGCTTATATGTCCCAATCTTCTATGCCATAGCCAGTTTTCATCTATTTTTCTTAGATAGCATTGTTTTTTCCCTCCTTTAAGTATATATAAGTTGTTTGAAGTTCTTATCCCCTTGATCACGATCTTTCTTGTATCGAGCTCATGAACCACACATCGGTTTGATCGAAATACCACTTCATTTCCTTGATCACACATTTGAATGACACTCAACAGATTATGCTTTAAACCATCTACATACATGAAATTTCCATCTTTAACCTTTTCTTTCAAGAAAACAGAGCCGTTACCTTTAATGACAACATGTGTGTCATTTCCAAATGAGACATTATTTTCATTTTATAAAGCATTATATGAATGAAGTTTCCCTTTATCAATTGTCATGTGTTTGGAGCATCCGCTGTCAATGTACCACTGATTTTCTTGTCCTTCTGCATGCAGAGCTATGCCACACCTTTCTAGTTGAGATTCCTTTCTTATCCATATCTTGGGATTTAATGGTGTTTTCTTTTTTTGAAGTATTGGCTGAAATTTGCTCCTGCATTCAGATTCTTCATGACCAAAGTTGTTACAAATCAAACATTCTATTTCATTTTCAAGAGGAGAAAACTTATTATAGGAAATTTTCTTGATTCTTGTCACACTCCTTTGATTTTGTGCTTCTCTAGTCATGATGGTTTTGTAAGCAACACATTAAGCAACCTTGTGCCCAAAGTTATGACATGAAAAAAATTACCCATTAAAGAAATTTCTACGATCATAGTATCTTTTGGTATTGTTTACCTGTTGATTGCAACTTCTATTGATATTCATGCTCGGAGTAAATTGAGTATGATTTACCTGATGAGTAATTTTAGACTTTTGTTGACGATTGACATATTGTTCACTGGTCTTTGCTGCATCAAGATAGCTTCTGGTGGAGGCTGACGGTTTTTGTGATTGAGATGAATCTTCAGTATATCCAAGACTTGTCTTTATCAAAGGAGAATGTTGAACATTGATGATTTCATTTAAAGTTTCTGATCCTTTAGAAAATCTAAGGTTAAGAGATTTTGTCTTCTCAATATCTTTTCTTAGACACACAATTTCACATTCTAGATTTTCATTGTTTTTTTCTCTTTCAGCAAGTTGGTGTGTTTTTCTCTTTCTTCTACACAGATTTTGATTTTAGTGTTTTCTTTAATAAAGTCTTCCTCTTCTAATTCATCCAAAAAATCATCATTGTCATAAGCCATGAGTGGTCTATAATCTTGTTCAGTTTCATCTTCATCACTATTAGATAAACCATCACTATCTTCATGCATACAGTAACTCCTATTCACAACCTGTTTTCTATTGCCTTTTGCATATTCCTTCCCTTTTTCATATTTATCTTTATGACGACATTTGGCAGCACAGTGAGAAACTCTACCACAAGCAAAGCATTTGAAAGGTAGCTTACCTCCGAATCTTCTGGAACCCAGTTGAAGCTTCTTGACAAAATTTACCTCATCTTCTTCTTCTGAAAGGTGTCCTGATTCATTGTGCTCTTCCTTTTCTTTTCCCTTTGCCAATGCTTTAAATGCAGCTTCTCCCATATTTGATTGACCTCCATTTCTCATTTCAAAGGTAGTTAGGATTTCATGAAGTTGAGTCACAGTGATAGTCTGAAGATCCTATTTTTCTTCTATGGCAGACACTTTTGACTAAAATCTAGAAGACAAAGATCTCAAAATTTTCTCAACTAAAGTAACTTCCTTTATCTCTTCACCCAGAGTCTTCATACAATTAACAATCTCATCTATACATAAGAAGTAACTAGCAACACTCTCATCACTATGCATCTTAAGAGTTTCATATTGAATTCTGAGAGTTTGAAGCTTAGCACGTTTTACCTGAGAGTCTCCTTTGTAGCTCTGAATGATTTTGTCCCATATCTCTTTGGCTATCTTGAGCTGGATGACTTTGACAAATTTTGATTTTGATAGACTTCCCAATAACTTATTGACAGCTTTGGCATTGGTTTTATATAACTTCTTACCTGCAGAGTCTGTAGGAATTACTGCTTGAAATTGATATCCTCCTTCCACAATTTCCCAAACATCGGCTCCAAGAAATTATAGATAGGCTCTGGTTCTTATTTTCCAGTATAATAAGTTGCTCCCATTGAAGATTGGTGGTTTGATGGATTCCATGCCTTCGTGATTATTCATCTTGCAAGATCTTCCTTCAAGCGATCAAGATTCTTTTGAAGGACCTTCTCTGATTCCAATTGTTGGAAATAATACTGAGAGGGGGGGTGAATTAGTATTATTTCCAATAATTTTTCATTTCCCAAACATATTTGTATATACTACTTTTGTGAAGTGAACTAGCATGTACACGCTACTGTGATTAGTGAAACCAGTGTATACCCAGAGAACTTGTGATTTAGTTAATTTATCATGTGATGATCTATAACCAGTTCGTCAGTAACTTATTAAACAGTGCAGTAAAAAATAGAATAAGCCATCACACATAAGCAACATACATGAACACCAAGATTTAAGGTGGAAACCCAATGTGGGTGAAAACCACCTGCTGCTGTCATCTCCATCTTCTTTTAATAATAAGAAAATATGTTTACAATCTTGTACTTGTGCAGACTCATACCAGTACACAGGCACCCACCTGCAAAAGGCTACAACCTTCTCTCATTTTCCATCTTCTATTGGAAGGGAGCTGCAACCCCCTATCTCTTGTACTAGCCAATGTTTTTACTAGTATGTAGGCGCCGGCCTGCTACGACCTTCTCTCTTCCTCCCGGGACCACGTTTCATGAATTTTTAGAGTGGATGCTCTTGGTACACAACAATACACATGATGGCCTTGTTTCATCAAATTTTCATACTGGACCCATCAGAAACTTTTAAACTCAAACTACATCAACCAACAATTAGTTAATCTGAACAATCAGATCACTGCGCTGAACCCAAAAAACTACATCATCGTTCAGAACCAGTTGCAACCTTAAAAAGCATGCATCAAAATGTATACGCTACTTTACTGAACCCAACCTGCGTGTATACGCTACTTCCTTTAATCAAACCTACGAATACCTTCAAAATTATTGAAACATAAAACTTTTGAATCAAGTCTGTACCAACCAGCAATATACTGAACATCCACTGTTAATTTACAAAGCCTTACATAGGCAGTAGCAGAGATCACCCTTCTTACTTATACAATCAATCAATCAGATATCAATCTCCTTATGCATTCAGTTTTGCATTCAGATCTAAGAAGACTTCATTGACAGACAACAGTAAAACAACATTACTAATGAAATAGATCAATCATCTCTGAAAAACATACTTTTTCTTTTGCATACGCTACTTGGAAGAGTTGAACCAGTGTGTATACACAACTTCACCAAAGCGAACCAGCGTACCTATCTTCAAATATTAAATCATAACTTCGCTGCTATTCTAGACTTCAGACAAACCTAGATCATGACATTCAAAGAATAAAATAGGTGTACACAATTAGATCTGGCCCAACCAATATCAAATAATTCAATGATAATTCATTTAAGATCTCATGATCCTAATCCAACATTGAATTCAAGGTGCACAAAATATTTTAGATCAAATCACCAAGATAGCCCCTGCAACATAAAATATACTTCAGATAAAATTATTCCTTAGAAACCCTTTTCACTTGCACACATTGGCCATATGATCTTCTCCTCCTTATATGGTTTGGACCAAAACCACTTAGGACTCGTGGTATTCTTGGATGGGATAAAATAGTCATTACTCCACTCAATATTGTGGGCTAATATCATGGTATTGACCCCTGGTATTCTCTACTCTTGAAATTCCTTGATTTTACAACCTGTACGCGCTTTTCTTCTTGCGGGAGTGTGTGTATACATATACACCCTTTTTGTTACGTGGACCTGCATGTATACGCTGTTTTGACTAAGTGAACCTGCATATACATCTTAAACTACTTTTCACCGTCCTTTACCTTCAACTTCTTCATTCTGATTAGTAGACTTTAGTTCCATCTTCCTATTCTTCTGTACCAATGCCCTGTTACATTTGAATGGATCTGTTACACTATGGGTTTCCATTCATCAAAACTGCATTGACCTGTGAATGAGTTGCCATCAAGGAAAAAACTTGTATCATAATGCCAACACCAACGCCCTACCCACGGGGTTAGTGATGTATGGTTTATCAATGTGTCTTGGAACTTAAGCTTAATTTAGAAGCCTGCTAATAGGCCAACACGTTTTCACACGTGTTGTAACTGTTTGTGAGATTCGTATTGAACACTTGTAACGAATGTTACTCTAACCTGTGTTTAACATTTGGATTCATTCAACTATTCTGATACATATATATTAATGAAAATGTGTTTTATATGCTGTTAACGATGTCCTGCCTATGTTGGTCACCTCCTAGAAATGAGATAGAACTTTTCACGTAAACTTGCTACAACGACCGTCACACTCGCGCAGATTTCCCACTGAGTGTTGTACGTGCTATCTTCCCTTCCGTGTTGTGACTGCCCCATTCGTGTGGATTCGTCCTCCAGAAGATGTGGACATCCTTTTGTGTTGTGTGTTCCTAATAGAGTTGGGTTTCCTCCCATCCGACTTGGGACTCATTCCCACCCTTCCTCTCTCCGGTGAAAGAATCTTGAAACAAGTAACACTATCAATCACCAGGCACAAGAACCTCACTACTCAAAGACAAAGCAAACCACTCTCCTATGATGCCAAGCAAGAGCTAAGGCAAACATTTAAGATAATGGCAACTGGGCCATCATACCGGATAGGACTCCCACACCAAACATTGTGAGGTCTAGTTGGGACTTCATACCGAGGTGATCCCTTGAATGTTGGCAGGTCCATCACCGTCAACATTTCTAGCGCTAGAAGGAGGGCCACTAGTTGTTTATGGCTGAATGTCCTCTCACACTCATTCATCAACCATTTGGTCAAGGCAGTAACTCACACTCCCCCTCACCTATGTGCAACTCTGTAGTTGGTTACTTATCACCTCCCAGGTCTGAACATGAACTTCCATATCATCACCTTCGCTCCATCCATCCCATCACCTACCATTTCGCAAAAGCAGTCATACTGATCCCATGATTACAACATCTTCCATACATGTCAAGAAAGCCAAAAACCACTCCCACAGGGGTTGTTGTATCATCAATGGAAGAAGCAGTTCTTACCACACTTGAAGGTCTGGTAGAAGCTGTTGAAGATGAAGAGAAGCCTCCGATCTTCCAACAGGGAGAAAGAGACACCCTCATAATCTTGGGCTCAGAATTCGGTACATGAGGCGGAGGGGAAAGCAGTGGAGGAGGCAGAGGCTGAGATGAACCAACAGACAGAGCCGGAACCATCAGATTCTGAAGAAGAGCAGGAGGACAAAGAAGAAGAAGAAGAAGAAGAAGAGATGGCTGACCAAAATCTGGAATGGATGACTCAGGGACCATTGGCTCTCCTAGGGGCTTTCAGAAGATGCCAAAGTGGGCGAAGAGGATGAGCATCAAGTTCAACCGTGATAGCACAGTGAAGGCAGAATACCATTTGGACAACTTCTACCTACAACTGCAGACCCTTGAGGTATGGTACAATGATGTAGCATGTATATTGTTTCCATGTACCCTGGACGGTTGTGTGGTATCACATCCTTCTGGCCAACTCCATATAGAACTGGGTTGCGTTCAAACACATGTTTCTTGAAAATTTGCTGATGACAAGTCCCCAACCATGTTATTAAAAGAATTGGGAAGCTTGAAGATGGAGGGGAAAGAAAAGGTAAAAGACTTCAATCAAAATTTTATGCGCATATTGAAAAAGTTTGCAAAAGACACAAAACCTCATGACTCAATAATTGTTTATTACTACACATCCGTACTACCGACCAACATTGTGTAGTTCATCAAGCAAGCTGTGAAACCAACATTACTGGAAAACTGCGAAGAGGCTATTGCTGTTAAGAAAGACCTGGGCGCAATTGGAGTTATCAAGGATGATGAACCAACAAAGGATTCTAGAGACGCGAACCCTCACAATGAAACAAGAAATATTGAAACCCTCACTTGCCTCGTCAAGAAATTGACGACAAAATTTTCTGAGCTTAAACAACGGAAAATAGACACGTCTGCAAGCAACCATCCACCCAAACAGAGATAAGGCAGCATGTCATCAGGAAACAATAGTCTCCCTGCAAAAACTGCGCAGAGCTCTGTGTTCTAGCTCGATTGGTGCGAAAATCCTAAATTCTGTTCATTTCACAAAGATGGTCACCCAAAGAATTCTTGTTCAGACTAGAAGTGAGTCGTAGGCTCTGTATGTAGTCACACATTTGATGGGGACAACGGTATGCAGGAATAGCTGGGAGATACATATAATGATGAAGATGTTGCACCTAATGAGGCATCAAAATTTGGGCATGCGGTAAACATGTATCAGTGCTCGCAAGTAGCGCTAAAGACAAACACTGAGAATCAACCCCAAAAGAAAAATGACCATTACAATATCAGGAGTAAAGGGGCTCCCCTTATAGTTGGGGAAGCACAAGAAAAGATGAGACTATTGATGAGGAAGGTCGATCCACCAGCCATCCCAAACCAGAAAATACAAAGCAAGCCTGGGAAGACAACGACGGATAAGAGTAAGTCCATGAGCAACAAACTGCAGAATACTCTGCTGGACAACAAGAACATTAGTCTTACCTCGGAAACCTCGGTGAGTCTCCCCCCTCTCGATTACAACATTATGGATGACATGAAGAAAAAAAGCATGAACATTAGTTTTTTTCAAGTTAGCTAAGATCCAAAGTCAGTGGGACATCTTGCTGCGCGCACTCGGATAGACATCAATGAACAATGAGGCCTCTACCAGCAAAGGAGCAAGCACACCTCCCAGATCACTTTCAACTGTGCTAAACACACTACAGAGGGAAGAAGAAAACTCAGGTTGCCCTCCATTCCTGCTCTCATTTGAAATTTTCAACTGTAATGTTCACAACTGCTTGGTTGATTCTGGCGCAACAACCAATGTCATGCCGCTCTCCATTGCCAAGAAGATCAATGCGCAATGGATCAAGACATCTGCGCAAATCATCCAAATTGATAGAACATATGTACCAGCCATTGGTGAACTTTGAGATGTGATCATTTGACTATCTCACGACGGTCGAGTCCACCAATGCATCAACATTTTTGTTGTGGACATACGAGATGCATATGGCATACTATTCAGCAGAGATTGGTCTAGCAAGATGAATGGATATTTTGATACGGACTGGTCGCACATGAGGCTTCCTTACAAGAGTAAAAGCAATCAAATTCGGGTGTTAGCTGAGAGATATATGAGGCACAATGTCACTCCCATTAATGGCGAAAAATAACCATTGGCCTTCGTAGAACTCATGTTTGGCAACTGCCTCCTAGAAATAACATTCGGGTGTTCCCCTACACGACCAACTCCAACCCCACCATACATGTAGTTGGGTCTCCTTCCTTGCCCAACTGATGGAAATGAAGCATGTATAGTACATTGTACCAATAGTAGCAGTAGTAGTAGAAAGAACAATAGTAGTAGTGCAAGTGCGTCGAATGGTCCGTGTATAGACGAGTTGTGGACCATGTATTTCAATGGATCAAAGACGCAAGACAACTCAGGAGTTGGGTGTGTGTTGAATGACCCAAACTACAAGAAACATCTAATTTTCAGTCACTTGGAGTTTGAGTGCAGGAAAAATGTTGCCGAGTACGAAGCACTCGTGTTAGGATTGCAGAAAGCCATCAACCTCAATGTGGCTGCACTCAAAGTGGTAGTTGATTCAGAGATAGTGGTATGGCAGGTACGTAACACCATTCACTATTTATCACCGCATCTCAAAAGTTACCAACAAGAGGTATGGAGACTGATCTCTAAATTCCAAGCATTTAACATCACTGATGTACCACGTACGTGTAATGCAATTGTCAATTCTCTGGAAAATGCAGCCTCTAGGATGTCACCGATTAGGGATATATTTATTATTGAAATTTTTTATAGACCATCTATCCTGGATAACATAACTAACTTACTCATGTTTGATGATGATCAACAAATATTGCATTTCATGGCCATCGTTGACACCTTCAAGGATGTAGTGATAGACGAAGACGAGCACGAGTGATCTTTGCAAGCAGAAGCTAGTAGCAAGAAAGGCCACCTCATCCCTAAGGGATTGGCATCATTGGAAAAGCTTTATGACTTGCAAGAATGGTTTCAAGAGCCAAGGAACAACAAAAACCATAGTTCCACCATGATGCACGAGCTGATCAACTTGGGAATAGAAAAATATCTGAAGTTCGTCAATCTCGGTACATGTTGCACATAGTAAGAGTAACAAGCCTTTGTTTGCTTGTTCAAACAATACCAAGATGTGTTCGCGTGGATGTACGATGATCTGAAAACTTATGATATGTGAATAATCCAACACATCATTTTGATCAAAGAAGGGGTCAAGCCATATCAGTAGAAGCTGAGGAAAGTACATCCGTCACTTGAACCCCTCATCTAGAAAGAGCTCACCAAGCTGTTGGATGCACGGATCATATACAAAGTTCGTCATTCTACTTGGGTTTCAAACCTTGTTCCTGTACACAAGAAGTTCGGGGAAATCCTCTTGTGTGTTGATTTCCGGAACGTGAACCACACCTCGGACAAAGATAACTACCCCGTGACATTTATGGACCACATTTTGTAAACAGTATCTGGGGAACAAATGTTTTCCCTAATCGACGATTTTTCAGGATACAATTAGGTTCTGGTGGCAGAACCTGACAAAATCAAGACTACCTTCCGTACCAAGTGGGCTACGTTCACATATAGATGAATGTCGTTTGGGCTTGTGAATGCAGGCGCAATATTTTAGTGCGCCATGGACATTTCTTTTCGTGGCCTCATTTGACAGAGCATAATGGTATACCTCGATGATGTGGCTGTATTCTCAAGGAAACATGAGGATCACATATGCCATTTGAAGAAAATTTTTGAGCGATGCCGAAAATATGGGATTTCCTTGAATACAAAAAAAGAGCGTATTCGCAGTGTCTGAGGGGAACCTTCTTGGACACATTGTGGCCAAAAGCGGGATCAAGGTTGATCCAGACCAGGTCTGGACTATTACACAGGTCCCTCACCCAACCAACAAGAAAGCCATGGAGTCCTTCTTGGGAAAGATAAACTTCCTCCGAAAGTTCATCTTGGATTATGCACATATAGTCAAACCCATGTAGGACATGATCAAGAAGGATGTAGTCTACAGCTGGGGTAAGATGGAGAAGTACACATTCACCCGTATTAAGCAGGCTATTGCAGAAGCGCCTGCACTCTACAACCCAGACTTCAAAAAGAGCTTCCTGCTATACACCTTCGCCTTCGGTAATTCGCTCATTGTAATACTCATTCAGAAGGACGAGATGAACGAAGAACGTCCCATCTCCTTCATGAGTGCAAGCATTTAGGGACCTAAGATCAACTACCCCGCCATTGACAAACAAGCATATGCAGTTTACAAGGCGGTGAAACACTTCAGACCCTGCTTGTTGAAGAACCAATGCATAGTCTACGTCCCTCACCCAACAGTCCGCACATTGCTTGTACAACAAGAACTGGGTGAACGATGTGCGAATTGGATGACAGGCTTGCAATAATATGATCTTGACATCAAGCCAGTACACATGGTCAAAGGACATGGGCTCTACAAACTTATAACTGAAGCAGTACACACGCTGGAGGAGGAAGTTGAAATATATGATGTAGTGTGAGAACACCCACTGAAGACGTAACCCCTTGGTACATAGATGTGTGCCAATACCTTAAGCATGGCATCGTACCCTCTCACTTTTCCATCAGACAAAAGAGGGCTTTGTGCTTGAAAGCTTGATCCGGATTTAAACAGGAACGCAACAAATTACAGAGATAACCATAAACACAGAGATGCAGTGGAAATAATACTTCATTTCATTAATGTAAAATACTAAAATATGCTTACAAACATAAATGGAAATAAACCAGCTAAGGTGATGGTAGCTTATCTCCGAAAAGAGATGTGGCGGCTATATGCCTCTAAACTGCCTTACCATGAGGCTCAAGGGCCTTTTTATTATTGAACAATAAGAGCAAACCCTAAACAACCAAAACCCTAACCCGAGGAGATGTAACACCAAGAGTTTATGGGCCCCATGGGGGTGAGTTGGACAGCCAACTTCTCGTGGTTGCGACTTGGTCATATTATATCCATTTGACGCGCATGATAACCTGTTGGAAAGATCTCTTCGAGGACTACGATGGAAAAGATGATTTTAGAATAAAAATTGCTAGCGGTAGATTTTCAAAAAAATGTTGGTTAGGGCCTCAAAACGGCTCCGGAAGTTTAGGACTCGAAAAACTGCTAAAAATAGTAAACTGTGCTACAATTAAGGAAACTGAAAAACTAAAAGAAGCAATGGTGGGGGTCCAAGTGGAATTGGTGGGTGGCCACCAACAACCACATGGATCATTCCTCCCCCTTAGGAAGCAATGGTCCCCATTGCATTGAGTTCCTCCATGAGATGAGGAAACTTTTGCTGAACTTGGTCCCTGGTGAGCCACTTGCCTTGGTGAAGGAGTTGGCCTACTTTGACAACTCAATACAGTTGGATATTCTACTGGCAAGTGTGCTTGATCTGTGTGTCCATGGTCTGATCAGTTGCAACTTGTTCCATGCAATCTGGATTTAACTTTGTGGGTGTGAGCTGTTCTGCAATGTCAGATGTGTCTAATAATGGTGGAAAGTATGGCCGAAGGTGGTCCACATTGAACACTAGGTGTATGCCAAGGAATGGGGGAATTATGAGCTCAAATGCTTTGTCTCCCACAACCTTGGTAATGGTGTAAGGACCATATCGGAGTGGTCTGAGTTTCTGATAGGCTTCGGTAAGGCATTCCTTTTGCAAATGCAACCAGGTTTTGTCGCCCACCTGAAACTTGTGTGGCACCCGATGTTGATCATGTCGCTGCTTGTACTTGGCATTTGATTTCTACAGAATGTCATGGACCTGCTAGAAAATATGTTGGATGTGCTTAATGAAGCTATTTTCCTTATCTATTTCGGATTGGAGATGAGTCGAATTTGCATGAGTAGCTACAAATGGCATGGCCACATCAATGGGACATAGTGGCTGGAATCCCAAACCCACCTAAAAAGGGTTGTGGCCAGTCGAGCTGTGGAGAGCTTGGTTGTAGTTGTGTTGAACATAGGGGAGTCTCTTGTCCCATGTGCATGGATGCTTTTAGTTGTACATGCGTAGAATGTGTACGATCATCCTGTTGACAACCTATGTCTGGCCATCAGTTTGAGGATGGAAGGCTGTGGACTTAGTGAGTTTGGTGTCCAGCATCGACCAAAGACTGGACCAAAATGTACTGAGGAACCTGCTGTCCCGATCTGAGATGATAGACTGTGGGATCCCAAAGTGTACCCATACTTGTTCAAAGAAGAGTTTAGCAGTGGCTTTTGCTGTGATATTCTTCTTGTAAGCCACCATAATAGCCATCTTCGAGAACTTATCGATGATCAAAAAAACACAGTCGTTTCCATGCTTAGTGGAAGGAAGGCCTAACATGTAATCCATGGAGATGGATTCCCAAGGTCGAATAGGGGTAGGTAGCGGGGTATAGAGACCTTGCTTCTTGATGGTTGGTTTGGCAATGGCGTAGGCAGTGCATGATCTGATGTACTTACCGACATTGTGTCGAAGATTTGGCCAATAGAAATACTTTTGCAGTACTGCCACCATTTTCTCGACCCCGAAATGCCCAGCAGCCCGACTGTAGTGTGATTCCCAAATAATCTTGGCACGCTCGCTTGAAGGAACACAAAGGTGACCCAGGTGGCATAATAGGGAATCCTAGAGGTGAAAATTTGGAACATGCTGACCCTCCAAAAGTGTCTCGTATGTGTGGCCGAATTCTGGGTTTATTTTGTAGAGAAGTGGCCAATCAGAAGTCTCGTGCCCACAAGAGTTGATCATGGTGGTTAACGCCATAATCGGTGATCAACTGAGGCAATCTTCAATATTATTGGTGCTACCATTCTTATACTTGATATTCAAATGGAACTATTGCAGGTATGTAGACCACTTCTAATGGCGATCATTCTGCAATTTCCCTTGGGTTTGTATGAATTGTAGGGGTTGGTGGTTTATGTGGATGACTGTTTCCTTCCCCAAAATGTAATGCTTCCATTGTCGGTAGGCCTGCACAATGGAATACATCTCTTTGTCATAAGTGGGATACTTCCGGAATGTGTCTGAAAGTGTCTCACTGTGATATGCCACTGGATGCCCATGTTGAGTAAGGACTGCCCCAATAGCATAGTCAGAGGCATCTGTCTCGACCTCAAATGCTTGTTGCAAGTGTGGTAATGCGAGCACTGGTACTGAGCAGAGGCAATATTTCAACTCTGTGAATGCCTTCTGTTGAGATTCAGACCAAAAGAATTTTTCTTTCGCTCCTCCCTTCGTGACTTGACTCAAGGGACAAGTGATATGAGAAAATCCCAACACGAACCTGCAGTAGAAGTTGGTAAGACCTAGAAAGCTGCGAAGCTTTGTCAGAGTGGTTGGAGATGGCCAATCCCGAATGACTTGGAACTTGGCTGGATCCACATGCACCCCCTATTCATCAATAATGTATCTTAGATACTAAACTTGGGTCATGCCAAAAGTGCATTTCTCCAAATTGGCACATAACTTGTGTTTCCGCAGTGTTTGGAGAACCTGTCGGATGCAATGGAGGTGCTCTTCCCAACTTTGGCTGAAGATGAGGATGTCATCCAAGTATACCACTACAAATGAGTTGGTGAATGGTCGCAAGATGTCATACATTAGCCTCATGAAGGTTGCAGGAGCATTCGTGAATCCAAAAGGCATAACCAACCATTCGAAAAGGCCCTCCTTGGCTTTAAAGGTAGTCTTCCACACATCGGAGGGTTCGATTGGTACCTGGTGATATCCTGACTTCAAATCGATCTTGCTGAAATATTTTGGCCCCTTCAGTTGGTTTAGGAGGTCATCAATCCATGGGATCAGGTACCTATTACGAACAATGATCTTGTTCAACACCCGATAGTCTATACAAAGTCTCCAAGTCCCATCCTTCTTCTGTACCAACACGATCGGGCTCCCACACGGCGATGAACTCGGACGGATGTGACCTTTCTGTAGCAGCTCCTGAATCTGCCTCTTGATTTCATCGTTCTCCAGAATGGATCACTGATAGATTGGTCCATTGGGCAATGGCACACTTGGGGTCAGATCGATGGAGTGCTTAACCTGACAGTGCAGAGGAACCCCTGCGGGGGAGGTGAAGATGTCCTCGTACTCCTCCACGATCTTGTCCATCTGTTTTCATGCGGAGGGGCCCTGTCTAGAGGTCGTGGCCACCATATTCTTCTTTCCTTAAGGGTGTATCATCAGGAAAACAAATTTCCTGGTTTTGGAAATGAGCTTACTGCATTGTTTTGCAATAACCAAAGAGATGGCGGTAGGCGGTGCTACCTCCGGTATCCTGTACAAATTATTTCCCAAAGTAACAATAACATCTTGGGGCCTTGATTCATACACAACATGTCGCTTCCACAAGTATGGTTGTCCTAATAATACATCACAAACTTCAAGGGGAGCAATGTTACACAATACCTCATCCATGAATGGCTTGATGTTGTATGGAAGGCGACACTGCTGGCTCATGCGAAGATCCCGTCCTTGGTGAAGCCACTCGATGGTGTATGGTTGTGGATGTGATGAGATTGGTAAGCCCAAATGCTTCACAACCTCTGCTGAAATGAGGTTATTTTGACTCTTGCTGTCGACAATGAACTGTATTGAGGAGCCCTTTACCCACATCTGGGAGTGGAAGAGACGCTCCTCCTCCTCTAGATCTTCAGGTTCCTCCTTCTATATCTTTGTGGTGGCAATGGTGGCATTGGGCTCCACATTGATAATCTGCTCCCTTTTTCATTCCCCTTGTCGGGTTCTGAATCAGAGTCGAAACATGCATCTGATTCTGAAACCTTTAGCTCGGCCACCGGTGACTGCTTGGCCCGACACTCACTTGTGTTGTGAGTGGAGCTATTATGGAACTCACACCACTTTCCCGTGTCTTGGCTTCGCAGTGCCGTTCTTTGCTTGCAACTTTGGAGGGTTGTCTTGGGCTACCCTGCCTTGGCTTTTTCCTTTGTTCTGAGGTTTGGGGTCACCTTTCCCTTGCTTTGGATTCGTAGATCCAAAGTATCGCTTCTTCTGTTTAAACTTTTTCTCGACCTTGATGGCATATCAGTATGCCGTGTCGAGCGAGGAGATGTTCAGGAATTCTATTTCTTCCTAGATGTACTTGTGCAAGCAGTCGTGGTATTTGAGTACCAAATGCTGCTCCGAATCCTTGATACCCAATTTTGTGCTAAGGGTATGGAAAATATTGGTAAACTATGACACGTCTTGGTCCCTTCCTTGCCATAGTGTGGTCCACTTTATGTATTGATCCTCATAGCTTCCGACAGGGTAGTACTACTCCTTGATGGCATCCCGAAATGAATTCCAAGTGGGTGTGGCTAAAAATAGTGAGCCTGTACTTTTATCCTTATGCTTGCAGTAGGTTTTCCACCAGTCCTTAATGTGGGGGGATGCTTTGAGAAGGGCAAAAATAATCTTTTCCCGACTGGAAAAATCATGAACATAAAAATAACCCTCTAGCAGATTTAACCATTTATCGACAACATCTGCGTCTATCTAACCCTCGAATATGAGGATTTCAAATAACTTGTACCTTAAATGGTGTGGTGTTTCCAGAGTAGCTGTCGGAAGCCGATGCGTCGCCCCTAGGTAGCCGCAGAAGGATCTAGGAAAAACTGTCCATCATCGCGTTCCTTTGTCACTCGAGGGATTCTTCGAGCAAGATTTTGATAGGATCTCCTGCCCCCTCATCTTTATTTTCATCCGCCATGGGAGGCTGTCGGGATTTGCGAGGCTGGTCTTGCAAATGTTCGACCAGTTCAAGCCCTAACTCCTTATATCCTGACCTCGTTGGGGACATGCAAATGAAAACAAAGAAAAAAATAGACCGCTTTGATACCACTAATCCAGATTTAAACAAGAACACAACAAATTATAGAGATAACCATAAACATAGAGATGCAGCAAAAATAATACTTCGTTTCATTAATGTAAAATACTGAAATATGCTTACAAACAGAAATGGAAATAAACCAGCTAGGGCGATGGTAGATTATCTATGAGAAGAGATGTGGCAGCTACATGCCTCTGAACTGCCTTACAATGAGGCTCAAGGGCCTTATTATTATTGAACAATAAGAGAAAACCCTAAATAACCAAAAACCTAACCCGAGGAGATGTAACACTAAGAGTTTATGGGCCCCGTTGTGGTGAGTTGGACAACCAACTTCCTGGGGTCGTGACTTGGTCATATTATCTCCATTTGACACACATGATAACCTGTTGGAAAGATCTCTTCGAGGACTACGATGGAAAAGATGATTTTAGGTAAAAAATTGTTGGCAGTAGATTTCCAAAAAAACGTCGTTTAGGGCCTCAAAACGACTCTGGAAGTTTAGGACCCGAAAAACTGCTAAAAATAGTAAATTGTGCTACAATTAAGGAAACTGAAAAATTGAAAGAAGCAATGGTGGGGGTCCAAGTGGAATTGGCGGGTGGCCACCAATATCCACCTGGATCAAAGATTTATCACATTAGTTAGTGCACAGAGTGATCTATAAGAAGCACAACAACGAAGTTTTTCTTAGGTGTCTGGAGGCACATGAATCAGAGAAGGTAGTACAAGATTTGCATGATAGACCCACCGGGGGTCACTTTGCGGGAAACAACACTATACACAAAGTTATGCGAGTCAGCTTATACTGGCCCAAATTATTCAAGGATGCACATGCTTATTCCCGCAAGTGCCCGGTCTGTCTGCAATGCGCAGACATAACACGAAGGTCAACAGCCCCACTGCACCTTGTTGTAGTGACCGAACCGTCCCAACAATGGGGCGTGGACATCATTGGGGATATTTTCCCACATTCGTTAAAAAAACACCACTACATTTTGACATCAACTAATTACTCCACGTGGTGGACAAAAGCAGTTCCGCTCAAGCAAGTGAATGACGAGGAGGTCATCAGCTTCCTCCAATAGAACATTATCTCATGCTTCGACGTTCCGATATCACTTGTTTTTGATAATGCAACATACTTTTCGTCTTTGAAACTTTATGATTTTGCGTTGAAAAATGGTATTATGCTGAAACACTCATCTAACTACTACCCGTAGGGAAACAGTCTCACAGAATCCACGAACAAAAACCTTATCTGCATAATAAAAAATACCTTTTACTCTGAGTAGCGCAAGTTGCATTCTACCCTGACGAATGAATTATGGGATGAACGCGTAACACCCAAACCCTCTCTGAATACCTCATCATACTTCCTGGTCTATGATAAAGAGGTCATCCTACCACCCAATATCTACTTTCCTGCACTTCAGCTATCCCAAGAATCCCAAGGCAAGTTTTTCTAGCTAGTTCAACGTAGGATGGATACACTCCAAAAGCTTCAGGAAGAAAGGATGAAATCAAAAGAAAAAATTACAGTCCACCAGAACCATATCAAGAGATGGTTTGATAAGAAGTCTGCAGGGAAAGCTAACTTCCATGTTGGTGACTTGGACTTGAAATGGGATAAATCCCATGAAGACAAAGGTAAGCATACAAAGCTCCAGTCCCTATGGATTGGTTCGTACACAGTCCATGAGAAGCTTGGCCGACACACATACCATCTACAATCACTTGAAGGGAAGATTGATAACCTTCTTGTGAACGCCCAAGATCTCAAACACTATTTTCAGTAGGCCGGACTGCACCCCGCGCCATGTACATAGTTTGCTTGTTGCTTGTTGTTTTCACTTGTTTGCTTTGCTTACTATTTTTGTTTTTTTTTTGTTTGGTTTTCTTAATATATTACTATTTTTGTTTACCGAAAATAAGTGTTGCCATCTACTGAGTTCTGGATTTTGAATGAGTATGTGGTTGAGATATGAAGAAACTTGTGACACTGCAAGACTGGGCCAGTCTTGTGTCCGTATTTTTTGTGCTTGGTTATAACCTTCGACCGATGAAATCATGATGGAAAATATGAGCAGTCTACAAGGGGACCTTTGGTCCAACCATGAACCTGTGTCCACACTGGGAAGCCCCATTCCTGTACTCAACCTTCTACTCTATGTTTCCAATGTCATCCAACTAGTAGAAATGAAGAAGGGGAAAATATAAATGAGAAAACCTATGTCAGAGGTATTACATGAATCTTTGAAGGAACAACCTCTTCTGCTCTCAATAAGTCAGGATCCCTCTTCTACCCTAAAAATAAATAAGTGCCAATGCACAATCCTCTTAAAAAAATACAAAGGCGAAAGAAGAGAAAGGCTTCTTGCGCCGAGAGGTGAAGCATGCAACTCCACCGGGGTACTGACGAGGCTCATTGACAGTGGAGCAACGCGTGTGTTCCTGCATGACTCCGCTGGGGTACTGTCCAGGTCTACTGGCAATGGAGCAACACCAGAGATGAAAACTTATACTCTGAAAATCTTAAACTCGTGAGCCAAACTACCCTTCCCGTTTTCGAAACATTGTGATCAAGTTGAACTTTTGTTGCGTTTGACTAAGTTGGAAAAAGGTGAACCATGTATGTCCATGGGGTAAGTGGGGAAGCCGAATTAACCCACACAGTGATTCAATACTCCCAGAAAGACCAAGTCCCTGTGCTGTTGTCAATGAACCAAACAAAGAAGCTGGAGTTCTACCTGTGTGTCGCCAAGTGTTGTAATGGCTGCAACACCCTCCAAAATTTTTTCTCACATCCAATTTCGAAGCCTCCTTTGAGAATTTTACTTGATGACTGCAAGCATTTGGGTTCACCTCATGAGCTTGTGTGAGTCTTCACACCCACCTCGCTTGATCATCAACATAAAACTTTTGCATGTGGGTAACAATGTCACGCTTGCAACCATGTTCTGGTTGTGCACAAGGTCTCTGCTTCGTGTGTACATGTTGTGTTCACTATGTAAACATCTATCACACTCACACACGGAGTCGTATACACTGTCATGCAAGCATCGTCACAGTTATCCAATGATCAATCACAAGCGTCGCGCTTGTTGACTTGCATCGTCGGCAAATCATGTTGAGCATGTGTGTCTGGATGGTTTGAGTCATCTCATCGTCAAGTCATGTAAGTGTGTGTCTGCAAGTTTACGTATGTACCTTTTCACTCACACACTTAGTCGTTTTGCTGAAGTTCTGACAACTAGATCACCCTCTAATAGCCAGACCTTCACTAATCCAAAATTTGATCTAAGACAAAAAAATTAAGGTATTACAGACTCATGTGCATGGATGTGCCTATGTTATTTTATGCAAGGGATCGATAAGATTGCGAAATACACAGGCACTAAAGTAGTTAAGGAAAAAATAATACGAAAACACATAAACACAACAAGTTTAATAAATATTTCACCCAATACTCTTGGGATATGTCTCCTGGTCCAACCTTTAGTGGCGGCCTCTCTATTATGTTTTCAAAGCAGAGTTTTTACAATAGTGAGCTCAATTTGAGTCTCACACAACATATACAAATCAGTAGGACTGTACTTGGATCCCCCAAGTCTCTGGAGTACACAGACTCTCCTTACTGAAAACTCGACCTCTATTGGTCACAGTAGTATGAGCCCAATATGAGACTCATACGTGACAAGCATATACAGAGGAGTTCACTTGAACCTCTCAAGCCTTCTCTGGAGTACACAGGCTCTCTGACTCTCTGTCTTGACTCTGGCTCAATGTTGCCTTTGCTTCTGCAGGTCAGCTCGGCTTCTTCTCTCTTCTCTTGGCTTACTAACTCGCTTTCTTACTACTTGCTTTGTCAGCTTGTGGCTTTAAAGCCAATCTGCTTCCTACCTGTTCGTTTCCGCTTCCCTTGCCTCTGTCCGTATGAATCCCTTTGTTTTGCGTAATCATCACTGTATAATGCCTCATAGGGAGGTGGCCACCTATTTCATAACAAAATAAGTGTCAGTTATCTTGGACGTTTTCGAAATGACCGTTTCTTCTGTTAATTCCAAGAATGCCGCGAAACACGACCTTCTACTAACCCATCGTCCATATTGAAATTCAAATCTTATACAACTCTGCCTGTTGACACCGTCAAATCAGGTCATCCATCGAAATGCGTCTCCGCCATTGATATGGGGCCTCCAAATCCTATGGTCATCGTCCATATCGGGTGGATAAGTAACATGATGTTTACTCGTCCTATGTGAATGGTTTTCTCTCTCTTCTGCTGGATGCGTGGCAACCATTGTGTGGCATCGGGCGAGACTTGGTTGAAACCACTTACTACTCGAAGCCCTTCCGATATCCTGCCGGTTTTTGTGTGACCCCGCTTTTGACAGAATCCAAATGATATCTGTTGCGTTTTATGATTTTTCGGGTCCGGGTGCTTGTGGCCTTTCCTTCTTTGAGGGGTTTTCCCTGCGATAGCGATTAGCGATGAAACTACCCCTATTTCTTGAATTGACCTCTAGTTTTGCTAATATGTGATAGTGCACGTTACCATGGACCGACGGTCTGCGCGCTTGACCGAGGGTCCTTGTTGCTCCGCGCTGATCACATATTGCAAATGTTACGAGGATATCTCCGATAAGCTTGATCTTTATAAGACTTTGAAACTTTGGCATGATTTTTAAAGAGTTCATGAAAAATTAGAGAGTGTTCTAGTATCCAATTCGGATCACGACCTTCCCACTGAAAAAGCTTTTGGACCACCAAAAGTTGGTTTTTAAGCATCAATCAAGTGAGGATATAGATTCCTCTCTTGCCCAATTTCTATCCATCTTGCACTGCTTGGTTTTGAACCTTTGAGTCTAATCCTGAGGTAGTCTACATCCCCTCTGCGCATAGTTCTCACCTTCCTATCTAGAACTGTGTCTTCCCATAATTCATTGAGATATTCAGGCAATAGATCATCAATAGAAGGCAATTGACTATACTCTTCTGGATCTTCAATCAATGAAGGTTCAAATAGTCTCAAGCTTTCTGCATTAACTACTGAATAGATGTGCATGTAGGCTGGCAAATCAAGGTGAAAAGCATTCTCACCGATCTTTTCAAGTATCTTGAAAGGTCCATACCTTATTGGCTTCAACTTCTTACCTTCACCTTGCATTCTATATTTGCTGATATACAACCAAACTTGATCACCAACTTGGAAACTATGCTCAATCTGATGCTTATCATGCCTTGCCTTGTACTTGGCTTGGCTCTTTTCCAGCTATTCCTGTACTGCCTGGTGAATCTCTTGGATTTGTTTAATGAACTTGGTTTCCTTGTCCACATCACTGTGTCCATCAATCGCTATGTATTTACCAAAGACAAAATCCAAGGGAGACCTTGGTGTGAAACCAAAACAGGGCTCAAAAGGAGATCTGTATGTAGAAGAATGTTTAGCCCAGTTGTAAGCATGCTGCACATAACACAAATGTTCATCCCAAAGCTTGGGATGCTTGCTGCAATAGCCTCTGAGCAATTGTATCACTGTCCTATTGACCACCTCTGTTTGGCCATCTATTTTCGGATGAAAAGTTGTGCTCTTCTCAGTCTGGTGTCCATCAATTCACACAGACTTGACCAAAACTTCCCAACAAATCGAGAATCTAGATCAGATACAATGGAAGTGGGTAATCCAAAATGAACCCATACATGCTGAAAGAACAATTTTTCTATTTTTTCAACTGTAATTTGTTCGTTATAGGGTATTAAAATACACATTTTGCTAGATATATCCACAATAACATATAAATAGTCATGACCTTTTCTAGATTTAGGCAGTCCCCCAACAAAGTCCATGGAAACACTTTCCCAAGGATGAGAAGTTACTGGTAATGGAGTGTACAAGCCTAGTTTTCTATTGCTGGGCTTGCTTTTAGCACACATGGTACACCCTTTTACATATCTAGAAACTGTTTCATTCATTTTTGGCCAATAACAAAATCTTTGCAGCTGTACAACTATTTTAGTTACAGCAAAATGACCTGATATTAGAGAAGTGTGTGCTTCTCAAATTATCTTTACTCTTTCAGTTGTGGAATGCATAACTTCCCAAAATGATACAAGACTTGGTCCTTAACATGATAATCTAATTCTTCTACTGGTTTGCCATGACTTAAAGTTGCATATACATCTTTGAAATCTATATCTTGAGCATACTATTCAATGTAGCTTTCATGTAATATTGAATTATGCTTAAGTATAATAGATGCATTTATGATTGGTCTAGACAACATATCTGCAACTTTATTGTGTATGCCCTTTTTATATCTGATGACAAGATGAAACTGTTGTAGAAAACCCATCCACCTATAGTGTCTAGATTTCTGCAACTTAGTTTGTGAGTGTAAATATTGAAGTGGTTGATGATCAATATGTATAACTATCTCTTTGCCAATTAAATAATGTTTCCACTTTTTCACACTTTGTACTAATGCATACAATTCTTTATCATATGTGGGATAATTAACTGCTGCAGAATTAAATGTCTCAGAATGATAACATATGGGTTTACTGTGTTACATCAACACTGCTCCCATGGCATAGTCACTAGCATCCGTTTCAATCTCAAATGGTCTTTGAAGATCGGGCAGTGCTAGTATTGGTGCTGTACTAATATTTTATTTTAAGGTGTCGAAGGATTTTTTCAGTTTGCCTCCCCACTGAAACACCTTGTTCAATCATGTTAAAGCATGTAAGGGAGCTGCAATCAAGTAAAAGTTAGAAATAAACTTTCTCCAATATTGTGCTGCTCCTAGGAAGCTTTTAAATTTTGTAGCAGATTTTGGTTTAGGACAATTTACAATGACTGCAACCTTAGAGGGATCTATCTTCAATTCAACAGCCCTACAATATGACCCAAATAATTCAAATATGTTTTTCCAAATTCACATTTTGATAGCTTAACATAAATATTTTCTTTTTTCAAAACATCTAGAGTCTGCTTTACATGCTTCAAATGTTCTTCCCATGTTTTACTAAATATAAGAATGTCATCTAAATATACAATGACAAATTCATCAATAAAAGGCCTGAGTATATCATTCATTACTCTCATGAAAGTAGCAGTAGCATTAGTTAAGCCAAAAGGCATAACCAACCATTCATACAATCCCTGCTTTGTTTTGAAAGCAGTCTTCCATGCATCTTGCTTTGCAACTCTGACCTGATGGTAGCCACAATGCAAGTCCAACTTGGAAAAGTAAACAACTTCTTTCAACTGATCTAGTAGATCATCTATGCGAGGAAGGGGATAACAATTTTTGATTGTTATCTTATTCAATGCTCGATAATCAATGCACATTCTCCATGAGCCATCTTTCTTTCTCACTAAGACAATTGGAGACCCACATGGTGCTGTGCTAGGTCTTATGAAACCTTTCTCGAGCAACTCCTGTACCTACTTCTTGATTTCTTCATTCTCTAAATCGGACAAACTTTTATACCTGTGGCTGTGATTGTTGTTTCATCCCCTGAGTCTGACCCCAAATGCTTCTGAATCGCTGCAGCAATCTTCTTCTTTTTTCCATCGTACTTCTTGGGCCTCAGCTCGAGATGCAGAATCCAACAGTGTTCATCATCATGCCCATCTTTCTTGCAGTGACTGCATGAAGGCTTGGTATTTTGTACAACATTTGGCTTCCTCTCTTTCCATTTCTGCTTTCTCTTTTCCTTATTCTTTCTTGCAGTGGGTTTTGATAATCCCCTAACTTCTGGGTTCACATTCTTGCCTCTAGCCTCTAGATGTGTAGCTTGAACAGATACCTCATCTACGCTAGTGGGATTAAACATGAGAATGGTGTGCTTTAACTACCTGTGAAGACCACCTATATACTTCAGCAAAGTTTCAGGTGAGTCTAAAGAAATTCCTAGAATCAAAGCTCTTTTTCTAAATTCTTGGGTGTAAATTTGTACACTTTGCCCTTTCAATTGGCGAAGAGTTTGCCAACTCATCATAGCTTGCTACATATAAGCTAGTGGATAGAATTGTTTTTTAATTGCAAAAACAAATTCACTCCAGACAGAAAGAATTTTACCACTCTTCTTCATGTCAGCTTGTGTTCTGACTTCACACCATACCAAGGCAGTGCCTCCAAGGCATAGGCTGGCCAGCTGAATCTTACTTTCATCCGAATCAATTCTGCACCCTACAATATACATCAATCTGTCTAATCCAATTATCCAGCTTCTCTAAATTCAACTCTCCATCATATATTGGCAAATCAAATTTAACATCTAATTTAATTAAAGATTCCTTCTTCTTTTTATTTTCATGACTATCAGGAGGTGTGGGAAGTTTTCCTTCTTTCCCTTTGCCTTTAGAGTGGTCATTGAGGAGATATTATTCTACTCCTTTATCTTGTTTGGAGTTTGATGAATCTTCATCTCCACCTTTCTTAAATTCTCTATACATTTCTTCTACCACGGTTCTCATGGTCATGAAACTGTCCATGAACTGGGAGTCTGATTCCAAGGGATTTTCTTCTGACATTTTCCTCTTAGGATAGACTCTTCCAATTTTTGGGTTAGCTTCAAACAACTCTCCTTCTCCTAGTTTAATCTTTGATCTAGTTATCATTCAACAAAAAAAATCCAGCACAAGCTTGTCTAACCTTAGTAACCTAGATCTGTGATACCACTTGATCCAAAATTTGATGTAAGACAAACAATTAAGGTATTACAGACTCATGTGCATGGGTGTGCCCATGTTATTTTATGCAATGGATCGATAAGATTGCGAAATAAACAGGCACTGAAGCAGTTAAGGAAAACATAACAGGAAAACATATAAACACAACAAGCTTAATAAGGAGTTCACCCAATACTCCTGGGCTACGTCTCATGGTCCAGCCTTTAGTGGTGGCCTCTCTATTATGTTTTCAAAGCAGAGTTTTTACAACAGTGAGCTCAATTTGAATCTCACATAGTAAATACAAATCAATAAGACTGTACTTGGATCCCCCAAGTCTCTGGAGTACACAGACTCTCCTTACTGAAAAATCGACATCTATTGGTCCTAGTGTTGGCATTATGACACAGGTTTGGCGCTATGGCACAGGTGTTGTCCTTGATGGCAACTCACTCTGGTGACAGAATCTCAGTTCAGGCTCTCAGAATGAAGGAAAAATATGTATACGCGTGTTCATCATGACCAAGCCGCATATACACGCGGGGTAGACGTTCCAAAGACGCGTATGCGTATACATGCACTTTCTCGCAAGGAAAAGCGTGTACATGTGGGAAAGCTTATGTTTGGTCCATGGTATTTAGTCCTTGGTATTTGAACCTATGGTTTTGGACCATGGTATCTTGTCTGAAGTGTTGATCCCAAGCATTGGGTCCATGGTATTGATTTGTTATGGTTTTGGACCATTGTATTGTGAAAGGCCTAAGACTATAAAAGAGGAAGGAGATCATTAGGCAAGGTCATGATCTGAATCAATTGAATATATGATAAAGTGCTAGATCTGGAATACTGGTGATTGAGGTTAAGGTGCAGAGCTGGATCTGAACAAAGGAGGAACCTAAGTGCAAAGAAAAGGATAAGTTCTATTGATGGGTCAAAATCTTAAGGCTTGAGTAATAGTATCTTTGTATGATTTTGATCTGTTATATGTGGTGCACGCTTGATCTATAAATCTGATAATTTGGGTTAACTAATGTATGAATATTTGAAGGAGTGAATTATCTTTATAGATCTGTACGCAGGTTCAGTGAAGCGAAGGTGCGTATACACGCTGTTTATGTAAGTCAAAAGTGCATATACGCAGGTTGGTCTTAACACAGAAGCGTATGCACGTAGGTTTCTGAATATTGAAGTAGCGTACATCTCTTAAATTATGTTCTAGCTGCTTATGTTGATTATTGTAGTGATCTGGGTTCAGAATTGGTGTATGGTTACTGTTACTGTGTTCTGGGTACAACTGTCATAGAAGTGTCTACTTGTTTCAATTTTAATTGGTGAAAAGGAGATTGTTTGATGCAGAGATTCTTGATGTTTGATTGATGTTATTCATGGATCCAGTCTGAAAATTTATGAAACATGGTCCCTGGAAGAAAGAGAAGGTTGTAGCCTTCTGTAGATCAGCACCTATGTACTAGTACCTCAGCTAGTATAAGAGCTAAGGGGGTTGTAGCTCCCTTCCAGGAGAGGCTAGAAAACGAGAGAAGGTTGTAGCCTTCTGCAGGTTGAAGCCTGCGTACTGGTATAAGTCTACACCAGTACAGAAACATTGTAAAAAGAAGTTTCTAATTAAAAGAAGATAGATACGAATTGCAGCAAGTGATTTTCACCCACATTGGGTTTCCACCTTATATCTTGTGTTCTTGTGTGTGATTGTCTTCTGCTCTGTCTTACTGTTTCTGGTTACTATTTATAGATGCACAGATTAATGATCAACATCTGTAGAATAAATTAAATTATAAGTCTGCATGGTATACACTGGTTTCCTTATCTGTAGTTGTGTATATACGCGGTTTTCTCTAACTGAAGTAGCGTATATGATCTGGGTGTGAAATAAAAAATAATTGACTTGATAATACTGATTCACCCCCCCTCTTAGTATTATTTCCAACAATTGGTATCAGAGTAGGTCCTTCTGAAGAAGCTTGATCGCTTGAAGGAAGATCTATCATCATGAGCAACTACAAGAGAGAAGCATCGATCAGGCCACCAATTTTTGATGGGACCAACTTCGTCTATTGGAAGGTAAGAATTACAACCTATCTTCAATCTCTTGGTACAGAAGTCTGGGATATCATAGATATAGGGTACACATTTCCATCAGCAACTCCTACAGATCTGGCTGGTAAGAAGCAGTATGAAACAAATGCAAAGGTTGTCAATACTCTATTAGGGAGTCTATCTCAAATAGAATTTGTCAAGGTTATGCAGCTCAAAACCGCAAAAGAAATATGGGACAAGATCGTTCTAAGCTATGAAGGAGATGAATAGGTAAAACGAGCAAAACTTCAAACTCTCAAAATTTAGTATGAAAATCTCAGAATTCACAATGATGAAAGTGTGGCTAACTATTTCCTACATATAGATAAGATTGTTATTTTTATGAAAAACTTGGGTGAATAAATAAAAGAGGTTGTTTTGGTTGAAAAGGTTCTAAGATCTTTGTCTTCTAAGTTTGAATCAAAAGTTTCTGCAATAGAAGAAAAATAGAATCTACAGAGCCTTACCATGTCACAACTGCATGGAATTCTAACTGCTTATGAAATGAGGAAAGGAGGACCATCAGATAGGAGAGAAGCTGCATTCAAGGCTTCAGGCAAAGGAGATGACTATGAGTCAGGACATATGTCAGAAGAAGAGGAAGAATCAAATTTTGTCAAGAACCTTCAAGAACTGGAAGATTCAGAGGTAAGCTTCCTTTCAAATGCTTTTCTTGTGGAAGAGTCGGTCATTATGCTGCAAAATGTCCTCATAAAGATAAAATAGACAAAGGTATGGAACCAGTTAGATGGAACATAAAACAGAATGTAAAGAAGAAGAGCTATTACACGCATGAAGACAGTGATGGACTATCAAATAGTGATGAACATGAGCAAGGTAATGATAATAGACTTTTAATGGCTTTTGAAGATGATGATTTTTTGGATGCTATAGATGAAGAAGGTCTTTATGAAGAGATTTCTAAACTAAAAATTTGTTTAGAAGAGAAAAATATGATTATTGATACTCTGCAATTCCAACTGGCTGAAAGGGAAAAACATCATGAAAAGTTAGAATGTGAAATTGTGGGACTTAGAAAAGAGATTGAGAAAACAAAAGCTCTTAGTCTTAGATTTGTTAAAGGATCTGAAACTTTAGATGAGATTATCAAAGTGTAGCGTTCTCCACTAATCAAGACAGGTCTGGGATATAATGAAGAAGCATCTCAAGCACAGAAACCATCCACCTCCAAAAGTTATCTTGATGCAACAAGGAGAAATGAGCAAAGGCCCAATGGAGATCACCAGGTAAATCAGGGACAATTTACCTCAAGAATGAACAAAGACTACCAGGTAAATCGGGGGAAATCTACTTTAAGGATGAACAGAAGCTACAACCAACCACAGGTAAAACCTTCTCAATTTGCCTCAAGAATGGATGTCAATAGAAACTACAGTCATTTGGATGGTAGATTTGATAATCGCAGGGGTTTATTCAATGACCAATGTTTCTCTTGTCATAACTTTGGTCACAAAGCAGCTCAATGTGTTGCCTATAAGACAATCATGACTAGAGAAGCTCAAAAACAAAGAAGCATGACTGGGATCATGAAAAGGACCTACAATAACTTTTCTGCCCTTGAAAATGAAATAGAATGTTCTATTTGTAACAACTTCGGTCATGAAGATTCTGAATGTAGGAGTAGGTTTCGGCAGACAACTCAAAAGGAACAAGCCTCAAATGCCAAAACATGGAGAATGAAAGAACCGCAACCAGAAAGATGTGGGATAGCCTTATATGTAGAAGGAGAGGAAAATCAATGGTACATCGACTGTGGATGTTTGAAACATATGATAGGTGATAAAGAAAAACTCCAATCATATAGTGCCTTAGAAAAGGAAAAGAAGGTCTCATTTGGAAATGACACCCCTGCGTTCATAAAAGGTAAAGGTTCTGTTCAGTTGAAAGAAAAGGTCAAAGATGGAAATATTATGTATGTTTATGGCTTAAAGCATAATCTAGTGAGTGTCAGCTAGATGTGCGATCAAGGAACTGAGGTAATATTTCGATCAAATGGATGTAGTGTTCGTGATCTTGATACAGGAAAAACAGTGATCAAAGGCATAAGAACTCAAAATAACTTGTACATATTCAAAGAAGGACAACATCAATGCTATCTAAGCAAGAATGATGAACATTGGTTATGGCACAGAAGATTGGGGCATCTTAGCTTCTCTCAGATAAGGAAAGCATGCAAATATCAGGCGGTTCGTGATCTTCCTGACATCAGAATTCTAGACAATACAATATGCAAATCATGTCAGTTTGGTAAGCAAATTAGAACTAATTTCCCTGAGAAGGAAGGATCGGATAGCAGGCCACTTGAACTTGTCCATACTGATATATGTGGTCCAACTAGGAAAAGGTCACCTTGAGGTGAAGAGTACTTCATATTGTTCATTGACGACTTTTCAAGGATGTGTTGGATAGGACTCATGAAGTATAAAGATGAAGCTTTCAAAAAATTCAAATCATTCAAAGCCTTGGTTGAAAACGAATCAGATCGCATAATCAAATGCTTCAGATCTGATCGAGGAGGAGAATTTACCTTAGATGAATTTTTCGATTTTTGTGAAGAACATGGCATAAGAAGGGAATTTTCTGCTGCAAGGACACCTCAACAAAATGGAGTAGTGGAAAGGATGAACAGAACGGTTCAACAAATGGCTCGTGCTATGCTCGATGAATCTGGAACCCCCGCAACCTTCTGGGGTGAAGGCGCATTTGCTGCAGTAACTATTCTTAACAAGAAAAATGTCTGGGTAAATGGCACTCAAACTCCTCATGAACTTTGGTATGGTAAGACTCCCACGGTAAAATACTTCAAAATTTTTGGAAGCAAATGCTACATTAAAAGGACTGATGAAAATCTTGGCAAGTTTGAACCTAGAGCAGATGAAGGCATTCTCCTTGGTTACTCTCCCCATAGCAAAGCATATAAGTGTTACAATAAAAGACTTGGAAAAATTATTGAAAGTATTGATGTAGTGATTGATGAAGAAGGAAATACCTCTAGGCAGGAAAGATCTGAAGTTTTCGAAGATGATGAGGACTATCCCTCAACATCAAATCAGATTCATGATGAAGAAGAAACCCATGAGGCACCAGAAGAACAAATAAGAATAGAAGAAAAGACTCCATCCAGATACGTCCAGAAGAATAATCCAGAATCTCAAATTTTGGGGCAGAAAGAGGTAGGTGTACAAACAAGGAGAACCATTTCAGAAGCTTCAAGCTATCTAGCATTGCTCTCCTCCACCAAACCACAAAATGTAAGAGAGGCATGCAAAGATGAATGTTAGGTCAAGTCAATGGATGAAGAACTTGAGCAGATTGAAAAGAATAACACTTGGGAGTTGGTTCCTAGACCAAAAGATAAGAATGTCATAGGGACAAAATGGATATTCAAAAACAAGTTGAATGAAAATGGGGAAGTTATTAGAAACAAAGCCAGACTTGTTTGTAAAGGATATGCTCAACAAGAAGGAATCAACTTTGAAGAAACATTTGCTCCCATTGCTAGACTTGAGGCCATCAGAATGTTCCTTGCTCTCTCTAGTTTTCAAAAGTTCAAAATATTTCAGATGGACGTGAAATCTGCTTTTCTAAATGGAGACTTGGATGAAGAACTATATATTGAGCAACCAGATGGGTTTATCCTTGGAAATGATCCAAAGCTTGTATGTAGACTCAAAAAGGCTCTCTATGGCCTTAAACAAGCTCCAAGGGCTTGGTATTATTGCTTGGATAAATACCTCCGTCAACAAGGTTTTATAAAAGGATCAACTGATAGCAATCTTTATATAAATTGACAATGATAAGTTGCTAATACTTGTTGTGTATGTTGATGATATCATCTTTGGTAGCAATGAAGAAGACATGAGTCAAAATTTTGCCTTAGTAATGCAGAAAGAGTTTGAAATGTCTATGCTTGGTGAGCTCACATATTTTCTTGGTTTACAAGTCCAACAAAACAAAGATGGCATCTTTCTTTCACAAACCAAGTATCTCAAGCATATCTTGAAGAAATATGGGATGGAGGATTCGAAACCATTATGTACCCCTATGGTGACAGGATGCAGCCTCAGCGCAAATGATGAATTGGCAGCAGTACATCAACCAACGTATATATCCATGATTGGTAGTCTACTCTATCTAACAGGTACCCGACCAGACATTATGCATGCAATGGGAATAGTTGGAAGGTTTTAGGCAAATCCAAAGGAAACTCATCTTCAGGCAGTTAAGAGAATTTTAAAGTATCTTCAAGGAACTCAAAACTATGGCTTATGGTATCCTAGAGATACAGATCTCACACTTCATGCATATACAGATGCGGATTGGGCAAGAAGCATGGATGATAGAAAAAGTACTAGTGGTCGTGCATTCTTCATGGGTCCTAGATTAGTATCTTGGTTCAACAAGAAACAAAGTTCTATTGCTTTATCTACAACTGAAGCAGAATATGTAGCTGCTGCATCTTGCTGCACCCAACTCCTTTGGATGATGCAAACATTGCAAGATCTTCAAATCACTTGTACTCCACCTATCTCCATTTTTTGTGATAATACAAGTGCTATCAGTATCTCACTGAATCCTATCATGCATTCAAAGACTAAGCACATACCAATCAAGTATCATTTTCTCCGTGAACAAGTGCTTGAACAAAAGGTCAAGTTGGAGTATGTTCCCTCTAAGGAACAAGTTGCTGATATACTCACCAAACCACTGCCCAGGGAAACATTTGAATATCTCAGACAGAAGTTGGGAGTAGTTGATGCATCATCTTGCTGTTGAAACCTGTCTGTTTCAGAGAAATGTGGTTGTACGCGAGTTGCATGAGGAGGATCCACATACATACGTCGATTTATGCAGATATAGTCGCGTATATGGTGGTTTGAAGGAAATCAGTGGGGACAGACTCTGGTTGAAGAGAGTCTGATATGGGTCTGACAGAGACCATCTGGCACAGGTTCAGGGGGAGCAGATAAACTTCTAATAATGCATTGTTGGCATTACATTAGAAGCTCTTGGTTCAAGTACACAAGCTGTTTTGGGTTCAGGTGGATCAACTACAGAAGGAGAACATAAGGAGAACATGGTTGCTGATCTAAATAGTGCTGCTGATATTAGTTATTGGTGACTTTCATAGTCTTGCTCTAGATATTTCGTCTCTATGTCATGTATATCTTTTATTATTATCAAGGTCATGTAACGGCCTAGTTTGGTTTCCCCACTATGCCTGGGATGAATGATGTAATGTACTTGGTTATCATATGTAAATTTCTGATGTATCCCCACTTGGTTGGGTGATAGATGTATGTATAGAGTCTTTGATGATAGGAAGGTCAGTTATGATGTATGAGTCATGGTTCTTCTTGAAGAACATCTTTTTGCAGATCTTGCCTACAGTCAGGGGGAGCATAGCCAGCACAGCAGAGCAGAGATTTCAACATGTACTCAGGGGGAGCATAACCATTTTCCCTTGATGACAAGGGGGGAGAATGACTTTGAGGATCTTGGGGTTGCCATCAAGTCCAAAGCGGGTGATTGTTGGAATTATAACACAGGTTTGGCACTATGGCACAGGTGTTGTCCTTGATGGCAACTCACTCTGGTGACAGAATCTTAGTTCAGGCTCTTAGAATGAAGGAAAAATATATATACACGTGTTCATCATGACCAAGCCACGTATACATGCGGGGTAGACGTTCCAAAGACGTGTATGCATATACATGCACTTTCTCGCAAGGAAAAGCACGTACATGTGGGAAAACTTATGTTTGGTCCATGGTATTTAGTCCTTGGTATTTGAACCTATGGTTTTGGACCATGGTATCTCGTCCGAAGTGTTGATCCCAAGTATTGGGTCCATGGTATTGATTTGTTATGGTTTTGGATCGTGGTATCGTGAAAGGCCTAAGACTATAAAAGAGGAAGGAGATCATTAGGCAAGGTCATGATCTGAATCAATTGAATATCCGATAAAGTGCTAGATCTGGAATACTGATGATTGAGGTTAAGGTGATGAGCTGGATCTAAACAAAGGAGGAACTTAAGCGCAAAGAAAAAGATAAGTTCTATTGATGGGTCAAAATATTAAGGCTTGAGTAATAGTATCTTTGTATGATTTTGATCTGTTATATGTGGCGCACGCTTGATCTATAAATCTAATAATCTAGGTTAACTAATGTATGAATATTTGAAGGAGTGAATTATCTTTATAGATCTGTACGTAGGTTCAATGAAGCAAAGGTGCATATACACGCTGTTTATGCAAGTCAAAAGTGCGTATATGTAGGTTGGTCTTAACACAAAAGTGTATGCACGCATGTTTCTGAATATTGAAGTAGCGTACATCTCTTAAATTATGTTCTAGCTGCTTCTGTTGATTACTGTAGTGATCTGGGTTCAGAATTGGTGTATGGTTACTGTTACTGTGTTCTGGGTACAGCTGTCAGAGAAGTGTCTACTTGTTTAAGTTTTAATTGGTGAAAAGGAGATTGTTTGATGCAGAGATTCTTGATGTTTGATTGCTGTTATTCATGGATCCAGTTTGAAAATTTATGAAACGTGGTCCCTGGAAGAGAGAGAAGGTTGTAGCCTTCTGTAGGTCAGAACTTACATACTAGTACCTCAACTAGTACAAGAGCTAAGGGGGTTGTAGCTCCCTTCCAGGAGAGGCTGGAAAACGAGAGAAGGTTGTAGCCTTCTGCAGGTTGAAGCCTGCGTACTGGTATAAGTTTGCACCAGTACAGAAACATTGTAAAAAGAAGTCTCTAATTAAAAGAAGATAGAGACGAATTGCAGCAGGTGGTTTTCACCCACATTGGGTTTCCACCTTATATCTTGTGTTCTTGTGTGTGATTGTGTTTTGCTCTGTCTTACTATTTTTGGTTACTGTTTATATGATTCTGATGCACAAATTAATGATCAAAATCTGTAGAATAAATTAAATTATAAGTCTGCATGGTATATGCTGGTTTCCTTATCTGTAGTTGCGTATATACATGGTTTTCTCTAACTGAAGTAGCGTATATGATTTGGGTGTTAAATAAAAAATAATTGAATTGATAATACTGATTCACCCCCCCTCTCAGTATTATTTCCAACACATAGTAGTATGATCCCAATCTGAGACTCATACATGACAGGCATATACAGAGGAGTCCACTTGAACCTCTCAAGCCTTCTCTGGAGTACAAAGACTCTCTGAGTCTCTCTGTCTCTGTCTTGACACTGGCTCAATGCTGCCTTTGCTTCTGCAAGTCATCTCGGTTTCTTCTCTCTGCTCTCGGCTTACTAACTCGCTTTGCTACTACTTGCTTGCTTTGTCTATCAGCTTGTGGCTTTAAAGCCAATCTGCTTCCCAACTATTTGTTTCCACTTCCTGGCTTTCCGGTTCCCCTACCTCTGTCAGTCTGAATCCCTCTATTTTGCGTAATCATCATTGTATAACGCCTCACAAGGAGGTGGCCACCTATTTCATAACAAACTAAGTGTCAGATCTCTTGGACGTTTTCGAAATGATCGTTTTTTCTGTTAACTCCAAAAATGCCCGCGATTCACGATCTTCTGCCAATGCATCGTCCATATTGGACTTCAAATCTTATACAACTTTTCCTGTTGACCCCGTCAAATCTGGTCATCCATCAGAACGCATCTCCGTCATTGATCTAGGGCCTCAAAATCCTATGGTCATCGTCCACATCAGGCGGATAAGTAACATGATGTTTACCCGTCCAATGTGAACGGTTTCTCTCTCTTCTACCGGACACGTGGCAACCATTGTGTGGCATCGGGCGGGACTTGGTTGAAACCACTTATCACTCGAAGCCCTTCTGATATCCTGCTGGTTTTTGTGTGACCCCGCTTCTGACGGACTCGAAACGATATCCATTGCAATTTATGATTTTTCTTGTCCGGGTGCTTGCAGCCTTTCTTTCTTTGAGGAGTTTGCCTTGCGATATGTGATTAGCAACGAAATTACCCCCGTTTCTTGATTTGACTTGTGGTTTTGCTAATTTGTGATAGTGCGCATTACCATGGGCCGATGGTATGCGTGCTCGACCGAGGGTCCTCGTTGCTCTGCGATGATCCCAAATTGCAACTGTTACGAGGATATCTCCGATAAGCTTGATCTTTATAAGACTTTGAAACTTTGGCATGATTTTTAAAGAGTTCTTGAAAACTTAGAGAGTGTTCTAGGATCCAATTCAGATCATTCACCCCACCATTGACTTGATCGACTGTCACCCAGAAGAATGCAGAAGCACCGAACAAGTCATTTCAAGCTGCGTTTCCCATAAGTTGATCAATCAACCCTCCTGCTGGTCAACTAGAGAGTTTGACTCGACAGTCACCCCGGGACTGACTCCCATCAAAAATTGTGAAGAGGCTGCAAACCATGCCCACTCCTCTGACTAAGAAAATTGCGCAGACAGGTCGAACAACACCGAGTGCCCATTCCTGTCTCCCTCAGAAAATTGCGCAGTTTTTCCAGCCAGCCCACTAGTCAGCCGACCAGCTGCTCACCTGAAAAACTGCGCAGATTTAATGAGAAAGCCCTCGACTTCCCAGCAGTTCGCTCAGCTCAGAAACTGCATAGAGGTCATCAAGAAGCCAACCTCCCAGCATCAGCGTAGTTGTTCCTGCCAGAAGCTCCCCGCAACCCACTGCTTATTCCCTCGAGGAATTGTGCAGTTTTTGCTACCAAGCTCCCGAAAACCTGCTTCAAGTTCCCTCCAGGAATTGCACAATTTTTGCTGCCAGGTTCCCACTGCCTGCTCCTTCTAGAAATTGCACAAATTTGGTTTGCCTAGCCTTCCTACAGCACAGACTGCTCCTCCAAAAAATTGTGCAGATTTGTCCTCCAACCGAGCCAGACCCTGCAGACAGTCGCTGTTGATTCGGATTGGCCGTCACCATCTCCCAGTGACTTCTACGTAGTTTTCACCAGCAGTGCCTGGAGCCTCCATCCCATCTCGAAGCTTGCCTTGTGCAGTTTCATAACCTTGTCTTCTCTCCTGGTCGCCTGCATCCGAAACGATCATGCATCATGGTAGACTAGGAGTTTTATGGATTTGATGTCGTCTCGTCATGAGTGACTACATATACAGGTACACAAAAAAACATGGCATGACAACGGATGGGATGAACAAGGGGAGTACATGCAAGAGGACCTATTCGCGGACGGACGAACAAATGATGCATGAAAAGAGATGTGCTCACGAATGAAAGATCCGGAAAAGATGTGTTCATAGACGAATGGGCGAACATGCGAAGATGTTTTTGTGGATGGACGGATGGAATAACATGCACTTTTCGTGAACGGACAAACCTATCAAGCATGCCAACATACAAGCAAGGAGAAACATGTGAATGCAACATCAAGCGAACCCAACGACCATTGAAGACTCCGTGCACCTTGCTGTTTGGAGGTGAAGTTGTGACACACCATGAGGAAATCCATCACCCAACAACACTGCAGCTTGACATGCACACCAGCAGCAGCATGAATGTACTAGCATTGTCATGTCGAGTCTTGTCATGAGTCATGTCATCCACATCTTTATTGTGGGCCATACTATCAATCAATGTAATGTAACGTGGAAGTCCAAGAGACCCAATTGTCATATGAAGAGTCATGTAAAGTTGAAAGGTTATGGAAGTCAAATATTCATGAGGGAAGTCGAACAACCACAAGGGTTAGTTTCACCCTTGGCTATAAATACCCCCTCATTTGTACATGCAAGGGAATTTTTTCACCTTGGCTCCTCCCACATAGCCTTGAGAGTTTGTAATCTTTTATTTGAGGAGTAAGTAGTGGATCCAAGGCCTCGCCCACGAGGTTAGTGATGTATGGTGTGTCGACGTGTCTTGGAACTTTCACTTAATTCAGAAGCCTGCAAATAGGCCATCACATTTTAACACATGTTATACCTGTTTGTGAGATTTGTCTTGAACACTTGTAATGCATGTTGCTTTAACCTGTGTTTAACACTTGGATTCATTCAACTATTCTAATACATATATATTAATGAAAATGTGTTGTATATGATGTTAACGTTGTCATGCCTGTGTTGGTCACCTCCCAGACATGAGACATAACCTTTCACATAAACTTGCTATAACGACTGTCGCACTCATGCGGATTTCCCATTGAGTGTTGTACGTGCTATCTTCCCTTAAGTGTTGTGACTGCCGCATTCGTGTGGATTCCTCCTCTAGAAGCTGTGTACATCCTGTTGTTTTGTGTGTTCCTAACAGATTTGGGTTTCCTCCCATCCGACTTGGGACTCACTCCCACCCTTCCTCTCTCTGGTGAAAGTATCTTGACACAAGTAACACTATCAATCACCAGGCACACGAACCTCACTACTAGAAGACAAAGCATACCACTCTCTTGTGCTAACAAGAAAGATCTGAGGCAAACATTTAATATAATGGAAACCGGGCCATTATACCTGATGGAACTCCCACACCAAAAGGTGTGAGGTCTAGTTGGGACTTCATATCGGGGTGATCCCCTGAATGTTGGCGGGTCCAACAACGTCAACACTTCCCAAAGTTAGAGCCTGCTCTATTGTCCAAGTCTCGAAATGTTTCTATCACCAATATGAAAATTCTCTTCCTAACATCATTATTGTAAGGAGCTATAGGGGCGGTTAGTCTCATGAGGTTACTAAGACAAGATACAACTAGAATTCTAACCCCTTCACAAGGTTCCTCCAAGAACTTGCATTGTATGAGAGCAAGCATAGTTGGTTTTGGAGCCCAAATTAATTTATTGCCTTCTAACTGACTCACTTTGAAAAGGAGGGCATCTAGTTCATCAAGTTTGAAGAGAAATTTCCATGTGACCCTCATGTGCTTCAAGTCTATCCCAAGAGAAAAAATCTTGTGTCCTATTTCCTGCCCTTTCTACACATCCCTTGGCTGTTCTCCCTGAAGAATGGCATAGACCTCTCTTGAGAAAGTTTTGTTGTTCGGTTTTGGTTTTCGGTCCAATGATGCATGGTGGTTCAAGGAACCAATTTATGTCTTATTCAATTTCTTCAATTCATTTATGAGTGCTTTGAGACTCTCCATGGTTTAGTTTAATTTGGAAAGTACATCACACCGACTTATACAAGACATTTGATAGAAGTACATTAATACTTGACTTAATACATAGACTTCTCACATGGCATTTGCCAATATCAATAATGGTATATTACTAACAATGATTACATAGCCTAGATGACTTAGATCAACAACATGAATCTGACCTCAGTTCAATAGCACATAAAGGAGAGCTTGGTGGCATACCACTCGGTAATTCATATAGGATACAAGCAGTAGAGTGCAAGTTACAAACCCTTCTTGCTCATCATGATAGGTTACAGGGCTCTTTGGAATTTTGAGGTATATTAATGGCAAAAAATTATAGGAAAAAACAAATTCTATCATTTTTGGAATAAAAAAACTCGAGTTTAGAGTGTTGTGGGTGACTGTCCATAATTTTTGTTTCCAGAATAGTTCATAAACTATCATTATAGGCTTACAAAACAACTTTTAAAAATTTATAAATATGACTAATACAATTTCTTATGACAATGAATATATGTGAGAAGAAGATCATAGAGAAAAATTAGGAGAACCTATAAAAATGTAGTTTGATTATACCATTCGACTTCCCTTTCATCAAGATGCTACACATACTCTTTTGAGAAAAAAATACAATTCTGGTGCACTTTTCTCTCAAATGATGATGATCTGGATGCTTTTATTGCACTACTCAACTTCTGAAACTAGCACACACAAGATGAATGTATAATCAAGTACATCTAGCATGGAATGATTCACATGTTTCATATTCCAGGAATGGTTTACATTCCTCTTAGCCAACGAGAACTCCAAAATCGGGTCCTCTGGAAAATCTAATCAGCCCAATGCACAACTGTGAGCAATCACTACTCAACCTAACTTGATCACGTATAGGATCATTTCATTATTCATCACACCTCCAAGAGCATTATTCAATGCATTTTGGCCCCTTTTTAATGCACAACATACTCGCACAATAACTATCAATATTTGTGCATAACCAAAAACCCAATTCCCATCATATTTTGTAGTTACGCACTTCAAACGACTATACCAGGTCTGCAATCACTCTTTCATCACTATGTAGGTATATATTCACGCAACATCCAACCCATTATGCAATCACTATCTCTCACCAATTCTGGAACGTGTTGTAACCAACCTGATTGATTGAGTGCATTCTATATTTCATTTGCAAAATGTCAGCAACAGCATCCTTTAGTCAACACAAGGGTGGCGATTCAATGTCCCAAACCAGACTCTGTCACTACCACTGTAATTGGATTCAGCTTCCACTCTCTTTGCCACAAAGCCTTGTGCACACTGTGTAATAGGCCCACCTACTGGATTTCCTTACACACCTAGCACAAACACGCTTCCATTTCTTCACGTATGCTATAGGTGCATATACTCTTAATCGAATTAGAGCTCGATCATGGCTCCCCACAATTGCAATGGATCAATCTAAATCAATAAGCAAGATTTCACAGTAGAAGGTAACTTTTTATACTCGTTCAATGACCGTGTTTCTGACGTCTGACCCCTAGCTAGATTGCTCGAGAAATTCCACCGTTTGTAAACTACCATATGGTGCTCAGCTTCGACGTGGTTTCCGATTGTGGGTATGCCTATTCACGACCTCTACCGGATCAACCTATAAACCATTATTGGCATCGTAGGAAACATTTGAAACTGTGGCTTTCAATAAGTTACATGACATTTTCGAATCTAGGCTATTTCGGAAATCCTCCATATCGGAAATCTGGGTGACTACAAATTTTGAGGTCACCCTACCTCAGTTTTGAGATGATCTTGCAATGAATTAGGAGATTACCAATCGCTATAGGATGCACACATTGACCGCAATGAAACATTCGGGGGTTTCAATGCTCATGGTCTAGGGTAAATAATTGCCTTGCTATGAATTGAATTTGGCTAAGCAATTTGTCAAACAATCAATATTCATGAGACGAACGAACCAAAAATAAGGATTTTTTTGTGTCCTTAATATGCAGGAGACAATTTGCGCACATCACCATATCATAATCTGACTATAACCTTGAATTCATGCGACCTGAAGATATATTCAACAATGATCTATAATACTCAGGTTGATATGTTACTTTGGCATCTTCAATATAACCCTCGCACAATCATAGCTACAACTAAAAACCCACAGACTGAGCCAAGACTAAGGCTTTGATACCACTGTAATGTCCCAAACGAATAAAATTTGGAACCACCTCTCCACATAAAATTTCTACTCAGAAACAAAAGATTACCATGTAAAATATAACATATAAAATGCATGCAAATTCTATAACATGATAAGCAGAAACAATCTCAGCTTCATTGTAACATATGAACTGGGGTTTTACATATTGGAATAAAAAAATAACTGAGATAGCTTCCCTCAACAGATATACAATAATGCCACAATGGGCCTCCTAAAACAACTAAAAAAAAAATCACTGCAACCTGTGAACCCTGAATGGATATGCAAAGGGAAGAGATGGGTACTCACCCACTCTCACTGAATCACCCGACGGTTTTTGTCCTAGAGCTACTGCTGAAGTAGAGAACCACGTTCTCAAATCTCTACACAAGAAGAAATCTCAAATCCAAGATGCCTCCAAATGATCTCCTCCTCCCCTTTTATAGATCCAATGGATATATCTCCAAGCCTCTAGAAATATTTTATTTTATTATTTTATTATTATTCTAGAATTTCCTCCATTGACTTTATAATAAGTGAACTTTAATTTTATTTTATTTCACATAAGTCGCTTTTGGCCCTTTTTCTCCAATTAATTATTTTTCCTTAATTAAATGACTAATTAAATTCATTTGTAACTAAGGAAAATGGAAAATTTCCCACCATACTCTCTTCGGTCACTGGAATTCTCTTCTCAGCATCCCATCCTGTATATCTTCTCGTCCTAGTTCCAACGAGCTATTACATTGATGTGTTCCATCAATTAATCTCCCTGGAATGCCACCTCGAGCATAACTAATTAAGTTATGCCCAATAATAATGTTGATTTATGAAAGTTGTCAGAATGCGACAGAACGAATGAAAAAATGTTCGGATGATAGAATATTCCAAACGAATGCCATCAAATCCCATAAAAACTCCTCAAAAATCCATCAGGACCCCTGATGACATAAACTTGGTCCACTGACCTGACCATCCCCGCCCTAGAAATATACCCTAGTTTTACTATGAAGAAGAATAAAAATGGGGTCATGACATCTAAGCTCTATGATATATCCAAGTAGGATTTTCCTCTCCTTTTTCTGCATATATTGTTCAAGATTTTTTTTCCTCCTTCCTTCTATGCTGAGAAAGATGCCTCTTCTTCTTCTTGGCTCCTTTACCTACCTCTTCACCCTAGGGATTCCCCCCCCCCTTTATCTTTCTTCATCTCTCCCTTTTTCCGAATGCCCCTCTTTCTACACTAATCTCCTTTTTGTTCTCTCTTTATGCCATCATTACCTTCGATCATTGGATATTGTGGGCATGGTTTCCTATTAGCGCAACACAATCTCCTTGATTCATTTTCATTATCCCCTTTTGCTTGTAAGTTTTCCCAAAACAAGGTATGTATTGCCTTTTTCTTTCAGCGAATTTATTATATCTTAAACCCAAATAAGGCCACAATCAACCCATAATTTATATTTAATAATCATATCATTCGCTTCCCAAGAAACCTCCTCCCCAAGCTTTGAAATCCATGTCCCAAGATTAACCTTTTATATTTTTTTACAACATTATTATAATTGTTTGTAAGGGGATAATTTTCCCAAAGGGTTGTCACATTCCCCACCCCCTTGAAGGAACACCATCCTTAGTGTTCGAATCCTGAACATAGTGAAAAACATGCTTAGTGCCAACACAAATCATTATGCGCTTTATAATGCAACTCACTTACAAATACATACATACATACATACATACATACATACATACATACATACATACATACATACATACATACATACACACACACACACACACATATATATATATATATATATATATATATATATATATATATATATATATATATATATATATATATATACACACACGCACATCTATACCACACACAATTTGCTTTCTCAACAATTAAATAAACATGAAAAGTTTCTTAGACCAGTCCCTTTATGTGTCTCCTTTGTAGTTTTCTTGGTTTTGTTGCCACACCAAATTTCACCTTGCTAGATTACCTTTTCCTGGAGTGGTCCAAGACTCCTTCATCCAATGTTGTTTTCTCTTGTGCTCTTGTTCAATCAACTAACAATTCCTGATCCATTGCTCCCTGTAACACCCCCCAATGTGCTTTTGATTCCAATCAACCCTGCTCATGACCATTTTCAAAATCAAGATTAATTTCTAACATCCCCTTTTCTGCTTCCCAGTACCTTGGGGGATCTAATCCCCCTTCTATCCAGTCACTCACCTTCCAATTTTAGGCACCCCCTTCTCTGCTTCTTAGCACTCTCCATTTTTTTAAGAGGATTCCTCGCATCAAAAGGATTTCATTGATCCAGGTGGATATTAGTGGCCACCCTCCTTTTCCACCTAGACCTCTAGTGGGTTTCATATGTTTCCTTGTTTATTTCAGCATTTACTATTTTTAGCAGTTTTTTGGGTCCTGAACTTTTAGAGAAGTTGTGACCCTCTAAATGGTGTTTTTTTGAGGTCCACTGCAGGCCTATAGCCGTAGGTAGGGATCTACCGAAAATCTTGTAGTAATTGGAGAGACATTTTCAACAAGGTATCGTACGTGCCAAACAAAGATAATATGACCAAGTTACGACCCCTGGAAGTTGGCTACCCAACTAACGCCAACGGGGCCCACAAACTCTTGGCATTCCATCTCCTAGATTTAGGGTTTTCCTTTGTTTTTAAATAGAAAATATTCCCTTGAGCCTGATTGTAACATAGTTAAGAGGCATGTAGCTACCACATCTCTTCTCAGAGATAAGCTACCATTGCCTGAGCTAGTTTATTTCCATTATGTTTGTAAGCACATTTCAATATTATTATATTAATGAAATGAAGTATTATTTCTGTTGCATCTCTATATTTATGGTTATATCTATAATTTGTTGTGTTCCCGTTTAAGTTTAGATCAGTGGTATCAAAACGGTCTTCTCTTTCTCTATTTTTCTTTGCATGTCCCCAACAAGGTCAGGGTATAAGGAGTTAGGGCTTGATCTGGTTGAACCTTTGAAAGACCAAGCTCACAAACCCCAACAACCTCCCATGGCAGAAGAAAAGAAAGACGAGGGGGTAGGAGATCCTATCAAAATATTGATCGAGGAATCCCTTGAGCGACAGAGGAATGTGATGACGTATAATTTTTCCCAGATCCTTCGACGACTACCCACAGGCAACACATCTTCATCCAGAAGCCACTCTGGAGGTGCCACTCCTTTTAAGGTACAAGTTAAATTTTACATTCCCATATTTGAAGGCTCGATAGATGCAAATGTCATAGATAAATGGTTGAATATGTTGGAAGGTTATTTTTTATTTCATGACTTTTCCAATTGGGAAAATATTAGTTTTTCACTTCTTAAATTCGGCCCACACGTCAAGGACTGGTGGGAAACCTACTATGAACAAAAATACGAGAGGGAATCCTCACTATTTTCAGTTGCACCCACTTGGGATTATTTTTGGGATGCCATCAAGGAACAATATTACCCTATCGGGAGCCATAAATATAAATACATAAAGTGGACCATGCTATGACAAGGAAGGGACCAATATGTGTAGAAGTTCACAAATGTTTTCCATACCCTCTACACAAAATTGGGTATCAAGGATTATGAGTGGCATTTTGTACTCAAGTACTCCGGATTCCTACACAAGTACATCTACGACGAGATGGAGTTGATTTACATCTCCTTACTCTGCACGACATAATGATACGCTGTCAAGATTGAGCAGAAGTTTAAAAAAAGAAGAGAGACTTTGGATCTGCAAATCGGAAGCAAGGAAAAGGCACCCCCAAACCACAAAGCAAAGGCCCAAGCCAAAGTGGGGTGACCCAAGACAACCCACCGAAGCCACAAGGAAAGAAAAACACCAGGAAGACAAAGGACATAGGAAAATGGTGTGAGTTCCATAAGATCTCCACTCACAACACAAGTGAGTGTCGGGCCAAGCAATCACTGGTGCCCAAGCTGAAGGCTTCCGAATCAGATGCATGTTCTGACTCCGGGTTAGAAATCGACAAGGGGAATGACAAAGGGAAGTATATCATTGAAGTAGAGCTCATTTCCATTGTGGCCACCACAAATATCCAGAAGAATGAGCCTGAAGATCCAGAGGAGGGGGAACGCCTCTTCCACTCACAAATGTGGGTGAAGGGTTCTCCGATGCAGGTCATTGTCAACAATCGGAGAAAAAAGAACCTCATTTTAACAGAGATCATGAAGCGGATGGACCTACTGATGATAACACATCTATGGTTGTACACCATTGAGTGACTTCATCAAGGACGAGATCTCCGTGTCAGCTAGCAGTTCCACCTTCCCTACAACATCAATCCCTTCACGGATGAGATACTGTGTGATATTTCTCATTTTGAAGTTTGTGATGTATTATTAGGACAACCATACTTGTGGAAGTGACATGGTGTATATGATTCTAGACCTCACTCTGTGATTATTACTTTAGGAAATAAGTTGTACATGATACTGGAGGTAGCCCCACATACCTCCATCTCCTTGATCATTGCAAAGAAATGTAGTAAGATAATTTCCCAGACCAGGAAATTTGTTTTCCTTATGATTCACCCTCAAAGAAAGAAGAAGGTTTTGGCCATGACTTATAGACAGGTCTCCTCCAGACAACAACAACAGATGGACAAGTTCATGGGGGAGTACAGGGACATTTGCGCCTCACCTACAAGGGTACCTCTGCATTTTTAGGTCAAATACTCCATCGATTTGACCCCGGGCACGCCTCTACCCAATGGAATGATCTATCAACGCTTTGTTCTAGAGAACGATGAGATCAAGAGGCATATTTAGGAGCTCTTGCAGAAAGGGCACATCAGGCCAAGCTCATCACCCTGTGGGAGACTGATTGTATTGGTACAAATATTGGTACAAAAGAAGGATGGGACCTGGAGACCCTGTATTGACTATCAAGAGTTAAGTAATATCACTATTTAGAATAGGTGCCCAATCCCACAGATTGATGACCTTCTAGACAAAATCAAGGGGGAAAAATGTTTCATCAAGATTGACTTGAAGTCCAGATATCACCAGGTTCCTATCGAACCCTCTGATGTGTGGAAGACTAACTTCAAATCCAAGGAGGGCCTTTTTGAATGGTTGGTCATGCCTTTCAGGTTGAAGAATGCCCCTGCAACATTCATGAGATTGATGGATGACATCTTGCAAACCTTCACCAATGCATTTGTGGTGGTGTATTTAGATGACATCTTGATCTTTAGCCAAAGTTGGGAAGAGCACCTCCACCATATTCGACCAGTTCTTCAAACTCCGCGACAACACAAGTTGTATGCCACTTTGGAGAAATGCACTTTTGGCATGACCCATGTTCAATATTTGGGGTACATCATTGATGAGCAGGGTGTCCATGTGGACCCAACCAAGATACAAGTAATTCGGGATTGGTCAGCCCCAACCACTCTAACAGAGCTCTAGAACTTTCTTGGTCTTGCCAATTCTACCATAGGTTTCTTGTTGGGGTTATCTCATATCACTAGGCCTTTAAGTCAAGTCACCAAGGGCAGAGTGAAAGTTTTTTTTTTTTGGTCTGAAACCCAACTGAAGGCGTTTGTTGAGTTGAAGCATCACCTCAATTATGCACCAGTGCTCACATTACTGCACCTGCAACAACCATTTGAGATTGATACATATGCCTTTGACTATGCTATTGGTGTAGTTATTACTCAGCAGGGGCATCTGGTGGCTTACCATAGTGAGACACTTTCAAACACAGTCCGAAAGTATCCCACTTATGATAAAGAAATGTATTCCATTGTTCAAGCCTGCCATCAATGGAAGCATTGCATTATGGGGAAGGAAACAGTTAACCACATAAACCATCGACCCCTGCAGTTCATACAGACTCAAGGGAAGTTGTAGAACGATTGCCATCAGAAATGGTCCACATACTTGCAACAATTCCATTTTAACATTAAGTACAAGAACTAAAAAACCAATAATGTTGCAGACTACCTCAGCCAAACACCAGTCTTGGTGCTGATCACTGTGCTCAACTCCCGTGGGAATGAGACTTTGGGATGGCCTCATCTTTACAAGAGCGATCCAGAATTTGACAACACATACCAGACACTCCTGGAAGGTAAGAAAGTTCCAAATTTTCACCTCCAAGATGCATTGTTATGCCACCTGGGACACATATGTGTTCCTTCAAGTGAGCATGCAAAGATGATTTACGAGGCGCACTACAATCGGGTCACTGGACATTTCACAGTAGAGAAAAAAATGGTTGTATTGCAGAAGTATTTTTACTTGTCAAAACTTCATCAGGATGTTGGGAAGTACATTAGAACCTACACCACCTATGCCATTGCCAAACCAAAAATCAAGAATAAAGTCCTATATACTCCTCTTCTTACTCTTAGTCGACCTTGGGAATCCATGTCCATGGATTACATGTCGGGCCTTCCTTCTACTAAGCATGGCAATGAATGTGGTTTTGTGGTTGTCAACAAATTCTCTAAGATGGCCATCATGGCGGCTTGCAAGAAGAGTATCACAATAGAGGCCACTGCTAAGCTCTTCTTTGAGAGAGTGTGGGTACACTTTGGGATCCCAAATTCCATTATCTCAGATTAGGATAACAGATTCCTAATTTCATTTTGGTCAAGTATTTGGTTGATGTTGGATACCAAACTTACTAAGTCCATGACGTTCCACCCCCAAACTGATTGCCAAATAGAGGTCATCAACAAGATGATCCTACACATTCTGCGCATGTACAACTTGAAGAATCCATGCACATGTGATGAAAGCCTCTCTTATGTCTAGCACAGCTACATCAGAGCTCTCCATATCTCAACGGGCCATAGCCCCTTTCAGGTAGGGTTGGGATTTCAACCATTATGTCCCATTGATGTAGCCATACCATTTCCAACAACTCTGGAATATTTAGTTCATGTCCAATCTGAAGCCGTCAGAGCTAACAACTTCATTGAGTGCATTCACACATCCACCAATAGGTCCATGATATATTGGACATAGCCAATGCTAAGTACAAGCAACAACATGATCAACATCGAGTGTCGTACAAGTTCGAGGTGGGCGACAAAGTTTGGCTACATTTGCTGAAGGAGCACCTTGATGGACCCCATTGCAAGATTCACCAACTCTGATATGGGCCATACACCATCACCAAGGCTATAGGGGACAGTGCCTTCAAGCTCAATATCCCATTGTTCATTTTTCTGCACCCAGTGTTCATGTAGACTACCTTCGGCCATACTTTCCACTATTGCTAGACACATCTGACATTGTAGAACAACTCACACCAGCAGAGCTAAACCCGGACTGCATGGAATAGGAAAGAACCAATTAGATCATGGAAACATAGATGAAGAACACTCGCCAGCAGTGGATCCATCTATACTGAGTTGTCAAAGCAAGCCAACTCCTTCACTAGGGCAAGTTGTTCACGAGGGACCAGGTTCAATAGAAATTTCCTCACCTCATGGAGGCTCTGCACATAATGGGGAACATTGCTTCCTAAGGAGGGAGGAATGATCTAGGTGGATATTGGTGGCCACCTGCCTATTCCACCTAAACCTCTAGTCGGTTTCATATGTTTCCTTGTTTATTTCAACATTGACTGTTTTTAGTATTTTTTCAGGTCCTGAACTTCCAAAGCAGTTTTAACCCCCTAAATGATGTTTTTTTTAGGTCTGTTGTAGGCTCATAATCATGTGTAGGTTCCTACCACAAATATTTTAGTACTCAGAGAGACCTTTCTAACAAGGTATCGTACATGCCAAACAGAGATAATATGATCAAGTTATGACCTCGGGAAGTTGGTTGCCCAACTAACCCTAATGGGGCCCACAAACTCTTGGCGTTCCATCTCTTGGGTTAGGTTTTTGGTTGTTTATGGTTTTCCCTTGTTGTTAAATAATAAATAGGCCCTTGTGCCTCATTGTAACACAGTTCATAGGCATGTAGCCGCCACATTTCTTCTCAGAGATAAGCTAACATCGCTCGAGCTCATTTATTTCCATTTTGTTTGTAAGCATATTTCAGTATTTTGATATTAATGAAATGAAGTGTTATTTCCATTGCATCTCTATATTTATGATTATATTTGTAATTTTTTTCATTACTTTTTAAGTTCAGATCATTCATAACCAAGAAAATTTCCTTCCTCAACACTTTAGACTGGTCATAACATGCTTCATGGTAATCATTGAGCCCCATTGGGTGTTGGTGTCCCATAATGCCCCTGTTCATGAAATATCTTCCAACATATTGCTCAATGCTTTAATTCCTTTGTTGTTGCTGCTATAACCTTGCATCAACCTCCATCCACCCTGTTGGCTTGTATGGGTCTGACCTAGGTTCAGAGGTGATTTAGCTAAGAAAATCCTGGTACCATTGGCCCTTTCGTCAACAGTCCATGGAACGCGGACTGAGGTCTCACCCGAAGTAGTATGGGAGGGTGCTAGAACCAGGTTTTTGCACCCTGGGGATTTTTGATGAGCTTTTGGGAGTCTGCGGTTTGACCCTGTGCGCATGTTGCTACACACACTTTCTCTCCCTTTGCAACCTGCGATGCTGCTTCCACGCAGCCCTACTCAGGGCGCAACTCGTAATATCCAAGTCCCTTACTATTTAATCTATTATTATCTAGTTACTTAACTTGTTTATGTAAGACTAAGGATTATTACAGCATATTCAACAATCATATCAGTGTGCGGGATAAATAAAACAATGTAAACGTAAAGAAGGTAATGCACAACAGATACACAGAAATAAGAATCAACTTCTCTTTTATTAATCTTCAATCCTGATTACAGACTTGACACCACCCTATGCACTCAGCTGCAGGGGTCCACGCACTCAGCTGCGGACTCTACTAGGCCTTTGTGCACTCAGCTGCAGAGACTCTTCCTACTACTATGACCCAATACACTTAGACTCATACTCTAGGCTCGAACCATTCGTATTATTTTTTCTTCTTCCTTCACTATCTTTACAACTTAGAGCCTCGCTCTATTTATACAATCTCATGGTCCGTGGACCATGGGTAGGCCGACATCACTTTACATTACATTACATTACTTTAGGGCGGACAACCCTATGACTTAACCTATACTTTGCGCTCCACGCCCGGAAATCGCAAAGTCTTACAAAACCTTTCACTAAAACTTGGGCTAAACATGCTATGGGGGGATTCCATGCCCAATAGGCCCCCAACATAATCATCATGACTCATCCTGAGTCACTCTGCTGGTGTGGAGATCTTGGCGCAGAGTCCCTCCAAATGGTCCCGTACTACTTGGAGGTCCACGACGCATTGTTCTATGGTTTGTTGGACCTGCTGCGTGTGCTCCTCTGATGCTTCTTTGTGAGGATCTGCTACCTTCCTTAGTGCATATAGTTCCTGCATCTATGCGAGCTTGCCCTCAATGTCGGCCGTAATGGTGAAGGCCTCATTAATCCAAGGCTGGACGCATGCCTTGAGAAGTGCCTCTTTCTGTCTGGTGGTATCCACCTGCTCTTTCAACACTCTTGCTTGCTGCATCTTTGCCAGTTGTTGGGTGAGGACAATTGTTTGTGCAGTTCCCTTGATATTATCATACTGTTCTTGTAGTTCGCGTGCCTCTGTTTCCAGGCGCTGTATGTTGGGGTCCTCCTACAAGGATGTGAGGATGTCAAAATCTTGGTCCAACATACTGGTACAGTCCTGCACTGCCCATCCAATTTCTTCCAGTCATGTTTGAATTGCGCTAACGCGCTACTCTCTAACTTCTGGAGGATTGGAAGTATGCACCTTCATTCGCAGCTCAACAATCTGGAGGTTCAGCTCCAGCTACACTTGTGTTGTTTCCTCAAGCGCGTTGCGGACTCCACTTGCCAGAAAATGGATCCACATCTCTGTTGGTAGGTATACAACGATGGACAACTATGGAACTCGCTGGCATGCTTCATCCACTGTCTTCACAATATGGTGGTTCTGTGACGCCATTTCTTCCCGCTGCAGGCTGAGCTGTTTGATGTTGATCTTCTACTCACTCATCACCTAAATTGCTCGACCTTCCTTGGCACAGAGCTCTACTGTTATGCCATCCTATAGCTAGTATAGTGTGTTTCGCAGGAGGGTAGCCAAATTTAGGCCAAGTCCCTTGATCCTACCCACCACAGCTCTGTCGTCCTCTTTCTCTGCTGTTAGTGCTCCTTCCAGTAGCACTACGGTATTGGCCATCTTTGCGTGTAGAAGCTGCCCTGCTACTAATGTACCTGCTATGCCGTAGGTGGCTACGGTTCCTTCCTGTGGGGGCTGCACCTATAGTTCCTGCAGTTATGCCCTTAGGGCCCCCAACACAATCTGCTGCTCCAACATCGATTCCTGGAGCGCTTTCTTGGTGACCTCGCGAACTGTGTCGCCGATGTCGTAGAGGTCGCCTTCTATTAGTGTGATTGGTTCGATGGCCAATTTGGATGCCTTGACCTTTTTTCGTGGACCCGATCTCTCTGTGACATGTGACCTTTTCAGATGGGTGGATGTTGTGCCCAGGTCCGCGCCTTCTTCTGTGTCCTCTGCTCATTATCCTGTAGATAAGTTCTGGCCCTCCTTTTCCTACGTTGTGGTGGCCCCTGTTGCTTGCGCTGCTGCTTCTTCTTCGGCAGCCTTTTCCTGCTCTGCTGCTGCCCTTGCTGCCTCGCGGACAACCCTTACCTCTGCAGCTGCTTGTTCGTTGTGCCTTTGTTGGGCCAACTTCGTGACACACAACTTGGTTGCATCCTTCTAATTCTGTGCTGTTGTTCTATCCATCTCTGCCAGATCCAGGGTGTGCCACTCGAGGGGCCATGATTCTAGCACTGAAAGGATCTCATCATCGATAGCGATGAAGGGGAGCTTGGTCCATTGCTGCGTCGGGTCCTTATGCACCTTGATGTACATGTTATGCATGTCCGCCTTGAAGTCTGCAAAGCTCTGCAGACTGTTGTACACTATGGGGGACATGCGCGGTCGTCTGTTGATCCACATCCAGATGCTTGCCTCCATAAGCACCCAGAAGATCTTGGTTTCAAGAATCTTCTTGGTGTCCTTGGTAGCCCAGAGCGACACGTACTTTGCAGCCTTTGGTAAGTCTTGTTCAATACTAGGGAACTGACTGTCCTCGGGCAGTTCCCCTGTTACTAGTAAAATAGACAAGAGAAACCATGCATAGTGGAAGGTCTTGCCCTGCTCCTGGGCTTCCTTGTAGTTAATCAGGAACTCCTCATAGAGGAACTCAGCCCAGTTGAATTGGACCCCCTCCACGCATTGTTCTTCCAGTGCAACTACCGGCGCTAGTACCTCATCTCCGTGGCATTTTCTCATTACCTTCCCAGCCAGGAGCTGGGTGGCTATGCGCACCCCTTTATCTTTAATGCTGCTAATTACGTAACCCCTCTTTTTCTTCTCTAGTTTGTATTTTTTCTTCATGGCCTCTGCGAGTTCCAAATCTCCGCTTTTTCCTGCTATCGCCGCGGGGTCCTTTCCCTTACAGGGGAGCCAGGAAATCCTATGGATGAGATCCACTGTGATGGGAATAAGCTATTCTAGCCATAAGTACCCATCGTGCACCAGGAAAAGTAGTTGCCTGATGACAAAAATAGTGATAGGCACGCGGTGAAAATGTGGAATCCATAGCAGATGAAGTAATCCGGCCTTCTCCACATTGCGCAGCTATTTCTGTGGCTCTAGTGTTGTGACTGACCCCTCCGTACTTTGCTTCATGAGGTTCTCCGTCTCCAAGTGTGGGAACTTCTCGCTGTCTGCGAGGTCCCAATCCTCAAACTTCATTGTGGGTATGCGAATCAGGTGCAAGCCTTCAAACACAATTCCATTGGGGAGGAGCGGGGTTTGGAGTGCACTTTTAGTGGCATCCAAGTCCTTGGGTATCTTGGATTTACCTTTTCGTGAGGGGACGTACTTGGGAAATTTTGCAGCGCGCACCGGCTGGATGTCCTCTTCCATGTCTTTTGCTACCTCTGTCTCATCAAAGAGAGCCTTTAGGTCCTCCTCCTCGTCATCTGTCTCAATGGTGACAACCTTGCCCTTTTCTTCCATTGAAAGTTTACCGAATCGTGGATTTCTTGGGGACATTTGAACTGGTCCCACCGCCCTGCTTATCTTTCTTGGGCCTCGGCGTTCGAGGTGACTTCAGGATTTCCAACATGACCCCAGTGTTTCTAGGAACATCATGCACTGTGGGGTTCTACTCGGCCTCGTCGGTGGTTCCTTCTATAGAGCCCAAACCTCTCCTGGTAGTTGTCATCTTGCTTGAGTTGTTTGTGGTTGTTCGCAAACTTCGGAGCTTAAATCTTGCTCAGTTCTCAACACTCTATGCTTTAATGAATTGCTCAAATCTCAAATGAACAAGTGTTCTCGTGGTTAGCCCTTGGAGTTTTATAGCACCTTTTGAATTCAAATCCGACCGTTCCCCCCAATTCTAGGCCATAAATTCTTTCTTGGTGGTAGATTGCCCCAAATCTAGCCCTTAATTCGTGTCTTAAATGCTTGCTGCCTGCTCCCTTTTGCCTTAAATTGTACATCTAGTCATGAATAGTGACACCAACAGTTATTTCCAAGCCTACACGCGCGGCAGTGCAACCCCCTATGCACTAGCGCGAACCTTGTATCCTGCTGATTCTGCGCGCACCTCCCTCATCGTGCAGCCCCCAAACAGATTCTTTTAGAGTCCCATGCTCTCTTTCAACTGTCTGGAGCACTGAGACTATGCTCCCTATGGATAGTCAGGTGGTTGCACCACCTGTGCGAGACTTCAACTCTCCTTCCAACATAGTTCGTTGAAACTCCTCAATTGTCTGCGACAATTGGTGCTGTGCATTCTACTGTATGCAGTGCACTTCCTTGGTTACTGTGTTTGATGAGGTACGGTCGTAGCCATGGGAGTAGAGTCATAAAATCTTGGTGACAATCTTCTAATGCAGTGGTATGGTCATCTGTATCTTGCTTTATCATCCTTAGTTTATCGACGAGACATGCTTGCGTGACCTCGTTTTCTAGCCTTTTGATTTCAACGTCCATCCAAATGCTTTTCTTCCTCAATCATACTCAGTCCTGTTCAAGTTCGTGAAGTCTAAGGTTCCCTCACCGGATGGCTTCCTAAATCCTTAGATGTTCGTCCTCGCATAGAAGTGTGATTTCTTCCTCCTGGCCATCACGCACTGTCACAACTACGGGAGCCATTACGTGCAGACTTCTTTTTGTGTTCTCTTCAGAAATTACAGTTTTTACTCTGTTCTGTATATTTGGAATCGTCTCCATGTTCAGGGTTTTGCACATGGCCCTATAGGCCTATTGAACTGCAGATACGCGCAGGTCCCAATCAGTTTGTCTCACCTGGTGAACCTTGTTTAGTACTCCGCACACCCTATTGAATGCTTCGTCGTGGAGAATTGGTAGCGTGCGTCGCCTTTCTTGCTGCTGTGGTTTGTTCCGATTCTCTAGTCTGGGGGTGGTGTGTGCTTGTGTGTACTATATAGCATATGTATGTACCCATCGGGAAAGGTGGGTGTGTAAGTTGTTCCGCCCCTGCTGATTGGCTTTCGTTTAGAGCTAGGGTTTTCCAAAATGTAGGTGCATCATCCTTTTGCATCAGTGCCATTCCTCAAAATTTCCTTGATGCGTACCCCACCATTGTGTGGGTGTTGCGCGCAGTGCCCACTTCAACGCATCGAACCGCTGCTGTTTTGGTTCTATGCTTTCAAATTTTCTCAGAAATTCATCCACCGTTGTTAATCCATCATATGTCGAAAACTCCCTTGCCTCTGTTGTCATGCAGCGCAATGATCTAATCATCATGTTGCAATTAAGTGTTGTTACTTCATGCAACTGATTCTGCCATCGCTCTATCTCTTCGTCTGAATTCTAAGTGCAGGAGCTTTCGCACTCCCATGAAATCCTTCCATCTACAGTTAGATTCACCCAATCTTCTTATTGCACAGGTATCTTGTAAATACAATCGAGATCGTCATCACTATATTTGTCGTGCACTGGTTCAGTGTATCGCACTCCTTCGGCTGGATCTAGTGGTACTACCATGCGTAGTGACTTTTTCTCAAAGATCATTTTGCGCTTCTTCAGATTTATGACTCTGTTCATATCGGTGGCCCAGTCTATTCCTAGTAGCGTGGGATAGGGATTACTGTCATCGACAATCTCTATCACTTCAAAATCTTCCTGCGCGCTTGCACCTTCAATATCAACTATTACCCCTTGCAATCTTCCCATGGGAAAAATCTTCTGTTGGTTTGCCATTCGTAATTGAATAGGGGACCATTTTAATGAAATTCTTCCCATGCATTCCCATGTTTGCTTTGGTAGTACATTTGTGTCCAAACCCAGATCCAAGATTACCTGATCCATTTTGTACTCATATATTTGCGCAGTCAACCTCATTTCCCTTCCTGTGCACAATGCATGCTTTCCAAGTTTCCAGACCATGTGTGGTTCTCCTGACCCCGTGCACCTAGTGATAAGTTCCTATAGTCCTTTGACTGCCTTGCTGTCACACAACAATTTCATGCATGTCTCCAGAAAGGTAGTGAGCATTGAAGGATCCATCCCTGGTTCTAGTTGATCCTTACTACCTAAAGTGGAGGCCTCCGTGAAGCTCTTCTTAGCTTCCATGAATGTCTCCTTTGCGCATTCTAAATCAAACTTGGGTTCCTTTGTAGGAGCCTTGCAAACCCATGCACTTTCTTCTAGCTGCTTCCCTTTATCATCTCCCGTGGTCATACCGCTCCTGAGCATCATGTTTACATTTGGGTCTTCTTCGCGCAGCTCATACCTCATCATTTGTAAATTCTGGGTTGGAGGGGGATAGAGTACCCCCTTTTCACGCATCCTTGCTATCAGTGATAGGAAGTCTTCTGCCTCGTGATCAAATTGAGTATAGTACCAACATGATATTCTTGTCGAGTTTGTAAAATCGTGGGCATAATGCCCTGGCCCTCCGCAATTGTAACAAATTAGTTGTCCGCGACCCCTTCCTGGTCCCATTCCGCCTCGACCCCGCCCGCGCCCCTGAAATCCAGTGCGTACCATCCCTGCATTTGGGTCGAGGGCTCATGTTTTGGTCTGCACCCTGTAGGTAGGAGTTCGATCCATCATTAGTTCGTAGCTTCAACAGGTGCGTTCATCATGGCCTACCTACCAGCAGAAATTACAAAACAATCTCTGGGACGTTTGCGTATACTTCTGCAATAGATGACAATTGTCAGTAGTGTGGTTTCCTCCTATCTGGCAGACCGCACACCATAGGGCAAACACCACGCTCAACCCTGCCTGTGCCTCTGGCCTTAACGGCATCGGCCCTCCTCCTACCAAGTAGTTTGCGAACACTAGACAATGGTCCTGTTTGTGCCCTTGGCCTTTGCATTTTATGCACCATACTTCCTCGTGCACCTTTGTCCGAGATGTCCTGTCTTGTTTAAAACTTTGCATTTCTAGACATAGATTCTGTAGTTGCGCGTGGATTCGTTGGACTCCCAACCTAGGGTCTTTTATAGGGGTCTCATGTAATTTCATTTCCATTTCCAGTGCTTCGGTTTGGGTGGAAAGTTTTTGTTGTGATAGCGTCGTCCTTAAGTATGGCGTAAGTGAGGCCACAAACCATGCACGATGTTATGCATCCATTAACGTCATATTGGCTTCGCAGATCATACTCTTTAGCAATTGGTCCAGATCCCATGGGGTCTTGCCCAGGAGCATCGTGATTTCCTTAAACCTAATGATTGATTGCATTTCTGATTTTGGCTTGCTAAATTCCCTGCTCAGCGCAGCCTGGATCTCTGCGATTCCTGTGTTCAGGTGGTCATTAGAATGCTTGATATACCATGTTGATGCGCGATCCTACAACGTGCTCACCAATGTAGCCTTTTTAATATTATTATCCATGACACCCTGTGCTTTCCATACTGCTCTTACTACGAACCAAAATTGGTTCGAATCTTCATTCCCCACTTCTCTGATTACCGGTAGTTTGATCGCACTCGCCATATTGAACTGTGATGGTGGCGGAGGTGGGGTCGGCGGGGATGGAGGTGAGGAGGGTGAGACTGGTGGAAGAGTAGGTGGAGGTGGTAAAAATGGAATATGCTGCCTTATTAGATTGACTGCACTTCTCGGAGAAACTTTCGCGAGCTCTTCCTCGCTTTCCCGCGAGGGTGAAATTAAGGGACTATTTTCTAACTCTTCACTACTTCCATTTCTGTAGATCTTCTCGCTTCGCGTAGTTCCAAACATTAATTTATTCGCATAACCCACTTTTCACATAATAGCATCTTAATCCAAGTGTTCAAAGATTTAATATACTTACCTCGTGGTCCCTTGAGAAAACGTTGTTCCGCTTCACTGTAGCTGAGGATTATGTTGACCTCGAACTCAGTGATAAATCCTCTTATTATTCAGTCGAGCCAATGGTCCACAACCCACACTATCTTATCTCTTGATGCTTCTAGTCGGTGCACTAATTCTGGAGTCCACACTATTGGTTTGTCGAGCCTACACCTTCCTGGCTTTCTGCTAACTTTGTGATCCACTCATATAGCTCAGAAGGAAAGGATGCAAAGAAAATTTCGTGGATTTCTGTATACAAGTAGTGCACCAACCATTGTTCCTTAGATACTCACGGATTTCTGTTTTCCTGCGCTGCGAACTCGTGAATCTTCTGGCCCAACCACTCTTCAATTTGTTTCATCGTTGGATTCCAATGGCACGACATCAAACATCCTTTATGCAAATCCTAGTCTCAGCAATGGAACCATTTTTTGGCTTGTATGAGCTTGACCCAAGTTTAGAGGTGATTTAGCCAAGAAAATCCTGGTACTATTGGCCCTTTCAGCAACAGTCTGTGGAGCACAGACTGAGGTCTCACCCGAAGTAGTATGGGAGGGTGCTAGAACTAGGTTTCCGCACCCTGGGGATGTCTAATGAGCTTCTGGGGGTCCACGGTTTGACCCTGCATGCATGTTGCTACGCGCACTTGCTCTCCCTTCACACCCTGCGATGCTGCTTCCACGCAGCCCTACTCAGGGCGCAACCCGTAATATCCAAGTCCCTTGCTATTTAATTTGTTATTATCTAGTTACTTAACTTGTTTATGTAAGACTAAGGATTATTACAGCATATTCAACAATCATATCAGTACGCACGATAAATAAAACAATGTAAACGTAAAGAAGGTAATGCACAACAGATACACAGAAATAGAAATCAACTTCTCTTTTATTAATATTCAATCTTGATTACAGACTCGACATCGCCCTGCGCACTCAGTTGCAGGGGTTCGCGCACTCAGCTGCAGACTCTACTAGGCCTCTGCGCACTCAGCTGCAGAGCCTCTTCCTACTACTATGACCCAATACACTTAGACTCCTACTCTAAGCTCGAACCATTCGTATTCTTTTTTCTTCTTCCTTCGCTATATTTACAACTTAGAGCCTCGCTCTATTTATACAATCCCATGGTCCATAGACCATGGGTAGGCTGACATGACTTTACGTTACATTACATTACTTTAGGGTAGACAACCCTATGACTTAACCTATACTTCGCGCTCCGCACCTGCAAATCGCAGAGTCTTACAAAACCGTTGACTAAAACTTTGGCTTTGGGCCCCAAAACATGCTGTGGGGGGATTCCATTCCCAACACACCCAAACCAAGAAATTCCATGCTTTCCTACATTGTGGAACATAAATTTCCATTAGACTCATCATAAGGAATTGTAATAAATTAAGGTCATACCTCATTGGTAGCTTATCCGTGAGGTAAAATTGGAATTTTACTTTGATTCCTATCACAAAAAAACTACATTAAATCATAAACTAACTAATCATAAATCAGAGCATTAAATTACGTTCATAATTTAAAAATTCTGAAACATATTGAAACATTGATACTTATCTTGATTTTCTCTTTGCTGCTGGCTTTACACACACTGGATCGATTTCCAGACCCGACAAGCATCCAATTCCTTCTCTTCTCTTCGACCTTGTACACACATTGGGTCAATTTCCAAACCTGACAAACACCCAATGCCTTCTCTTATCTTCTATTCAACTTCAAATTTACTAAGTGGTTCTTCAACCCCAAGGAAAACACTTAGTAATAGATAAATATAAATAATCCCTATTGCAAACCTCACGGATATGGGAACTACCAATCCCAACAGTCAGTTGTTGACAATAATATAGGTGTATTCCACACCTTCATAGGTCTAGGAAACCACCATTCCAAGAACTTTACCTATCCTAATCAACACAAGCCTATACATTCCCATACTTGCTTGTTCTAAACACATTACACAACACAATGACCCAAATAGTTCCATACATGCTTTCCCCAAAACATTACACAACACATGCACATATACATGGTGTACAACACAATACATAAACATACACACTTGATACAACACAATGAATAGACATGTACGACACAACACATACACAATTCACATGGGACAATTCAACATGTACGCAACAATGTTGAAAATACAAAGACCACATCGTCTCTATCCAAAGACACCAGGAAGCACTGCCTCTAGTGTATATCCCATGCTTTATCGCATGCATTCACAATCCTAATCTAGGGTCTGTGGTTTCTTCAATTATCCATGCTTGTCCCAACATGATGTAGATCACACTACTTTAGTTCTACTGATATATCCCTCAACACTCCATGTCCATAATATAAGTCACAATATAAGAACCATACTCACATAATACTAAAATCATAGATCAACTGTGACTACTTTTCCCACTTGATTCCTTGCACAACCAATATTCTTCCATGCCATCCACAATTATATTAAATGAATATTAAATCACAATTTTTCCACAAGAATGACTTCTAACAAAACCTGTCAGTCACAATGGCATTCATATATGCATACAAACATTGACATAATCATGAACATATCACATATTTATATTTGTACGTTGATTTAAGGTCAAGAGAACCTCCTTTGTGGTATTTCCATGGCTTTCATATCACTTTCCATTATCCCATGGACTAAACTAATCCCCCTAATGTCATACGACTGTCCACTTATTTATGGACATAACACACATTAACATATGTCAAATAGAGCCAGGTTCTAGAGAACACCCTTCAATTATACATAATGTGTATGGAATTCTCAACATCAATTGCAAATCTGGCCAAACAATTCTTTTATCCAAATTCCTCGCTTTACCTTTCACCTTATTGTTAGTACCAAAGATTTAGCTGTTATTTTCTGCTAGCAATGTTTGTGAAATTAAATTCCAGCCATGTGCATTTCTTCATTTATGCCTGTAGTCACATTCAGGAGCAACACTCCAAGGTATTCCAATGATGGCATATTTTATCCCATCTACCCAACATCAACATGATTTTATCCATTCCAATCATGCACTACCCATTCTCAACCTTCCACATTTTCCTTCATGCATAGGTCTCTTTCTCAAGTCACTTTATCTGCTAGGATCCACTCATCTCTCTTACCAAAGATTCATGGCTTTACTTCCATGCCTACAAGTTTCCTCGGGCTGCAAGCATAACATTCGAAAGGAATTTTTTTTATAAATAATGCAAGGATAACCAATACAAAAATTAAGGCAATCAAAACCACAATCATAAAAGAAATTTCAACATAATAGCATGGCCATGCAAAAATATAAAATTAAAATGATTTCAACCCATGAAATCAATAAATTAAAGCCACAGATCATAAGAGTTAAAATAAAAAAATCCTCAAAAAACAATTTAATCTCAATGAATCCAACATTCATGGCACTTCCAGCCATCATACAAATGCACATATGTATATATTTATATTCACATACCAAAATCAGTTCAAGGCTTCTTTACAAGGCTTCCAACAACCTTGAAGTCTTACATTACCCAAACTTCTATATAGGGGATTCTTTTCCAATGTATGTTTTCATCTTTCAAGGATCTTGAGGGAATTATCCCTTCTCTTTCTCAACATATCGCATTACTGTTACATGTCCCTGTAGTGTGTAGGGGTTGTCCTCCTTTCTCTTACTGTGGGGACAATCCTTTCTTAGGTGTTCCCATTTACAATGCCAACAAGGAAAAATATATATATTTTTTCCTTTTTAGCTTAATGGGTCCTATTCCTACCAATATGATTTTCTCTTTTTGAGAATTTAGTTTGAGATGTTAGTTCCTGAAAATATTTTTATAGTTCAGAATTCCACTTGACCAATTCTCGTTGTTTCCTGGCGATCTTCCTAATTTATGTGTTTCAAACCTTTATCTCATCTTCCAAGTCTCTGAGATCGACCTCCAAATTCCTGAAGGTTTTTTTCCCTTAAAGGAATTTCCCTCTTTCTTGCTCTTAATGGAATTGGTCCATATCCTACTGCAGCATGCCACAACACATGCTTCCTTTTACTACCATTGAGTCTTGCTATGTGCTACCATACACACTCAGTTGTTAATGCATTAATGAAATACAATAATTACTATACCAACTGTCCCATTTCTAGGCTAAGCCAAGCATGCTACCTTGCAGTTGTGAACACTTCTACAAAATTGTATTAGTCACATATCTCGACCAAGACACCATTTAAACATATAGATCAACATGGTTTCAAAAATAAGAAGTCTACATATGTGTGTATATCGACATGTTTACCATCATGTCATCACATATTTTAGAAATCAGTCTCTTTACCAAGACCATCAACATTAATTAAAATCAACCTCTTTACTGAGACCACCATTTCCAAAATTTTAAAGAAAATTCAACCCTTTTAAAATTTTAACCAACATTATCAATTCTAGAGATCAACCTTCTTGCTAAGGCCAACAATAGCCATTAAGTTTAGCCTCTTTTCCAAGGCCAACAATCATGGTATCTGCAACCTCAAGGGGGTCAGTTAGGAAACCTCATGCATCTATCATATTTATAATTTTTCACATTTACAAAATGCACCATAGGACCTGCATGCAATCCCAAGTTAGCACATAACCATTCATTACACTATTACACTAGCATTCACCTTGCTCATGAATATGATCAATATATAAACCATCGTCATAATTCTATTACTAGCACCTAAAATAAGCACTTACCAACCACTTGACTCTCTAATAGAGTCACAAACACCATGAATTCATCCCATAGAGGGCCTTTGTCATATAACATACAGACCCTTGGATTTCCCCATCCCTGTATTACTATGCAATGCAATCAATAAAAGGATTTACCCAAGACCTCATGTCATATGAAAATACACATGCACATGCAAACAATCAACATATATATATATATATATATATATATATATATATATATATATATATATATATATATATATATATATAATTGATCGACTGAAACAACTATGCCATGCAACATAGGGATTACGATTGCATCTTTCAACAAAATCAATCATACTAGAGTATCTTTGCAACCAACATACAAACCAAGCCGAGGGATATTTAAGTCATGTGCAAGTAATGCATAGGAGAAGGGGCTTGGAATCCCCACTTCTACCAAGCCAAGGGCTAGTTAATCAATGGGATGTTAAAAACGAGACATGTAGATGACCTAGATAGGACTCAACTTAAGGAATAAGCAAGTCAAAATGATAGCGGTGGTAAGCAACTAGTTGTTGAGGAGGTGGCATGGAAATGAGGAACCTAGTAAACAAAGATAATATGAAGGGTTGGTATTATGCAAAATTTATGACTATGGACATAAGTATCTTCCCTAGACCTAGTGGAATGTTTAGAACAACAAAAAAGGGATATAAAGTTTCCCTTAGAGAAATTGAAGAATTGAAAGAGGCTTACTTGGAATTCATCACAAGCTATTCTTTCTTCTTGGCTTGTAAGCTCCAATCGTAGCTCTAATTCCTATAATTAGAACCTGCACATACAATCAACACAAACCAAATATCTACGACATATATGTACCATTATCCAATTACTCTATTAAATGGATCAGTAAAGGCATTGAAAGATATGAATATAAACATAACATAACACATATAGGAAAATAATGTACTCTTTGTATTAATATTAATAGGAGAGAGTTTACAACCAAGAAAAGTAGTTGATATTGTAGAGATCTCCCCAAGTTGACTTCTCCTTCCTTGTCACAAATCACACCTCAATCTCAGCCTAATGCATGAAGATAGTGACTCCTTTAGATTCAAGGCAACAACATGAGGGTATGATTGGTCTCCAAAATCAAACCTTGATGTGGTAGATGATAGTAAATTTATAGGAGAGGGATGGTAGTTTAGGAATTCTTATCCATTTACCAATGTAGGCTTGAGATCCACTTAAGAGGGGAGGATGAGCTCAAGAGAGAAGAGGTGAAGTCTCCAAAGTAGGATCAAATAGGATTTGAAGTTCTTGTCCAAGCTAAATGGTTAAAAAAACTCCTAGAAGCTTATAGAAGTGGAAGCTTTGAGATTCTTTTGAATTTTCACAAATTTCTAGAATGAACGCACCCATAGTAAGGGACAACTTATTGTTCATTAGCACTGGTGCATAACTGAGCAACCTACTGCTGAACGTAGGTCCTTAAAGGGGCAGGGTGCACTAGGCCTTAAAATCATTGAAATGAAGTAGTCATACCCATAAACTCAGGGATTTGAAAGAGTCATTCTTAGGGATTAGTGTAGGGATGTTGACAAGGTGTTAAAAAATGGTTATTGATTCGGTAAATGGTTGTAACAACTCTTGGAAGCTTCTAGAAGAAGAAGCTTTGTGATTCTATTTATTTTTCCCAAATTTCTAGAATCAACACACCCTCAACAAAGGGCAACTTGTTGTTGATCAATGTTGGTGAAAAACTGGGCAACCTGTTGTTGAACTCAAGTCCCTAAAGGGTCAAGGTGTGCTGGGCCTTAAAAGCATAGAAATGAGGCAGTCAGACCCATAAACTCAGGGATTTTGGAGAGTTGTTCTTAGGACTTTGTGTAGGGATGATGACAAGGGTTCATGGACGTTGATTGATCTAGTTTGTAGGCCTATTGAACAGATGCAACAAAATGGCCAATAACAGATTTCCCCATAAAGAACAAATTTAGAAACAATGGTTGATGAATGAAGTTATTTACTTTGTGACAAGTTTGGATCATGAAAACTTGCTTAGATCATAATTTGTTACAATACATTTTCATCATGATATCTTTTTCGAGGGAGGCATGCCCATGCTTAACACATAAGCTAACATTACATGTACAATGATCAAGAAGTCATGTCCACTGATGACAAAGTTTGGATTCATGGTTGGATGATTTTCTGTATGATAATAGCCATCATGTTTGGTAATATTGCATTAATCCTGAAAGCGCAACCTGGATGGATTGAACTAGATCTAGGGTCTTCTATCTCATTCACTCTATCATCTAATGTACGAGTCTAACCATGCAAATAAAGGATCCAGAGTCAAACATGACAGACACCATATGACTACCGACCAATGATGGAAGTTGTTAACAGATGTGAGAGAAAACACGAATGATGTTAACGGCTCTCAAGGTACAACAATATAATCTATATGGTGTGAATGAATGATTTGAAGTCAAACACCACACATAATCTATCGGTCAAATGCCAATGATGGAAACTTATCGCCAAGAGCGAGGAAACTTGCCATTGATGTATACAAGTCCCAAGGCACCGAAGGAAGAGTTTCTAAGTCAAATACCTGGATAACAAGGTAATGTTAACAGGAAGCGACTCGTCGAAGGAGGGGCTTGATGTATCCCCCATTAACGACACAAAACGGGTATCATTATTTGAGACAAAATGATGCTGATGTAGGACTAGTTCAGGAGCGACAAACATGGAATGAAGGCTTAAATGTATCATAGCATATATTAAATGAATGAATTGTCTTGAAAATATCGATGAAACTGAATCGAACTGGTAGCATTGACCCAAAATCGAAAGTGAAGGTTTTGATATGGTGTGATGAACCAAAAGACGAGCAAATTTCCCAACCCAACACCCACGAAGATGATGTGGAAGAGTGTCATGTTCAAGAGCGACTTGCTGCCATTAATATGTGGAGTATCCTTTTTTCCCAATTTCCCCAACCATTTCTGGTTAGTACCTCTTTATTTTTTAACAAGATTGAGGAGGATAACATATGTTTGATATGTAAGTTCATCCTTCAGATGAATCCGTCTGAGTATTTTTAACAAACCTTTTGTAGTGTTTTCTTCTCAAAGATGTACGAAAAGAACCCACTTAAGATTGTGGATGACAAAAAATCTCAACAATATAAATGGTTGCTAAACATTGTAGATCTGCAACAACTGATAGAAATAAAACTTGCCAAAATTTTGATCTATGCCACAATCATAGTTAAACAACAAAAAGAAATAGTAATAACTCCAATCATCCAATGGAAACCAGATATACAAAGAATAGTTTTATTATAACACTTGTGAAGGGAACAAATAAATGTTACCAGTCCCCCTCTATGTTCTTGGCTATCCTCAAACGTCTTCAGCTTGTGTAGAGTCTCTCTCCTTTATAATGTCTAAAACCAACAAAAATATGATGTGCAACAATGAAAATAATCAGAGTTACAATAGTGAGTGCAACAATGAAAATAATCAAAAGTGAATAATGAATGAAAAACCCTTCTATTTATAACAAAATATTGAGTCATCCTTGAATAATGAGCAATAATAAAATATTGTTAACCCCATTCTTGGAATAACTACTTGGAATATTTTATTATATTTGGTTAGGAGGGAAAAAATATTTAAAATTTTATTCAGAAATAATAAATAGATAAATGATTTATTTATCATCTCAAGGAATTAGTTAAGGAATAATAAAGAAATAAGGATTTACTAAATTATTCCTAAGGGATTTAGTCAAATTTGACAAAGAATAATAATTAATTAGTGATTAATTAATTATTCTTGGAGAAAAATAAGATAATTAATGACTTATCTATTTATTTTTCATAATTGGGTCAAATATGGAAATGAATAATAATTGAAAAATGGTTTAATTAATTATTCCTAGAAGAAAATCAAATAAATAGTGATTTATTTAATTATTCTTCATGGGTTTAACTATAAATTACTTAACAAAGGTGGTTTATTAAGTAATTTCTCGCAGTAAGAGCAATTTTACTATGGTAAAATTGGATTTACATGGTGTACTTCGATCCATCTAGTAAATTAGGCTAGATGATTAATTTTTTGGTGATAACATATTTCCCTCCAACATACGAGTTTTAGGAGCAAAACATATGAACGAAGTACGTTGTAAAGACACAATCACTAGACAACACAGGGGAGTCAGACAGAGAGAGAGAGAGAGACCAATAAAGATGAAGTGAAAGAGGATAGGGACAGAGGGGGCGAGACTAATGCAAGTCTCCTTTTATGTTGTGGTACCAGACCTCAATGAGGCGGGGGAGGCATACCCATACCCGCCGAGATAACTTAGTACAAAAATAATGGTTCGCCCAAAAACATAAAACTGAGCAATGAAGTACATGCTGAATGGTACATGACATGTTGGCATAACAGAGCCAAAAAATAATACAATGTGTCCCATATACATAATGCACCTAGAAAAACATGAGCCAGTACTGAATATAATAATATCTGAGTACATGAGATACAATGACCCTTCCCTCAAAAAATGGTTGGGAGGGAGGGTAGAACATCTGGAGAAGCCCTGCTAAACAAGGAAGGGATCTGCAAAACTGAATGGATCATTTGAAGGAGACGTGCATGATATGAACACTATGATTGATAGGAACTGAACCCATCAAATTTATGGAACTTCATCTGAGGCTATAGCATAATGGGAATGCATCCAGGCATGTGGGGGGCTATCTAAAGGGCCACCCCCTCATGAGGTATGAAACATCTCACACACACCTAGGAATCACTGGTATAATCCGCTGCATCACTGGACCATCAAGTGTAGAAATCACGAACATGAAATGACCAAGTCAAAGGGAAATAATGAGACCCTCTGCTCAATTCGAGGCACCGAACAAAAATGGAAGCTGGAACCAAGATACACCACCCTCTAGGCCATTCTTCTAGAATAAATGAGCTGATGTTGACAAAATACAGCCCGCGATAGGTGAGGCAATGAGGATCCTCAACTAAGGCACGAGGGGAAATAGTAATGTGATTGATGGACTGACACCAGGGATAATGGAAAAAGTGGGACTAAGGGACAAACAAATGACTACCCTTGTCAGAGCATAAAGTGCATGCTTGACCTGACAGCGGCTGACTCAACTCTGAAGGGGATGGGGACAGTATGACTAGAGGCCAAAATGAGCAAAACATGATGAACGATATGCAAATATGGATGGAATATTGTGATATGATATAATGGGATGTGAAACAAACTCCATGGATGCAATGGTGACTCATCGTGGATTCTATGGACAAGGGCGACTCGATGATGCTGCCACATAGACTAGGCCTGGTGGGGACCATCAAAACATGAGTAAATGATGGTTAATCATGACGAAAATCGACACATGGTATGAAAAGTATTCAGAGGAGGAGCTCCTCAAAGTACAAGTGTCACTTTATGAAGAAATTCGATTTTGAGAGGCGACGAAGTGACCCTTCTTGGAAAAATGGCTTCCTGGTGAAGTGTCAAATCATCAAATGAAATGATGCAACCTACCTAAATGCATGATAGAAATAAATACGTGCAAATCAATGGGAGATGCTATGGGTAAAATTTCTTAAGGTAGAGTGCATTATGAGGATTAGGAAGGAGTTGGCCTTCGAAATCCTCTAGGAGATATGCCCCCTTGCCTAAGTCCTTATGAATGATGTAAGGTCCTAGCCATAATGATTCAAACTTTCCATGTCCCAGGGTATCATGGGCCTGGTCATATATCAGAACAAGATCACCTTCATGGAAGGAATGAGGGTTGAATTTTCGGTCATACTGAGCTTTGGTGCACTTTTTGGCCGCTTCAATGGTTTGCAAAGGAACACGACGGTATTCAGAGGCGCATTCAAGCATGAAAAGTATTTGTTCTAATGGTTGTGTGTTAGGGACAAGTTCAAAAACTAGGTGGAGGGAAGGGATCTCAGACTCGACTGACAAGACTACCTCCTCGCCAAAATCAAGGTGGAAAGGAATAAATCTAGTGGTGGTTTTAACAGAAGTTCTATAGAACCTTAGAGATGGGAAGAGCATAAGGTGCTAGTTGGTCTTGTGCTTATTCACCATTTGCTGAAGCATCATTTTTAGATTCTTGTTGATTGCTTCAACTTGTCCATTACCTCGGGGGTAATAAGACGATGAGTACTGGGGCTAGAAACCCAACATTGAGGATAGTTCACGCCATAGCTCATCTCCAAAATGGCATCCATGGTTAGAGACCAATTGTTTCGGAATCCCGAATCAAGTGATAACATGGTTAAAAAAGAAAATGGCCATTGTAGCCACCGTGTTATTGAATGTTGGCATGGCCTCAGCCCATTTGATAAAATAATCAACTGCCACGATAATATATTTATGGTTATTAACAGATGATGGTCAACATTCCATAAAGTCAATGACCCATTTACAAAAAGGACCAACAATGATGACAGGATGGAGAGGAGCCAGTGGGGCTCTTGCCTTTGGGGCAAAAATGTTGGCAATTGAGATAGTGTTTGACTGCCTCAATGCAATCACTGAAGAGAGAAGGCCAAAAGTAACCAGCGCGCATGACTTTCTGGGAAGTGGTCATATCGAAGAGGTGACCACCACAAGCACCACTGTGATAGGAATTTAGTACTTTCTCTACTTTAGGATGGGTGAGACAACAACGAAGGATAGAATCCACACCGTGACGATAAAGGTCGTCACTGATGAGGAGGTAGCGAGGGGCCTGGTATCGAATATATCGTCGATCATCATGGGTAAGATGGGGGGAAGAATTTTGGGTTCACAAATATGTGAGAATATGTCCATACCAAGGATCGTACGAAGTGTTGATAAACAAGTGTTCATCCAGGAGCTCGTCATTAACTGGCGGATCACATGCACCAGTGGGTAATTCAAAAATGAGTTTAGTGAGGACCAAACCTTTCTTACTCTTAGGCGTAACAAACTCAAGATTGAATTCCTAAAGGATGACGATCCAATGTGCATACTTCCCATTGATGATCCGTCGACTCAATAGGAAGGTCATGGGGTTGGAGTTTGTTATGACCCTGGTGGTACGTGTGAGGATATAGTGACGAAGCTTTTGGATGGAGAACACGACAACCAACACCAGCTTCTATTCGTGAGAGTAGTTCACAGGGGATCTACTAGATTATTACTGACATAGTAGATAACATGCTCATTCTGATCATCATATTCTTGAATAAGGATCCCAGTGATCGAATGGGCGGAAGTTGAGATGTACAATATGAAATCCTTGGTGAAGTCAGGGGGACTGATCAAGGGTGTAGAAGTGAGAGCATGCTTTAGGGCATCAAAAGACTATTGAGCATGGTCATCCCAAAAAAATGGAATGGTTGAGTGAAGGAGTCTGAGAAACCCATGCGTGGTGGTTGCATAGTTAGGTACAAACCTACGAAGGAATTTGGCTTTGCCTTAAAGGCTTTGTAACTGGCGCAAGGTACGAGCAGTTTGTAGCTCAAGAATGGATTGAACTTTCAAGGGGTCAAGAGTGAGACCATCTTTCGACACAATGAATCCTAACAGATAATTGACAGGAACACAAAAAACACATTTCAACGGATTAAGATGAATTTTATACTTGTGACATCAGAGAAAAATGGTTCGCAAATCATGAATATGTTGCACCCGAGACCTAGAACGAGTGGTGAGATCGTCAAGGTAAGTAAGGATAAGGTGCATGACCCGATATGCAAAGGTTCCCCACGAACTAATGAACGATGTCTTTAACTGATTGGCACAACAGATACTGATCTGGTTGTACCTGGAGAATCCATCCATAAAGGATAGAACCTCATGCCCCACACACTCATCAATGATTTGGTCAATAAAGGGTGTGGGAAAGTTGTCTTTGGGATAAGCTTTGTTTAGGTCGCAAAAATCCGTGCAGACACGAATGGTGCCTTACTTCTTGAGAACAGGAACTGGGTTGGATACCCATGTGGTATACTCAATGGGATAGATGAAATCAGCCTGCTTGAGCTTGTCGATTTCGAATTTTATGGCCTCACGATGAGAAGGGTGGATGGGTCTCAACTTCTGACAGACAGGAGTGGCATCAGGCCATGTGTCGATATGGTGTTCAACAATGGTGGGATCAAGTCCGGGAATTTCAGAATAGGACCAGGTGAAAACATCACAAAATTCTTTGAAGAGCTTTGTGTAAGTTTCAATTTATTCTGGGGTGCACTGTGCCCCTAAGGTAATGTTTTATTCGACCCCTGGTTTATCTGAAATGTTTATTTTGATAGTAGGAGAGCTTTGCCCATATTCCCTTCTTCAAAAGCATCTGGGGCAGGTATGGGATTTCGAAACCAATCGAATTCACCATGGATGAAGTCTTTGGATTCAATAACATATTGGTCATGAGACTGTTATGGCAGGAAGTATGCGTGATGGTGCATGTCATCACAAGGGTAATCAGGGGTAGACATAGCTTCCATGATGTCCTCATCAGACTGGAAGATATGCGGACAGGAGGAAGATTGAGTACATGATGTGACGATGGTACCTGGTGCATCAACCTAAGAAACAAGGTTCACATACACATCATCTTGAATGGTAGATGATAAGCTAGTAGATGGAGGATCTATGGATGCTGAGACTTGGGATTCTATCAAAAGAGGTTCGATAGAAGCGCGCGTAGAAACCTCAGGAAGGTTTGCTTGCGAGGAACTCAAGGATGATGATAGGTAAAGGATGTGGCATGTGGTGTCCGTCATCTCGACACTGGGGGGAGGGATCACAATGGTGGGACTAGAGTCCCCCTATTCTGGTTGAATAGGGATACCAGAATCCACAGGTAGAGGAGTAGGGGTTCCACTATGAGTGGCCTCGTATTCGCAAAGCGCTTCAAGGCAATCACAAAATTCATCGAGACGAGGGAAAAAAATGGGAATAGTGACCATGCCAATCACACATGGCACAAGGGTGGTTTGTGCACAAATTTTTGAGTTTCTTAGGTGGATCTCACAAGTTAACATGGAATTCAAGGATATTTGACTCAGGGAATGTTTCATGAACCAAAGGTTTGAGATGAGGAAGCTCGGGATAATTATTGGTGGCGTGCCAAATACTTTACACAAAGTGCACAGAGGTGACACTTTGGGGCCTTAGAGGCTGGAGGAGCTTGGGGGACCTTAGGGGCTGGAGGAGATTGGGGGGCCTTGTCCTTCAGTTCTTTCCTCTTAGATTCCCCCCTCGTCTAGATGATTTCGCAATAGGAACAAGTTCCTGTTGAGGTTGTGATGGAACTGAAGCAGCGGAAGGGGCGGTAGGTACCAGTTGAACTAGGGTCAAGGAATGATAAGGTCATAGTTGACTAGGAAAAATTCTTGTAGGGGGATCGATGTACCATACTGGGATTCCCAAGGTCATGTTAGAAGGGACCAACAAAGCCACAAAAGGGACATAAAATACTCCCAAAGGGGGAAATAGGAAAGGTATCTGGCCTGTAGGGTAATGTCCCAGCGAAATAGCTCCTGGATGGTTTAGACCTGGAGGAACAATTGTTGGTGGAAACATGAGAGAGGCACCCACAAATGGATGAGGTCTTGGGGAGGTGGATCGAGAGGACTTTGCTGGGATGGTAACTGTTATGCTCCTATACCAATAGGTGTCATATTTCATGATTGACTGGTAAAAGTCCCTATTCATCCTTTCCCTGCTGCAAAGGTTCCATATTTTGAAAAAATCAAAAAATTAAAAAATGAAAAGAGGGTATGCCCTAAAAGAAATATCAAAGGGCAAAAAGAATGAAATGGTCAAGAGAAAAAAGAAAAGAAATGAACCCCAAATAAAGAAGAGCAGGAAAGTTTGCTAGCCCAAAATGCCACTAGTATTCTATTTTTGCAAAGAATCTCATTGTGTGCAATTAGTTGACTCTTGTCATAGTTGATGGATGGCCAAACAGCTTAATCTTGGCCAGTACATGCTTGAATTTCTTGTTTTAGAGATAGAGAATAAAATCTGTCCAAACAGTTCAATCTTGGCAGATAAGTAGATAGGTAGAGAAGCAAAGGAGCTCAACTATTAAATCTGAGCCCTTGGAAGAAATAAGGGAAAACTTAGATAGGATTCCCATGAAAAGAAAAAGAAAATTTGTAAGGGTTTTCTAGTCCAAGTGCACCCATGGAAGAAGAGAAAAAATGTTAGGTACTATAGGCTGGGTAGGTAGTTTGGTGTTGCAGAAGCATGCTTATGATTAATTTTTTGTTTCTCAAGAGGTTCATCTTATTGATACCATAAGTGCCATGGTAATTGTTTGGTTACAAGTGAAGTGATGCATGTCTAACTTCTCCTCACACTTCTCCCAAAAACACTTACTAACCTCCCCCCAAGGATATTGAGATCTTCTCAATACTCCTAAATCACTCCATTTCATGAAGAGGCTTAAGTAAAATAACATTCTTGCCTTAGGAAAAGAAACCACATTTCTTGTGTAAAACCTCTGTTCCCTCATAAGCCTAAGTTGTTGAACTTTATAACTTGGCGCTCACCCTTCATAGATCCATTGTGACCATTAACATTACTATATAAAATCCCTATATTCCTCCCCCTGCTCGTATTATGTAGATATAAGAAAAGCCCCAAAATTTTATTATCCCCACCAGTGGCTAAATTATAGCCATATGTCAATATTTACAGGGGATTCAAGGTTTATCTGGAACCTGTGAATAACCCTATCAGGGACCTCAGGATTGATTAACCACCTTGGTTAATCAACAACCTTACTAAACCCTCCCCGCGTGCAAATATTCCAAAGTTAATTAACATCTGGTTAATTAACAGTTTAATCCCCCTGACAGCCAATCAAACCTGCCCCGATATATTTAAGTCATTGTTTATATATGTGGGTCCCCGCGCCGTAACTCTTTGCCACCTCAGACATTTTCCAACCATTGGATCCGGTCTTGTTGATTGGACGACCCAAATTCATATCACGGCACCCTTCCTTGCCGATCTTTACCACCCGGGGAGCCGGCGGTATTACTGCCGTACCTGGGACACGCGACACCCTCCCGGCATGCTCGCGGCCCCTCCTCCTGATACCACCTTAGCACATAAGCAGTGTGGGCCAATACCACTTACCACCCTCCCGCTGACCCCGTCTGCTTATGTCACCTCCACGTTATCGCCACGTCAGCATTTCGTACCTCGCGTCGCGGCAAAACATCACGTCCCGATGACATCAGCCAACCCAAAAGCCCCAAAGGCTGCGAAGCTGATTTTTTATTAAAAAACCCGTAAAGTTGTCATTTTCACTCATTTCTATTCGTTTTTTTCACAAGACCGTTGCATGCAAAATTATGTCCAGCAATTGCAGAAGCTCCAGTCCGCCACCCCGACCAACAAAGTCCAGCACCCTGTTGCTCAATTCCTCAGTCAACCTGCAAATTACACTGTTTCACTTCCATAATATAGGTATTTACCCCGTTCCACCTTCCGAACCTGTGTTTTTGGTTTTCCTCTGCAAAATTGTACCTATAGGATCCAATTTTGAACTCAAGCAGTCCATAATTGCTATACCAACCCATCCAAAAACTACTCTGTTGCCCTTTTTCCACAGAAATTCAACCTCCGAGTTAAAAACACAGACAATTGAACAATGGAATCCGCTGTGGCCCTCAATGTCGCTCCTCTCAATGCACCTCATACAGACCAGCATCATTTACCCTTGGCCAACATATATTTCCAAGTAAAAGATCCAATTGGTTGCCAAAATCATCTTCATACTTTCTGCCTAATCAGAAACAGTCATTTGAACAATTCTGATATCTGTGGAATATGGGAATCCAATCTCCCAAAGTACTACCTTCCCTCAGTCAATATATTCCCAGATATTATTTGCCACTATTGTGCCAATTATGATCCTGTCAGTAAAGCAGTTATATCTCCATCACAAACTGTTCTCTTTTATATAACTGCTGAGTCTATTAATGAAATGTTGCACTTTCATCCAGTTCAGCCTCTTGCTCCTCTTTCCATGGGATTCCTGCTGGAGCAAGGCTATCAACTGTCCAGTGCAAAAATAGCTCGGATTGCTAAGTTATTCATGAAACCAGAATGCCAGCCCTAAGGCCCACCTCCTTATTTATATGTCTCGTTCAATGAGACTGGAAGAATTCTTCTTGACATGATATCAGTGATCTTGGGATTCAGGTCCAGTGAATTTGTGGATGAGATGGTCCTGGTTCTGTTATCCACCTTTACTCCAGGACAGCCCCTTGCTATTAAGTATGACTATGCCTCTTTCATTGCTGACAAAATCCATGCTCAATTTATGAATTCGGAAAGAGAACGAGTGTTTAAATACACAAGTTTCATATATCATTTGCTATTGTATTATCACCCAGACATTTTTATATTTCCCATCAGGAAATTGGATGCCAAAGGAGAGAGGAGGTCTGTAATCTTTTGGACCTCGGTCTTCCACAGAATTGTTGAATCCCCTTATACCTATTGTGAATTCATTGACCTGTTTATACATCCAACCTCCACTCTATTGATAGGAGCTCCTCCTCCTAGGCTCTCTAGTGACATAAGGAAGATTTTACAGCTCTCCAAGAACTACAGGATAGGTGACTGGTACTTCTACCAGGATCACATTGAAATCAGGATATATGGCTGTGAGCTGTGCCCTTAAGCTGCCCAAATATGTGCCTATGAGACTGTTTTCTATAGAGTATTTCAGGCAACTTATTAATGCAAATTTGACTCACTTTTGCAATGTGAAGAAAAAAGCTCAGCTGAGGATAAGAAACCAATTAGGCCCTTTTATCATTAACAAAAGGGAAGCATGGGAAGATGCTGATAAAATATTAGGGGAAGACCTTAAATTGAAGAAAGGCTTCTGGTGGGTGCCATATGACCCAAATGGCTTTATAAGTGAGAGAAAAGTAAAAAACCGGTTGTCAGCTTACACACATCATAGGATCCCTGAAGTAGAACAATATGCCAATCAGGATGAGTGGATAGAGGGTACATTAGTAGAAGAACTTACTCGGCAAGAAAAAATGGAACAAGCTATGAAAGATTTAGAAAAGATCCTTGACCTGGACTCTTTTGGACAAGTATCTTTCAAATTGCCTCAGCAAGCCGGAGTGGGTACATCTTCTGCTGGGACTTCACAGCAACCTATACAAGGGGCCAGCACACAAGTTTCAGGTTCTTTAAAGGGAAAGGAAGTGGCAGGCACAGGGCAATAAGAAATGATTGATCAACAAGAGAAAATTCCTCCAGTGCAGACCAAAGCAGCAGAGATTCCTGCACTACAAACTCCTCTAATTGAGGAAAAAGGAAAGTAAAGGGATAGAGAAGAGGCCACACCCATCAGTGGACCTGCAGAACAGCCAGGTGCAAAAAGGCAAAGACTGAATCCTCTATCTGAAGAGGAAATCATTGAAGAAACAATAGAAAGCTTAAGAGGTGAGAGGGCAACCAGCCCACAGACCTCCCCAGTGATAGACACATCAACTAGCTCACACCGACAGGAGCTCAAAAGGCAGCATAGTGTGGAAGTTTCATCCACAAGGCCACCAAGCAAGCAGACCTCTGATGTCAAAAGAACATTCACAGAGATAAAGGCTAGAAATGATCCATTGAGGCTGCAAATTTATGACCAATATCTTAAGATGGCCCCCACAAAACAACAAATATTAATGTCGGCATATGACATTAAAGAAGGGAAAATGATCATGAGCTATTTTAAGCCCAAGGTGCAGCAACCACAATCGGTAGTTGATTATATTAGGAAAAATCTGGAGGTCTTGGCCAAAGACATTCATCCAATAGACCAGATTGAGCTACACAAACAAACTGGAGAGATGGTGTATTCTACACTAGCTGAAAAAGCAATGTTCACTTATAAATTGCAAAACTCATTGGGGAACAACTCTGCTCAGCTAGATTTAGAGAAAGCTTCCTCTTTAGCAAAGGTCAACAGGATAAAATCCTTGGAGGATATTATCATTGAACTGGGACATGATCCCAAAGATGCCAAAGGCATAAAAGCATTAATGAGGAAGAAGGAAGAGGACATTGATGCCCTTAGAAAATAGCTCAAAATGCCTCCTTCTGTGCATCCACAAACAACAAATGTTGTACAGCAGAACTCCAAGGAGGACATGATGGACCTGCTCATAAGGTTGAATGAAAGATTGAGTGAGACGGAGCACGAATTGGAGAAAGAACTACAAGTAAATCAGGGGGAGTTGACCTCCCAGCCACCTGAAGTAACTCCAACAGTCACAGCTGCCCCTTCCACAGTTATAACAGCAGTGCCTTCCACTGTCCCAACATCAACTGCAGAAATTCACCACAAGTACCTCAACAGCAGCAACAACACCAGGCAGCAACACTAATATGACCATAGAGCAATTAATAAAAGCCATGGAGGAGTTGAAACTCCAAGTGTCTGAATTGAAGCAAGTCAAAGAAAAACTAGCAAAGATTGAGCAAAGCTATGATAAATCCAAAATTATTGTGGCAGAAAAAATAAGGGAAGTCAAAGCATTGGAAAATAAGGTAAGATCCTTACAAAAGGATCTCTCTCTGCATAAGCCTCTGGCAGAAATCAGAGGAATTTTGTGGACCAACATCATTCAATCACTTAGTGTTGTATGGAGGTCTATTCCGACCATTTATGAACAGATTGATTTGATAGGAGTAGCCAAGTGGAAATTCAGAAAACCAGAGCCTTATTGGGATAGATGCTTGAGCAAGCTAACAGGCTAATCCATTTTTTGAATACCAAGACCAGTGAAGAACTGCAAGCACTTGATATTAGAGACAGAACAGGTACCATTTTGGATATTAAGAGAGTTCTAACCATGAGAACTCTAATGCAAAACTTGGACAGAAGATGCCAGGACACGCAGGAGGAAATTGATTCTTTCATAGAAAAATTTACAGTCCTGAATCAAAGAGGTTTTCCAAGTCCTTTGGGAGATAATGATCGTTTGATGAAGCACAAGGACTATGTACACAAATTAAATACATTTTCTGTCAATCAAGCTAGTGCATCTTCAAGTACTTCAACAGAAAAAGCACTTCCATCTGGCTAGTCCCTTTATGATAGCCTGGAAAATCTATTTTACATAGAGCATGAGGTGAAGCATCTGTTCACCATCCCTCCTAACTTCTACAGGTACACAGAGACTGATGAGACTTTAAGGAAGCTACAAAGACATAAAATACCAGGACTAGAGTGGTGGCAGAACATGCTAGAGATCCTGTAAAACTTATCGTTGGTCAAATCAAAATTGTGCACCATCTGTTATAAATGCGCAGAACAGAAATGAACCACGGTCCTGCCAAATCAAAGCGTATCACATCAGCATTAAAGAAATTCCAGCCAAAGTAGAAAATCATCACAAAGGATGAGTGGAAGACAGCTGAGAAACCAACTTGCAGCGTATACCTCCAATACTTCTCATAAATTCGGATCAACCAGTGCAGCACGAATTTATTACATCCATTTATTATCTCCTTGTTTTCGAGACTGTCCGTCTCTATCTATGTAAGAGAAACATTAATTGTCAGCAGATATTATTTTCTATCAGATATTTTGCATAATATCTTGACATTTTTGTATAAATACCCCCCGAGACAAAGTATTTGGGGTTGGTTGATTGGGATACATTCTCAGACTTTGCTGTAATACTGAGCAATTTTGGAATAAAAGGCTGTTGGAACCAATTTGTCTTGCTCACTGGATGAAGAACTGACGCTAAGGACCATGTTGCAGAATTCTTGAATCGTTTTATGGATCAATAAGTCTCTTTTAACTTGTGTTTTACAGTTTCTGTGTTTAATATATCATATATGTTTCATGATCTAAATAATAGAGAAAAAGAATAACCCAGAATTTGCTTGTTTTCACTCTGTGTTCAATCTCTGTTATTATTAATGTTTTCTTCAGAATTAGCATAAACAGTGAATTCTTAATTGCTCCTGTTTCCCCTGGTTCTTTCATCTTGAATACTAGCTAAGGAATTCTTAATTTCTCCTTGGCAGTAATCATCCATTTTCCCTCTGTCAACATGATAAAGGATTCTTAATTGCCCTTCACCCATTGACTCCATTCCATCATATTTCAGCCTATAAATTGTTCCATAGTTGACTACCTTGCTCTGTGATAAATCCTCTGATAAGAAACCTAACCCAGTAAGCCATAATTCTTTGACTCCATCATGCCCAATGGACTGAAATGTCTCAGTTTTACCTCACTGTTCTATTGATTCCCCATCCTTCCAACCAAACTCAAAACCAAAACCTTTTCACTTCATAACTAGCCTAATATACCATAAAACAAATCTAAATTATAAAGAGAGAGACCTCTCTGGATACAGATTGGCTAGAATCTGCGTCTAAAAGATTGGTCTGTGGTTACCTCGGCTGTATTCCCTTTCTTACAACTTTAGGGAACAACCTGAGTGATAATAGTAACCACAGGGTGCTAAGGAGCTGGTTGTGAATCATATGTACTAGACTCATAGAGTTAGGCTCTGAGATGGGAGGGGGAGGACCAGGGAAAGCACCCAACGATGAGGAATCTTTATAGAATTTGGGTGAAACAACGGTGAGGGGAGGTGACGACTGCTTATCTGACAATGATGAGATAATGGACTTGTGGGAGGTCACAGATGTTGGCTTGTAGTAAGTCAACTGATCGATGGTAACAATATTCCCTTCATGGGGGAAGCACATCTTGCAGAAAACCGCAAATGTGATGGCTGACATGGCATATGTGTAAATACGACCTAAGATAATGTTAATGTCGACATGGGCAATCTTTCTTGCAAGGGTCACTGGACAGTTGCGGTACATGCCAAGGGGATGGGAGAGGTGTCCATCCCAAGCACGCAAAGTGATGGTGGAGGGGGACAACTCAGGTGACTTAAGTTGTTTCCAAACAACAATGGACATCACACAAGTGGATGCACCTTCGTCAATAATGCATTAGGAGATGATGGCATTACGAACTCGGATTGGTATCTGGAAAGAAATGGATGAAGGCAATGGGGGATGTTCTGATGTATCAACAGGGAAGACAATCAGATGATCGTCAGAAGGATCTACTACACCCAAGGAAGTTAGTAGAGATTTCTTTTGAGATGGGTACGACTAGAAAACTTCCAGCATCGACATGGCATCAGGTGATTGTGCCAAGTCATCTACTATACTGTATGTATGGGCATCTCAATTAGAAGCCACATTACGACGTAATGGTCCCTTTGGGATCTTGGGAATGACCTCAACTTTAGGTTGAGGGATCTGTAACAGACCATTTGGTGTTGTAAGAGGCTCAACAGATGCTTTGGTTTTGGACTCAATGGCGGACAAAGTCGATGGCTTGTCATATTGAGGCTGCTGAGTTTGAAAGTTGATATTAGATGGATTAACCTCATCATAATTCATCATAAGGATATGGTAGTCACCAGGACCAGAAGGTTGGGGGGATGGGCTGCTTGACCTGGCTAAGGTTGAGCAACGAAAAATCCTTGCTAAGGGAAAGTATTTGTAAGCACTGCTGATTGAGATGGCGCAGGATACTAAGGTGATTGTTGACCTCTAGAAGCTACTTGAGCTTCCCACATTTGGCGCATCTAGGGTAAGAGAGGACACTCATGTGTATAATGGCCATGAACACCACAACATGCACAAGGCTTGTTCATATGAATAACCTTGTTCTGCTTGGGCTAGTTGCCTTGTTGCTTGTTGTTGGTGTTAGGTTAGTTCCCCTGGGGTTCACCAGGTTGATTACCTTGATTACCCTAGTTACCATTGTTACCTTTCCTCTTATTCTTTTTCTTCGAATTTTGGGTATTGGCCGCACTCTGTTGTGCAGACACTTGACCTTAAGGGGGTGGTGACTGTTGGGGTTGAGCATGCATGGGAGGCTGCAACGCCAATGCTTGAGGGGCTGGATCACTCGGATGTGCACAAGGAGGAGAAATTGTTTGGTAGATAGGTTGGGACCCTGAAAAAATGTTTCTAGCAGGAGGGGCATGAGTGTTAGAGGAACGGGTGCCCCCCTGTGGATAGCCATAACTTTGGTGAGTATATGGCGAAGGGTGAAAAAGGGTTCCAATGATACCGTCGATGGCGTGAGATGCCCTCAATGCATTGGCACTTCCAGGACAAGGGAGGTATGGAATGACGGTATAGACATAACTGGATTGTGCATAAATAGGTCATATCTTAGAGCGGTTTGGAGAGCTTCTTCCTCGGTCTGAGGAAAATGAGATGTGACGTCTTTTCTAATGGGAGATAAAAGGCTCCTAAGAAACCAATCTAGATAGACATGGTCTTCAAAGGGTGGGGCACGACATGTACTCCTCCTTCGACGCCACTATTGAACATGGTCGGAAAGGTGAGTGGTGGAGGATTGACAGAATGAGGTCAATAGCTCTGTACCAATGTCATACCAGAGAGGTAACTGAAAATATGAGAGGAACGCTTTAGCAAGCGTCACAAAAACAGAATGAGATGCGGAAAACTGGTCCACATAACATTTTGCAGCATCTCCAGTCAGCGTGCGTTGGAATAGTTGAAGACGAATGGAATCATCGATAATGGAGTTGGACGAACACCACATGTGGAAGGATCCAACATGGCTGGCAGGATCCTCTCCATCGTTACCCTCAAACTTTGGGATGTCTGAGGGAAGCTTAGTCAACATATAAGGCCAACCAACATCGTGGTGTATGGGGTCGTTTATCAACTGGTTAAAATCTAGTAGACTTAACCCAGCCATAAAGGGGAGCATGGGGGCTACTGGAACGGTTCTTGAGACTATTCCGCTTGATGTGACCACTGGGATAGAACTGGAGCCAACACCAGGTTGGGTTCCTGCACCAGCTGTGGGTCTAGACATGGTGACAATATGCGGTGAAGGAGGCTCAGAATCAAATGAGGAATTAGATGAACTAGGAGAAGAGTCGGTATGGGGACTCAAAGGGCTATGAACTCGAACTCGATGGGGAGGGGTAATATGCCCAAGAGGAAACTGGGGGTGAAGGCCTAATATTCTCTGCGAAAAACGCCTTGGTGGCGCAATGGTGGAATGACACACACGACATGGAAATGGTGAAGGAAGATAAAAAATATGCCTTTGTCTCGATGAGGGAGATAAATTTATTATGTTAAGTCTTGGCTTGGCGGTGTAAACCAAGTGCCCTTTGCTTAAGGTGTGCTTGTGTGTGCAGGTGTATTTATTGATTAAGCCCATATTGTAGTTGTAAAAAAGAAAAAATCTTGCTGAAAATAAACTAAAATTAACAATAGAAAATGAACAACAAAACAATTAACTAAACCCCACCCAAACTGGGTTTGCAAACACTGTGCTGGTTGGTGGCTAACTAGAAGGAAAATACACTAAAACGGTCAAGACATCTATATTTCGGTGTGATTGGGATCAAGTGACACTAAGTTGCTGGAAAGTGGTGCAGCAACAACAAAAAACCAGAGAGGAAGATCACTGCAAAAAAAATAGGGATATGGGTGAAACACCTAGGGAAACTGATGGGACCCTAAGGCAAATGACCAAACAAGTTGTAATGTGAAACTATGGATGGTGACAACCTATCTTTATAGATCTAAAACAAAAGGGTACAGATATGGAAAATATGGCTAAAAGTGCTGCAGAAACTCAGACTACTCACTCAGCTAAACTCCTCCTATAAAGGTGGAAGCATACTAGAAGCCCTAGGGGGGCTAAATTCCACTTCAATGAGTAAATCAGAGTAAGTCAAGGGCTAAGAGGGATGGGATAGAGGTCAGATAACCTAGCATACAACTCTCTGCAAAACCCAAAAACAAATCTGAGAAAAACCTGGAAACCCAAAAATCGTAGGTATTGACCTATTTTCAGGTGGGATCGCACTTTTTGGGCTAAAAAGTTCGATTTTTTCTCCATGGATCCTGAGTGCCAAATCTTGGAAAAAATTGTTTGCCTTTGTCGTGACTGGTTCCTATGACCTGCGGAAAAGACCAGAAAGCTTGCAAAAATTAGAAATTTAACAAATCTAGGGTTAAAAAGCTAGGAAACATTAAGAGACTTGAAAAAAAACCCTAAGTTGAAAACGAAAGGTCACCCACATTTCTGTATCTGAAGTATAAAACTAGTGGAGTCGTCAATTTTGTGATTGGAAACAATTAGAAAATCCCCAGCGGAGTCGCCAATTTTGTTGTAGTGTTTTCTTCTCAAAGATGTACGAAGAAAACCCACTTAAGATTGTGGATGACAAACAATCTCAACAATATAAATGGATTCTAAACATTGTAGATTTGCAACAACTGATAGAAACAAAGCCTGCCAAAGTTATGATCTATGCCACAATCATAGTTAAACAATAAAAAGAAATAGTAATAATTCCAATCATCTAATGGAAACTAGATATACAAAGAATATTTTTATTATAACACTTGTGAAGGGAACAAATAAATGTTACTAGTCCCCCTTTATGGGATGGGTTCTTGGCTATCCTCAAATGTCTTCAGCTTGTGTAGAGTCTCTCTCCTCTATAATGTGTAAACCCAACAAAAATATGGTGTGAAACAATGAAAATAATCAGAGTTACAAGAGTGAGTGTTGTTAGAGTCGGTCTAGTATCCCTCCACCAGAGATCAAAGCTCTTTGCATTTCATGATTAGGTGTCCCATCAGTGTGATCATGTTGCATTCCGTTAGGCATGCCATAATCTTGGTGGAAGGATTTTGTGTCGTTATTCCCCTCTTGTTTGGCACTGCTGGTTCAGGTTTGTTCAAGTAAATAAAGTCCTCAAAGAGTCATTCATCTTGCTTTAAGTTTTAAGGTCTTAGGTCTAGGGTTGAGTCTAATTTTGTCTTGAGAGGTCATTAAGGACCAGCAGGCCAGAGGGATGTCCTTCATTAAACATTTCTTATCATTGTACAGCTAAATTTTTACCTTGTTCTCAAAAACTCTGTTTTTGAAAACAAGGTCATTATCTCATTTTTGTAAAAATTCTCAAAATTTCAAATTCTTCAAATGTCGAAGTGCAGCCTTGGTCTCCTTTGCCAAAGCATCCCAGAAGCTATCCCTGCAAAAATTTTCAGAAGAAATCGTCATTTCAAACAAATTTTCAAAGAAATGAAATTAAAGGTCAGAGCCAATTAAAGCAAAAAGTGTCAACATTCAAAACATTACAAAGTGGGTTTTGGGCAAGTAAAAATTAAAAGGAAGCCTATAAAAGCATGCTATTCCTCATTGGTAACTCATTTGCCTCTCAACACTTCAAGAGAATACTTGTCAAGTCAATTTCAAAGTTCATTGGGCGAATTGGGAAATTGCAGCGGCGCGCTACGCATCAGAGGAGGCGCGCTACGCATTGGGGGCGCGCTATGCATCAGCGTGCATTTTCCAGTGCGAATTAACTTAGGTGCTACGCGTTGGAGGCGCGCTATGCATCAGGTTGGGTGCGCTACGCATTGGGTTTCTTGCTCAGGAAATCGCCAGCAAGCCACCAAAACTACTTCTCTCTCAAAATCTTTTCAGGTAGGCTTCTAATCCATGGTGATTTTGGTTTGGCTAAGATGAATGAGCAATGAACATGAAAAAATAAAATGGCATGCTAATATGAAGTAAAAACCCTACCTTGCTGTATCAAATTTAAAAATGTAAATGTGCTAGGGTTTCATTGAAATTTGCTGCCCAAGGTTACCCATTTTCCATTCCTCTTTCCCCATATTTTCATCACCATTTTCCTTGAAATTTTTCCATGCAATCATATAATTTCCCTATTAAAAATCATTAAAATCCCTAAACCCTACTAATTCCTAAGAGCCTATGTAAATTTTCTAAACCCTACTTCCCATTAAAATCCCACAAATTATGATTGCAATTGTTCCATGTTCCTTTCCTAAAATTTCCTTTCACATTTGTTTTCCCTAATCCCCTCAATTTTCCCTTTTCCCCAACATTTCCCATGTGTGTTTGTTCCCTTGGTAACAACATTTAAACAAGTCAAAACAACAGTTCATTGGGTGCACAGTCAGCATTATTTTTCAGTCACTTGCCTCCAAAACCATGTCAGAAACCGAAACAGATTATGAGCAAAGTGATGACCGTGAATCAACACCAGAGGTAGAGGTGCCAAGGAGGCATCACAGGGGTGGTAAAGGTGGTCAGCATGTCAGGGAGGAGCCTACCTCTTTGGCTTATCTACAAGCTTGTCCACTTGCAGTGACATGTTTCCGATACCAATCATGTTATGAATATTGCGAGAGAATCTCCCAAATTCAACACCACAGGGAATTGGCTCGCTTGTTTGTCCTACATTTGCACAATGGGCATGTGAATCTTACAGGAGTGGACTTCACATTGTCACCCGAGATTGTTGCTCAAGCAACAGGGATACCCAATATTGGAGAAGAGTGGAACAAGCGCCAGCAGTTGGACAGATTTCATTATGAGCCATATATCAAACCCGTATATATGAGGCACTTAACTGGTGTTTTTCCCTTCCGATTCTTAAGAGACGAGTATGCACCTTTGATGAGGATCATCATTCGCTATTTCACTTGTGAGGGCAGATTTTCACGTTTATATTCGTACCATATCTGTTTGTTGATGCATTTCACACGGGTGCGAATGATGAACATTCCATTCTTCATGTGCCGAAATATAGAAAGGATGGTGCCCTTGGTGCAAAGAAAGAGCCTAGCACAGCAACACAAGAGCATCTATCATTATGCACTGATCAAGATTGTGGTCATGCATCAGTTGGCACAACAGGGTATTCCATGGGAGGATTTCATTTCTCGTGACTTGTTCGCAGTGCCACAGCCACCTCCTGAGGTTGTTCGTGATGAGGGAGGGCCTTCACATCAGTTTGATATTCCAGAGCCCGAGCATGTCAACACTCCTCCTTATGTTACATATCAGAGAGGCCATAGGGTCTTATTTGCATCAGCACGGCGAGTATTATCTCCACATCAGGTGGAAGTGGTCTCGCCTTCTTCATCAGCACAACGAGTGTTATCTCCACATCAGGTGGAAGGGGCCTCACTTTCGACAGCAGCACAGGTACCAGAGAGAGGCAAGTAGCCCAAGATTGATGAGGGGCCATCAGGTGTTCCAGGCATAGATGTTGTTGACCTTGATATCATTTCTCCTAGCCTAGAGTCAAAAGAGGTCATACAGCAACTAAGGGCTGAAAATGACTTGTTGCAGCAAAAATTGGAGATGGCAAATTGGACAATTACTTATTTAGAGCAGCGCAACAAGCAATTAGAGGATGAACACTCTCTTGATGAGTTGCCGAGGATCCGAGAAGACCAGAACTTGGCTCGCAAGAGACCCGGTGATTTGACACCTAAGGAGCAAAGCTCTATGCTCATTCAGGTGAACACACATTTAGAGAGGTTGATAGCAAAGGCAAACAGGGAAAAGGACATGCTCCGACACATGAAGAATCACTATTGGGCTCGAATGCATGTGTGTAAAGCAAGAATGAAGGTGCTCAAAGGACGGTTGGCCAAGGCACTAAAATGGAGGAAAAGGCACGATCCCCTTCATATTTTAGCTGAGGCTTCCTTGGAGGAGCATGGTACTAAATGACACACCTTCAGCTCAAATTTCAGAGAATTTGGAGCAATTTTGGTCATTTTTGAATTTTTTTGGTCAAAAAGCAGGTTTTTGCCCTTAACGCGTAGCGCGCCGCGCGCTACCCTGAAGATGGGCAAGTCCATTTCTCAAAAACTCAGCATTTTTGGATTTTTCATGACAAATTACACTTTCTCAACAATTTCCAAGACATTTCATCAGGTTTTGAGCCCTCAGAAGGTCAAAAAACATGCAAAAAATGACTTTCTGCCACTTTTTGGACACACAGGAAGCAATCTTGGGAGATTGCAATTTTGGAGGGGAAAATGGACACCAAATTGTGAAATTCCACTTGGGTTGGAAATTAGACATCCAGAACTTTCCAACAAGCCTACTTTTGCCTCATTTGGATGCTGGGAAGTGCCTCAAAAGATGGCTCAAAGGCGCGCTACGCGTTGAGAATTGGGGCGCTACGCATCAGGGAAATTTGCCAGATTTTCACCTACAACTCAGCAAAACGCAGATTTGACTAGTTTTGAATTTTTGGAGTGATATTTCATCCTCCTTGATGTAATTGATGTAATTTTATAATGTCATGGCACTTATTTATCTCTTATAGAAGATTCATTCATAAAAAGTCAAAACTTTAATGAATGAATTGGTTTCCTAGCTTATAGAGGCAAGTTGTTTTGACTGCCTAGATTTTAGTGCTCAGTTTAGAATTGGTTCAAATAGCTCCTAGAAGGATGAGCTCGACCCCTAGAGGCAAGGAAAGGTGTTAGCTTGCCTATATTATGTATTTTCTTAGTCATTTTCAGGGTTGGACTCTTGAGGGATAAGCTTCTATTGTATTACTCTTTGTATCTCTGCAATTTTGGCAAAGGAAGGACCAGGGTTTTGCAGCACTATTTGGGATTCCTATGGTTATTTGTGTTGATGGTGTGCTTCTCTCATGTACTTGTAAGATTTTTTATGTGTATCAATTTCCTATTTCTCTTTTCTGCACATTAAGTAAATGAAGTGTTAAGGTAGAATTCATAATTTATATGCTCTGCCTTTAAGTTTTCTTAATATCTATGTTTTCCTCTGTCTAAAGAGAACTCTCGATGGTTTCTTGCTCTATTTAGCTCCTCACCGGTCATTCCTATCCATTCACTTAAATCAAAGGCATCAAGACAATCTCCTACCTTGCCCCAAAAAGACCTCTGTAAAAGCTGTGTCTCATCCCCGCACCCAAAATTGCTCTCCCCCTGTTTTCCACCAAAACCCTAAAAATCTGAAATCAAACCTTCTCAATTAGTTTACTAGCCTAAAATCAGTGTTCTTTATTGGTCATCTCTGTCCTTTGAAGACCTTTTGTCGAGATAGACCTGGAGAGAGCCCTCTCCTGCCCCGTAGGGCTAGCTACGAGGCTAAGTGGTTTGATGTTGCCTTGGATTTTGTCTTTTCAGCCTGAGGCCAAATTCAAGCGCTAACATATTGGCGACCATACTGGGGAGAACAAAATTGTTGTGGATTGATGTGTGTGTTTCATAAGTCTTAGACGGAGCCTGAAGTTATGCCAGGTAGCCTTCGAAACGCTTTTGCTTTGCATAAGCGGAAGTAGATAAACGCTGCTTCAGTCAATCTCCGTGAGCTTGTGAATACGGCCACTTCAATTGAATTTTACCCCAGTTCATTTGTAAACTCTGAACTTTTGGATGATTAGTTGAGAGTTTTCACAGGCTGATCGGTTATTTGTTCCTCGATATCCAAACTGGCTTCAGATTCTAAACATATATTCAAATCTCATTCATGTCCAGTTGTTTTTGAGTATCTTGAAGACATCGATTTTGACGAGAGTTTTGAGTTGTCCTTGTTCAAAACCAAATCTGAAAGTGCACTTGGTTCTCTAGTTCCCAACCCTGATTTTGCTGCTGCTCTTGAAATCGAGAGACATAATAAATTGGTTGAAAATTTCATCCTAAGACACCTTCAAACAGATATCCAAGTCACTAATCTTGCTGATTTCCTAGAAACTATATCTAGCAATATTGGATCTACTATCACGGCTTTAGTTCCACACGAACAAACCAATCCTCCTTTTATTTCTATATCCCCTATAGTCACACATCCTGAATCAACAGTAAATTCTCCTTCCTCGTCACATACCGCTTCTCCTCTGCCTACACCTCCCTATACCCCTCATACTACAGCTACACCTACTCCACCTGCTACTCCTAGACCTAATCTACCTAAAGCAATGGCTGCCCGGTTTGCTCCACTTGCTCTTCCTCAAAATCTGCATGATATGCCAGCTGATTATCAGAGTAAAATCTCCATGTTTGATGGCACTCCTTAGGGTGTTTCCGCTCAGCAGCATATAGACAAGATGACACCTTTCTTTGATCTATATGAGATAGATGAAGAGGATGTAACTATGCGTTTGTTTGTACAAACATTCGATGGAGAAGTAAGAAAATGGTTCAGAGGTTTGACAGCTAGAAGTATACCCACATTGGAAGAAATTCAGAAGCAGTTTCTAGATCGATGGGAAATCAGAAAGGATCCACTTCAGATCAATGCTAAGTACAATAATCTCAAACGTAATCATGGTGAGTCGGTCCAAGATTACATTATCAGATTTAACACAGTTTATAATGCTATTCCAGATGATTTAAGGCCATCTAGAAAGTCAACACTTCTCAAATTCCCGGATGGCTTTGATCCAGAGATGGCTTATTCATTGCGAGATAGAGATCCGCCTACCTTAGAGGATATGCAGAAAATCGCTGTTAGTGTTGAAGTGAATTTGAATGATAAGAGAGCAAAGATGAAAGCCGAAAAGCGAGTGAAAATCAAAGAAGAAGCTTCTACATCAGATTAGCTCCTTCGCAAGGTAGCTACGTTGCTTGAAAATACTCATCTCAGCAAGCCAGAACCGCAGATCCGTAATCCTAATTTCCGAGGTCCACAACAGCCACAACACAGAATCAAGCAGCGTGAAACTAGGGCACAAGAAACAACAGTTCAACAACAAATAAAACCTCCGCTACAACAGAATTTTGTTAGCCAAGAATCCAAGGATGAAGGTGATACTATAGGAGAGGAAAATCACTTTTTTACTCCTGATGATCTGCCTACCTATATTATAGAAGAAGAAGAATTTGTGCGAAATTCCATCATACATCAAGATGAGAATTATATCCTATCGAATGAGGCAGCACTTGAGGAAGAATCGGAGGAGTACCAAAGAGGATATCTCAATGCTTTGTCCACTCATCAGAGACAATTAAGAAATCGAGTTGTTCCCATAAATCTCATTCAGAAAAAGAAAGATACTTCAGCAAAAAATGATTCAGCTTCCCCACAGACAAAAGGAAAAGACATAATTGATCCCTTAGCAAGTCAATCATCTTCAGCGGATAAGATAAATCATCCACCAAGCATAATGAAGGATAAAGTCGAAAGAAGAGAAGTTCCGGCCAAAGAAGGTGAAAAAATTTCAGCATTTAGTTTGGAGAATGAAATTTCGAAGCTGAAAGTGTCTATTCCATTGACTGAAATCATGAAAAACACTACCTACCAAGGTCAAATTTCCAAAATTCTGAATATTGATCCAATGCTTGACATGGTAAATGTAGAAGATGATCAACCAGAATTAATTTTTGGGCCTGCTTTGAATGGTGAGTCTCCTGAAAATGATGTTCCTCCCTTCTATATCAGTTTGAGGTTGCATGAGTATATTTTACATAATGCTATGTTTGACTCGGGTGCTTCGCATAATTTGATGCCGAAAGAAATCATGGAAAGGCTGGGATTGGACATCACAAGAAAATATCATGATTTGTATTCATTTGATTCCAGCCGGGTAAAGTGTATCGGATTGATCAAGGACTTGGTGGTAAGCCTAGATCAAATTCCAGCTAAGAATGTCTTGATGGATGTGGTTGTGGCAGATATTCCTCCACGATTTGGTATGTTGCTTTCAAGATCTTGGGGATCTAAGTTGAAAGGTACACTTCAGCTAGACTTTTCCTATGCTACAATTCCAGTCTTCGGTCAGATGAAAAAGTTATATCGGGAGCAAAAGATGAAATACATGATAACTAGTAAAGAAAAGCCAGTAAATCATCCTGTAAATTATGTACATACAGATTTGGAGTCGTTTGTTTTGTTTGTTGATAATTTTAATGAGGTAGATAGTCAGTTAGTTCAAGCAGAAGATATACCAAAGATTACCGAAAATTTTCGAGAAATTTTGCAAAAGGAAAGAGAAGAAAAGCCAGCTGCCATGGAGCAAACAACTGAAGCTAATGGGCAGTAAGCAGAAAAAGCAGAGGCAACACATTTTCAGCACTTGGAGGACGATGAAGATGGTCTTTGGACCATGGATTTCGATGGCGCTGTGGGCAGCGATGGTGCTGGTATTGGTGTGTGGATTCGAAGTCCCTTTTCTGCCCAAGACAAAGTCCCAAGCAAGGTGAGAGTTTGCTCTTAGAAACTAGCATTCGATTGTTCAAATAATGAGGCGGAATATGAGGCTCTCATTGCTGGCCTTAAAATTCTTCGAAAGCTGAAAGCAAAGAAGATTGCAGTCTATGGCGACTCCGATTTGGTAATAAAGCAAGTGAAAGGTGAGTTCCAGGCCAAGCATCCTCGCATGAGAGCATATTGAAATGTTGTCCTAGATATTTTGAAATTATTTTCTGAACATACTTTGACATGTGTGCCCCGAATACAAAATGGTGTTGCTGATGCATTGGCCAAAGCAGCAAGTAACCTAAAAATTCCAATGAATTCCAGCAACAAATTTGAGATTTATGTAAAACACCACCCTACAGTTCCAGATAATCAAAGATGTTGGCAAGTCTTCCAAGATGATGAAGAAATTAAAGATTTTCTGCAAGTTGAAGGTGAGTTTAAAGACATCTCCATAGATACTGAACCAGATGAGGTAAATCAAATGGATGTGCTGCAACTTAAGGATAATTTTATTCCTAAAGGATTGATTCCTTTGGAAGAGCTGTTTGATCAAGATGATGTGGCCCGCAAGCCGACATTGAGACCAACAGAGGAAGGTGTTGAGGAGGTAAATATTGGAGCAGCTGAGAATCCTAAGATGGTAAAATTATCTAAGTCATTGTCACCAAAGGTAAAGAAGCAATATGTCAGATTGTTGTCTTCGTTTTCTAATGTCTTTGCATGGGATTATTTAGATCTGAAAACATATGATACTAATATCATTCAGCATACTATTCCTATAAAGCCAAATCAAAAGCCTTTTCGCCAAAAGTTGAGGAGAATCAATCCTAAATTGCTGCCATTAATAGAAAAAGAAGTGAATACGTTGTACAAGTCTGGAATCATAGTACCTATCAGATTTTCTGATTGGATATCAAATTTGGTGCCCATAAGAAAGAAGACCGGTGAGATCCGTTTATGCATTGACTTCAGAAATTTGAATAAAGTATCTTTAAAGGACAATTATCCGCTGCCCAAAATGGATCATATATTGCAGCGAGTAGTTGGAGCATCAAGGATGTCACTACTCGATGGCTATTCCGGGTACAATCAGATTTTGGTGCATGAAGATGATCGTGATAAAACTGCATTCACTACTCCATGGGGTACATTTCATTATGCAAAAATGCCATTTGGCTTGAAAAATGCAGGTGCCACTTTTCAACGTGCGATGGACATGGCCTTTGCCAATGAGAAAGATGTCTTTTTAGTTGTTTACCTTGATGATTTGACTGTATTTTCAAAATCTGATGAAGAACATTTATATCACTTGCAAATTGTTTTTGAAAAGTGCAGAAAATATGGTATTTCGCTGAATCCAAAGAAGAGTCTTTTCGCCATGAGTGAAGGAAAGCTCTTGGGTCACATTATTTCCAAATATGGTATCTGTATAGATCCCGCACGTGTTGAAGCTATTCAGCAACTTGAGCAGCCTCGGAACAAAAAAGAAATACAATCCTTTAATGGTAAGCTGAATTTTCTGCGTCGCTTCATTCCGAATCTTGCCGAGCACCTTAGAGAAATCACAAACATGCTGAAAAAGGACAGCCAGCTCAAGTGGACCGAAGAGGCAGTAAAATCTTTCAATTTGGTAAAGTTGGTTTTATCTTCAGCCCCTACACTAATCAGTCCGGATTACACACAAGATTTTATTTTGTTTTCATTTGCTTATGAGCATACATTGGCAGCTGTACTAATGCAAAAGAGAGACGGAGTTGAGAAGCCTATTGCTTTTTTCAGCCATATTATCAGAGACATCATTGAAAAACAAGCACTTGCACTTATGAAGGCCCTGAAGGATTTCCGTATGTATGTACTGCATTCCCACATTATAGCTTATGTTCCTAACGCGACAGTAAAGGATGTGTTGGTACAGACAGAACCGGAAGGAAGGTGAGGGAAGTGGATTGCTGCATTGTTAGAGTATGATCTGGAGATTAAACCCACTAAGTTGATCAAAGGGCAAGGTCTTGCCAAGTTGATGGCTAAAACAAATCTACATGTCCTAGACATCAATTTGATAGCTGCCATGTCCGATGAAGATGAGGAGAATTCAGCACAACAGGTATCTGACATCTTTATTTCTTCTCCTTGGTATGCTGATATTGTATATGTACTTCAAAATTTGTCTTCACCTCCCGGGATGCCTCGAAATAAAAGTAGGACATTGAAGTTGAAAGCAGCCAAGTTTTGCATCCTTAAATCTGCACTATATTGGAAAGACCCCGGTGGAATATTGCTGAATTGTTTGGTTGAGGAGGAAGCCAAAACAGTGGTGGAAGATTTTCATAAAGGTGACTGTGGGGGTCATTTGTTTTGGAAGACTACAGCAAATAAGATCCTAAGAGCAGGTTTTTATTGGCCTTCATTGTTTTCAGATGTATATAAAGCTGTTAAGAGTTGTCATGAGTGCCAAATTTTTCAAGGAAAACAGAAATTGCAGCTGTTGCCTCTAAAACCAATTGAAGTCAGCGCACCATTTCAGCAGTGGGGCTTGGATTTTATCGGTGAGATTCATCCGGCATCATCAGGACAGCATAGATGGATATTGACAGCCACAGATTACTTCACAAAATGGATTGAAGCCATTCCCACCCGGCAGGCCACAGATGCGGTAATTATTTCTTTCCTTGAAAATAATATACTGTCACGTTTTGGCTGTCCAAGTAAGTTAATTACAGATAATGCAACAACATTTAAATCAAAGAGAATGGTTGGTTTTTGCTACAAGTATAATATCATCTTGGGGCATTCTACTGCCTACCATCCGCAAGGAAATGGGCTGGCAGAATATTCAAATAAGTCCTTGATAAATATCATTAAAAAGTTGCTGGAAATCAATAAGAAGAGCTGGCATAAAAAGTTAGTGAATGCACTGTGGGCTGATAGGGTAAGTCATAAAAAGTCAATTGGCATGTCTCCTTTTGAGCTGGTGTACGGGGCATATGCAGTGTTTCCTACGTCGCTTGCTATTCCGATGGTCAAATTGCTTCAAGAAATTGATAGTGAGGAAGATCCCATGCAGAGGTAGATTAATCAAATGATTCATTTACAACAGACACGGGAGGAGGTTCTTCACAATACTCTCAAGTTGCAAGAGTGCATAAAGAAGATTTATGACAGGAACGCAAAATCAAATGACTTTCAAATAGATGATGTGGTTTTGAAGTGGGATGCTCGGAATGAAGACAAAGGGAAGCACGACAAATTTGATAATTTATGGAAGGGTCCCTATAAGATCGCAGCATATCGTGGCCAAAATGCTTTTCTTCTCAAGTGAACGGAGATGATTATCCCGGAGGGTCGATCAATGGTCGACTGTTGAAGAGGTACCATATCTGAGCATTTTTGTTCTTCTCACCATCATTGTATATACCGTTTTACTTCTGTTTTATTGCATGAGTGTACTGATCTTTCATCCTCAGTCTGGGGCCCGCGGTGAAGGCTATAATTCTGAAGATGGAGATTGGTTGGTTTGAGGTTTGTCAAGGTGTTTTTATCAGTCCATTTTCTGTTCACTATTGAGTTAGTTTGGGTCAAAGTTGTGTCCAATTTTTAGTCAAATCTGCAGTCATTAAAGCTGTCAGAGTTTGTGTCAAATAAGTAAATAATGACTCCATCGCCCAATGGTTGAAAACACTGGTCTGCTCTCCCAGAGGTTTGCGGTTCTTGGCACCTCCAAGGAGCTACCATCCCCATTGGAGCCAATGTTAGAGTCGGTCTAGTATCCCTCCACCAGAGATCAAAGCTCTTTGCATTTCATGATTAGGTGTCCCATCAGTGTGATCATGTTGCATTCCGTTAGGCATGCCATAATCTTGGTGGAAGGAGTTTGTGTCGTTATTCCCCTCTTGTTTGGCACTGCTAGTTCAGGTTTGTTCAAGTAAATAAAGTCCTCAAAGAGTCATTCATCTTGCTTTAAGTTTTAAGGTCTTAGGTCTAGGGTTGAGTGTAATTTTGTCTTGAGAGGTCATCAAGGACCAGCAGGCCAGAGGGATGTCCTTCATTAAACATTTCTTATCATTGTACAGCTAAATTTTTACCTTGTTCTCAAAAACTCTGTTTTTGAAAACAAGGTCATTATCTCATTTTTGTAAAAATTCTCAAAATTTCAAATTCTTCAAATGTCGAAGTGCAGCCTTGGTCTCCTTTGCCAAAGCATCCCAGAAGCTATCCCTGCAAAAATTTTCAGAAGAAATCATTATTTCAAACAATTTTTCAAAGAAATGAAATTAAAGGTCAGAGCCAATTAAAGCAAAAAGTGTCAACATTCAAAACATTACAAAGTGGGTTTTGGGCAAGTAAAAATTAAAAGGAAGCCTATAAAAGCATGCTATTCCTCATTGGTAACTCATTTGCCTCTCAACACTTCAAGAGAATACTTTTCAAGTCGATTTCAAAGTTCATTGGGCGAATTGGGCAATTGCAACGGTGCGCTACGCATAAGAGGAGGCGCGCTACGCGTTGGGGGCACGCTACGCATCAGCGCGCATTTTCCAGTGCGAATTAACTCAGGCGCTACGCATTGGAGGTGCGTTACGCATCAGGCTGGGTGTGCTACGCGTTGGGTTTCTTGCTCAGGAAATCGCCAGCAAGCCACCAAAACTACTTCTCTCTCAAAATCTTTTCAGGTAGGATTCTAATCCATGGTGATTTTGGTTTGGCTAAGATGAATGAGCAATGAACATGCAAAAAAAAAATGCCATGCTAATATGAAGTAAAAACCCTACCTTGCTGTATCAAATTTAAAAATGTAAATGTGTTAGGGTTTCATTGAAATTTGCTGCCCAAGGTTATCCATTTTCCATTCCTCTTTCCCCATATTTTCATCACCATTTTCCTTGACATTTTTCCATGCAATCATATAATTTCCCTATTAAAAATCATTAAAATCCCTAAACCCTACTAATTCCTAAGAGCCTATGTAAATTTTCTAAACCCTACTTCCCATTAAAATCCCACAAATTATGATTGCAATTGTTCCATGTTCCTTTCCTAAAATTTCCTTTCACATTTGTTTTCCCTAATCCCCTCAATTTTCCCTTTTCCCTAACATTTCCCATGTGTGTTTGTCCCCTTGGTAACAACACTTAAACAAGTCAAAACAGCAGTTCATTGGGTGCACAGTCAACATTATTTTTCAGTCACTTGCCTCCAAAACCAGGTCAGAAACCAAAATAGATTATGAGCAAAGTGATGACTGTGAATCAATACCAGAGGTAGAGGTGCCAAGGAGGCATCACAGGGGTGGTAAAGGTGGTCAGCATGTCAGGGAGGAGCCTACCTCTTTGGCTTATCTACAAGCTTTTCCACTTGCAGTGACATGTTTCCGATACCAATCATGTTATGAATATTGCGAGAGAATATGCCAAATTCAACACCACAGGGAATTGGCTCGCTTGTTTGTCCTACATTTGCACAATGGGCATGTGAATCTTGCAGGAGTGGACTTCACATTGTCACCTGAGATTGTTGCTCAAGCAATAGGGATACCCAATATTGGAGAAGAGTGGAACAAGCGCCAGCAGTTGGACAGATTTCATTATGAGCCATATATCAAACCCGTATATATGAGGCACTTAACTGGTGTTTTTCCCTTCCGATTCTTAAGAGACGAGTATGCACCTTTGATGAGGATCATCATTCGCTATTTCACTTGTGAGGGCAGATTTTCACGTTTATATTCGTACCATATCCGTTTGTTGATGCATTTCACACAGGTACGAATGATTAACATTCCATTCTTCATGTGCCGAAATATAGAGAGGATGGTGCCCTTGGTGCAAAGAAAGAGCCCAACACAGCAACACAAGAGCATCTATCATTATGCACTGATCAAGATTGTGGTCATGCATCAGTTGGCACAACAGGGTATTCCATGGGAGGATTTCATTTCTCGTGACTTGTTCACAGTGCCACAGCCACCTCTTGAGGTTGTTCGTGATGAGGGAGGGCCTTCACATTAGTTTGATATTCCAGAGCCCGAGCATGTCAGCACTCCTCCTTATGTTACATATCAGAGAGGCCATAGGGTCTTATTTGCATCAGCACAGCGAGTATTATCTCCACATCAGGTGGAAGGGGTCTCGCCTTCTTCATCAGCACAACGAGTGTTATCTCCACATCAGGTGGAAGGGGCCTCGCTTTCGACAGCAGCACAGGTACCAGAGAGAGGCAAGCAGCCCAAGATTGATGAGGGGCCATTAGGTGTTCTAGGCATAGATGTTGTTGACTTTGATATCATTTCTCCTAGCCTAGAGTCAAAGGAGATCATCCAGCAACTAAGGGCTGAAAATGACTTGTTGCAGCAAAAATTGGAGATGGAAAATTGGACAATTACTTATTTAGAGCAGCGCAACAAGAAATTAGAGGATGAACACTCTCTTGATGAGTTGCCGAGGATCCGAGAAGACCGGAACTTGGCTCGCAAGAGACCCGGTGATTTGACACCTAAGGAGCAAAGCTCTATGCTCATTCAGGTGAACAAACATTTAGAGAGGTTGATAGCAAAGGAAAACAGGGAAAAGGACATGCTCCGACACATGAAGAATCACTATTGGGCTCGAATGCATGTGTGTAAAGCAAGAATGAAGGTGCTCAAAGGACGGTTGGCCAAGGCACTAAAACGGAGGAAAAGGCCCGATCCCCTTCATATTTTGGCTGAGGCTTCCTTGGAGGAGCATGGTACTAAATGACACACCTTCAGCTCAAATTTCAGAGAATTTGGAGCAATTTTGGTCATTTTTGAATTTTTTTGGTCAAAAAGCAGGTTTTTGCCCTCAACGCGTAGCGCGCCGCGCGCTACCCTGAAGATGGGCAAGTCCATTTCTCAAAAACTCAGCATTTTTGGATTTGTCATGACAAATTACACTTTCTCAGCAATTGCCAAGACATTTCATCAGGTTTTGAGCCCTCAGAAGGTCAAAAAACATGCAAAAAATGACTTTCTGCCACTTTTTGGACACACAGGAAGCAGTCTTGGGAGATTGCAATTTTGGAGGGGCAAATGGACACCAAATTGCGAAATTCCACTTGGGTTGGAAAGTAGACATCTAGAACTTTCCAACAAGCCTACGTTTTCCTCATTTGGATGCTGGGAAGTGCCTCAAAAGATGGATCAAAGGCGCGCTACGCGTTGAGAATTGGGGCGCTACGCATCAGGGAAATTTGCCAGATTTTCACCTACAACTCAGCAAAACGCAGATTTGACTAGTTTTGACTTTTTGGAGTGATCTTTCATCCTCCTTGATGTAATTGATGTAATTTTATAATGTCATGGCACTTATTTATCTCTTCTAGAAGATTCATTCATAAAAAGTCAAAACTTTAATGAATGAATTGGTTTCCTAGCTTATAGAGACAAGTTGTTTTGACTGCCTAGATTTTAGTGCTCAGTTTAGAATTGGTTGAAACAGCTCCTAGAAGGATGAGCTCGACCCCTAGAGGCAAGGAAAGGTGTTAGCTTGCCTATATTATGTATTTTCTTAGTCATTTTCAGTGTTGGACTCTTGAGGGATAAGCTTCTATTGTATTACTCTTTGTATCTGTGCAATTTTGGCAAAGGAAGTGTTAACGCTTGAAATTTCACCTCAGGCTGAGAAAGGTAAACCTCAAGGCAACATCAAACCATTTAGCCTCGTAGCTAGCCCTATGGGGCAGGAGAAGGCTCTCTCCAGTCTATCTCGGTAAAATCTTCAATAGATGAGATGACCAATAAGGTAACACTGATATTAGGCTAGTAAACCGATCAAAAGGGTTGATTTGGGGTTTTTTGGGTTTTTGGTGGCAAATTGAGGAGAGGGCAATTTTGGGTGCGGGGATTGGACACAATTTCTGCAGGGGGTTTCTTGGGGCGAGGTAGGAGACAATGTTGATGCCTTTGATTGAGGTGGATGGTCAGGAATGAAAGGTGAAGAGATAAAGAGAGCAAACAATAACTTTGAATTCTCTTTAGACAGTAGAAAACATTGAAATTAAACAAACTTAAAAGTAGAGCATGGCAAGCATGAATTCTTACTTTAACACTTCATTTGTTTAATGTGCAGAAGTAAAAGAAAGGAAATGAGTCACATAACAAGCTTACAAGTACATTGAGAAACACACCATCAACACATGAGTCCACAAGAATCCCAAAGAGGACTGCAAAACCCTGGTCTTCCTTAGCCAAAAATTGCAGAGATACAGTGAATAATACAATGATAGCTTCTCCCTCAAGAGTCCAACCATGAAAATGAGCAAGAAAGTACATAATATAGATGATCTAACCTCTTTCCCTGCCTCCATGGGTCGAGCTCACTATCCTAGGATCTGTTTCAACCACTTCTAAACTAAGCACTACAAACTAGGCAGTCAAAACAACTTGCCTCTATAAGCTAGGAAACCAATTCATTCATTTAATATTTACCCTTTTCATGAATGAATCTTCTAGAAGTGTTACATAAGAGTAAAAGTGTCTTAAAAGTACAATAATTAAATCAAAGAGAATCATAATTCACCCCAAAAAGTCAAACTGGGTCAAACTGCGTTTTTCTGAGCTGTCCAGTGCATTTTGGAAAAATCTGCCTGACGGGTCGCGAGCCCCTGCCTGACGGGTCGCGCGCCTTTGGGACCACATTTGGGGCACTTTCAGGTATCCAAATTGGGCAAGAGTAGGCTTGTTGGAAAGGTATATGAGTCTACTTTCCAACCCAACTAGAATTTTTGAATTTGGAGTTCCTTTTACCTGTCAAAAATCAAATCTCCCAAGACTGCTTTCTGCAGTTCAAAAAAGTGGCGGAAAGTCATTTTTTGCTAGTTTTTTGACTTTCAGGAGGCCCAAAACTTCATAAAATCTCAAGTCCATTGATGAGCATATGTAACTTCTCATGAAAAATCTATAAATGCTGAGTTTTTGCAAAATGGAGTTGCCATGATGAAGGGTCGCGCGGGGGGTGAGACCCGTTAATGGAGAAAACCTGTGTTTGGCATAAAAAATTCACAAATGACAAAATTTTCTCCAAATTTCTTGAAATTTGGGCTGGGAGTCCCCAATCAAGTACCATGCTCAGTAAAAGAGGCTTTGGCCAAAATTTGGAGTGGATCGGGCGTTTTCCTTCGTTTTTGTGCTTTGGCCAACCGTCCTTGGAGCACCTTCATTCTCGCCAGTATTTTTGACATTTCTTTAAAACCATGACACCTGTGCAAAAAGTGAAGGAGGTTTTTCTTCCTTGGCATGTTTTGGAAAAAAAACTCTCTCAGTTTTCCAAAATTCATCTTTTATTGCTCTGGAACATCATTTGAGTGCGACTTGTCCCGATGTGTGAAGCAAGGAATTTTGTCGAAATGGAGCGAAATGAAGGGAATAGGGGGCTTCTAAATTCTTGGGGAAATTTTTGGAAGTAGGGAGGGATGTTAGGAAGCAGGGGAAAGTGGAATCTCAGAGATTGAGTGAGGGGAAGGGGTCCAAAAGGGCAAAACACAGGCTCAACCTAGAAAATTGCCAGGTTGTAGCTAGAAACTAGGGTTTGTGCAAAAATGAGGAATTTGGTGGATCTAAGGGATGGGAAGTGTTTGATAAGATACTTTAAGGATAGGGGAAGGTGTATGAACATCAGGAAACATGTTTTGCCGGTGATTTGACCATCCAAGAGAAATTGCCTTCAAAACCCTAGGAGAGGGAAATGACCTTGCCTAGGCACAACTGAAGCATGAATAAGGTGTAACATGACCCAATGGAACCTAATATGATGATAGCAACCCTCTGAATGATGATAGGCTCAACTGAATGATGACATGGACTGACATTTGGACAACTTTGAAAAGTGTGAAAGCAAACCCTAGACCTAATGCCTAGTGACCAAATTTTGCTTGAAGACTCACTGAAATGACAAAATTTGACCTTGACACTTCAAAATCACTTTGTAAGAGCATATTTGATCACTGGAGGAAGGCTGGAAAGACTGACACTAACAGGAAGGACCAGGGTTTTGCAGCACTATTTTGGATTCCTGTGGTTATTTGTGTTGATGGTGTGCTTCTCTCATGTACTTGTAAGATTTTTTATGTGTATCAATTTCCTATTTCTCTTTTCTGCACATTAAGTAAATGAAGTGTTAAGGTAGAATTCATAATTTATATGCTCTGCCTTTAAGTTTGCTTAATATCTATGTTTTCCTCTGTCTAAAGAGAACTCTCGATGGTTTCTTGCTCTCTTTAGCTCCTCATCGGTCATTCCTATCCATTCACTTAAATCAAAGGCATCAAGACAATCTCCTACCTTGCCCCAAAAATACCTCTGCAAAAGCTGTGTCTCATCCCCGCACCCAAAATTGCTCTCCCCCTGTTTTCCACCAAAACTCTAAAAATCTGAAATCAAACCTTCTCAATCAGTTTACTAGCCTAAAATCAGTGTTCTTTATTGGTCACCTCTGTCCTTTGAAGACCTTTTGCCGAGATAGACCTGGAGAGAGCCCTCTCCTGCCCCGTAGGGCTAGCTACGAGGCTAAGTGGTTTGATGTTGCCTTGGATTTTGTCTTTTCAGCCTGAGGCCAAATTCAAGCGCTAACAAGTGCAACAATGAAAATAATAAAAGGTGAATAATGAAAGGAAAACCCTTCTATTTATAACAAAATATCAATTTATCCTCCAATAATGAGCAATAATAAAATATTATTAACCCCATTCTTGGAATAACCACTTGGAATATTTTATTATATTTGGTTAGGAGGGAAAAAATATTTAAACTTTTATTTAGAAATAATAAATAAATAAATGATTTATTTATCATTTCAAGGAATTAGTTAAGGAATAATAAACAAATAAGGATTTATTTAATTATTCCTAAGGGATTTAGTCAAATTTGACAAAGAATAATAATTATTTAGTGATTAATTAATTATTCTTAGAGAAAAATAAGATAATTAATGATTTATCTATTTATTTTTCATAATTGGATCAAATATGACAAGGAATAATAATTGAAAATTGGTTTAATTAATTATTCCTAGAAGAAAATCAAATAAATAATGATTTATTTAATTATTCTTCATGGGTTTAACTATAAATTACTTAACAGAGGTGGTTTATTAAGTAATTTCTCACAGTGAAAGCAATTTTACTATGGTAAAATTGACTTTACATGGTGTACTTCGGTCCATCTAGTAAATTAGGCTAGGTGATCAATTTTTTGGTGATAACAAAACCTTGAGAAGGAGTGGTTCGGTACCATCATGTTCGACGAATCCATCATTGTTTGATGTTTTTACAAGTCCAACCAACGTTTAACTCAACTACTTTTTCATGTTTAGAGAGTTTGAAAAGGATGCAAAAAAGAAAACTCCAAAGGTTTCTTTTCATAAATAGTCTCTTGAGTCTGAAAAGGTAGAAAATAATACTCAGGAGAACCTCTTAGCCATGTTCAACTAACATATTCCTTTTTTGTAAATAGTCTATCGTAGTCCAGAAAAGGGTTAAACTTATACTGGGAAGATGTCTTTTCATTTACTTTAACGAGTTTGAAAAGACAAGTGCTTGACAATATTTTCATGTTTAGGGAGTTTGAAAAGAGCTGAAAGAGGACGACTCCTAGAGGACCAAGTGGTATAAAGGGTAGCAAGAGGTTCCAGTCATGTTGGAACTGCTCAAAATATGTAGAGGTCAAGAGGTAGGCCAATAAGACCACTCATCGCAGTGGTTACCCTTGCAAGGGTAAAACCCAAGTGAAAGCATATGATCGACCAAGCAGATGGTGATGATGGAATGATAAAACCAAGGCTCATATGGTAGAAATAGGCTGGTGAAAATGGCAATCACGAGGGATAAAATAAGAATGGTTTCATTTTTACAGAAGCTTGAAACATGGAAAACTATGCTTGAGATTACTTGAAAGTAGTTTCATTTTTACAAAAGCTTGAAATAAGGAAAAACTATGCTTGAAAGTAAGTTTTCATGCCCCCAGCATAATGACTCAATCCTAAGGACATTCCCCCCAAGCTTCATTTCATTCACCTAAGTAGACTACCGATTACTAACATGTGGATGGAATGAAGGTTCATTTACGAGATCAAGTCAAAGACACGACTAGGAATTTACAATGTCTGATCAACGAATCGAATGGGAGGGATATTTTTAGGAATAATACTGAGAGGAAGGGGGAGGGGGTGAATTAGTATTTACAAATCAATAATTTTTTCATTTCCATAATCAGATTTTTATACACTACTTCAGTGTATGCAACTCGCATGTGCACGCAACTATTATTGAAGCAACCATCGTATATCCAGTTGTAGGTTTTAACCCTATACAGAAATTACCTGCATACGAATTCTAAAACACAGAAAATAAAAAATGCAAGAGCATAACACATAAAACACATATACATAGAGATTTTCCCCCAGATCCCAAAACCAGGACTACCAGCTTGATTTTTCATTATGTTTCTTTCAATGTTATAATACATATTTATACATGCTGAAGCATCCAATACCATAGACCAAAAACAACTGCGTCCAAAAACACGTGCGAAAATCATGCACAAAACCATAGGTGGGTCCGCCCATCCTAACATAGGGTCCAAAACCAAAATTTTCAGGGGCGTTTCCCTGGACCCCATAAAGTGGGGTTATGGGTATGCCTCAAACCCCCTATGACCCTCCCCCCGCTACACAATCAACGCAACAAAGGGGGGCTCCGCCCCCCCTCTAACCCCTCGGTTTACTACGTGGGCTAGTCGTGGAAAGAATATAACACAACCCAACATTCTCCCACTTGTTGTTTTCTTTCCACAAGGGGCCACAAGAGAGCTTAGTCATTTTTCCAGCCCTGAAACGCCCCTTGTCTCTCTACACCAAGAGAACTTCTTAGAGCTCACAGATTTTTTCAATGCATCTGCAGTATTCTTCAAAGTGTCCATCTTTACTAGCAACACCTTTTTGTCTTCTATTATATCCCTCACAAAGTGATACTGAACATCAATGTGCTTTGTCTTTGAATGATATGTGGGGTTCTTTGCCAAGAAAATTGCACTTTGGCTGTCACATTCTATCCTTATAGCTCCCTTTACTAACCCCATACTTGAACACAACCTCTGCAACCAAACAACTTCCTTGCTTGCCTGAGTGGCTACCATGTAATCTGCCTCTGTAGTTGATAGTGCCACTACATATTGTTTCTTACTCATCCAACTGAATGCACCTCCAAATAGGTTAAACACATACCCACTTGTAGATCTTCTCTAATCCAGATCTCCAGCCCAATCTGCATCAACAAAACCACGAATATCCAACATTCTGTCTAATCCTGATCTTCCTTGGTAGCATAAACCATAATCACTAGTGCCATGCAAATACCTGAAAACCCACTTCACTGTTGTCCAGTGCTCCTTCCCTGGTTTTGACATAAACCTGCTCAATACTCCCACTGCATGTGCAATGTCTGGTCTAGTACAGACCATTGCATACATCAGGCTATCGATTTCACTTGCATATGGAACACGAGACATGTCCTCTTCCTCTTCTTGTGTCTTGGGACACTGTTTAGCAGATAACCTCACACCTACATGAATAGGAACCTTCACCAGTTTACTATCCTACGTATTAAACCTCTGCAGTATTGTCTCGACATACTTCCTCTGGTTTAACTAGAGCTTCCTCTTTGCTCGATCTCTTTTAATTTCCATGCCCAAAATATAGTTTGCAGCACCAAGATCTTTCATGTCGAATTTGGAGGACAATTGGGTCTTCAAATCTGAGATAATTTCTTTTTCATTTCCAACCAGCGACATATCATCCACATAAAAGACCAGATAAATAACATGGTCACCAATTAATTTAAAATACACACAGTGATTTGCTTTGCTTCTGGTGAAGCCAAGTCCCCGTATAAATGTATCAAATTTCAGATACCACATCCTTGGTGACTGTTTTAACCCATACAGAGACTTCTTTAACTTGCATACCAGTTCTTTCTTACCCTTCACCACAAAGCCTTCAGGTTGCTTCATGTATATTTCCTCTTCTAGATCCCCGTGAAGAAATGTTGTCTTCAGATCCATCTGTTCTACCTCAAAACCAAAAGCAGCAGCAACAGACAAAAGTAATCTAATAGAAGTTACCTTGGCAACAGGAGAAAAAATATCACCAAAATCAATTCCCGACACTTGGGAATAAACTTTTGCTACCAACCGAGCTTTGTATTTCTCCAACTTTCCTTCTACATTTGTCTTCTTATTGAACACCCATTTGCTGCCAATGGGTTTCCTTCCAGCCAGCAACTCCACCAGATCCCAAGCCTCATTTTTGTGCAAAGATGTCATTTCATCAACCATGGCCTCTTTCCAGAGTTTTCCATCCTCTGAATCTATTGCTTCCTTTACAGTTTCGGGATCATCGTCAGTAATAGATAAAGAAAAATTTGAACAGAAAGCAAATGGACTATACCTTTCTGGCTACCTTCTTTCTCGAATTGATCTTTTGACACCCAGAGTTTGTGGCTCTTCATATTCTAATTCCTCCTCTGCTGTAGAGTCTGATTCTTCCTCCTTAAGCACAAACTCTATCTTCTTAGGTTCCTTTGGTTGGACTTCATGTTTAATAACATATTTTACCTCTTTGAGCACCACATCTCGGCTGTACACAACCTTCCGTGTGACTGTGTTCCAAAGCTTATAACCCTTTAAACCATCCTTATACCCAATAAAGATGCACTTTTCAGATTTACTATCCAACTTGGTTCGTTTCTCCTTTGGAACATGTACATATGCATCACATCCAAATACCCTCAGATGTGAAAGAGAGTGTTTCCTACCAGTCCATACCTTTGTGGAGTCTTATCCTCCAATGCTGATGAAGATGACCTGTTAACCAGGTAACATGCAGTATCCATCGCTTCTGCCCAGAATTCCTGTCCTAACCCGACACCATTGAGCATGCTTCTTGCCCTTTCCATCAATGTCTTATTCATTCTTTCTGCAACTCCATTTTGCTGAGGTGTATATGGAGTAGTCTTCTGTCGTGCTATACCACTCTTCTTATAGAATTCTTCAAATTCCTTGCTGCAAAACTCTTCACCATTATCTGTCCTCAGCACCTTTATCTTCTTCTCTATCTGATTTTCCATGAGAGCCTTAAATTCTTTAAACCTTTCAAAGGCTTCAGATTTCTTCTTAAGGAAATATATCGATGTATTCCTTGATAATTCATCTATAAATGATGCATAGTACACAGACTTACCCAGTGATGGAACCTTCACAGGTCCAAACACATCACTGTGCACAAGTTCTAATATCTGTTTCGCCCTCTTACTACTAGAGGGAAAACTCACCCGATTCTGCTTCCCATATACACAATTTTTATAGAAATCAAAATCTAGAGAGCTATTACTCATACCTTCTACCATACCTTTACCATGAAGTATTTGAAGGCCCTTCTCTCCAATATGTCCAAGCCTTTGATGCCACAACATGGTATTCTCTCCAGAGACCACTAGATTTTCTGCTCCACTTTTAAGAACCACAGAACTGTTGCACCCATCAATGACAGTGCTAACTTGCAACTTGTACAGAGTTCCAATTTGAACTCCTTGCATCAATACCAGTGCTCCCCGAACCATTTTGCAGGTATCCTTCTCGAACACTATTTTTACACCTACATCATCCAGCTTGCTTACAAATTTAGATTTCTAGCCAATGCAGGAATATGTAGAACACTCGGAAGTGTTCTAACCCTTCCACCTTGCAACTTCAACTTTACTTTTCCATGACCAATAATTATAGCCTTCCTATCATCCCCTAAGAAGACATCACCACCATCGTATATCTCATACTCGCAGAACCATTCTCTATGGGGAGTGAAGTGAAAGGATGCACCTGAGTCAACCAACCATGCCTCATGATCTACATGTGTACTTGAAGAAGCCAAGTACACATCCCCACCTTTATCTGAGGTAGTTTTGACCTCTACAGAAGGAGCATCATTAGATCCCTTTCCTTTATCAGGAGCTTTAGATTAACAGTCCCTTTTGCAGTGCCCTTCCTTTCCGCATTTCTAGCACACCGCCTTTACAGCTTTTCCTGGAGATTAAGATCTCCCTCTAGATTTAGATCTCCCACTCGATGACTTATTTTTGTTTTTGTTCTGGGACCATCCTCGTACAGACGAGACATCACCATTCCGGCTCTCCATATTTTTCCGTCTCATCTCCTCCATCAGCAAGGATGAGACTATTTCATCAAACTGCAAGGCAATTGCATTGCTACCTATTGCAATAACCAGACTATCCCATGAATCTATTAGAGAACACAACAAACTGATGCACTTATCTTCATCTAAAATTTTAATATCAACAGATGCTAACTGACTTACCACAGTATTAAATGCGTTCAGATGCTCTATCACTGAGTCTCCATCTTTCATCCTCAGGTTATACAACTTTTTCCGCAGGAACAATTTATTCACCAGAGACTTAGATTAGTACAAAGTCCCTAACTTGTCCCACAAAGCCTTTGCCATAGCTTCCCCTGATACTTTCAACAATACTGAATTTGAGACACACAACCGTAGTGTGCTTTTTGCCTTATCCAACTTCTTCCATTCTTCATCGGACACTCCCATTGGTTTAGTACCTAGATCTATCGTGATCCACTAATATTTATCCACCAACAAATCCTCCATCTTGATTTTCCACAACTCGAAATTCTGAACATTAAATTTCTCAATCTCTATCTTTCCACTGCTCGCCATCTTCTTTCACCACCAGAATAGATCTCGTAGATCTCCCACTGAACTGGGTCTACCACAGGCTCAAGCGAAACCCCTCAGCAACAAAGGTGTCCCCTTGAAGCCAAAATTGCTCTGATACTAAATGTAGGTTTTAACCCCGTATAGAAATTCCCTGCATACGAATTCTAAAACACAGAAAATAAACAATGCGAGAGCATAACACATAAAACACATATACATAGAGTTTTTCCCCTGGATCCCAAAATCGTGACTACCAGCTTGATTTTTCATTATGTTCCTTTCAATGTTATAATACATATTTATACATGCCGAAGCTTACCATGGACCGAAAACCATCGCGTACAATACCATCGACCGAAAACCATCGCGTCCAAAAACATGTGCAAAAATCATGTACAAAACCATAGGTGGGTTCGCCCCAAACCCCCTGTGACCCCCCCGCTACACAATCGATGCAACGAAGGGGGGCTCCACCCCCCCTCTAGCCCCCAGTTAACTACGTGGGCTAGTCATGTAAAGAATATAACACAACCCAACACCAGTGAACTTATGATTTAGTTAATTCATCATAAGTTGATATTTAATCAGTGCATCGACACTTTATTAAACATTAAACAGTAACCATGTGCAATAATAACATAATAAACCATCACACATAAGCAACACACATGAACACCAAGATTTAAGGTGGAAACCCAACGTGGGAGAAAAAGCACCTGCTGCTATTGTCTTTGTCTTCTTTTAATATAAGAAAAACATGTTTACAATCCTGTATTGGCGCAAACTCATAGTAATACATAGGAACCCACCTGCAGAAGGCTACAACCTTCTCTCGTTCTCCAGCATCTATTGGAAGGGAGCTACAACCCCCTATCTCTTGTACTAGCCGATATGTTTACTAGTATGTAGGTGTCGACCTACAGAAGGCTACAACCTTCACTCATTCTCTAGCTGCTACTGGAAGGGAGCTCCAACCCCCTGGCTCTTGTACTCACCGATATGTTTACCAGTACATAGGTGCTAGCCTACAGAAGGCTACGACCTTCTCTCTTCTTCTCGGGACCATGTTTCATAAATTTTCAGACTGGATACTCCTGGTACACAACAACACAATATGTAGGCCATGTTTCATCAAATTTTCACACTGGACCCATCAGTAACATTGAAGCTCAAAATCAATCACCACTCCAATACAACCAATCATTGAAAACCCATCAACATTGAAGCAAATCACAATCAATCAATCTGAACATTCAGAACACTGTCACCAGAACTCAGAGCAGAACCCAGAACTCTTCATTAACAACCAAAACCAACTGCAACTTCAAACATCATATTTCTGAATGTATACGCTACTTAGAAGTGCCGAACCAGCATGTATACATGTCTTCACTAAGGCAAACCAGTGTATAGATCTGAAAATACTTACTTATTACTTCACATCTATTCCAAACTTCAGATGTACCCAGATCATACCATATAAAGGATAAAACATGTGATTAGCAATTAGATCTAGACTATCCATTATCATACCACATACTGATAAATCATTTTAGGTCTCATGAGCCTGATCCATCATTGGATCTCATCCATCATCTAACACTCAGGTGCAAACTTAGTTTAGATCAATCAAAGAATCAGAAAACCCATAACATGCATATTTGCTTTTGATCTCACTCTTCATCAGATATTCATTACTTGCACTTAGCCATTTGATCTTCTCCTCGTTATATAGTTTTATCCTTTCTCAATACCTCAGACCAAAAAAACACTTAGAACTTGTGGTATTCGTGGACGGGATCAAGTAACCATTATTCCACTCAATATTGTGGGCTAATACCATGGTATTGACCCTTGGTATTCTTTAATCTTGTATTTCCTTGATTTTCCAACCCATACGCGCTTTTCCTTCCATGAAAGTGCATGCATATATATACGCTCCTTTTGTTCTGTGAACCCACATGTGTATGCTACTTGGACAAGGCTAACCAACGTATACTTCTTAAGACATTCTATTTCTTCAATCTCTAGAGTCTGATCTGTAATCATTCGTTGTTACCTCTGAATTGACCTGTTACATTGTGAACTGCCATCATACATCACTGATTCATTTTTGGGTATCATATATGTGAGTTGCCATCGAGGACAACATCTGTACCATAATTCCAACAATCTCCCCCTTTGGACTTGATGGAAACCATATTGGTGTTTATTACGACAAGTTGTAGAAAATGTTAGATATATCAAATAACACCAAGATACTCTCCCCCTTTGACATCAAGGGCAAATGGCGGACCAAGATATTCTCTCCTTTTGAGATCAAGGACAAAGGGTTGACCAAAATGAGGACTTCCTTATTTGAACTGCTGAATATGAACATTGATCACACTCCCCCTATGCACATGCTGAATTCTCTGATTAAACTCCCCCTTTGTATATGTTGAGATGCACTAAACCGTCCATTCTCCCCCTGAGCACATGCAGAGTCTACAAAAATATTTTCCAAAAGAATAACACGACTCTATAACTCAACTATGTGAGTATGACCTTCCTATCACCAATGACTCATACATCAATCCCCCAACCAAGTGGGGATATATCAAATTTGACTCATCTACCCAACCAAGTGGGGATATACCAATTGTTTATACATGACTGAAAATTTGCAATTATTACATCATCCTTCCCATGCATAGTGGGGTTACAAATTACATCATAGGTCTTTAAATGACCTTTACATCAAATGATATACATGACATTTGTAACAAGGACCAATGATCTAAACAAGACCATGATAGTCATCAACAACTATCATACACTATATATGATTTGCACCATAAGCATCTATCAGCAACATTAATATTAACAACCTGTATATGTTCATCATGAAAAATAAACTATGTGAATCAAGTAGTATGAGTATCATCATGTACCAAGGTCTTTTATTATAATGCCAAAAATTCATTATTAGAAGCATATGCTCCCCCTGAACCTGTGCCAACTGTTCACTGTCAGATCTGATCATTGCATTTGTCAGTAACAATCATCAAGGCATCATCATCAACCAGTTATTCATCAAGTTATTAACAACTTATGAGGGCCAAAATAACTTCTACATATCATTAGTAGACTGTAATCATCATCAATCAGAATAGAAAATATAATTGATAATTGTCTGAACCATTTCAAACCTCTTTTCCCGAGTCTGTCCCACTGCTTCTTTAACAAAACAACATATACACGACTGTGCATCTTCTAACTCGTGTATATACGCAACCTATCTTCATGATAACTACGTATGAGAATTGGAATACTGAAGTTTCACACTTTCGGCTCCCCTTGAGTATGTTATGTCTGAATACTGAGCTATGCCACATCTTTCTAACTGTACTTCCTTCTTCTTCCATACCTTGGAGTGTGATGATGTTTTCTTCTTTTGGTATGTTGGCCGAAATTTTCTCCTGCATTATTTTTCTATATGTCCAAACTTGTTACAAGAATAACATCTTATATGTTTCATATTCCCTCTATAATAGTTAATGGCTCTGTGACCAAACATATTGCAATAAAAACAATATGCTTTAAATTACCTGGAAGCTGACGATATTTCTATGTGATGGTTATTTGCTTGAACCATTCTACTTCTGCATCTGTTTGAAACATGTCCAAAATTATGATATCTAAAACATTCAACATTATTCATCAGAGGAAAGAACAGATTAGCACTTCCATAGTTAGGAGTAAATGTTTTTCTTTGAATACTTTCTTTCCTTGGTTGTTCATGGGTTGACCTCTTATCTCTTGGTTGATCATTTCAGATGTTGCATTAGAGTTCCTTGCCTCATCTTGTGAGCTAGATTCACCTTTAATAGTTTCATGAAAACCAAGACCAGATGGTAGGATACCTTTGACTACTATGAATATTATCTAGAATCTTAGTACTATCTTGAAATCGTAACAGTTTATCCTTTTCGTCTAATTTACCTTTTAAGATATTTACTTCAACCTGATATTTCTCTTTCTTTTCTAGATACAGTTTCTTCATGATTTCTTCAGCCTTTCTTCCTTCTTCCACTTGTTGTCTTAATTTGAGAATCTCATTTTCTTCTTCTTCATCTGCCTGCGGTATTTCTTCATTCTGCTTATTTGAATTTTCAAGATCTTCTTTTAGAGAGATGATCTCAGCTTCAAGACTTTCATAGTAATTAGATCTATCTTTAAGTCTCTTGATTGTTGTACTCTTTTCCTTTACTTCATTTCTTAATGGTGTCACTTCATCCTATAGATTTTGACATTGATCTTCCTTTTCCTTGTACTGCTTTCTTACTTTGTTTCCTTCCTCCAAATGAGCTTTTAATATGATAACTTCTTCTTTGAAGGCACACTCCCTTTTGTTAAATAGATCTTGTTGATCTCTACTTTTTTTTGGGAACGGGATCCCCTAAGGACAGTTTTGGGGCTAAAATCCCATGTTTTGGGTCGAATTTTGTAATAAAATAGTAAAATCTTTGCATTTTGTGGTCGCGGAGCGCGAAGGTGTCATGAGTCATAAAGGGTTGTCCACCCTTATGTTTGTAAAGTAAAGTCAGATGTAAAAGATCTACCCATGGTCCGCGGACCATGGGATTGTATAAAAAGAGCTAAGTAAGTAAGCTCTAGGTAGTTCATGAGTTCAGTAGTCACTAAGATAGTGATAGCATTGAAGTAAGAAGTCTAAGTTTCGGGTCGTAGCATAGGTAGAGGCTCTGTAGTTGAGTGCACAAAGACCTAGGATAGAAGTCCGCAGCTGAGTGCACGGACCCCTGCAGCTGTGTGCACTGGGTGGATAGAGTCTGTAATCGCTTGAAGATATCAATAAAGAGAAGTATTTTTCAAATTCTGTGTCTTTGTTCCGATTAATGCATCTTGTTGTATTGAGTATGAATTTCATTTATAATGCTTATATGATGCACAGATGTACGTAATTACGTTGGTTAAGTGAACGCAAGTAAGAATACCTGTTTACACGGTACTAACTATGATTGTCTAATAAGATAAGTAAGACACTTAAACTAGTTTGGGAATCTGCACGGTATACTGCCATCGTTGCGCGAAAGTACCTGAGCCGCAGGTTAGGGCTATGCGAAGGTCAATCGTACCTTTTCACGGAGGTACTAAAGGGCTGAATAGAGGGATAGTCTGGCAAGCCCTAGAACTGTAATATTCCTAACCCATAATATTCCTCAAACCCCAACAAAAATTCCAACCAAATATGTGCAAATGATATGATAACCGACAAGTGATAAAATAACAGCGGAATAGCATATAATAATGTAAACCGGAAATATCAGCAGATACACAAGAAATGCAGCGAGAAATGCTAAGCCATTTTGTTATATTGAGCAATAAAATGAGTACAAGAGGTGATTAGACAAATGGCACCTCGACTTGCACAAGGCAAGTGAATAAATACTCTCAGAATGACAAGAATGGCCTCTCTGCGTGGATGCTGCTGATGTGCTACTATTGCTGCTAGAAAACAAATGATGATTTGGGGCTGCTCCCCACCTTAGAAAAAGCTGAAATTTTGGATTCAGGCTCTACTCAAGAAACCCAGAAAACCCAGAAAGGTTTCCTAGAATGGATGACCTTCGAAAAAAACACCCTCTTGGGGTTCTGCGCAGTTCCTCAATGCCCTACGCTGCCACTAAAGGAAACCCCTCTAAACTCTGCTTGAAACACTGCCTGAACCTTGCCAAAAATCCTCCAATGAGACAAGAGCTGGACCCCTGCTCAATCTCCCAGCATAACTCCACCTACAAAACCCCAATCGAGCACTACAACAAAAAATAACTGCGTCCCTCTCCAAGTGTTGCGCAGTCCTCCAAAATGCCTATGAAACTGCTACTGAAATGCTGATAAAACTACTGCTAAAATGCCGATAGAAATACCTTGCTTGAGCAGGCACTCGAAGTCCTCCGAGGCTAAGGGTGAGATCTCTGAATGAAGACACTCAATGCACTAAATAGTGCTGCATACCAGCTAAACAACCAGCGTGCTCAGAAGTCGAAATGGCTAGCTCAAAATGCACATAACTGAATGATCCAAAATGAGGGGGCTACTCTCTATTTTATAGCCTCTGCCTCTCACAATCCCTAGGCTCACCTCCTCCTGCGTGCTTCTCCTCTTGCCACGTGTACTTCCCTCCTGTGCAGTCTCTCCATGTGTCTGCATGGGCTCCATTTCTGCGTCCCCCTTTAGCCCCCTTGGCTCCCCTTTAAGTCACAACGTTGTGCTACCTAGGAAGTGAATTTTTATTCTAAAGTGAGTTATATCTCCCTTCCTCACTTTTTTATTATTAACAAATAACTATAGAAGGCGAAAATTGAACAAAATCGAATATTCCAATTAGCCATAGCTAATTAGGAATATCATAGTCTCCCCCAGAAAAATGTTGCTTGTCCTCAAGTGACTGAAGTGATGGATGCTGTAAGATCCTCTCAGTCTCCCAAGTGGCATCCTCATCCAAAAAATTCTTCCACCTCACCAAGAATTCCTGGACCATCCTGCTCCACAGCTGCCTCTCCCTGGTATCAATTATAACCTCCGGCTGCAATACCAAATGCCCCTCGTCATCCATGGGTGGTAGCTCATCTGTCACTTTCACCTACTATCCCAATGCCTTTTTCAGGCATGATACATGAAAATCGTTATGAATCTTGCTGCCTTGGGGCAACTTTAGCTCATATGCAACCTATCCAAACCTGCGTATCGCCTTGTACGGCCCATAAAAGTTGGGCTTGAGCTTCTCAGCCCCCTTTTGCTTTAGTGACGACTGTCGGTATGGCTGTAATCATAGGTATACCATGTCCCCTACCTCGAACTGTCTCTCCACCTGACCCCTGTCGGAATACAACTTCTGCTGATTTTGTGTCGTAGCCATGTTATCCTTGAGAGCTCGGAGAATATCCTGACTCTCTTGGATCCAAATCTTGGCTCTGGGAGCCTTGCTATCACCAAATATCACGTCAGCAAAAGATAAAGGATGATACCCATATAAGGCATAGAATGGTGACATACCAATGGACATGTGATGTGAAGTATTGTAGCAGTACTCCCCTAGATGTAGCCACCTCAACCATGCTCGCTGCTGCCCACTGACATAGTTATGCAAGTAGCCCTCTAGCCACTTGTTAACTATCTTTGTTTGCCCATCCATCTGTGGGTGATAACTGGTACTTGGTGTCAACTCCGTCCCCACCAACCGAAAAAGCTCTTGCCAAAACCCTCCCATGAAATGGTTGTCCCTATCACTGACGATGGTCTTAGGAAGACCATGTAGCCTAAAGATCTCTCTGAAGAACAGCATGGCCACCTGTGCTGCTGTATAATGTGTGGATATGACAAAGAAATGTTTGTACTTCGTCAGCCGATCAATGATGACAAAGATACAATCCTTTCCTTGTACCATGGGCAACCTTGTGATGAAGTCCATCGAGATACTCTCCCATTTCCACTCCGGAATGGGAAGAGGCTGCAATAATCCCGTGGGATGGCTCATCTCCCCCTTGTTCCTCTGGCAAACACCACACTCCCTGGCATGCTGGAGTACGTCCTCCTTGAGGCCCTTCCATGAGAACCTCTCTCTGATGGCCCTATAGGTTTTGGTAAACCCCTGATGGCCTACCAATGGTGAGTCATGTGATGCATGGAGTATTTTCTTCTTGATCTGAGACCCCTTAGTCAAGAAGATCTGTTCCCTGTAATAGATGATCTCATCGATCACCCTGTACCTGTCATCTGCCACCTGTTCGTCCAGAATCTCACATGCAAACATGTCCTTGGAGTACTCTACAAAGATTCGAGCCCTTCAGCCTGTATCCAAGCTCATAAGAGACAATGTGGCTGGTCTACATGAAAGGGCATCTTCTACCACGTGTTCTTACCCTTGACATACTCAATGTCAAAGTCATATGCTTGGATCTTGCTGATCCACTTCTGCTGCCTCTCCTGTAGCTGCTTTTGCTACAAAAAGAACTTGAGTCTGTTGTGATCAGTCCTCACCCTGAACCTGTTACCCACCAGATACCGCTGATACTTAGCCAATGCATGCATGATGGCCAACATCTCCTTGTCATATATAGAATACAAACTCTCGTGTGGAAGGAGTTTCCGGCTCTTGAAGGCTATAGGGTGGCCTCCCTACATCAATACTTCACCGATCCCCTCTCCCGACGCATCACACTCCAAAACAAAAGGCTGCGTAAAATTTGGCAACGCAAGCACTGGGCAGCTACTCATAACCTCCTTGAGCCTGTCAAAGGCTCTCTGCGTTGTATCTGACCAACTGAATGCCCCCTTCCTTGTCAAATTTGTCAGGGATGCAGTAAGCTACGAGAAACCTTTGACGAACTTCTGGTAGTAAGTACAAATGCTAATGAATCCTCGAAGTTCCATCACATTTCTCGGCTCCGGCCATTCTTTGATGGCCCTAATCTTCTCCTCGTGGACCCTCACTCTGTCCACCCCTATGATGTGACCCAGATACAACATCTCTATCAACCCAAACTCACACTTGGAGAGTTTGGTATAGAACTGCTGCTCTTGTAAGATACACAATACTGTCTCAATGTGTTGGAGATGCTCCTCCCAAGTCCTGTTGTAAATGAGAATGTCATCAAAGAATACCAACACAAACTTCCTTAAGTGACTACAGAAGATGCGATTCATGCAGGACTGGAATGTAACTGGGGCGTTGGTTAGCCCAAAAGGCATCACCAAGAACTCAAAGTGCCCATAGTGACACTTGAAGGCAGTCTTGGGAATGTCCTGCTCCCTCACGCGAATCTGATGGTACCCATATCTCAAATTAGTCTTTGAGAAGGAACGTGCCCCTCTCAACTCGTCCATCAACTCATCGATCTTGGGTATGGGGTACTTGTTCTTCAGGGTCTTCTTGTTCAGGGTCTTGTAGTCAATGCACATCCTCAATGTACCGTCCTTCTTCTTCACCAACACCATAGAAGAAGCAAAAGGACTCGTTCTCGGTCAGATATGCCCAAGAGCCAGCAACTCCTGGATAGCCCATTCAATCTCATCCCGATAGGCCTTGGGGTGCCTATAGGGGGTGGTGATCATGGCCTGTATGCCCTGCTCAAGCTCGATGGTGTGCTCAAACCCCCGATCCGACGGCTGTCCTGGTAGAATCTCCGCAAAAATTATGGCATACCGATCAAGGATAGGCTGTATCTCTAGATATACCATCTGCCCTGAAGTCCCTGCCTCTGATGCATGTAACTCCACTGCCCACTCTATATCCCCCTTTCGGAAGACTGCCTCCATCCGATGAGCCGAAATAGTCTGAGGCGGATATGTGTGTTGTCCCTGTATCTTCTCATGCCTCCCTGTCTTCTCATCGTCCCACTCCATCTCTAGGGTCTTACAATCTGTTGTGACCTTCCCTGGAGTGATAAGCCACTGAACACCCAGTATCATGTTGGTGTCCGGAATATCAACCACAAAAAAGTGGTCAGTCAACGTGTAGGTGCCCATCTTCACTGAAAACTCTGGAACATATCGAGCACACATCATGGTCTGATCTCCTGGGACCAAGACTAAAAACCCCTCGATGCTCTCTGTCTGTATACCTCTCCGCTCAACCATTTGGGCATCGATGAAGTTGTGGGTTGCCCCACTGTCCACCAAAACTCATACTCATTGGCCACATACTATCCCCCGTACGCGTAGCGCCAAATATTTGGGTACTCCTTGCAATGCTGCAAGGGCCCCTCCGGTAGGTGCAAATGATGCACCTCCTACTATTGGTGGTGGAGGTGGTAAAGGTCCCTGTATGGCATGGCTATCTCCTGCCTCTCCATCATCCTCATCATCCTCTTCTCCATTGCTCTCTGAGAAGACCTCAATAAAATGTGCTTTACCAATAGCACATCCATGTCTTGGTGCCCACGACTCCTGACAGGTGAAGCACAACCGCTTCTTCTTCAGCTCCTTCCTAGCATCATCATCAAGCTATACTTGTCCTAGATTCCCCTTTGGAGGTGGAATCCTCACGTCCTTGCCCTTAGATTGGAAAGTCTATCTCTGGGGGTAAGGTGTCTGGGTCTTGGGTAAGACATCCTGTAAGTCTCGAGTCCTGTTAATAGCGTCCTGGAGTGTGACTGGTCTAGTGGATCGGACCAGACCCTGAAGTGGCTCTACTAAACCCTCAACATACATATAGACCCTCTGTGTCGTGGATAGGTCTGCACCATCACGAAGACCCTAAAAAAATCTACAATGTAGGTCTCTGGGTTCCCTATCTATTTGAGCCTCGTCAGCTCAACGAAATGCTGCTCTGGATCCCTCCGATCAAATCACTTCATCAATCTCCTGGTAAAATCAACATATGTCATCACTGTGGAGTGCCCCAGTGTAACCATCCCATGAAACCACCAATCCTAGGCCTCGCCATCCAAATGCAATGTTGCCACCTAGATGGCCTCTACCTCTGACATCTGGTTAAGCTAGAAATAAATGTCCAGATTCTCCACCCAAGACTTTTCCGAACTGTTTGATGAGCCATCAAACGTAGGTAAGTGGAATCTACTCGCTGCACGGTGGGTGCTGCCATCATGGTAATGTCGGTACCCTTTGTGATGGTCGCGGGGTCTGCTATCCCGCTGGAGCTGAACAAACTCTCTGAATGAGAGGGCTTCCCTGAACTCCTGCCCATAGGCCTGGTACTCTACAAAATAATTGCCCAAATGTCCGGGCTCTACCTCCTGCTGGGCTACGACCCCCGTGTCTGCTCCTAAGAAAGTGGGCATGGTAGAGCATGTAGGGGCATGTGAGGTCACCTGCTGCGCAGTATCACGTTGCTCTGGCAAGTGATGGGATGCACCTGATCCCTGACTAATCTGAAAAACTCATGGGCTCTCACGTTGTCTGGTCTCTACTGCCGTGAATCTCTGCCCCATCACCTCAATCTGCCTCGACAGATCCTGCACTAATTTGAGGAGCATATCTGCAAATCTCTTCCCATCCTCGTCGGCCATCTATTTTGCATCCACTACTGGCTCTCTCTGTTCTGCATCTACCACAGGCTCCACCTGTTCTGCGTCTACCATAGGAACATCGTCTCCCTCTCCGTAGGTATTCTCCAACCTACGCTCACTGTCTCTGTATTTCCTACCTCTATAACAGATGTAGGGTTTTTCCTTGGTGTCATAGATTACTAGCTCCACAGGCTAAGCTAGATCTATGCTCTGATACCAATGTAATATTCCTAACCCAGAATATTCCTCAAACCCCAACAAAAACTCCAACCAAATATGTGCAAATGATATAATAACCCAGAAGTGATAAAATAACAGTGGAACAACATATAATAATGTAAACCAGAAATATAAGCAAATAAACAAGAAATGCAGCGAGAAATGCTAAGCCATTTTATTATACTGAGCAATAAAATGAGTACAAGAGGTGATTAGACAGATGTCACCTCGACTTTAACAAGGCAAGTGAAGAAATACTCTCAGAATGACAAGAATGGCCTCTCTGCGTGGATGCTGCTGCTGTGCTACTGTTGCTGCTAGAAAACAAATGATGATTTGGGGCTGCTCCCCACCTCAGAAAAAGCTGAAACTTTGGATTCGGTCTCTACTCAAGAAACCCAGAAAACCCAGAAAGATTTCCTGGAATGGCTGACCTCTGAAAAAAACACCCTCTTGGGGTTCTGCGCAGTTCCTTAATGCCCTGCACTGCCACTGAAGGAGACCCCTCTAAACTCTACCTAAAATACTGCTTGAACCATGCCAAAAATCCTCCAATGAGGCAAGAGTTGGACCCCTGCTCAATCTCCCAGCATAAATCCACCTGCAAAACCCAAATCCATCACTACAACCAAAAAGAACTGCGCCCCTCTCCAAGTGTTGCACAGTCCTCCAAAATGCTGATGAAACTGCTACTGAAATGCTGATAAAACTACTACTGAAATGCTGATAGAAATACCTTGCCTGAGTAGGCACTCGAAGTCCCCCGGGGCTAAGGGTGAGATCTCTAAACAGAGACACTCAATGCACTAAACAGTGCTCCAGACCAGCTAAATAGCCAGCGTGCTCAGAAGTCGAAACAACTAGCTCAAAATGCACATAACTGAATGATCCAAAATGAGGGGGCTCCTCTCTATTTTATAGCCTTTACTTCTCACAATCCCTAGGCTCACCTCCTCCTGCGTGCTTCTCCTCTTGCCACGTGTATTTCCCTCCTGGGTAGTCTCTCCATGTGTTTGCATGGGCTCCATTTCTGTGTCCCCCTTTGGCCCCCTTGGCTCCCCTTTAAGTCACAACGTTGTGCTACCTAGGAAGTGAATTTTTATTCTAAAGTGAGTTATGTCCCCCTTTCTCACTTTTTTTTATTCACAAATAACTATATAAGGTGAAAATTGAACAAAATCGAATATTCCAATTAGCCATAGCTAATTAGGAATATCACAAGAACTAAGTGACCCGCGCGAAGGTAGGAATAGAAGGAATAAACCGACATCACGACCATCTCAGGGTGCGGAAACTTGGTTCTAGCATCCCCTCATACTACTTCGGGTGAGACTTCGGTCCGCGCTCCGCGAGCTAATGCCAAAAGGGCTAGTAGTGTAGGGATATGTTTGGCTAACTAACGCTGAACCTGGGTCAAGCCCAAACAAGCCAAAAAGTGGTTCAGTCGCTGGGACCAGAATCTGCATAAGAGATGTGTGATGTTGTATCACTGGAATCCAACTAAGAAAGAGATCGAAGACTGGTTGGAGATAGGTACGTATATATAGAAATACACGAGATATTTTTATTTTCCTTTCTGGTTGAGCTATACGAGTGGATCGTGAAGCTAGCAGATAGCCAAGGAAGGTGGAAACTTGACGGTCCTATTGTTTGGACCCCAGAGCTAGTATGAGGATTGGAAGCATCTGAGGATAAGATTTCCCATGCTGTCGATCATTGGCTCAATCGCATCATAAGAGGATTTGTAACTAAATTTGTGGTCGACACTTCAGTCGGCTACAACGAGGCGGAGCGACACTTTTTGAAAGGACCATGAGGTAAGTACGTGAAATCTTTGAATACCTGGATTAAAATGTTATTGTGCAAAAAATGGATTATGTAGCTACCTTGATGTTTGGAGCTACGCGAAGTGAAAAGACTTATAGGAACAAAGGAAGAAAGGGTCTTGAATATAGTCCATTTATTTCGCCTCCGCGAGGTGACGAAGAGGGGATAGCGCAGGTGTCTCCGCAAAGTGCTATTCAGTTAATAAGACAAGGTCTCCTGCAAAGTTCTATTTAGTTAATAAGACAAGGGTTCCTGTGACTGCCACCTCCTCCCACACCACCTCCAACTTCACCACCTTCACCTGCGACTTCACCCGTACCACCTCCGCCTCCACCACAGTTCAGTATGGCAAACTCAGTGAAGCTTCCTTTGTTCAAAGGCTTGGGGAATGAGGACTTGAACCAATTCTGGTTCGTTCTGAAAGCCGTATGGGAAGCTCAGGGAATTACAGATGATCACATGAAGAAGGCGACATTGGTAAGTGCTCTGCAGGATCACGCGCTAACCTGGTACATCAAGTACTCTAATGATAACCCGAATGATGGAGTGACAGACATCCAGACAACACTGAATAAAGAATTCAGTAGGCCTAAGTCTGAGGCGTAGTCAATTGTGGGGTTCAAGGAAATCGTGATGCAACTAGGTGAGACACCTTGGGAATTATATCAGAGGTTTCCCCCTCGAAGAGGCTGAATTCTAAGGCATTGATCTATCTTTTCTATCTTTTTGTGAGTTGGTTTCATAACATTTGGAATCAGAGCTTTGGATTCTAGGGTTTCGTTGCTCCAAATAGGTCATCGTAGCATTTTCGCTATAACTTTTTTTCTGTGATGTTTCAGAAGCTAAAAAAAAACCCATTTGAGACGAGATCGCACTGAAGCTTGGGTCCAAATTTCAGAGCTTTGTGCACTATATTTTCGGAGATATGATCTGAGGAAGTTGGTCTTTTTGCAGACTCCTGAATTACATTCCAAACAGGTGACCTGGGGAAAATCGTCATAACTTTCTCTCTGAGAATCGGATTGAAATTTCGTTAGAAGGTACATAAAGAGAACGGACTGTAGTTTCTTGTATATTGTTTTTAGAGCCAAAGGTCGAAACAAGGACACATGGCACATCGTACAAGTTCGCTCTATTGAACTAGTCTATAATCAGGTCACTGTGGGAGATTTGACATAAATCTTCCTTGGAGAATCCAATTGGGATCAGACTGGTGGCAATAGAAAGAGGACACAGAGGGATACTACAGGTCACAATTTCAGAATTGGATGATCCGAAATTACAGAGATACATCAGAGGCAATATCGAGCTCCTACAAAGTGAAAAAAGGTGTGTAGAATTTTTTTAAATTTTTGCTTAAGCTTGGTTTGAAAAATCATTTTGAAGGAATTCAAAGGTCATAGTAGAGAATTATTATCAATAACTGATGCCTCCAGGAAAGAAAATGAAAACACCTAGTAAGCAACCTGAAAGCTCTAGCATGACTCATGAAGAAGAGGAAGAAATGCTACATGATATATCAAAATTACAAGACCAAGTGCAACAAATTTCACTGTCACAAAAGCTAACAGAAGCTAAGATAGATGGCGTGGAATCTAAGATAAAGGGCATAGAAGCTAAGATGAATGGCGTCGAAGCTAAGATTGACAATTTGAAGATAGATTTGAAGAAAAATTTGACAAATTTTCTATAAGAAATACTTACTAATGGTGAAGGGGTAGTAAAGGAAAATCATGATGCGAACAAAAGAAATGTTAATCATGATTTCATATACTCTAATGTTGGATCAAAGACCCACCATATTCCAAAAATCGATATGAGGAAGTTTGATGGCAAGGATCCCGCAACATGGATATTACAGATGGAGCAATTTTTTGATCTCAATAATGTGAAAAACACACAAAAGGTATGTATTGCAACTTTATATTTGGAACCAAATCAGTTTGTATGGTATCAATGACTTTGCTCTCGTAAACAAATTATCACTTGGGCAATTTTTACGGAAGAATTGACAGCACATTATGAGGATACAAAAAGCAACACATTTTTTAGCCAATTGATAAGTCTCAAACAAAAGGGTTCAATAATGGAGCACATTGAGGAGTTCCAAAAATTGAACATAAGGGTAAAAAATATTCTAGAGGAGCATAGGATTGACGTGTTCATAGAGACTTTAAAGGATAATATCCAACATGATGTTCACCTTTGGGAACCTGATTCATTAGAGAAGGCATTCAGGTTAGCAAGAAAAATGGAAAGCAAAATTATGGCAACCAGGAAGCATACCACTCACAACTATAAAGATGGAAGTATTGTTGCCCCTAGTCTTCCACAACCTATAAGGTTGGCACCACAACAATTGGAAGAAAAAAGAGAAAAAGGGCTTTGTTACAGTTGTGATAGCAAATACACTAAAGGTCATAAGTGTGCTGAGAAGAAATTATTCTACATAGATTGTGAAGAGGAAGAAGAAAAGGAGCAAGAAAGGTCAAAAGAAGAGGATATACTCCAGGAACAAAGCCTAGATAAAGAAGAAATGAATCCGACCATATCTTGTAATAAATTGGCTGGAATTACCACTCCTCAAACCATCAAGATAGAAGGACAAATCAAGAAGAAAAAGGTAATAGTGTTGATTGATTCAGGAAGTACCCACAATTTTATTCATTGTAAGGTAGCGAAAGAATAGAATTGCTTCCTATATCCAGCACTAGAGTGTTAAGTGATGGTTGCAAATGGAGGAACAATAAATTGCTCTGGAAAGTGCCATAATATCAAGCTATCTATGGGAGAATATGTATTGACTAGCCCAATGCTTTCCATTCCAATGGGAGGCACTGATGTTGTACTAGGAGTCCAATGGCTACAATCCTTGGGTACAATAGCTTTTAATTTTCATTTTCAAGAACTTTTCATGAAATTTTATGCAGAAGGAAAGGAAGTTGAATTAAGGGGTATTGCAGGGAAAGCGGGAAAGATAATCAGCTCTAACGGTATGAAAAAGCTTCTAAAAAGGGAACAATGAGGAGTAATTGCACAATTATGTTCGCTAGATGTTTCCACATCGAAATCATCCATTTCTCCAGATCTCCAAAAAGTCTTGGACAATCATTCTAAGGTATTTGAGACTCCCAAAGGTCTCCCACTTATTCGTGATCATGATCATGCTATTCATCTGATTCCAGGAAGTGTTCCTCCAAACATCAGGCCGTACAGATATCCCTATGCCCAAAGGAGTGAAATTGAATGTATGGTTACAGAAATGCTAGAGGCTGGTATAATTCAACCTAGTCAAAGTTCTTTCTCTGCTCCAGTAGTATTGGTGCACAAGAAGGATGGATCATGGCGCATGTGTCCAGATTATAAGGAGCTCAACAAGCTCACTATTAAAGATAAGTTTCCCATTCCTGTCATTGATGAATTATTGGATGAATTGCATGGATCAATTAACTTCACCAAGTTGGATCTTCGTTCAAGATATCATCAAATCAGAATGAAGACTGAAGACATTCTGAAAACAACATTTAGAACTCATGAGGGTCATTATGAATTTTTGGTCATGCCTTTTGGCCTTACCAATGCACCCTCTACATTTCAAGGTTTGATGAATTCCATTTTCAAACCCTTAGAAAATTTGTGTTAGTATTTTTTGATGATATACTAATCTATAGCAAGTCTTGGAAGGATCATGTTGAACATGTTGACAGGGTGCTACAACTATTGGAGGAGAAACAATTATATGCAAAAAGATCCAAATGTTTCTTTGGAGTACAAGAGGTGGAATATCTGGGTCATATTGTATCTCATGAAGGAGTTAAGGTAGACCGTAGCAAAATTAAATCCATTAAGGAATGGAAAATCCCCACATCCATAAAGAATCTATGAGGATTTCTCGGGTTGACAGGGTATTATTGCAAGTTTGTTAAGAATTATGGGAGAATAGCAACACCTCTAACAACATTATTGAAGAAAGATGCATTTTCATGGACTCTAGAAGCAACAAAGGCCTTTGAACATCTTATAGAGGCAATGTGCCAAGCATTGGTCTTAGTTATATCGGCCTTCACAAAAACCTTTATTGTGGAATGTGATGCTTTAGGAAATGGAATTGGTGCTATTTTAATGCAAGATGAAAGACCCATTGCTTTTGAAAGTCGTCCAATCAAGGGAAAGTTTTTACACAAAGCTATTTATGAGAAGGAAATGTTGGCAATACTACATGCACTTAAGAAATGGCGACCCTACCTAATGGGAAGACACTTTAAGGTAAAAACGGATCATGATAGCCTTAAATACTTTTTAGAACAAAGATTATCCTCTGAAAAGAAACAAAAGTGGGTCACAAAGATGTTGGGTTATGACTTTGAAATCATCTACAAAAAAGGGAAGCAAAATGTGGTGGCAGATGCACTCTCAAGAAAGGATGAGGATGTGGAAGCATTGTTGTGCACCATTTCTATTATCCAACCAGATTAGATAAACGAAGCAAGGGAGGAATGGAAGAATGACGAAGAAGTGTGGGCACTTATTCAAAAGTTACAACAAGATTCCAATACATCTGATACATTTAGCTGGAAAAATGATTCGTTATGGTACAAAGATTGCTTATACCTCTGTAAGAGTTCCCATCTCAAGCAAAAGATTCTTATGGAATTGCACACTTCTCCCTTAGGAGGGCACTCAGAATTTTTAAAAACTTACCACAGGGTTAAGAAGGAATTTTTTTGGGATGGCCTTAAATCGGATATCAAAAGTTTGTGGTGGAATGTTTTGTTTTCCAACAAAATAAAGTTGAAACAATTAATACCCCGGGTCTATCACAACCTTTATCCATTCCAAACCAACGTTGCGAGGAGGTTTCAATGGATTTTATCATAGGTTTACCCAAGTTTGAGGGAAAGAGTGTCATCATGGTGGTAGTTGACAGACTTACCAAGTATCCACACTTTTTTGCATTATCACATCCATTTAAAGCCACTACAGTTTCTACTGCATTTATGGAAACAATTCAAAAGCTACATGGAAACCCAAATATCATTGTAAGTGACAGGGATCCCATTTTCACTACAAATTTTTGGACAAAATTATTTTCTTGTCCCGGTACTCAGTTAGCTCATAGCTCATCTTATCATCCTCAATCTGATGGGAAAACTGAGATAGTAAACAAATTTTTGGAAGGATATCTTCATTGCTTTGTATCTGATAAACAAACACAATGGGTCAAATGGTTGCCTCTAGCTGAATGGTGGTATAACACTTCCTTCCATACAACAACAAAAATGACCCCATTTATGGCACTTTATGGATATCAGCCACCATCCATCACATCATATCTAGGAGAAAATTCTAAGGTTCAAGCAGTGGAACATCACATCGAGCATCAACAACAAGTCCTCCAACTCTTAAAGGATAACCTCGTGTTGGCACAGAATAGAATGAAACAACGGGCAGATCAACATCGCAGTGAAAGAAGTTTTGATGTAGGTGATTGGGTATTCCTACGGCTACAACCATATAAACAAATTTCCCTCAAGCAAGCTAATAAGGATAATAAATTATCACCAAAGTATTATGGCCCGTACAAGGTGTTGCAAAAGATTGGTACTATGGCATACAAATTGGAGCTTCCTACAGCTTCTCGAGTGCACCCAGTTTTCCATGTTTCATGTTTAAAGAAGGTTATAGGCGACAATCTCCCTGTTCAAACAATATTGCCAGAACTTGACGAGGAATGAAAAAATATATTTGAACCGGAAGGAGTAATAGAAACAAGAACTTGACAGCTATGAAATCAATCAATTTCGGAGCATCTCATCAAGTGGAAGAATTTATCAACTGAAGATTCCACATGGGAGGATGATAATTTTATGCAGAAGCATCCAGAACTACTCAAGTGTTGAGGACAACACTTTTTTGAAGGAGAGGGGCATGTTAGGTCCCTATAATACTACTGATTACCTCATTACTATTGTAGTTGTACCCCTTATTAATATTGGTGTGCCCGTATTGTCCCCATATTGTTATTACTGTGCCCCATAGAATCCCTCTATTGTTATTTTTATGCCTTTATATTATTATTGTTAGGTCAGCTGGGTTATATTGTGACTCCTTAGACTCCTATATATAGAAAGGAGGTTTTGTCATTTGAATCATCAAAATAATCATTCATTTGTGTAATGTAAAGGAGGTTGCCCCCTCGAAGAGGCTTAATTCTAAGGCGTTGATCTATATTTTCTATCTTTTTGTGAGCTGGTTTCATAACAGAGGTTGAAGTATAAGATCCTCGAAGCTAATATGAATTTAACCGATGGATAGCATCGCAAGTGGTTTGTGGCTTCGCTCTTGCCACACTTAAGGGTTGCGCTGTCACAACAGAAGATAACAACTCAGGCAGAGGCTTTGGAGATTGCAATGAGACTGCATGAAACAATGATGCAAGATCCAAATCTAGGGGTTCAACAAATCCATGCGTAGTTGAAAAATATTTTCCTTGAGATGCAAAGTTTGAATTAGGACAAAAAAATTCAACCAGAAGTGCGCGAAGAGGTATGGTGCCTGAAATGCAAGGGTCAGGGGCAGGACAAAGACCATTGCCTGATCTTTGCGAACTATATTGCAAGAGGAGGACCAATGCCTTTGAGCCCGAAAGACTTATAGGAATGAAGGAAGAAAGGGTCTTGAATATAGTCCATTTATTTCACCTCCGAGAGGTGATGAAGAGGGGATAGTGCAGGTGTCTTCGCAAAGTGCTATTCAGTTAATAAGATAAGGGCTCCCGCAAAGTTCCATTCAGTTAATAAGACAAGGGTTCCCGTGTCTTCCACCTTCGCCCACACCACCTCCAACTTCACCACCTTCACCTCCGACTTCACCCGTACCACCTCTGCCTCCACCACAGTTCAATATGGCAAACTCAGTGAAGCTTCCTTTGTTCAAAGGCTTGGGGAATGAGGACCCGGACCAGTTCTGGTTCGTTCTGAAAGCCGTATGGGAATCTTAGGGCATTACAGATGATCACATGAAGAAGGCGACATTGGTTAGTTCTCTGTATGATCACACGCTAACCTGGTACATCAAGTACTCTAATGATAACCTGAATGATGGAGTGGCAGACATCCAAACAACACTGAATAAAGAATTCAGTAGGCCTAAGTCTGAGGCACAGTCGATTGTGGGGTTCAAGGAAATCGTGATGCAACCAGGTGAGACACCTTGGGAATTATATCAGAGGTTTCCCCCTCGAAGAGGCTGAATTATAAGGCGTTAATCTATCTTTTCTATCTTTTTGTGAGCTGGTTTCATAACATTTGGAATCAGAGCTTTGGATTCTAGGGTTTCGCTGCTCCAAATAGGTCATCGTAGCATTTTCGCTATAACTTTTTTTCTGTGATGTTTCAGAAGCTAAAAAAAAACCCATTTGCGAGATCACATTGAAGCTTAGATCTGAATTTCAAATCTTTTCGCGCTATATTTGCGGAGATATGATGTGAGGAAGTTGGTCTTTTTGTAGACTCTTGAATTACATTCCAAACAGGTGACTTGGGGAAAATCGTCATAACTTTCTCTTTGGGAATCGGATTGAAATTTCGTAAGAAGGTACAAAAAGATAATGGACCGTAGTTTCTTGTATATATTTTTTAGAGCCAAAGGTTGAAATAAGGACACGTGGCACGTCGTACAAGTTCGCTCTACTGAACTAGTCTATAATCAGGTCACTGTGGGAGATTTGGTATCTCTTCCTTTGAGAATCCAATTGGGATCAGACTGGTGGCATTGGAAAGAGGACACAAAGGGCTACTATAGGTCGCAATTTCAGAACTGGATGATCCGAAATTACAGAGATACATCAGAGGCAATATCGAGCTCCTACAAAGTGAAAAACGATGTGTAGATTTTTTTTAAATTTTTGCTTAAGCTTGGTTTGAAAATTCATTTTGAAGGAATTCAAAGGGCATAGTAGAGAAGTATTATCAGTAACTGATGCCCCGAGGAAATAAAATTTAAACATCTAGTAAGCAACCTAAAAGCTCTAGCATGACTCATGAAGAAGAGGAAGAAATGCTACATGATATATCAAAATTACAAGACCAAGTGCAACAAATTTCACTGTCACAAAAGCTAACAGAAGCTAAGATAGATGGTGTGGAATCTAAGATAAAGGGCGTAGAAGCTAAGATGAATGGTGTGGAAGCTAAGATTGACGATTTGAAGATAGATTTGAAGATAGATTTGACAAATTTTCTACAAGAAATACTTACTAATGGTGAAAGGGTAGTAAAGGAAACTCATGATGCGAACAAAAGAAATGTTAGTCATGATTTCATAGACTCTAATGTTGGATCGAAGACCCACCATATTCCAAAAATCGATATGAGGAAGTTTGATGGCAAGGATCCCGCAACATGGATATTACAGATGGAGCAATTTTTCGATCTCAATAATGTGCAAAACACACAAAAGGTACATATTGCAACTTTATATTTGGAACCAAATCAGTTTGTATGGTATCAATGGCTTTGCTCTCGTAAACAAATTATCACTTGGGCAATTTTTACGGAAGAATTGACAGCACATTATGAGGATACAAAAAGCAACACATTTTTTAGCCAATTGATAAGTCTCAAACAAAAGGGTTCAATAATGGAGCACATTGAGGAGTTCCAAAAATTGAACATAAGGGTAAAAAATATTCTAGAGGAGCATAGGATTGATGTGTTCATAGGGAATTTAAAGGATAATATCCAAAATGATGTTCGCCTTTGGGAACCTGATTCATTAGAGAAGGCATTCAGGTTAGCAAGAAAAATGGAAAGCAAAATTATGGCAACCAGGAAGCATACCACTCACAACTATAAAGATGGAATTATTGTTGCCCTTAGTCTTCCACAACCTATAAGGTTGACACCACAACAATTGGAAGAAAAAAGAGCAAAAGGGCTTTGTTACAGTTGTGATAACAAATACACTAAAGGTCATAAGTGTGCTGAGAAGAAATTATTCTACATAGATTGTGAAGAGGAAGAAGAAAAGGAGCAAGAAAGGTCAAAAGAAGAGGATATACTCCAAGAACAAAGCCTAGATAAAGAAGAAATGAATCTGACCATATCTTGTAATACATTGGCTAGAATTACCACTCCTCAAACCATCAAGATAGAAGGACAAATCAAGAAGAAAAAGGTAATAGTGTTGATTGATTCAGGAAGTACCCACAATTTTATTCATTGTAAGGTAGCAAAAGAATTGAATTGCTTCCTATATCCAGCACCAGAGTGTCAAGTGATGGTTGCAAATGGAGGAATAATAAATTGCTCTGGAAAGTGCCATAATATCAAGCTATCCATGGGAGAATATGTATTGACTATCCCAATGCTTTCCATTCCAATGGGAGGCGCTGATGTTGTACTAGGAGTCCAATGGCTACAATCCTTGGGTACAATAGCTTTTAATTTTCAAGAACTTTTCATGAAATTTTGTGCGGAAGGAAAGGAAGTTGAATTAAGGGGTATTGCAGGGAAGCTGGGAAAGATAATAAGCTCTAACGGTATGACAAAGCTTCTAAAAAAGGAACAAAGAAGTGTAATTGCACAATTATGTTCGCTAGATGTTTCCACATCGAAATCATCTATTTCTCCAGATCTACAAAAAGTCTTGGACAATCATTCTAAGGTATTTGATACTCCCAAAGGTCTCCCACCTATTCGTGATCATGATCATGCTATTCATCTGATTCCAAGAAGTGTTCCTCCAAACATCAGGCCGTACAGATATCCCTATGCCAAAAAGAGTGAAATTGAACATATGGTTGCAGAAATGCTAGAGGCTGGTATAATTCAACCTAGTCAAAGTTCTTTCTCTACTCCAGTAGTATTGGTGCACAAGAAGGATGGATCATGGCACATGTGTCCAAATTATAAGGAGCTCAACAAGCTCACTATTAAAGATAAGTTTCCCATTCCTGTCATTGATGAATTACTAGATGAATTGCATGGATCAATTAACTTCACCAAGTTGGATCTTCGTTCAGGATATCATCAAATCAGAATGAAGACTGAAGACATTTTGAAAATAGAATTTAGAACTCATGAGGGTCATTATGAATTTTTGGTCATGCCTTTTGGCCTTACCAATGCACCCTCTACATTTCAAGGTTTGATGAATTCCATTTTCAAACCCTTCCTTAGAAAATTTGTGTTAGTATTTTTTGATGATATACTAATCTACAACAAGTCTTGGAAGGATCATGTTGAACATGTTGACAGGGTGCTACAACTATTGGAGGAGAAATAATTATATGCAAAATAATCCAAATGTTTCTTTGGAGTACAAGAGGTGGAATATCTGGGTCATATTGTATCTCATGAAGGAGTTAAGGTAGACCCTAGCAAAATTAAAGCCATTAAGGAATGGAAAATCCCCACATCCATAAAGCATTTGTGAGGATTTCTCGGGTTGACAGGGTATTATCACAAGTTTGTTAAGAATTATGGGAGAATAGCAACACCTCTAACAACATTATTGAAGAAAGATGCATTTTCATGGACTCCAGAAGCAACAAAGGCCTTTGAACATCTTAAAGAGGCAATGTGCCAAGCACCGGTCTTAGCTACACCGGCCTTCACAAAAACATTTATTGTGGAATGTGATGCTTCAGGAAATGGAATTGGTGATGTTTTAATGCAAGATGAAAGACCCATTTCTTTTGAAAGTTGCCTAATCAAGGGAAAGTTTTTACACAAAGCTATTTATGAGAAGGAAATGTTGGCAATACTACATGCACTTAAGAAATGGTGACCCCACCTAATGGGAAGACACTTCAAGGTAAAAACGGATCATGATAGCCTTAAATACTTTTTAGAACGAATATTATTCTCTGAAGAGCAACAAAAGTGGGTCACAAAGATGTTGGGTTATGACTTTGAAATAATCTACAAAAAAGGGAAGCAAAATGTGGTGGTAGATGCACTCTCAAGAAAGGACGAGGATGTGGAAGCATTGTTGTGCGCCATTTCTATTATCCAACCAGATTGGATAAACGAAGCAAGGGAGGAATGGAAGAATGATGAAGAAGTGTGGGCACTTATTCAAAAGTTACAACAAGATTCCAGTACATTTGATACATTTAGCTGGCAAAATGATTCGTTATGGTACAAATATCGCTTATACCTTTGTAAGAATTCCCAACTCAAGCAAAATATTCTTATGGAATTGCACACTTCTCCCTTAGGAGGGCACTCATGATTTTTAAAAACTTACCACAGGGTTAAGAAGGAATTTCTTTGGGATGGCCTTAAATCGGATATTCAAAAGTTTGTGGCGGAATGTTTAGTTTTCCAACAAAATAAAGTTGAAATAATTAAGACCCCGGGTCTATTACAACCTTTATCCATTCCAAACAAACGTTGGGAGGAGGTTTCAATGGATTTTATCACAGATTTACCCAAGTCTGGGGGAAAGAGTGTCATCATGGTGGTAGTTGACAGACTTACCAAGTATGCACACTTTTGTGCATTATCACATCCATTTAAAGCCACTACAGTTTCTACTGCATTTATGGAAACAATTCAAAAGCTACATGGAAACCCAAAGATTATTGTAAGTGACAGGGATCCCATTTTCACTGGAAATTTTTGGACAAAATTATTTTCTTGTCTTAGTACTCAGTTAGCTCATAGCTCATCTTATCATCCTCAATCTGATGGGCAAACTGAGATAGTAAACAAATGTTTGGAAGGATATCTTCGTTGCTTTGTATTTGATAAACAAACACAATGGGTCAAATGGTTGCCTCTAGCTGAATGGTGGTATAACACTTCCTTCCATACAGCAACAAAAATGACCCCATTTATGGCACTTTATGGATATCAGCCACCATCCATCACATCATATTTAAGAGAAAATTCTAAGGTTCAAGCAGTGGAACATCATAGCGAGCATCAACAACAAGTCCTCAAACTCTTAAAGGATAACCTCGTGTTGGTGCAGAATAGAATGAAACAACAAGCAGATCAACATCACAACGAAAGAAGTTTTGATGTAGGTGATTAGGTATTCCTACGGCTACAACCATATAAACAAATGTCCCTCAAGCAAGCTAAGAAGGATAATAAATTATCACCAAAGTATTATGGTCCGTACAAGGTGTTGCAAAATATTGATACTATGTCATACAAATTGGAGCTTCCTGCAGCTTCTCGAGTGCACCCAGTTTTCCATGTTTCATGTTTAAAGAAGGTTATAGGCGACAAGCTCCCAATTCAAACAATATTGCCAAAACTTGATGAGGAATGAAAAATTATATTGGAACTAGAAGCAGTCACAGAAACAAGAACTCGACAGCTACGAAATCGATCAATTTCGGATTATCTCATCAAGTGGAAGAACTTATCTACTGAAGATTCCACATGGGAGGATGAGAATTTTATGTAGAAGCATCCAAAACTACTCAAGCGTTGAGGACAACACTTTTTTGAAGGAGAGGGGCATGTTATGTCCCTATAATACTAGTGATTACCCCATTACTATTGTAGTTGTACCCCTTATTAATATTGTTGTGCCCCTATTGTCCCCATATTGTTATTACTGTGCCCCATAGAATCCCTCTATTGTTATTTTTATGCCTTTATATTATTATTGTTAGGTCGGCTGGGTTATATTGTGACTCCTTAGACTCCTCTATATAGAAAGGAGGTTTTGTCATTTGAATCATCAAAAGAATCATTCATTTGTGTAATGTAAAGGAGGTTGCCTCCTCGAAGAGGCTGAATTCTAAGGCGTTGATCTATCTTTTTTATCTTTTTGTGAGCTGGTTTCATAACAGAGGTTGAAGTATAAGATCTGCAAAGCTAATATGAATTTAACCGACGGATAGCATCGCGAGTCATTTGTGGCTTCGCTCCTGCCACACTTAAGGGTTGCACTGTCACAACAGAAGATAACAACTTAGGCAGAGGCCTTGGAGATTGGAATGAGACTGCATGAAACAATGATGCAAGATCCAAATCCAGGGGTTCAACAAATCCATGCGTAGTTGAAAAATATTTGCCTTGAGATGCAAAGTTTGAAGCAGGACAAAAAAATTCAACCAGAAGTGCGCGAAGAGGTATGGTGCCTGAAATGCAAGGGTCAGGGGTATGACAAAGACCATTGCCCGATCTTTGCGAACTATATTGCAAGAGGAGGACCAATTCCTTTGAGGCCGAAAGCTCAGGCATGACCAAGCACGGGGCCTACATTGTGGTGCGCTATATGTCAAGTAGTAGGAAAACATGCCACATATAACTGTCATTTGTTGCAGAAGTTTGTACAGACACCGCAACAATTGTTCTACAACTTTGGTAGGTTGGTAGGACATGGTGAGCATAATTGTAGAAGCTATGAATTGATGATGGATAGAACTCCTGCCTATAGGGTATAGGCATAAACACGATCCCTTGACCAGAGCGCAGGGATGGCGCGGATGAGGCTAAGGTGGAGGAGGACCTGGCAGAGGTCGGGGATAGTTGATCTACTACAATTGCGGAGGACCGGGACAATATGTCCACGATTGCACTAACCCTACGCATCCGTCATGCAAGTATTGCACTCTGTTTGATCATGAAATAGAAGATTGTCCTATGTTGATAGAAAGGATACGTGACAAAGGGGCGCTACCACCCTAGCTGACTCAAAACCTACAAATGATGAGGTCTAAGCCTTGTGAAGAGGATATGAACGTAAATATAGTGCTCCGAAGTGGAACCACAATAGGAGATGATAAGGGGAAACAACCCGAGGACAACACATGGGTTCGCAAAGCTTTGGCGAAGGAAACCTAGTTCGATTTGGAGCACGCATGTGAAACATTCATGGAGGCAAAGAAGAGCTTTGTTGAGGCCTCCACCTTAAGAAGCAAGGATAAGCCTGATAAGGAGATGGACCCTTCTATGCTTACAACCTTCCTAGAGACTTCTATGAAGTTACTGCATGATAGAAAGGTTGTGAAGGGGTTACAAGAGCTCATAAATAGATGCATCGGAAACACTTCGGCTGATCCATGCGTAGTACGAATGATTGGTAAGAATAAAACAAGGATGGGACAGGAGATGAGGCTGACTACGCAGATAGGAGAATATGAGATGGATTAGGTTATTTCTGATCTGGGGTCAGATGTGAATGTCCTACTAAATCAGACTTGGTAACGGATGGGGAGACCCGTGCTGCAATGGTCTCCAATTCAGCTAAGAATGGCGAACCAACAGACAATCATCCTCATGGGGTGGTTGGAGGGGGTGACTGTAGATATTGAAGGTGTGAGCACATTGGCTAACTTCAAGGTAATAGAAATTGTGGATGACAACAACCCCTACCCTGTGCTCCTTGGAATTGATTGGGCTACTGATATGAATGGGGTAATCAACCTAAAGAAGTGAAAAATGATATTTGAGAAGAAATCGATCCGTGTCATAGTACCCCTAGATCCTACTGACGGATCGCGTTATACTGAACCGGTCTATGATTATGAGAGCGATGACAATCTGGACTGTATCTATAAGATACCAACGCGAGACCAAGATTGGGGAATCCAATGGTGGATGGATGAATTACATTGGATTGCGAGAGTTCCTGCACCTCTGACTTTGATGAAGAGTTAGAGTGTTGGCAGAATTGGTTACATGAAGTAACTACACTGAGCTGTAACATGATGACCCAGTCGTTGTGTTGTGTGTCGTCAGAGATAATAAATCTGCCCACTTATGATGGCTTGAATGATGTAGATATCTTTTTGGATGCATTTGAGAGGTAGGTACCAGAAAAGCAGCGCTTCCAAGTGTTGGATTGGGCATTGCATGCTATGCCCGCAAGGTGGTGGAGTACGCACAAGGGAAACTTTGATGATTGGCGTGAATGTAGGAGGATGATAAGAACATGCTTTGGGAAGCCGAAGGTGTGAATAACGGACAAATATGATGGGCAGGATGATCCCCGTGCGCACTTGGCCAAATGGACTCAAGCTTATGGAGATAAGCCCCAACCTAAATGGGTGCACTTGTTCTGTCACACCCTAGATGTCGTCCCAATGAACTGGTACGTAGAAATAGAGCTTCGCCATGGTACAGGTGAATGGGATATTTTGCACGAAGAATTCATAATGACATTCAGCTTTGAAGATGAATTTGACTGTATTGATGAGGCACTATAAGAGGTGAAAGCAGCAATATTTAGGATACCACAGGATCCTTTGGACCTGATTCAGCCTAAATGGGCTACTCAGCTAAGTCACGCGCTGGAATGTTATAACGTAACCGCTGAAGAAGAGGATGAGGATCCACAAAAGATTAACATCCCTGAAACAAAAGGCCATCACGAGGTTGAAGGCCTGTAGATTGAGAATCCTGATATAACCGTGTCGCTGAAAATGAAGCAAGTAAACATTGGTATGGAGGCAGAACCCAAATTCGTGAACATTGGAGATTACTGGGATGACACAACAGTGGATAAGATCGTTTAATTGCTCTGCGAATACCAAGATTTGTTCCCTACCAAGTTTACTGATCTAAAGGGGATAATCGGGGACCTAGGTGTTATGAAGATCACATTGAAACCTGATGTGAAGTTGGTCAAGCAAAGACCTTACCTTCTCAATCTAAAGTATAAGGAGAAGTTCCATTTATAGCTTGACAAGATGCTCGCGGCACGCATCATTGAGCCTGTGGAAGAATCTGATTGGGTAAGCCCAATGGTGGTACAAGAGAAGAAGCAGAAGGATGAAATAAGGATATGCGTGGATCTCAGAAAGTTGAATGACGCTTGCGTACATGATCCTTTCTCGACTTTTTTCACTGATGAAGTATTGGACAATGTAGGTGGCCAGGAAGCATATTCCTTCACTGATGGGTTCTTTGGGTACCACCAGATCAAAATCGCACCGGAGGATAGGAGCAAGACAACCTTCGCGACTGAGTGGGGTTGTTTTCAGTACACTGTAATGTTGTTTGGATTGAAGAATGCACTTGTGATATTCTCGCACGTAGTCATTGCGGCGTTCAAGGAATTTATTCATAAGTTCCTGGAAGTATACTTTGATGACTGGACTGTATTTGGGGTGGTGAAACGCCATGTCACCAGTTTATGCCTGATGCTAGATACTTGTCAAAGATACTAGATCATGCTCAATCTAAAGAAGTGTCTATTTTGTGTTCCTTTCATGACCCTGCTGGATCATGTGGTTTGTAGGCAAGGACTGATGGTGGATCCCGCGAAGATCATGGTGATACTAAACTTGGAAGCACTGAAGAGTGTGAAACATTTGTGCACTACCCTAGGACATATAGGATATTACAAAAAGTTCATCAAAGGCTATGCCCAAATCACCGTGCCTATGGAAAAGTTGTTGAAGAAGGATGTCACATTTTGCTGGAATGAGGAATGTAAGAAGAGCTTGGATGTATTGAAAGAAAATATGGTCACCGCGCCGATTTTAGTCTTCCCATATTGGAGGAAGGAGTTTCATGTACATGTCAATGCATCATGTATAACGCTGGGAGGAGTACTAACACAAGCTGGCAGAGGAGACTTGGATCATCCTATAGTATTCACAAGCAGGAGGTTATCCAAGGCAGAGAAGAACTACTCCTCCACCAAGCGCGAAGGGTTAGCTATGGTATACGTGCTCCAGAAGTTTAGAAACTACTTGCTGGGAGGCCATTTTAAGATGTATACAGATCACTCCGGGCTGAAATACCTGGTCAATAAGCCTGTGTTGGGGGGGAGAATCTACAGGTGGCTATTATTGTTACAGGAGTATGATTTTGAAGTTATTTTGAATCCTGGACGACTGAACGTGGGACCATACCATCTGTCACACATCGAAACAGGGGAAGAGCCCATTAATTTGGAAGAATGATTTCCTGACGCACAACTATTTGCAGTGCGTGTCATGGATGGTCATTTTGAGGATATCATACACTTCCTAATGACAGGGACTACCCCAGAAGGATACACCGTCTAGCAGAGGAAGGAATTAGTAGTGCATGTCACAAATTTTTTTGTTTTTGCTAGGCATTTATACAAAATGGGGTCCGATGAGATATTGCGACGGTATGTACCGGAGTTTAAAAGAAGTAGCATCCTTATGAACGCTCATGGGGGCGCTGCAGGAGGACATTATGCAGGTAGAGCGACCGCACAGAAGATTCTATGTGCAGGGTTGTGGTGGCCAACCCTCCATCAGGACTCAAAAGCGTATTGCAAGGCATGTGATGTGTGTCAAAGGACTGGCAGGCCATCATGGATGAGATGCCTTTGAATCCACAGATGACATTACAACCCTTTGAGAAATGGGCGATAGATTTTGTGGGACCCATTCAACCCCAAGGAAAGACAGGAGAGAGGTATATTATCACTGCAATGGAGTATTTGACTCGTTCGGTGGAGGCATAACCTATGAAGGATTGCACAGGTGCAACTGCTGCAAAGTTCCTCTTTGAGTATGTACTGACGTGATTTGGCTATCCAAAGATCTTGATGAGTGATCACGGTACGTACTTTTTGAATGAGATGATCAGCACGCTAACAGAGGAATTTTAGGTATATCACTAGAAGAGGATGCCTTATCACCTGCAGACTAACGAGATGGTGGAAGCATTCAATAAAGTGTTGGAGAATGCGCTGACCAAGGTTTGCAATGCTCAATGGAGTGATTGGGACCTACGCATACCTGCAATACTATGGGCTTATCAGACGACATGCAAGAAGTTGATTGGACAAACTCCCTTTAGGTTTGTCTATGGTGTTGAAGTGGTAATGCCTATGGAATATATTGTTCCTAGTCTGTGCATAGCGGTGCTCACGGGTATGACAGATTACGGAGCCTTGGAGGAAAGGCTTGCACAGCTGGATGAGCTTGAGGAAGAGAGATTTCTAGCTAGATTTCATCAATAGGTCCAAAAGAAGCACGAAAAAGCCTCGCATGATTGACACATTAATCTATGCACCTTTAAGGTAAATGACCTGGTTTTGTTATATGATAGCAAGTTTGATAAATTTCCAGTTAAAAAATTCAGAATGCACTGGTTAGGTCCCTATGTCATTAAGGAGATTACCAACGGAGGAGCAGTACAACTGGTCAAATTGAGTGGAGAACCCTTCCTAGGGAAGGTGAATGGCAGTCGCTTAAAGCCATACACTGGCGGTCCGACCATGTGACTAAATGAAGGTAGCACAGTCTTAGCGCTCCAGGCAGCTGAAAAGAGGCGTAGGACTATAAACTACACTGCCTAGGTTGGGGAGCTGCGCGATTGGAGGATTGCGCGAAGCAAGGAAGTGTCACAGGGTTCGCAACAATGCAAAGGGGGTTGTGTTACCCAGGGAGAAATCATGCAGGTCATCCGGAAAGTGGTCGTTAAAGTCATTGTTCATGATTTTATGGTAGAAATGCGACCAAATGGAGAGGGTGGCTAACATTTAAGACGAAATTTATGGGTTAGATCCTTGAAGATCTGCCGCCAATCCTACATTAATGAACCAAATTTGGGGGAACAGTCGGATTTGAATTCAAAATGCCCTGTAAATTACAAGTGGTTGTCCAACAAAAAACACTTGGCATTTTCAGAATTGAGTTTTTGAGCTCTCAGGCACACATGAACTGAGAATTCTTTGAGGCTTTGAAGGAAACTATAGCATTTTCAAACTTACTAGAGATGTCGCAAGCACTGTTGGAAAGCGTTATGTCAGCACCGACAAAAGCTATAGAGACCAAAGTAGAGGAGTCGGTGCCAGAAGTTGAGATGGATGCAAAAGTAGTTGCTCCAGAGGTTGCCAAGGTACTAGTTGAAGTCCCTAAATTACCAAGAATGCCGAGACCGAAGATGACCCCAACCAAAGAGACCGGCAAGGATAAAAAGGGCAAGCAGCCTACCATACCGGTGTGTGCATCACCAAGGAGAAACCCACTGAAACCCACCACACAGGAGAAAGACAAGGCCATAAATTTGGAGCCGGAGGAGGAAACATTGAAGACATCCCAATGGACAATGAGGATGTGGGAGTTGAAGTGGAGGAGGTTGAAGGCCAGGGTGCTGACCCTATTACTCAGTTGCCTAATTATGTCCCTCCGCGCAAGGCAAAGATTAAGGTACTGAAAGGCATTGATGAAAGCAAGACCCCCTTGCAAACCCCTTTGCTGCCAGATGAGATCGTTTTCGAAGGACCGTGCTTGGGGCAGGTTCCTATATTGAAACTTGAGGAATGGGACTTGGCCGACCATAAGAAGTTCCCACACCTAGCGATCGAGTAGTTGATGCGTCGCATCATTGATACAAACACTGGAATGACTTCATTGGAGCTGCGAAGGTGGCTTATAGGAGTGGACAAGGCAGGGTTTCTCAACCTGCTTTGGGTGCCACACTACAACCACACCCTAGTGACAGTATTGGTCATCAAGCAACTGTTGTGCTTGGTGCATGATGGGTGTCTATGGCTGGAGGAGCCAATACCCATCATGGATAGATTGATTCATAGGATAACACGATTTCCATATAGAGGAGAGAATCTGGCCATGATATTTGGTGGAAAAGGTGGTGAGAAGGCCCTCGCAGAGTCTATGAAAGAAAAGTTCAAACTGGTGAAGAAGCTACGTGGATATGCTATATCCAGCATCTGTGACCCTTCTATAAAAGTAGCTACATAGATCTTAGCATGGAAGGTGATGAGGAAGTGTCATGCCGATGAGGTGTCAGTTCCTGTCGTCGTGCTAGCAGCCCAGTGCGACGAAGGATTCCAGTTCAACTGGTCAGACTACCTTTGCAGAGAGTTCCTAGCAAACTGTCGTGAAGTGCAGGAGCTCAAAAAGACGTTCCACTACTCATGGCTCTTGTTGTCAATTGTGTTGATAGCGTGGGAGCTGCCAGAGGACAGTCAATTCCCTTCGGTCATGCCAGACCTCCCAGAAGTAGCGAAGTACGCTTCGCTATGGGCGACCAAGGAAGCGCAGCGAGTCAAGGACAACAAGATCTTCTAGACCTTGATGGAAATGAACATCTACATGGCCATTAATCACAAACCGTGATTGTCGCCTATGGTGTACGCCAACCTGCAGGGTTACATAGAATTTAAAGTAGACTTCCATCATGTCTCCATCAGGGCACGAAAGGACCTTGCGCAGAAATGGTACAACTTGCCTTATGTGGCAATGGATGACACCATTGATGCGGTGCTTGATCAATGGCTGGCAGAGTGGCGCGCTAAAATAGACTTGGCAGTGGGCTGGAGCAAGTCCGCTACGTAGAAAAAGAAGGAGGAGGCCAAGCTTAAGATGACACAGCTGGTCGAAAAGAGGAAAAAAGAGGCCACTGATAAGGTCCAGGTGGAGTGCGAGGCCGTGCAGTAGACAACAAAGCAGACAGGTGGGACAGAGCAAGGCTCTAACAAAGGTGCAAGGTCACTTTCACCTAAGATAGAAGAGGAGACAGAAGAACAACACGACGCGGACCTAGAGGATACGTCCACCCGCTTTAAGCGCCCAAGGGAGCCGAAGAAAGGAGGGTCCAGGAAGAAATAAAAGGCTACCAAGACATGACTGGACCCCATCACATTGACAGAGGGTGATCTACATGACATTGGTGGCACAGTGAGGGATGTCACTGTGGAGGCCCTCCAACAATTTGAGTAGTAGCAGCAGATAATCTTGGGGCCTATCCAGAAATGGTTATAGGAGCTACAGACACGCGCGTCACAAGCTGGCACGGTGTCTACCAACCTGGCTATCGGCACTTTAGAAGATGCCGAGATGTTGCGCGTAGAAGCCTCCAGTGCGATTGTGCTTTCCAAGGGAGTGCTAACCACAGAGAATGAGGCTGACAGGCCCACTGTCAGTGGCCTAAAGGGAGTAGGGTTGAATTTGGCAGTGCTCCCATGTGAAGCGCTCCACCTCTTATAGGATGGAGTGATTACAGAGCTGAGGACGTGTGAGCATCATACCCTCTAGGTGATTAGTGAACAACAGATCAACAACGAGTAGATGGCAATACAATGAGATTCTGCCATCGTCGCTGAGACCAAGGTGACCAATCAGAGTAAGCGCATTACGTAGGTCATCGAGGAGGCATGCCGAATGGTCCCAGAGTTGGCCATTCCTAAGAAGGAGCCAGTTGAGGTATGCATCCGCAAGCTGGCCATGGGGGTGTGCAACACTCGTACTGAGATGGCCAGGGTTTAATTGGAGTTGAACCTGCAAATCATGGAGTTACAATTGAATGCCAGCCTTCAACTTTGCCAGAAGTGAAGGAGCAGCATGCAACTGCTGTCATAGAAGCAGTAGCGGCATTTGATAGTGCAATAGTAAACAACATGCAACTTTTTGAGTAGTCGTTTGAGGTCCTAACAAGCTTGCATGAGGACCCCAATGTACAACAACTAGAGATGGAAGCACGCAAGCTACAATAGCGCTATGATGAGGTAAAGGGCACAACATGAACCATTGCACTGACACAAAGGCTAGCAAAGATGCAGGAGGCCAAGCAGCTGAATGAATAGGTGGATGTCGCGCTGCACAAGGACGCAGTGCTGAAGGAAATACTGAATCCCTGGCTAGATGAGGCTTACACAGTGACAGGTTCAATTGAAGGAAAGATTGCAACTCAGCAAAAGCTTTAGGCCAACCATATAGGAGCAGTGACCAAGCAGATGGTTGAAGATGTGAAGTAGGTGGCCACAAAATGCACAACTGAGGTTGTGGTCATCCGAGTCAAACTGGAAGGTCTTCACGCCAAGATCTCTATGCTTGCCGCACCTTCCGAGTGACTCAAGGACGAGTCACGATGTTTGTGTTGGGGGCCTATTGGGAACGGGATCCCCCAAGTATAGTTTTGGGGCTAAAAGCCCATGTTTTGGGTTGAATTTTGTAATAAAATAGTAAAGTCTCCACATTTTGTGGTCGCGAAGTGCGTAGGTGTCACGAGTCATAAAGGGTTTTCCGCCCTTATGTTTGTAAAGTAAATTCAACTGTAAAATATCTACCATGGTCCATGGACCATGGGATTGTATAAAAAGAGCTAAGTAAGTATGCTCTAGTTAGTTCATGAGTTCAGTAGTCGCTAAGATAGTGATAGCATTGAAGTAAGAAGTCTAAGTTTCGGGGCGTAGTGTAGGTAGAGGCTCTGTAGCTGAGTGTGCAGAGGCCTAAGATAGAAGTCCGTAGTTGAGTGTGCGGACCCTTACAGCTATGTGCACAAGGTGGATAGAGTCTGTAATCACTTGAAGATATCAATAAAGATACGTATTCTGCAAATTCTATGTCTTTGTTCTAGTTAATGCATCTTGTTGTATTGTGTATGAATTTCATTTATAATGCTTATATGATGCGCAAATGTATGTAATTACATTGGTTAAGTGAACGCAAGTAATAATATCTGTTTAGGCAGTAATAACTATGATTGTCTAATAAGATAAGTAAGACACTTAAACTAGTTTGGGAATCTGCACGGTACGCTGCCATCATAGTGTGAAAGTACCTGAACCGTAGGTTAGGGCTGGGCGAAGGTCAATTGTACCTTTTCAGGAGGTACTGAAGGGCAGAATAGAGGGATATCCTAGCAAGCCCTAGAACTAAGTGACCTACGCGAAGGTAAGAATAGAAGGGATAAACCAACATCACGACCATCTCAGGGTGTGGAAACTTGGTTCCAACATCCCCCCATATTGCTTCGGGTAAGACTTTGGTCCGCACTCCGCGGGCTGATACTAAAAGGGACAGTAGTGTAGGGATTTGTTTGGCTAACTAACGCTGAACCTGGGTCAGGCCCCAACAAGCCAACAATTTTATTTTTGAGTCTTTTAACTTCTGCCTCTATATTTCTTTTACTATCACTTTCAATATCTTCAACATTGCATGAACAGAGAAAAGTATCACCAGAAGACCAAAAATTTGTATCCGATACTTATTTTTCTTGTTCATCTTCAATCTGAGAATACTTGCTTCCAAATAATGGCCAATTGTCTCTCCTGCTGTCATTTTTCCTTTAAGATGTCTTCTTCTTCTTAGGCGCTTTCTTCTTTAGCTTCTTTTTCATTGTTTCTATGGATCTCCTTCAAGCGATCAAGCTTCTGCCAAAGGACCTGCTCTGATACCAATTGTTGGGAAGAATATTGAGAGGGGGGGGGGGGTTGAATCAATATTCACAAATCAATAAATTTTTCATTTCCATAATCAAATTTTTATACGCTACTTCAGTGAATGGAACTCGCGTGTGCACACAATTATTATTGAGATAACCAACATATATCCAGTGAAGTTATGATTAAGTTAATTCATCTTATGTTGATCTTTAATTAGTGCATCAATACTTTATTAAACATTAAACAATAACCATGTGTAGTAATAACAGAATAAACCATCACACATAAGAAACACACATAAACACCAAGATTTAAGGTGGGAACCCAACGCACAAAAAAAACCACTTGCTGCTGTCGTCTTTGTCTTCTTTTAATATAAGAAAAACCTGTTTACAATATTGTACTGGCGCAGACTCATACCAGTACATAGGAACCCACCTGCAGTAGGCTACAACCTTCTCTCATTCTCCAACGTCTACTAGAAGGGAGCTACAACCTCCTAGCTCTTGTACTAACCAATATGTTTACTAGTACATAGGCCTCGGCCTACAGAAGGCTCCAACCCTCACTCATTCTCTAGCTACTACTGGAAGGGAGCTCCAACCCCATGGATTTTATATTGGTCGATATGTTTACCAGTACGTAGGTGCCAACCTATAGAAGGCTACGACCTTCTCTCTTCTTCCATGGACCACGTTTCATAAATTTTTAGACGGGATACTCCTGGTACACAACAACACAATATGTAGGCCACGTTTCATCAAATTTTCATACTGGACCCATCAGTAACATTGAAGCTCAAAATCAATCACCACTGCAATACAACCAATCATTGAAAACTCATCAACACTGAAGCAAACCACAATCAATCAATTTGAACATTCAAAACACTATCACCAGAACTCAGAGCAGAACCCAAAACTCTTCATCAACAACCAAAACCAACTGCAACTTCAAACATCATATTTTTGAATGTATACGTTACTTAGAAGTGTCGAACCAGTGTGTATACGCGCCTTCATGAAGGCAAACCAGCGTATAGATTTGTAAATATTTACTTATTACTTCACATCTATTCCAGACTTCAGACATACCCAAATCAAACCATATAAAGGATAAAACATGTGATTAGAAATTGGATCTATACTATCCATTATCAGACCACATAATGATAAGTCATTTCAGGTCTCATGATCCTGATCCATGATTGGATCTCATCCATCATCTAACACTCAGGTGCATACTTAGTTCAGATCAAGAAAAGCATCAGAAACCCATAACATGCATATTTGCTTTTGATCTCACTCTTCATCAGATATTCATTACTTGTAGTTGGCCCTTTGATCGTATCCTCCTTATATAGTTTTAGCCTTTCTCAATACCTTAGACCAAAACAACACTTAGAAATTGTGGTATTTGTGGATGGGATCAAGTAATCGTTATTCCACTCAATATTGTGGGCTAATACCATGGTATTGACGATTGATATTCTTTAATATTATATTTCCTTGATTTTCCAACCCATACACGTTTTTCCTTCCATGAAAGTGTGTGCATATGTATACGCTCCTTTTGTTCTGTGAACCCGTGTGTAAACGCTTCTTGGACAAGGCTAACCAGCGTATACTTCTTAAGACATTCTCTTTCTTCAATCTCTGGAGTCTGATCTATAATCCTTTGTTGTTACCTCTGAATTGACCTGTTGCACTATGAACTGCCATCATACATCACTTATTCATTTCTAGGTATCATATATATGAGTTGCCATTAAGGACAACATCTGTACCATAATTCCAACAAAGATCTATTTCATTTTTTAATGAGATTGACATAGGAAAAGAATTATGATCAAGGAACCTTGTTTCATTTTTTAATGAGCTTGAAATAGGAAAAGGAACTTTGATTCAACACCTTGTTTCATTTTTTAACAAGCTTGACACAAGACAAGGAACTCTGCTCCTGGAACCTTGTTTCATTTTTTAAGGAGCTTGACACAAGACAAGGAACTTTGCTTAGTGACCTAATCATGGCCCTTAAAATGCCATGGATTTCAATAGGTTCTCATCAGATGGAAGAACAATGCTCTAGAAGGTATCAAAAGATCTAATGGAAAGATTAGACTCCTATGCCCCCAGTAAATGTTTTACCATAACTCCTACTAGATCTAGGTCAAAAGCGTTGGGTGTGGAACCTGATTATCTTCTTTATTCAGAGGTCGCTGTTTTAGCTGGATGTATACCCCAGGAAGTCCATACACTCCTCCACGTGGGTGGTGCGGGGGGGCCCAGCTCGAATATCATGAATATAGCCTTGTAAAATGTTGTAATTTCATAGTCAATCTGAGACGTTAATTACACAAATGATTTGACGGTAGAAGTTATGTTTAATTTAGGATTTTTTTCCCTAGAAGGAAACCCCTCGCTATATATGAGGGAATTATATTGCGGCTGTGTATATGTGCATTCTGAGTGAGAAAGAGAGAGGAGATTGGGTGAGAGAGAAGAGGAAATTACAGCGGATCTGTTGTAGGTTGTATCTCTTCATTTTGCTGGATAATATAAAAGGAAGGACTAGTTGTTTCTCCATGGATGTAGCCCAAATTGGGTGAACCACGCATATCTGTGTCTCACTTGTTTTATGCATTTTATGCATTTGTGTTCTTGCAATATTTTATGTGTTCCATTGTTCTGTAATATATAATTTTCTAACAACTAGTATCATAGCCGAAGGTATATTTGGTTGATAAACTCACAGGAGAGAAGGGTTCCTAGTTCGAGTGGGAGAAATGGCGGAAGATGGTAGGTTTAGGGTTGAAAGATTTAATGACCAAAACTACCAGCTATGGAAGATGCAGATGGAATATTATCTATATCAGAAAGATCTATACCTACCATTGAGCAAAAAGATAAAGAAGTCGATGAGTATGATAGACACATAATGACATATTCTCGATAGAAAGGCACTTGGAATAATATAGTTGTGCCTAGCGGCATCGGTAGCCTTTAATATTTCAAAGGAAACAACAACATAGTGTTTAATGTTGGCATTGGAAAAACTATATGAAAAACCCTCGGCCTCAAATAAGATATTTATTATGAAACGTTTATTTAATATGAATATGTTAGAAGGTGGATCTGTTGCTAATCATTTAAATGAATTTAATACAGTTAGAAGTCAGTTAAGTTTTGTAGGGGTAAATTTTGATGATGAAGTTAGGGCTCTGTTATTTTTGTGCTCATTGCGAGAAAGTTGGAATGGTTTAGTTATGGCCATTAGTAACTATGTCTTTGGATCTAGTACTTTAAATTTTGATGATGTTGTTGGTGCGATTCTTATTGAGGAAATGCGATGGAAAAGCTCCGGTGAGACATCAGGTAATGCTTTGACTGCAGAGACTAGGAGAAGAAAAATGGAAAGAGGAAAGAGCCCAGGATATCATAGTAAATCAAGGAAAGGAAGATCCAAGTCCATATTGAGGATAGTGTGTTGGAAATGTGGGAAGAAAGGACACCTGAAGAGAGACTGTAAGTCTTGGAAGGGAAAAGAAGGAGACGCACAACAAGAAAACAATCATGAAGCGAATGTGATAGGTGATGTTTTGCAAGATGCTTTGATTATTTCATTAGAAAATATTATTGATGCTTGGGTGGTAGATTCATGGGTCTCATTCCATGCCACACCTAATAGGAAACATTTTCATGATTATGTTCAAGGATATTTTGGACAGGTTCGTTTGGGTGATGATAAACCTTGTAAAATCATTGGAATGGATAAAGTTTTCATAAAACAACAGAATGGAAACAAATGGCTATTGAAGGAGGTAAGGCATGTTCCAGATCTGAAGAAAAATCTAATTTCAACAAGTCAGTTTAGAGGTGAAGGTTGTTTAACTACTTTTATTGATAAAACTTGGAAGGTCAGTAAAGGAGCCCTGGTAATAGTAAAAGGAGAAAAGGTTGGTACATTGTATTTATGCAATGGTATTTCTAATTATGTTAATGCTTTAACCTCTATAGGAGAAGATACAACATTGTTGCATCATAGGCTCAAGCACATGAGTGATAAGTGGATGAATATTCTTCACTCAAGAAATTTGTTGCCATGTTTGAAGCATGTTGATTTGGAATTCTGTGAGAATTGTGTTTATGGAAAACAATAGAGAGTCAGATTCCTCAGAGTTGGGAAAGAAAAGAAGAATGAAAAATTAGATCTTGTGCATACAAAAGTATGGGGACTTGCTCAGGTATCATCTGTTGGTGGCTCTCATTATTATGTTACTTTTATTGATGATGGAGCCAGAAATACCTGGATTTATTATATTCGAAATAAATCTGATGTATTTGATACTTTCAATAAATGGAAAACTTTGGTTGAAAATGGGACAAGAAAAAGTTTGAAGTGTCTCATATCAGACAATGGAGGTGAATATTGAAACAAAGAGTTTGATAAGTACCATTCAGTGCATGGAATTTGCAGAGAGAAGATAGTTCCAGGAACACCACAAGAAAATGGTATGTCAGAAAGGATGAACGTGACAATCATGGAGCGTGCAAGGTGCATGAGATTGCATGAAGGATTTCCTTTACAATTTTGGTCAGATGATGTAGATATTGTTGTTTACATAAGGGCCTTCAAGCTCCTTGGATGGAGGTATTCTAGAGGAGGCATGAACAGGTAAAAAGGTAAACTATTCATTTTTAAAGACTTTTGGTTGTGAAGCCTTTTTCCACATTAATAAAGAAAATAGAACAAAGCTTGAGTCAAAATCAAAGAAATGTACCTTTATTGGATATGGTGTTAATGATTTTGGTTATCGCTTGTAGGATTATGAAAATCACAAAAACATTAGGGGTAGAGATGTCATATTCAATGAAAATGTTTTGTATAAGGATCAGATGTAGGAAAAGAAACAGGAAAAAGAAAACGAAGAATACACAATGCTTGATGAAATCACAGAAAAAGTAAAGGTGCCTGAAAATCATAACTATCAATGACTAGAACAACAACAACAACCACAACAACAACGTGCACCTCAAACACTTGAAAGTGGTTTTAGAAGATCTACCGGGATAAGTAGACCTCCTAAATGATACTCTCCTTCATTATATTATGTATTGTTCATTGATTCTGGTGAACCAGAATGTTATGAAGAAGCAGTGTAGGTAGAGACCAGGAATAAATGGGAGCTATCCATGAAAGAAGAGATGGAATCCTTGGTACGTAACCAGACTTGGGTTTTATTCAGGTTGTTTGCAAGTAAAACAACATTTTAGAATAAATGGGTTTACAGGTTTAAGGAAGAAGATGGAGGTAGAAAAAGGTATAAAGATAAACTTGTGGTGAAGGGGGTTGCACAGGAAAAGGGTATAAAATTTGATGAGTTATTTTATCCTGTTGTTAAAATGACTTCAATAAGAACTATTTTAAGTCTAGTAGCAGTAGAAGATTTTCATCTTGAGCAGTTAGATGTAAAGACAAACTTTCTCCATGGGGATTTGGAGGAAGAGATATAGATGTAGCAACCACAAGGATATGAGGTCAAACAGAAGGAGAAACTAGTGTGCACATTGAATAAGAGCTTGTATGGCTTAAAACAGGTTCCAAGGCAATGGTATCTAAAATTTGATAGGTTTATGTTTGAACAAGGTTATACTAGATGTCACTCTGATCATTGTGTTTATCTCATAAGGAAAATGATGACAACTATATTATATTGTTATTGTATGTAGATGACATTCTTGTTGTAGGTTCTAACTTGTAGGAAATAAATGTGCTCAAAATAAAATTGGAAAAATCATTTGCAATGAAGGATTTGGGTGCTGCAGAACAAATCTTTGGTATGAGAATAAGAAGAGATAGGAAAAATCGCAAATTAACATTGTCTCAAAGTGAGTAGATATGAAAGGTGTCGAGAAGAATTAATATGAAAAATTCAAAACGAGTTAGTACACCTTTGGCTAGCCATTTCAAACTAAGTAAGGAGATGTGTCCTAAGACTCAGGAAGAGATGGATTATATGTCTAAAGTTCTACATGAATCAGCAGTTGGAAGCTTAATGTATGCAATGGTTTGTACAAGGCCTGATATTTCACATGCAGTTGGAGTTGTAAGTAGGTACATGAACAATCCAGGAAAAGAACATTGGATGGAAGTGAAGTGGATTCTCTGGTATTTGAGAGGTACCACATATCAAGCATTATGCTTTGGTGGTTCAAACATTGCTCTATAGGGATATGTTGATGTAGATATGATAGGTGATAGAGATAATAGGGGGAGCACGACAAGGTATGTATTTAATTTAGGTGGAACATTTGTCAATTGGGTTTCAAAATTGCAGAGTGTTGTTGCACTCTCAATGGAAAACAGAGTATGTTGATGGTACAAAGGCTAGTAAATAAATGATTTGGTTACAAAGGTTTTTGGATGAATTGGGTAAGAAGCAGGAGTTGGGCAGGTTATACAGTGACAACCAGAGTGCCATTCATCTTGCAAAGAACTCAACATTTCATTCCAAGACTAAACATATACAACTCAAGTACCACTTCATATGGTTAGTGTTGTAAGATGGACAGTTGAAGCTGGAAAAGATACACACTAGCCAGAATCTTGCAGATATGTTAACAAAAGTTGTAAACAAGGATAAAATGAGATTATTATTGGTTTCAATTGGTCTTCAAGTATGATGATGAAGTTGAGAAACAAATAGGTCCAAAGTGGAGTCATTTTCCAGCAAATGAAGCAACTGTGGAGTTGCTATAATCAGTCTCCAAGTGGGAGATTGTTGGGTGTAGAGCCTAATTATCTTCTTTATTTAGGGTTATTTGTTTCACTCGGATGTATACCCCAGGAAGCTTGTACACCCATCCATGTAGGGGGGTGTTGGGGGGGAATTGCCCCCCCAGGCTGGGGAGCCCTAGGGCCAGCAAGCCCCCGAAGCTAAAAAATAGATGGAAAATCTCCTTGTAAAATATTGTAATTTCATAGTCAATCTGAGTCATTCATTAGGTGGATGATCTGATGTAGAAGTTATGTTTAATTTATGGTTTTTTTCCCTAGAAGGCAAGCCCTCAATATATATGAGGGAATTGTATTCCGGTTGTGTATATGTGCATTCTGAGTGAGAAAGAGAGAGGAGATTGTGTGAGAGTGAAGAGGAAATTATAGTGGATCTGATGTAGGTTTTATCTCTTCATTTTGATGGATAATATAAAAGAAAGGAATTGATGTTTCTCCATGGAAGTAGCCCAAATTGGTGAACCATGCATATCCGTGTCTCTCTTGTTTTATCCTTTTTATATGTTTCTATTTTTGCAATATTTTATGTGTTCCATTTCTCTGTAATATATAATTTTCTAACAAAAAGAAGTTGAGCAAGCATTAAAAGGCTCCTCTTCATAAATAGGTATGGGCATAGGACAATTTGCCACATAATTAACTTGTAGTGGGGGAGATACCACTTGCATATAAGGACCATTTAGGGAAGGTGGTTGATTGGGAGTCAAATTAGGACTAATGAATGAAAGATGGTAAATGATCATGGTTCTTCCTTCATGTGGGAAACACATCACACGAAAGAGTGAAGATATAAGAGCTCCCATGTCATAAACATAATCATTCCCAAGGAGTAAATTAAAATACAAAGGGCCTTGGACTACCATCACATTTATACAGACAATATTTCCTCCCAAAGTAATAGGAAACCAAGGAAGGATCCCTAATGGTTGATTGGTTACTTTGTTAAAGGCCAACAAATTTTGGGTAACAGGCACAAGTTGCGAAGAACATAAATATTTCCAAGTAGTTGAGGACAAAATACTAACAGATGCACCTTTTCCTATGATTTTTCTAGGTACAGGCATATTATAAGACTATACTATGATCTAGAAGGGCACATAGGGAGGAAGACAATATCCTTCCATTCGACTCCAATCAAAGGAAGTGACCATCCTACTTGGAGGGGGTGTCGTGGGAACAATAGAACTAGCACATAGGGAGGAAGACAATATCCTTCCATTTGGCTCCAATCAAAGGAAGTGACCATCCTACTTGGAGGGGGTGTCATGGGAACAATAAAACTACCCCTTTGTGCTATGAGAATAGGAGAAATACTTTCTTTTGTGGTGGGAACGAGAGGATTTACCCCTTGTGCCATGGTAATGACAGGATTGCCCCCTTATGCTGTTGGAACAGGAGGATTTCGACCTAGTTCATTGGAAACTAAAGAAGCAAGAAGAATCTGAGAGGTATGAGTCTCACTCTCTATGGGAAAGTATGATAAACTAAAGGTGAAATCGAGTCAACCGTTTTCTCAACCAATTGTTGGTCGGGAATAGACTCATGGGATTCACGTTCAAAGAGAGTGGGCTTGACTGAAAATGGATTGTGATTGATCACTTCATCAACTAGTGGAGGATTAGGAGAAAGATTTCGATAACCAGCTAGAAGACAAGGTTGAGATATAAGGTTTTCCAACGCTTTTGAGGCTTCATCCATATAAGGACAAAGGTGAATAGGATGATTCCCTTTACATAACTTACATGGAAACTTAACTTTACCCTTTTTCTCGTGAACCTTATGAATGCTAGCTGATGGTTTGTCACTAGCATGATCTCCAAAAGCTAACGATAAAGGATGATGTGAGCATGTGGACCACACTTCTAATACTTGTGGAATACAGGGACAATATCTAAGAAGGTGGTCACTCTTACATAAATTGCAAGGGAATTTAACTTTGTGGGGCCAATTGGAAGATTTTTCCATACTATTTGCATGATTTTGTAGTGTTATCTGGCCATTAGAAATGGATACAATCGGTCCTGCATCCTTAACTAGTGGTAGAAAATTTCTTAGATGTTTAAAATGTTGGTCTATAGAATCGTAAAACATAAGAATGTCATCAATATATATAATTAGCCAATCAAAATAAGGTTTGAAAGCATTATCCATAACTCTTTGAAATTTGGTTGGGGAATTTTTGTCTTAAAGGCATAACATTCCACTCATAGTGTCATGTTGGCACACTAAAAATTGTTTTAAACTTATCTTCTTCCTTTATGTCCACCTGCCAAAATCCAGATTTGAGGTGAAATTTTGAAAATATCTTGTCTCCTGCAATCCTGTTTACTAAAATGGATTTGTGTGGTATGGGATAGGTGTCATATGCAATGACTTGATTCATATGTTTGTACTTTATCACTAACCTTGGAATACCTTAGATCTATTCAAAGTGTTTATTGACATAGAACCCATAATATTTCCAAGGAATTTTTATTTCTCTGATCAATCCTCTTTTTACTAATCCTTTAATTTCTTCCTCACATAATTCTTGATATTTTGCATTCATCGGTATTGCTTTGCTCTTGTAGGGTTTCCCTTTATATGTTGATTTGTATGGAAACTCAACAAAATATTTTTTTCTTTCCCTAAAGTTAGTGGGATTTTCAGAACATACGTATTTTTCAAATTGTAACTAGAGCTTTGATATTTTAGCTTGCACTCCTTTATCTCTAAATTGATCCTTCTTTTCCTTATGGTGTCCTTATGGATCAATGCAACTCTACTATTTCTAGGAATGGAGTACCTAGTATGCAAGCAATAAGAACTTCTACAATAAATAATTCCATATCTAGACAAAAATTTCCAAAGCATTATGTGGCTTTAGGTACTTTATAGTTCATTTGCATAGATTGATTTCCTATCCCAACAACCGAGTGACTTTTCTTATGCCAGTAGATAGATGAATTATATATTTGTGTAAAATATTTATATCAAATCAAGAATCAATAAGAGATTTTAATCTAAAATTCTGACCTTGACTACTTAGCTTGATGAGCACATGATACTTTTGATGCTAAATTTCCATTATCCTCATGAAATTCATTCATTCAAAGCTTTGGACATGAAACACACACACACACACACACAGAGATATATATATATATATATATATATATATATATATATATATAAAGGTGGAGATCCTACTTCAACCATTTTGATTTGATTTCTCAGTTCTCTAATTTCTTGTCTTTCCAATAAATATGTTTTATAGCCATCTTCTACCTCACTCTATTTTTCTATTTTATGCACATTTTCTTTTAATTCAACAACTTCTTTCTTGAGACAATTTATTTCTTTTCCTAAATCATTTATCGTCAAAGGCTAAGTTCTTTCATTTCTATTCTTTATGATAAATGATTTAGTGATATACTCAATAGATTCATAAAATAATATTGGTTTCTTACTAATGTATTCTGTAGGCCTATAGGTTTTTATCATTGCCTTTAAGAAAGACTCCATCAATGCAACCCTTCATATATTCTTCAGGAAGTTCCTTGATTTGTGAAAGCATCTGAGCATCTCAATCTGAGCTTCCTTGTGCCACGCAAACCTTTAACTTTTTGACTGGCATATCATATTCAAAATATGATTCCTTTGTTTCTTCATCTTCGCTGCTTACTTCAAAGTTGTAATCACAAATTTATTGATTTAAACATGCACAATAATGTGTAATTAGCAAGGCTTCTTATTCGAATTATGAAAGATCTTCTGAATCATATTCGAACTCCGAAGTCTCAATGCTTGAAGAGAAACACCCTTCATTCAGTATGTGAACTTCTTCCCTTTTGTTACTAAAATGGTTTTGATGACAATGATTAGTGTCATGCCTATCAGACCCACATCTATTACAATGAAAAGAATGTGAAAATTTCACTACTGAAATTCTATTACAACAACTGGAATTAATTCTTCTAACTGTAAATTAATTTAGAAATTTATTTCTATAACAAAAATGAATTAATCACGCTGCAATCTTCACAAATAAAAATACCACAAGAGATAAACTGGAATGCAAGAAAATATTGGCACACACACACAGAAATATAACACCATTATTATTGGACAAATGTCCCTGGAAAAACCCAATGTGGGAAAACTTATGCAATGATGAGGGTTTTATTATTATTATTATTATTATGCATCAACAAAAATTATGAGTACGATCTATGGATTCCCAACTAGAAATCTAATCTGAGAGAAATACTGGCAAAAATATTCTAGAGAATTTTTCTCCCTTCTACAAATCCACTGCAAAATCCTGTAGTTGAGAATTCCTGCAATTACAAGAAAATTAATGTAATCGTGAATTCTTTCAATTACATGCGACTTCCTGTAATCGCGAATTCCTACAATTACATGTGAATTCCTATAAACGTGAATTCCTACAATTACGTGCAAATTCTTGTAATCGTGAATTCTTGCAATTACATGTGAATTCCTATGATCACACGCGAATTCCTGCAGTCACACATGAATTCCTGCAGTGAGGCCCTTTTCTACAGAAATATTTATCCTCCTCTCTCCTGGCTCTTCCGGATCTGGTAAGTCCTCCAAAAATATGTTACTCTGCCCCTCTGAACCTATTACTCAATCACTGACTCAATCTCACTACTAAATCACCTCTTATTGGAAAATCAATATGCCTTGATCACTAAGTATTTTCAATTGGTGTAGTACCCTCAATCTCACTCATACGTCCTTGTGGTTCAAAATTCTCCCTTGTTAAATCTCTACAACTGGGTAGCTCGATCTGCTAAAGAACTCGCACATTGAGTGTGTTCCTCCATTTTCCCATTGACTTCTTCTTATAATCTCACTGTGGGACTCCAATGGCCAAGATTAAATATTAATCAATGGCTAAGATTATTTCCTAGCCTATCTGTGTGAGTTTTTAGAGAAATGTCACCTTCCTCAATTAGTTCCTATTAATTAATCATTTTTCCTATGTGTTTTTTAGCCTCTCTAACAACTGTCGAGACTAGAACACCATCTGATCCTACAAAAACTAACAAAGAAGTGATTTGTGCATCTTTGTTATTTCTCTTGTTTGTTTTTCTTTTTCCTTTGCCTCTAAATCTTTACCTTTTCCTTTCTTTAATGCTTCACCTAGTGGGTCTATATTAGCAAGATGACCTATTTTCCCACACAACCAAAAAGTAAGGCCTTGTTCAGCTTGTTGTTTAAATTTTTTCAGTGTGTCTAAATGTTTTGTTGTTGTAGGTTTTAACCCCGTACAGAAATTACCTGCATACGAATTCTAAATCACAGAAAAATAAACAATGCGAGAGAATAACACATAAAACACATATACACAGAGATTTTCCCCTGGATCCCAAAACTGGGACTACCAGCTTGATTTTTCATTATATTCCTTTCAATGTTACAATACATATTTATACATGCCGAAGCATCCAATACCATGGACCAAAAACCATTGCGTCCAAAACCATGGACCGAAAACCATAGGTAGGTTCGCCCAACCTAATATAGGGTCCAAAAAAAATTTCCCGGGGCGCTGCCCCGGACCCCGTAGAGGGGGGCTACCCACCCCTGTCAAACCCACCGGATAGGGGGGGCTGCCGCCCCCCCTGTGACCCCCCCACTGTGCAATCAGCGCAATGAAGGGGGGGCTCCGGCTCCTCTCTAACCCCCCAGTTCACTACATGGGTTAGTCGTGGAAAGAATATAACAAAACCCAACAGTCGTTGTTTAAAAGGATGGATCTACATAAGAAGAAGTTGGAGAAGAAGAGGAAGAGGATGAAAAACACTTTCAGTAGGGGGGTATGATGGGCCTCCAAATTAGACACAAATTAAGGCCCATCTGACCATCCTTCAATACATTAAACATCTCTTTTTGCACTATATGACATATTTTTAGCCTTAATATGTTCATTAGGAAGGTTTAGAGATAATTGCATATTTGTGCCTAATATTATTTATTTTTGCAAAATATTGAGAGAATATTGAGTAAATTATTAATGAGATAATATAGGCACTTTCTCCCTACTACAAGATGGACCAAGGTAGGATAACAAATTAACAAAATATCATGAAATTATTGACAAATTCTGGAGCTCCACTGGTTGAGAAAATCTGGGAATGTGTTCCCTATCATTTAATGAAGATTCCTATTGCTGGGAACCAGATCCAATTTTTGAGGGATTTTGGAGGTGAAATTTGCTTCCTTTAAAGAAGGATGCTTCCCCATCTATTTTTATAAGTACCAATTCAAATTTTCCTTTGGGGGCATGTATTTCTTAGTCTTCTTTTGGATAAAACTTGTTGTTTAGAAGACCCACTTTCATTTCTAGCATGGATGTACTTGGATTGATTTAAATAACGAAGATTGGTGCCATTTTTAGCTTCTAAATCTTGGTTTCCTTCATAGGAATCTGAGTATCCTTGGGATTGGCCATCACAGGAGCGTCAAAGCCCTCTTGTCCAATTTCTTTATCTTCTTTGAATGTTTTCACTTGCATCTCTTATTTCTGCATTTACTATTCATGCTTCTTTTGTTGTAGGTTACATTGGTTAAATGATTGAAGTGAGTTTTTTTGTAGGTTATTTATAGATTGACAAGCATGATGCATCCTTAGAAAAACTTTGAAAAATCATATTCATCATTGAGCTACTTGGATTGGTTTACTAATTCATAAATCTAGAATTTCTGGAAGTCTCTTATAAGAAAATAGTAGTAATTTTATGCGATTTTTTAGAACATGTTAATGATATTAATTTGAATTTATTTCACTTATTTTAATTCATAAAAATATTCAAGTTAATAACAAAATTTACCCCATAGAATTTTCACTTGATCAGGTCCGTCATTTGATAGGTTAACTAGCTCACTAATTCTTGAATTTTCAATTTTTAGAGCAGTAATTTTCTGTTATTTTTTATCACTTGTTAATAAGGGTATTTTTGATGGATTCCACTTGGAATGGGGTCCTATGACATCCTACTTGATAACAAAATTTTTCCCATCTCATTTTCATTTGATTTTCCTGAGATTTCGACAAGTTATCTCGAAGAGTAATGGTTTTGTAGCAGTCCTGTAACACATGTAAACTTGACTATATTTGCTCCAAAAGCTTGGTTTGTGTAACTTAGGCTTGAATAATGACCTTTAAGCTCTAAATCCATGGTTGAGGAATACCCAAGAGCACTTTGAAATTGTATTTTTCTCACCGTAAATACAATTATGCAATTAGGATTAGGTGACAAATTTCTAAAATGAACGATAATGATGATTTTCTTATGAAATGCATATGAGTTTTGTTACTCTATCCAAATCCCTTTGAGCACGGTGATTAATATGGTGATTTTCCCATGAAACATATATTAGGTCTATTTCTTTGAATTCATGCCCTTAGGATTTCAATTACAAAGTGTTGTTCTTGCATAGGATTAGTTTATTTTCAAAGCAACTTTTTACATTTTGCAATTAGACTAGTGTTTGCAATCTTGCAAGTAGCATAGAATTTACATTTATGCAAATAGCCTAACATTTACATTTATGCAACTAGGGAAAGAATCATTTCCATTTACTACAAATAGAGTAGCAATTCCATTTTTGTAATTAGTTTAGGCTTGATTTTGTGATATTCATTTCGTTGCATTAGATCAATGTAAGAAGCACACATTGTATGTTGCACATATAGTTCTGACACCTATTAAGTTTATACAAAGCTCGGGTTGATAATTTAAGTTGCTAGCCTTGAGAGTTGAGTCATTATTGTTGCAATACCGGGGCTCATCACTTTTTGGCACTGTTGTTGGGGAGGTGTCAAAGTATGCATTGTTTTCTTCCCTAGTTGATTCATTTCTTTTACTTTCTGCAAAAACAAAAGATATTTGCATTTGGAATATTTCATTTTAAAAACATGAAATTTCATTGCATTAGCATTCTTATTCAATTTTTATTTTTTTTAAATACTTCTCCAACACCAACCCCCCCCCATTTGATCATGTGGTGCAGTAAGAACCACATCACCATACACTTTTGTAGGTAGAAGAAGAAGTGGTAGAGAAGGTAGAAGAAATGGATGGAGATGATGACAATGAATAAGATCCTCTTAGATTTCCCAGTCAAGATACTGATATCAATGTTCATATGAAGAACATCCCTCCATCTTTCCTTCCCAACTTCTATGGTATGAGGTTAGAGGTTCTAGAAACCTTTTTCTTTGAATTTGAAATCCTTTTTAGATCTTATGGTTACTTACTAAACACTCAAAAATTGAAATTATTTCCGGCAACATTGAAGGATAGATATCTTAAATGGTTCATGAGTTTAGGGACTAATTAAATAAGATCATGGGATGATATGAAAAATATATTTCTAGAAAAATATAAAGATCATGATATTAAACAATAAATATTTAGAATGACTCAAAAAGAATATGAGACCCTTGAAGATCTAATAGGGATATTTATGTATAATGTTAAGAGGGAAAAATTACATCATTTAGGATTTGACACACTAAAAACCATCTTACTTAGAACAATTAGGAATGAGCGGATTAATATTCTTGATCTCATAAGTAGAGGTGATGTATACCAATTACCATTTGAATAATTTGTGAAATATGCGAGCACATATCAAGAGGATGGGAAAGAGTAAGTAAATTGACATCAAGACTGGTAAGTCAAGTTGAACTTGGAAATTTGTTTGATAACTTTAAAACATAAATTCTTAGCAATCTAAGTGAACAAATAGAAATGTTAAGAATACAAAATGAGCAAAAAGAATATGTTTATATTTGTGTTATCCATGCATAATCACATGCTACTAAATATTTCCCATCATTACCAAGGTTGAAGGAATTTTACTAAGAAGACAATGGAGCAATTCAAACACCAAAGTAACTATGTTATGTAGCTCCAAGAGGACCATGGTAGCCTATTCAACTTAGTATGGTGCAAGAACCTAATTCACAATTTCAAGGTTATGGAAATCCATATCAAAGTAATTGGAACACACCCTTTCCTTGGAAACCTTGGCCATATCAACCCCAAAACCAATCTTGACAACAAGGTTGGCAAGGACCTTATGGGAGAAATCCACAATATCCTCAATATTTTCCTTAATATCCTCCATACCAAAATCCATGTTATCCCTACCATCCAACTCCACCACAAACTCAACCACATCCATCTCAAATATCCACTCCCACTCAACTACCTGTACAACAATTTCTGAACCCAAACAATCTAGTAACTCAACCCACTTACAATGTTGAGGTATAACGCTTCCAAACCACTCCTCTTGATCTAAATGGTATTCATATTAGCTTAGAAATATTATTGCAAAAAATAGATTCTCTTGATGTCATTGAAGGACAACATTCAGAAAAAGAAGATTCAAATGAGGAGACCATAGAATCATGGGTTGCACTTGATGAAGAATAGACATCAGGATCAGAGATTAAGAAAGTTCCCTCATGTTTACAATCATATCCTCCATGTGTTCAAGAGAATAATAATAAAAAAGAGGAATATTTGAATGTCATGGTAGGATAGGACATATAAATTGATCCAAGTGTGCAAGTGAACCAAGGGCATCACAACTATATTGAAATTTGGTTCCATACAATCACTAAGTCGCATCAACACAATTCTTCATCAAAAATTCTTGACATCATCAAAATATTTAGTCTCTCACATTTAGGTACATGTCAAAGAATATATTCTGAGCCTTCACATGTGTTTATCTGTCATCTTGATGTGCACAAGGCTCCATTGGAAGTATACCTATACTTGAAAGAGATTTTTTTTTTTGATAGAAAAAAAAAAAGAAATAAAAAAAAAATGGAAAAAGAAAAAATAAGAGGAAAATAATAAAATCTCAGGTGAAAACCTCTTTTGAGGCACCTAAGATTGGATCACTAATTGAAAAGCTCCTTGCGGTAGTCAATGGGCTGGAAAGAAAAAAAGCAAAAAAAGGAAAATATCATAGGTGAAAACCTCCTTTGAGGCGCTTAGGCACACCTACTAGTTGAAAACCTCATTAAGGCAACTAGTAGGCATAAGGAAAAAAGAAAAAAATTAAAAATGAAAAGTAAAAAAAAATATTTACTTTGTGTATATATATCTAATTAATGTAGTTTCTCTCCAACCTTTACAAGCAACAATAACAATTTAGTACCAAAAAAGAGAAAAAAGTTAATAAAAAACCTAGTGAAAGGAAGCCAAACTTGGACTTTCTCCCCCTTTGCCCAAATTCTCTAACGGGACCAAGGCCATGTTAATCCATCACCCACATCTATTTCCATGACATTTCCCATCATTCCCAAGCCTTTCCCATTCATTTTCCTCGTTGTCCTAAAGTGCTACATGAAAGTTCTATTTTGTTATAGGATTGTCAAAATACACAGGGAAACAATTATTTTTACCATATCTCAAAAAATGTGCATCCATTGGTCGAGTTGTTTCATAGAAATATGTATAAGGATGATGGTAACATGCTCAAGAAATTTCAACAAATTCCAATGCACAATTTTTAAGAAATTGGCCACCATCACCTACAACCAATTTTAATTTTTCTTGATATTCGTGCATCCATTAGCCAATTTTTTTTATGGGGAGATGTATCAGGATGATAGCAACATGCTCAAAAAATTTCAGGTGAATCGATCCAATCTACCGTTTGACATATATGGATTAAAAAAGTTTGCTACAAGACCGTCATGTAGTGCTACAGGATTGTGATCGACATAGAAAAAGAGTTCAAGTCTTATGTTTTTCATATAGGAACAAGAGGAGGGGTACACCATAGCCTCATCATCCATTTTCCACATCACTTGACCTATTCTCCACTCTCATTTCCACCTATGTCCATAAAAAACACCACTTTTCATCCCTTCTTCGATCTCTTCTACCACAAAAATACCTTAGACCATTGTCAACTGGTTACTAATGAATTATCAATAATGTTTGAGGTAGAACCTGAAGGAAATTATGATATTAGCAGGGTCTATGTAACTACTACAGGAAGACACATAGTCCTGTAGCAGTCTGCACATCCCCTTCCAGACCATAACTAGAGCACCAGATATAGAATTTAGCTGTTATGGAGCATTGGAGGATTTAAAACCATGATATTGAGAAGTTATAGGACCTCCTGTAGGGTGCTACATGATCATCATTAGAGCATAAGAAGCATGCATGTAGCAGATCAAACAAAGGGATTTTTGAAGCAATAAATCCTTGACGCAGAAAACCACATATACAAGCTCCAAAGTGTATTTGATTACCCAAAAAACAACAACATCCGATCCAAAGTAGGATACTTAAATCCAAAATGACTTGCATCATTGATGTTTTAGACAGGAGAAAGGAAACAAAAAAATCATATGTTTTTTAAATTGCAGGAAGCAAGTGAGACAAAGAAATGGCCTCTTAGAATATATTTAGAAATTGCCTCACGCAAGTCCAAATATTCCATGCAACCAAATGATAAACACATCAGAAAGCAACCACTAGGTAGGAACACGTATGCACTATCCTTCACCTCTCCTCTTGAGAGTATTATGGTCAAAAAAAAAATTTCAATGCACAAGAGAGTGTTTTGTAGCCTGAAGGTGGCCAACAATCTCATCCACCCTCGAACCGTTAAGCGCGACTAACTCCCTCACTCATGCAACATGGAAAACAAAGGAGGATGATAATTATGAAGATGGTAGGTGTGGGACAACTCATCCAATGTGTTAAGCCCACCACCAAACCACAAAAGGAATAAAGGATGAGCCAAAACTTCATTTGTACCAAGATTTCATTCCCAAAATGGTAGGAGGGGCCCACTACTTCATTGAAGGTCAAGCTATATGCTACCGGAGGCTGCCTAGGGTGCTACATAAGATCTACAGGCTCAGTTTGAAGATGCTATAGGACTGGAGGACACCACTACTACAGGAATACCTAAATCACTACAAGAACACAAAGGAGGTGCTACAGGATTGAACTAAGAAAAAAGGAGTCCAAACCACCAAGAATTTTCCTCAAATCCCCATGAACATAAATAAGTCATCCTGAGAAGGGTAAGTGGTATTCTCCCTCCTTGCTTTCCATACAATTGCATAGAGAATTATTCTTGCTACATGCATCCTATAGTGGACCCATGTGAAAGTAAATTCCTTTGAAATTTTTGTTTTCTCACATAAGAAGGTGAGGAAAGAGCAGAGGAAGTTTTTCACTGAGGTAGGGGGTACCATTCATCTCCCTCTCTGACAAAAACAAATCAAGCACCCTCTGCACCTTAAACTGCTCAAAGAGAAATCTTGGAAATTCCTTTCAAATATTTTAAGGAAGTAATAGTAGAAGTCATGGGTGGAGGTTTCAATCAAAGAGATCCCACAAACACCAAAAGAATCCATCAACATCTTCGTGTTAGAGACATTTTTTTCTAATATACCAATGGATGGGGATTTTTGAATAATTGAAAGGGCATGATGATTGTTAGAAATTAATGGAGAATAGGTTACTTAGTTATGATTTCCTCTTTATTTGACATTCAGTTCCTATCAATTAGGAATCTGTTTCTGCTTATGTATCTATTTAATTTCTGAAGATTAATGAAAAGATAAAGCAAATGCATTTGCTGAAGGGAGCTCCTGGTGATCTGCACCTGTGAGCTCCCGTGTGTTTGTCCAAACTTTTGTCTTCTACATTTGTTATCATGGTATCAGAGCTGCTAAGATCTGAACCTGTGTTGTGAGGAAGTGCATCTGGATGTCGATGAGGTGATCGGTGGTCACGGAAGAGGCCGCATTTTTATTTCGCAGCATGGTATGCGAACAAGTTTAACGCTGGAGATCTGCTCCTCAAGATCGATAGAGGCCGCAGGAAATCAAATCGTTGTTGCTTGGGATCAGAGGACAGACAGCTTTGTGGTTAAGAACGATGGATAGCTCTGTGATTGAGGATTGTGCTATCTGCTGCTCGATGCAATGACATTGTTGTGTTGCTTGCTGATTGCAAGTGCGGACGCGGGTTTGAGTATTTGCCTCTGCTGGAAAGGCAAGGTCGGGACTGCGATTTGCAAAGAGAGGCAGGATTGTCGTGGAGGAGATCTCTGCGAATTTCATTGAAATTGCCAGGAAATCGAAGCCAAATCGTGTTCCTGGTGTCGTGTTGTGCTGTGGAGTGTTGGATCTAAATCCGTGTGGAGGAGACTTGAAGTGGAGGCTGCAGGTGGCGTGCAGAGATCAGACAGCGTAATTGAGGAGGCCGCGATGTTTCGAGTTGAATTCAGTTTGTTGTTTTTTACCATGATCTTCTCGTGAGAGCCATGATCGGTCAATTGGGGATTCATAGTGATCGATCAATTGGGGATTCATAGTGATCGATCAATTGGGGTTTCTAATTGAAGGGCTTCTGCTGGAATTCTGAGGGTTTCAAAATGCTTTCGGTCACCATCATTCATTTGTCGGTGAGAGTCACCAGAAGGCAGGCCGGTTGGCTAGCCAACCTTGTCCAGTTGCCAGATTCGTCTTTAACAGTTAGGAAAGAACCAAGATTCAAGAGATTCAAGATAGACTCTTCTGCGTGACAGAGCGTGACAGAGTGGACTCGCTGTTGCGGGCCAGCCAGAGGAGTTGCTGCTGATTGCCAAAGTGGGCCTTCGCCTCTGCCTTAAGATTTTTTTTTCAAGATGAATTCTCAGATGGCAGATTATTTAAATGAAAGCAACAAATTGGATGGTTCCAATTACATAAATTGGAAATTCAAGCTTCAGACTTTGCTTGAAGGTCAGAATACCTACAGCATTGTCATCGGTGATGAAGGTAAGCCAACTGTTGCAAATGGTGGAACGAATGCAACAACTCAAGAATGGGAGAAAAGGGAGCTGAAGGCAAAGGTCCTACTAAAATAGTTAGTTAAAGATTGCATCATCCCTCATATTCGGGATTGCAAGACAACGAATGAGATCTGGACAACTCTCAAAGACATGTATGAAATCAAGAACACGAGCCGAACCTTGTTCCTCAGGAAGAAAATCCTCTCAATCAAGATGGAGGAGAATGAGTCTGTTTCGTCATTCTTATCTCGGATAAAAGAAGTTAAAGATAAACTATCTGATATCGGTCAAACCGTGGCAAATGATGATCTAGTGACAATCACCATGAACGGTATGACATATGACTATCAGATGTTTATAACTGGATTGAATGCAAGGGAAACGCCTCCAAGTTTTGAAGAGCTTACTGGAATTTTGCTACATGAAGAGGAAAGGAGGTCGTCTCTCAAGCCTCAAGATCCAGATCTTGCATTGATAACAAAGTTCAAGCCAAAAGGGAGAGCGATGGCTGATCAGAGGAGGGGCAACACATCAGAAATGACACCACAAGGTATGACCTCGTATAGAAATGACTCTGCTCCTGAATGTTTTTATTGTGGAAAGATAGGCCATATTGCTAAATTTTGTCGCAAGAAGAAGCCAAATCAAGAGAGGTACAATCAGAAAAGGCATGCAGGTCATTTGGCAGATGCAGATGCAGATACAGACCCAGATCAGAATTTGGATGTTAGACTATTTATGGCCGAGGGTGACACTGCTACTGAGGAGGATGAATCAGATATTTGGATCGTGGATTCTGGAGCCTCCTCGCATATGTCAAGTAAAAAGCAATGGCTCAGAAATTTTAAAGAATCCAACACTGGAGCAAAAGTCTATCTTGGAGATAATAGTGGGTACGAGATCAAGGGACATGGAGATGTCCTTGTTACTCTGCCTGATGGTAAGATCAGGAATATATCTGATGTGTGGTATGTTCCTGGCATTAAGACGAACCTAATTTCTATGTCCAAGATTATAGATCAGGACCTCAAGGTAGAATTTTTTAAATCTTATTGCATTATTAAATATTTGTTGGATCAGATGAAGCCCATTGCTACAGGTATTCGCATAGGAGGACTCTACAAGTTGGATGTGAAAAGTACGCCTCAGCCAGCCTTGATGGCGTCAAATAAGTCTGCTGTTAGTGATACTCTGAATAAGCCAGATGAACTTGCTGGTGGATTTAAGAAGAACAATGCATCGTCCTCTGATCTCACAGCTGCCCTTGCTGAGTTGCAGGTTACAAAACTGACAACAAATGCGACAGCAGAGTCCATGTTCATTGGAGTGGAGGGTTTTGAAGGAGAATATGGAGGAATTGAGTTTGGGAACAAGGAGTCAACATTATCTGAGACATTTGAAGGGTTAGATAATGCCTTCAGTGGAGGTTTAGATCCATCTGAATTTGGAGCAACTATTGAGCAAGCTAAACCCAAAGGGCTTGGAGGCCTTGAGGAGCTGGAGAGTGGACAGTCAACATTGAAACCATCACTGCCAGGGGCAACTCCACCCGGTGTAACTCTGGCAATAGGGAACGCTTCTGAAAACAAGGGTCCCTTATTATACATGTCTGAGGAGATCCATGCTGAGTTTAGAGGGTCGGTACTTAAAAAGATTGGACTTCAGGGTACATTGTATTTGAAAACTACTTCCCCAAAAGATTCTGGTGGTAAGTGTTAGTGTCAGTCTTTCTATCCTTCCTACAGTGATCAAATATGCTCTTACAAAGTGATTTTGAAGTGTCAAGGTCAAATTTTGTCATTTCAGTGAGTCTTCAAGAAAAATTTGGTCACTAGGCATTAGGTCTAGGGTTTGCTTTCACACTTTTCAAAGTTGTCCAAATGTCAGTCCATGTCATCATTCAGCTGAGCCTATCATCATTCATAGGGTTTTCATTATCATATCAGTGTCTAATGAGTCATTTTACACCTTGTTCATGCTTCAGTTGCACCCAGGCAAGATCATTTCCTTCTCCTAGGGTTTTGAAGGCAATTTCTCTTGGACAGTCAAATCATCAGCAAAACTTGTTTCCAGATGTTCATACACCTTCCCATATCCTTAAAGTACCTTATCAAATGCTTCCCATCCCTTAGATCCGCCAAATTCCTCATTTTTGCACAAACCCTAGTTTCTAGCTACAATCTGGCAATTTTCTAGGTTTGGCCTGTGTTTTGACCTTTTTGACCCCTTCCCCTCACTCAATCTCCAAGATTACACTTTCCCCTACTTCCTAACATCCCTCCCCACTCCCAAAAATTTCCCCAAGAATTTAGAAGCCCCCTATCCCCTTCATTTCGCTCCATTTCGACAAAATTCCTTGTTTCACACATCGGGACAAGTCACACTCAAATGATGTTCCAGAGCAATAAAAGATGAATTTTGGAAAAATGAGAGAGGATTTTGTCCAAAACATGCCAAAGAAGAAAAACCTCCTTCACTTTTTGCATAGGTGTCATGGTTTTAGAGAAATGTCAAAATTACAATCACCGGATCCAAGGCGGTTGGCCAAGGCACAAAAAAGGAGAAAGAGGCCCGATCCCCTCCATATCTTGGCTGAGGCCTCACTGAAGGATCAAGGCACTAATTAGCCCAGCCACAGCTCAAATCCTAAATTTTTTTTGAGAATTTTGGGTAATTTTGACAATTTTTGGAAATTTACAGGTTTTGGCTCCTCAACGGGTCTCACCCCCGGTGAGACCCTTTGTCATGGCAGCTCCTTTTTGCAAAAACTCATCATTTCCTGATTTTTTATGCAAATTTACATAATCCCATGGATGGACTTGAGTTTTTATGGAGTTTTGGGCCTCCAGAAAGTCAAAATACATGCAAAATTTGACTTTCTGCCACTTTTTTGAACTGCAGAAAGCTGTCTTGGGAGATTTGATTTTTGACAGGGCAAATGAACTCCAAATTGAAAAATTCTAGTTGGGTTGGAAATTAGACTCACAGACCTTTCCAACGAGCTATCATGCACCCAATTCTGACACCTGCAAGTGCCTCAAACAAAGCTCCCAATGTGCGCGACCCGTTGAACAGGGGGGCGCGACCCGTTGAGCAGATTTTGCCAGAATTGACTTGTTCAGCCCAGAAAACGCAGATTTGACTCTTTTTGACTTTTTGAGGTTAATGATGGTCCTCTTGGATGTAATTGTGACACTTTTTAGATACTTTTACTCTTGTTTAACACTTCTAGAAGATTCATTCATGTAAAGGGTAAATATTTAATGAATGGATTGGTTTCCTAGCTTATAGAGGCAAGTTGTTTTGACTGCCTAGATTTTAGTGCTCAGTTTAGAATTAGTTGAAACAACTCCTAGAAGGATGAGCTCGACCCCTAGAGGCAAGGGAAGAGGTTGGCTTGCCTATATTATGTATTTTCTTAGTCATTTTCAAGGGTTGGAAGGTTGGACTCTTGAGGGAGAAGCTATCATTGTATTATTCACTGTATCTCTGCAATTTTTGGCTAAGGAAGACCAGGGTTTTGCAGTCCTTTTTGGGATTCTTGTGGTTTCATGTATTGATGGAGTGCTTCTTAATGTTCTTGTGAGTGTGTTATGTGATTCATCTCCTTTCTTTCCTTCTGCATATTAAACAAATGAAGTGTTAAAGTAAGAATTCATGCTTGCCATGCTCTGCTTTTAAATTTGTTTAATTTCTATGTTTTCTACTGTTTAAGGAGAATTCAAAGTATTATTTTCTCTCCTTAGCTCCTCACCGGTCTTTTCCATCCACTCACCTCAATCAAAAGCGTCAATACGATCTCCTATCTCGCCCCAAAGAACCCCCTGCAGAAACTGTGTCAAATCCCCGCACCCAAAATTGCAATTCCTCAATTTGCCACCAAAAACCCAAAAAACCCCAAATCAGCCCTTTTGATCAGTTTACTAGCCTAATATCAGTGTTACCTTGTTGGTCATCTCATCCCATTGAAGATCTGCCGAGATTGACCGGAGAGAGCCTTCTCCTGCCCCGTAGGGCTAGCTACGAGGCTAAATGGTTTGATGTTGCCTTGAGGTTTACCTTTCTCAGCCTGAGGTGAAATTTCAAGCGCTAACAGTAAGGATACTGAATTTTCATTTAGACTCGATGGTACAACTGGCATCAAGAGTGTTATCATGAAAGATGCAATTGTTAGTACTCAAGGAAAGGGTTTGTTTCATGTTCGAACTCCAGCATCAGAGAATCCTATTACAGTTTTGAAATATCGTCTTCAACCCCGTTTTACTCCATTGCCTTTGAGGGTTCGTTTGGTCACACGTCAAAGTGGGACCTTGCTTTCAATAATGATACAGTATGTAGCCAATCCATTTTTACCCTCACCTCTTAAAGATGTGGCTTTTATTTTGACATTACCAGAGGATCCTACTTTATTGAAAGTGTCTCCAAAGGCTACTTTGAACCGGCATAGTCAAGAATTAAGATGGCATATTCCGGAGATCCAATCACAAGGTCGTCCTGGACGTTTAAGAGTTTAGATGCCAGTCAGATCTCCAACTCGGGATTCCACAGATCGGGCTTCTCACAGGAAAGAGCCAAATGTAAAAGCTTTAAGTGCTGAGGACCGTGCTGGTTTGGTCAATGCTTTGAAGGATAAGTTGCAACATCTTGCTGGACAGCAATCTGGTTTTCTTGATTCTCTTTCACCCGTTGTTAAAAACAGAGGGTCAGCTTTGCAAGAGATTCAGAGCAAGCATGATGAACTTGAAGCAAAATTCTTTGAGGAAAGAGCAGCGTTGGAAGCTAAATATCAGAAGTTGTATGAACCACTATATGCAAAGCGTTTTGAAATTGTAAATGGTATCAATGATGTTGAAAGTAAGGATGAGTCTGAGAATAATGCTTCAACTGATGAGAACAGAGAAGAAGAAAAAGGAGTTCCCGAGTTTTGGCTCACTGCAATGAAGACCAACGAAGTGCTTTCTGTACAGATAACAGACCGTGATGAAGGTGCTTTGAAGTATCTGAAGGATATTAGGTGGTGCAGAATTGATAACCCCAAGGGTTTCAAGATTGATTTTTACTTTGACACGAATCCATTTTTCAAGAATTCTGTGTTGACAAAGACTTACCACATGATTGATGATAATGAACCCATTTTGGAGCGGGCAATAGGGACAGAGATTGACTAGTATCCGAAAAAAAATCTAACACAAAAGCTTATGAAGAAGAAGCCAAAGAAAGGAGCACTTGTGCCTACACAACAGCAGAGAGTCCTCATGGAGCTTGAAGTTGATCCAAAGCTTGTTTATCACTGTGGATTGTCTCCACGTTGTCTCCCGGAATTGGTTGAAAACAATCCTGTAATTGCTGTTGAAGTTCTTCTGAAGTTGATGAATTCAGTACATATAGCAGACTACTTCAAAGTATTTGTCAATATGGACATGAGCTTGCACTCTATGGAGGTTGTTAATAGGCTTACAACTGTTGTTGATCTTCCCACACAGGAACCACAATTCACTAAGCCACTAGGAAGACTGAAGTTTGATTTGTTTAGGGAAATTTTAGGTGTGTTTAAAAATCCCTTTCTCCATTAAGGGGGGATGTTAGAAATTAATGGAGAATAGGTTACTTAGTTATGATTTCCTCTTTATTTGACATTCAGTTCCTATCAATTAGGAATCTATTTCTGCTTATGTATCTATTTAATTTCTGAAGATTAATGAAAAGATAAAGCGAATGCATTTGCTAAAGGGAGCTCCTGGTGATCTGCACCTGTGAGCTCCCGTGTGTTTGTCCAAACTTCTGTCTTCTGCATTTGTTATCAATGATGAGGTAACCCATGAGTTTTCCATGGCCCTCAATTCTCAGGGAGAAGAAAATGCTACCACTATTGTAAGGGGACTTGCCATCCATTTGAACACATAACTCATCAGCAGAGTGACCACCATACCCTTAGGAATTCGATGGGAAAATCGGATATAACAATAAATGTCACAACCAAGACAAACATCTTCCTCCCTGAAGAGGAACCTGTTCAAGACAAAAATGGACTAAGAAGAGAGAGCTTTCCTTACCCTTGGGATGGAGTATCCTATAACATCCTTAAGTACATATCATGTGATGGGAGGTTGATTATTGTGAATGCCTACAAATTTAAGCTTCTCTATGAGCTAAGGTTGTAAATAGAGTTACCAATTCCAAGTAGGATCATTGTTCCACATTTCCTCCTTCAGTCCATCATTGAAATGATCCAGAGAGTGAGGGAAGGGAGGCATCACATTTCCCATCATGGCCTCATCAATATCATTGTCATAAATGCCTTAAGACACCTCAAGAATACTGTGTTTTGGACTAGCTTTGTGGACTTAGATAGAGAGGCATTCAGTGAAACACAAGCCTTCACCACAACACAGCAAGAACAGACACCAAAATCCAGTGTTGGAGGTAGGAAAGAAGAGGAAGTGGAAGAGGAAAAGGAAGGAGAAAAGACATAGGAGGAAGAAGGAGGAGAAAAAAAAGTAGAAGAAGAGACCCAAAAAGAGCCCTCAAGATCTCAAAAGATAGAAAAATAAGGGCATCAAATAAGCCTCTCACCAAAAAATAGAGTTGCTACAGGAGAAACAAAGCTACCACGAGAAGGGAAAAATTTGCTATAGGAGAAGACAATGTGCTACATGAAAGTCCAGAGAGTTGTAAAAAGCCTGATTTTGAGCAACTTTGTCACCAAAACCCTATATTTGAAGAGGGACATCTAAGAAAAGGGTATTTCTCTGACATCTATGGACAAGAAACTTGCGAAACCTCTCATTCCTTCAACAATGCATCCTGTAACAAATTCTAATAGAAGTTTGAGAATAAATAAATTGAATGTGAATGTTTCTTTTGAGTTAAGCAAGATAAGAAAGGAAATGGAAATTTTTTTGAGTTGAGTTTGAATTTTTCCTTCCTCTAACTAGTATGGATAAACCTGCTCTTTTACCCCTGTAGGAGATTGGGATTATTGGTTTGTAAAACTTTGGAAAATCATAGTGACAATCATGAGGAGAGGCCGAGGGTGGTTTCAATTGAAGAGTGTCCACAGACTCATCAAGGATCTCAATCATCATATATGTTATGGAGACTGTTCGAAAACTTGTATCATGGCAAAAATTTGTGGACATAGACAGAGAGACTTTTCTTAAGACACAAGCACAAGCCTAATTAGAACTTGGAGAAAAGGATGGATCTACAAAAGAAGAAGCTGGAGAAGAAGAAATTATAGAAGAAGAGGAAGAGGATGGAGCAAGAGAAGATTTTCCAAAATTCCTTCCGAGGTAGCTTGGGATGTTAAGGAGGCCACCAAGACCATGAATGAGGCATAATTAGGTCACTAAATTTCTTAGAGGATGAGCAACACTTTTAGTAGGGGGTATGATGGGTCTCTAAATTAAACACAAATTAAGGCCCATATAACCATACTTCAGCACATTAAACCTCTATTTTTGCATTAGATGACATGTTTTTAGCTTTAATATGTTCATTAGGAGGGTTTAGAGATAATTGCATATTTGTTCCTAATATTATTTATTTTTGCAGAATATTGAGTAAATTATGAATGAGATAATAAAGGGACTTGATCCCTACTATAGGATGGACCAAGGTTGGATAATAAATGAACAAAAAATCATAAAATTATTGTCAAATTCCGGAGTTCCACTGATTGAGAAAATCTAGGAATGTGTTCCCTGTCATTTAATGAAGATTCCTATTGTTGGGAACCAAATCCACTTTTTTAGGGATTTTGGAGGGGAAATTTGTCTCCCTTCAAGGATTATGCTTCCCCGTATATTTTTATAACTACCAATTCGAATTTTCCTCTGGGGTCATGTATTTCTTATTCTTTTTATGGAGAAAACTTGTTATTTAGCTACGCCACTTTCATTTCTAGTAGGGATGTACTTGGATTGATTAAAATAATGAAGTTTGGTGCCACTTTTAGCTTCTAAAGCTTGGTTTCCTTCATAAGAATCTGAGTATCCTTGGGCTTGGCCATCCCAGGCGTCTCATAGCCCTCTTGTACAATTTCTTTATCTTCTTTGAATGTTTTCACTTGCATTTCTTATTCATGCATTTACTATTCATGATTCTTTTATTGTAGGTTACATTGGTTAAATGATTGAAGTGAGTTTTTTTGCAGGTTATTTATAGAGTCACAAGCATGATGCATCCTTAGAACAACTTTGAAAAGTCACATTAATTATTGATCTACTTGGATTGGTTTACTAGTTCTAAAATCTAGAATTTTTTGGAAGTCTCTTGTAGCAAAATAGCAATAATTTTCTGATATTTTTTAGAACATGTTAATGAGATTCATTTGAGTTGATTACAATTGTGTTTAGTCATAAGAAAATTAAATTTAATAACAAAATTTACCCCATATCATTTTCACTTGATTAGGTTAGATATTTTATAGGTTAACTAGCTCAGTAATTCATGAATTCCTGATTTTTAGAGTAGTAATTTTCTGCTATTTTTTAGCACATGTTAGCAGGGGTATTTGAGTTATTCCACTTGGAATGGGGTCCTAGGACATCCTACTTAATAATTAAAAAATTTCCATCTTATTTTCATTTGATTTTCTTGGACATTCGGAAAGTCATCTTGAGGAGTAGCAGTCTTGTACCGGTCTTGTAGCAATCTTGTAAGATGTCTAAACTTGACTAGATTTGATCTAAAAGTTTGGTTTTTGTCTCTTAAGATTGAATAATGACTCCTACGCTCTAAATCCATGATTGAGTAAAACCCAAGAGCATTTTGAACCTACCTTTTCCTCACTGCAAATACAATTATGCAATTAAGATTAGGTGATAGATTTCTAAACTGAACGATAATGATGATTTGCTTATGAAATGCATATGAGTTTTGTTACTCTAGCCAATTCCCTTTGAACATGGTTATTAAGAGGGTGTTTTTCCCATGCAATGTATATTAGACCTATTTCTTTGAATTCATGCGCTTGTGATTTCAATTACAAAGTGTTGTTCTTGCATAGGATTAGTTTCTTTTCAAAGCAACTTTTCACATTCCACAATTAGACTAGTGTTTAGATTCTTGCAAGTAGCATAGAATTTACATTTATCAAAATAGACTAACATTGACATTTATGCAACTAGGGATAGCATCATTTCCATTTCCTGCAAATAGAGTATCATTTCCTTTTTGCAAGTAGTTTAGGTTTGATTTCGTGATATTCACATCATTGCATCAAATCAATGAAATAAGGACACATTGTATGTTGCACATATAGTGCCAACACCCCTTAAGTTTGTACGAACCCTAGGTTGATAATTTAAGTTGGTAGCGTTGGGAGTTGCAACATTATTTTTGAAATACCAAGGCTCATCACACACTTTACTTTATTAAATTTTAGGTTAGCCTTTATCTTTGCTCAAGGTCTATAACTTGAATGGCTAATTGATTGGTGGAACACTTTCAGCATCGACAAAAGCACAATGGACCCAAAAATCATATCACAAGAGTATGAGGCTCTTGGAGCACCACTATAAAAAATTCATGATATTGATGAGCGTGAGGTCATGGATGAAAAATGCATGATAGGAGCATTATTTTTCCATCATCACTAGTGGCTCATAAAAATATCACTACATATGTTGCAAGGTTGACCACTTGTTATTCGCCGACTCTTTTAGAAAATGGGGGACACAGGAAATTATGTGAGAAGATTTCTAAGTATCTCTATGGAATCCAACTAAGAAAATAAGTATGTACCGTACCATGAATGACTAAGTGGAGGGGTTTTTCCTCCAAAGAAAATATCCTATTAAATTTACTTTAGAAAACTTTCCAAACAAATCTCTGAAACTCAAAGCACTTCTTTGACTTTTGGTGTGACTTGACCCACCTTTCAAAGAATCCATAGAAAAGTTTAAGGTATGTAATTTATAGTTAAGACGATTCCTATGTGTTATATTAGTTTGTCAGGTCCCACAAAGATGTCTTTTGTCCCCTTGAAATTCTATAAATAGAGGGGGGGAGCTTTCATTCTCGTCATTCAAGTCTAGAGAGTTAGTTTGTTAAGCTCCCTTATATCTAAGCTTCGTGACTTTTTGTTTTGAGTTTGATAGACTGCACATGTATATGCAAGTATATATGTGAACCTAAAGTGGCATAACTTGAGGTCTAAGTCCGACACTATAAAGATGTTATTCGTGAAGATTTCATCTGAAAGTATGTATCCATGTTTATCCCCATTAATAAAAATATCATTTTTGTTGAAAATTATCATTATGGTTTATGAAATATTTTCTACATGAAAGTCATATGAGATTCACCTGAAGATCACTTAGGATCTTCGAGCATTATTGTCTCTCAATTTGTTCCATTAAATAATGAGGCCACAAAGGGAATGCTTGAGAAGAGGTGTTGGATTTGATTGAAGGTTCATGTAAGGGTTCATGTAGGAGTTTATGAAAAGAAAAATATATTTTGAAAGTCAAGCTTAATTCTCGCTGAGAGCTGATGGGAGTCATCCCAAAATTGGTATCAGAAACTAGATAACAATTTCATAGGTACATATACTTCATACTTTCATATAAATATGGATAGATCTATATCATTTCATGACATTAAACATGTTGAAGAAAAATCTTCATTTGGATTAGATGCAATGTTTGATTCTTGTAGAAATTCATCTGTAAATGAAGAAGATATATAAGTAGTTGAGTCACAACCTCAGGCTGCATGGAAACTTTCTGTTATTTGTACAAACAAGTATATGTTGATCTCAAAATGTTTCATCTAAAATGAATTAGTCATGTTGTAATAAAGGAGTGAGTATCCCAATTCCAACAAAATAACGATACCACACACACTATCTCTTTGCTAGACCCAAAGCTAATCCAAGTTGAAGCAAAGAAACATAGGACTCAATATTTGCATCTTGGTTGTATTAGAGTAGGTGTTTTTTCTCTTGTCCATCAAGGCATAGATGCATATGTGTTACATGGAATTTTCATCTATGGATAAACACATCTTCCCTAGGTGGGTGACTACACCTAGAACAATAGAATGAAAGTAGTTTAACATTTTCTTATAGAAGATAGATGAGATGGAGGAAATTACTTGTTGCCTTTCACTTCCTAAATCTCTTTTGAATTGCTCTCATCGCTCCCACTTGAACTAAATCCGCTCAAAAGGTACCTGCATCAAGAGAAATAGAAACAAGAAACGATCAAAGCATACATGAACTATCAACTATAAAATAATGGAATCGAAGACATTGAAACACATAATCATCACAGATATGAACAATCATATGAGAAAAGGAATAAGCTCTTTATTAATGTAGAAGGAAGAGTATCACCCAATATAGTTCGATTCTGTGCCACTCCTCTAGCTTCAGTTCAACCCTCGCCACATCAAAATCTCAACACTCCAGTAGCATAACATTACTTAGCATAAACTCAATCCTCAAACCAATAGAATTTCCTTACAAAATTCAGATTCTAGCCACTTGATCACTATGATGAGTGCTCAATTTATAGGACATGGAGGTGGTTTTTTCATAAATGAGGGTATTGAATGGATTTACAATCTCGGAGTTAGTTTCCATGCAGCAAGGGATGAGATGATAGGAGGTTAATGGATCCTTAGCCTATCCAATTTGATGAGCCCTAGAAATGGGTAATTATATGGGCTCATTTCGCCTCTTAATTCGACTTAATACACCATTCTCATTATTTTATTGCATTTTTTTGATTATATTTATGCTAATAGAGTGAATTGGGTTAGTCATTTTGTCATGTAGTCTAATGTGTGCTTTATGCAGATTTTTTGGTCATTTATGGACAAAGTCAAAGGATTTATGAGCAAATGGAAGCAAATACTCGAGGAAAACAGGGAATAGGATTTGTAGGGGGGTGTATCCTTCATTTATGACCCCTTTCCTCGAATCCTCCATCATCGCTCAGAGCACAAGCAGCCACATTGATGCATCCAAGGGGCAGTCGAGCAAGTAAAGAAGGACTGTTCTTTATCTCCAGTTTTGGGAAGCCGAGCTCCTTGATTTTAGGAAGGTTGTTGGGGGAATCCATTTGTATAAATAAGGGGGCTTAGAGCCTCAATAGGTTATCCAGTTATTAGTAGAATTTTCGCACTTTTGTGCAGCTCAGTTCAGTTCATTTTCGAGCTTCCTTTTTAAGGACAGTTTATGTAATGTGACTTTTATTTTTGATAATGGAGATGAAATAGTCTTTGAGCTAGCACTGATATCTTTCAGAGGGCTGAAGCTCTTGGGTTAGGGCCCAACCCAATCTACCCAACACATCTTGCTTTGCAATTATATGTTTTTGCTTCAGCTCATGAGTTAATTTCTGTTACATAAATTCATTTTACCTTGTTTAGAATAGGTTGCTTTTGATGGTTTGCATAGTTGATTTTGTTTCAGTTGATGAAGTAGGTTCACACAGTGATAGGATAAGATTAAAAAAGGAAAACAACAGGCCCTGATCTCTTTTCTCCCTTCTTGGGATCATGATTTGAGGTCTTGGAACCATTGCTGCCACCAAAAACACGGTTTTGCTCTTCCATGCAATTTCTAGTGTGATGACTTGATTCAAAAGTTATTGTGTTGCTTCAGATTCAGTTGCCTAGATGATTTCCTATTCTTTTACAATAGATCTCTTTGCATGCTTTTCTATTCAAAGGTTACTGTTCAACATTTTCTGTTTGTAGGTCAAAAATTAGGTCAAGCTAGAGAAATTTATGTTGTAACGGTATAGCTAGTCCTTTCTTTAATTATTTTTTGTAAGTAGATGTGCAGATCTCTTGCAATACACCTCAGCTCACCATACATCCATAAATCAGCCAGCATCATCTCACTTCTCATAGATTTCCCAAGTCATTCGCAACATTGCACCAATCTGCCATAATTTCTGCATTTTTCTCCATAAGCTTCCCTCTTGCCATTTGAACAAATCTAGCCATCATGTTCCCTCTTGATCTTCCTTGACAAGCTCCAGACACCTCAACACCTTCATCTAGCCTTCAGTTACCCTTTCCCACCATTTTTCCACCTTCAAAACCTCCAAAAATAGCTCTCGGCATCCTCCTGTAGATCCCCTGCAGCTTGCTGTAGAATTTCCTGTAAGTGATTTTTCGAAATCTGATTGCAAGGGAGTATTCAGAAGGGTGCTAGAGGCTTCTTAGGACCCCTCCACACCTTCTTACACCTCTGCAAGAACCAAATCCTTTGCCACCAACCCTCTGCCACAGTCACAAACAGACAAAAACTCATGCATAACAATTTCACATAAAACACATAAAAACACAAAAAGATGTTCTTTTCTCATTTTCTTCTAGGAATATATTAAGTAGATTTGATTTACCTTTTCAGTAGTTAATGGCACTCATTTCATCAGTCTTCATCTCTTTTTCTACAAAAGTAGGGTTAGTTGGAAAAATTAGGGTTTGCTAGGGTTTGCGTTACATTCCAGTTTTTCTTCTCTTTCTGCAAGTAGAATAGTCTTTGTAGAGTTAGCTTTCTTTCATCACAGTTAAAAGCTTCTTCTAGAAACTCATAGAAGTTGGCTTGAGATCCTAGTGATCTTGTGCCAGCGGACCAAGTGATAGCTTGCAGTAAGAACTAGTACTTGTGCATACAGCACCGTTGCTTCCAAGTTTGTTACGAACTGTCGGGTTAATAAAAGTAAAGTAGGAAGCCCCAGGAGTTGCAGCATTATTGCTGCAATACTAGTGCTCACCACTTTTTGGCGCCATTTCTGGGGAAGTGTCAAAGTATTTTGTGATTACTGCTTTTCTTCTATTTTCTACTGCAACATTCTACTAAGTAGTTTATTTCAGCAAAAGTAGAGTAGTTGTTCTTTCGATTTTCGCATTTCCTTGCTTTCATTTCAATTCTGCAATTTCCATTTTAGCGAGTTCATTTCTGTAGTTGCAATTTGTTTGTTCAATCAATTTCAGTTTTGTAGGTACAAGCAGAAAAACAATAAAATCACCCAAAAAAGAGATTTCTTTTCATGCCTCGTAGGAACAGAGATAATTCAGGGAAATTCCTACCCAACACTCCCACCACATCACAAAGCCACCCTTCTCTCTTCTTCGGTGGTAGTGACCCAAAATAACCTATAGGTGAACAACCAGAGATATACAAAGATCCTATAGCAGAAGAAGAGGAGGAAACTATCCCTCCTGAGACCATGGATGAAAATAGAAATGCAAGGGGAAATGGAGAGAGAGTAGAGGGTACCTTTCCCATCTAAGAAACCAATGGGGACACTAAAATGAAAAACATAAGCCCTTCAACCCTACCTCACTTCCACGGATTAACTACAGAAGATCCTAACACCTTCCTATTTGAGTTTGCTATTATCTGTCGAACCTATGACTATGAAAAAGATGAGAAAAATTTGAAATTGTTCCCTTCTACCCTCAAGGATGCAGCATTGCGCTGGTCCATGGGGTTACCTGACAACAACATCACAACGTGGACTTAGATGCAACAAGCTTTCAACAACAAATATCGGGACTACTGTAGGTCAAAAGATACAAAGGAAGAGATCTTCTGAATGACCATGGGAAGTGATGAATCCTTGGAGGATTATGAAGAGAGATTCCATCTAAGTTATAAAAGGGCCAGGTGCACACTTGACCCCGAATCTCTAAAGTTGGTCCTATTCAAAGGAGTCCCGGAAGACCTTCTAGACACCCTCCATTTACTGGCTGGGGGAGACATCTACCAGCTACCTTATGACGACATCAAGACTGTCTTTAGAAACCATTATAGGGTAGCCAGAAAGAGAGGTAGGGGTCAACCCATAGCTAGTACCTCCTCATCCAGTTCGTCCCTCAGAGGTGAATTTGGAAACATGCTGGAAGATTTCAAAAGTGAGATGTTGCAAACTCTTGCCATGCAAATGGATACTTTGCATATCAAAAGGAAACAAGAGGAAGCAGAGAGGGCGTTGGCTATTTTTTGTCCTAGGTGCACCAGAAGGCATCCTAGGAATGAATGTCCATTGAACTCTATAGAAGTGTGTTCAGTCTGCGAAGAAGAGCATCCTACGAATCAGTGCCCTTCCTTGCCCAGACTTAAAGTTGTATACCAAGGGGCTGAAGGAGCCACTGAACCACTCTATCTCATGAACCAAAGGAGGCCTCATGGGCCTAAACCTTATCAACAGGGGATGCAAGGGACATCCTAGGCATACTACAACCCCAGTCAAGCCACTTCCATGCCTTCTTGGGGTCCCCCTGCTCATCCTTCCTAGTCCACACCTCCGTAGTGGTCATATCCATCTCAATACCATGCTCAACCAGCTGCTCATTCATTTTACTCTTATGCTCAGTCTCATCCTCAATGGAATGCACCTCATCAGGGGTGGAGGCCCCAGTACAACTCTCCTCCCACTCTTTTACCTCCACCACCTGCTCAGCCACAACCATTACCTCCTGCTCCACCAAGGCAACCCCAAATGCCTACCCAGCTGAACCCGAACTCGAATAACAGACAGGCCCAACAAGTATATAGTGGGGAGCCATCATGCCTGACCTATGCTGTGGAGATTCAAGAGATTAACCTTCGATCTGGGAAGGTTCTCCCAGATAACCAGCCTCCCCCTAAGGAGGATGAGGAAGAAAAAGAGGAAAGTGAACTAAAATCCATTCCACCCTTGTTATGAAACTAGCTCACAAAAAGATAGAAAAGAGAGATCAACGCCTTAGAATTCAGCCTCTTTGAGGGGGAAACCTCCTATACATTACACAAATGAACAATTCTTCGATGATACAAATGACAAGACCTCCTTTCTATATATAGGAGTCTAAGGGGTCATAATATAATTAGAGCCGACATAACAATAATAATGTAAGGGCACAATAATAACAATATTGGGCTTCTATGGGGACTACATGGGTACAACAATATAATAAGGGGGTTGTATTAATAACAATAAGGGGTTACACTTAGTAGTATAGGGGCCTAACATGCCCCTCTCCTTCAAAAAGTGGTGTCCACAACGCTTGAGTAGTTCTTGATGCTTCTGTATAAAATTCTTGCCCTTCCATATGAAATCTTCAACAGGTAAGTTCTTTCACTTGATGAGATGCTTTGAAATTGATCGATTTCGTAGCTATCGACTTCTCGGTTCTGTAAATCCTTTAGGTTCCAATATGCTTTTTCCTTCCTTGTCAAGTTCTAGCAATATTGTTGGAACTGGGATATTCGACAACTTTTGAATGAGTTCCCACCCTGCTTCGCCATTCTTCCATTCATACCTTCCCTTGTTTATTAAATTTGGTTGGATAATTGTACCAACCTCTACCATTTCTGCAACCATATGTTCAATTTCACTCCTTTGGGCATATGGATATCTATAAGGCTTGACGTTTGGAGGAACACATCCTGGAATAAAATGAATAGCATGATCACGAATATGTGGGAGACCTTTGGGAGTCTCAAATACCTTGGAATGATTGTCCAAGACTTTTTGGAGATCTGGAAAAATACATGATTTCGATGTGTGAATAGTTTGCAAACATAATTGTGCAATTACGCTTCATTGTTCTTTCTTTAGAAGCTTTTTCATTCTGTCAGAGTTGATTATCTTTCCTAGTTTCCCTGTGATACCCCTTAATTCAACTTCCTTTCCTTCCGAAGAAAATTTCATAAAAAGTTCTTGAAAATTAAATGTTGTTGTACCCAAGGATTGTAGCCATTGGACTCCTAGTACAACATCAGCACCACCCATTGGAACGGAAACATTGGGCTATTCAATACTTATTCTCCCATGGATAGCTTGATATTATGGCACTTTCCAGAGAAATTTATGGTTCCTCCACTTACAACCGTCACTTGACACTCTGGTGCTGGATCTAGGAAGCAATTCAAGTCCTTGGCTATCTTACAATTAATAAAATTATGGGTACTACCTGAATCAATCAACACTATTACCTTTTTATTCTTGATATGTCCTTCTATCTTTATAGTTTTAGGAGTGGTAATTCCGATGAATGCATTACAAGATATGGTTAGATTTATTTCTTCTTTCTCTGGGGTTGGTTCCTTGTGAGTATCATTTTCTTTTGATCTTTCTTGATACTTTTCTTCTTGATATTTCACTGTTTGAACCTTATTCTTCTTGATATGTCCTTCTATCTTGATAATTTGAGGAGTGGTAATTCCGGCCAATGCATTACGAGATATGGTTGGATTCATTTCTTATTTCTCAATGTGATCTTTCACTTCTTGAACCTTTTTCTTCTTGATATGTCCTTCTATATTGAGAGTTTGAGGAGTGGTAATCCTTGCCAATGCTTTACAAGATATGGTTGGATTCATTTCTTCTTTCTCTAGGGTTGGTTCCTAGTGTATATACTCTTCTTTTGATGTTTCTTGATCATTTTCTTCCTCCTCTTCATAATCTATGTAAAATAATTTCTTCTCATCATACTTATGACCTTTAGTGCATTTGCTATCACAATTGTAACAAAGCCCTTTTTCTCTTTTTTCTTCCAATTGTTGTGGTGTCACCCTTTTAGGTTGTCGAAGGCTGGGAGAAGAAAAACTTCCATATTTATAGTCATGAGTGGTTGGATTCCTTGTTTCCATAATTTCACTTTCAATTTTTCTTTCCCATTTGAATGCCTTCTCCAATGAATCAGGTTCCCAAAGACGAAGCTCATGTTGAATGTTATCCTTTAAAGTACCTATGAAGACATCAATCCTTTGCTTCTCTGGAATATCATTTACCCGTATATTCAATTTTTGAAAGTCCTCAATGTGTTATTCCATTGAAAACTTTTGTTTGAGATTTATCAATTAGCTAAACAAGGTGTTTCTCTTTGTATCCTCATAATGTGCTATCATTTCCTCTGTGAAAATTGACCACGTAACGAGCAGTTTACGAGAACAAAGCCCTTTATACCATAAAAATTGATCCGGTTCTAAATATAAAGATGCAATACATACCATTTGTAACAGTGGTACACCATGTAGATCAAAATATTGCTCCATCTGAAGTATCCAATTTACCAGATCCTTGCCATCAAACTTCCTCATATCGCCTTTTCTTGATTTTAGGAGCTTGATATTGAAATGACTATAACTTTGTAATTTCGGATCTTCCAGTTCTAAAATCGTGACTTGCAGTATCCCTCTGTGTCCTCTTTCCAATGTCGCCAGTTTGATCGAATTTAGATTATCCAAGAAAGAGTTATGCACAATCTCCCAAGATGACCTGATTATATACCTTTTCAGAAGAGCGAAATTATAGGAAGAGCCACGTGTCACTGTTTTGACCTTAGGATCTGAAAAATATACACAGGAAACTACAATCCGCCCTCTTTCTGTACCTTCTTATGAAATTTCAATCCGATGCTCATAGAGAAAGTTATGACAATTTTCCCCAAGTCACTTGTTTGGAATGTAATTCAGGAGTCTTCCCTCGGATCATATCTCTACAAATACAACGCAAAAAGCTATGAAATTCGGACCAGAGGTTCAGCGCGATTTCTTCTCAAATGGGTTTTTTTTTTTAGCTTTTGAAACGTTGCAGAAAAAAGGTTATAGCGAAAATGCCACGATGACCTATTTGGAGTAGCGAAACCCTAGAATCCAAAGCTCTGAAACCAAATGTTATGAAACCAGCTCACAAAAAGATAGAAAAGAGAGATCAATGCCTTAGAATTCAGCCTCTTCGAGGGGGAAACCTCCTTTACATCACACAAATGAACAATTCTTCGATGATACAAATGACAAGACCTCCTTTCTATATATAGGAGTCTAAGGGGTCATAATATAATTAGAGCCGACCTAACAATAAATAATATAAGGGCACAATAATAACAATAGTGGGCTTCTATGGGGACTACATGGGTACAACAATATAATAAGGGGGTTGTACTAATAACAATAAGGGGTTACACTTAGTAGTATAGGGCCCTAACAACCCTTTCCTAAGAGATTATCTGAAACAACACAGCCTACCCCAGAAGAAACTGAACTTCTGGGAGAATTGAGACAATTATGTGTAAAGATACCACTTCTCCAAGCCATAAAGGATGTGCCTATAAACAACAAGATGATCAAAGAGAAGTGCTTCAGGCATCCAGGCAGGCGCAGGAGAGATGCCCCAACTATCAATGTCATAGGATAATTGTCTGACCTGATGTTGGGGCACGTAATCTGTCCAAAATATCTAGACTCGAGAAGCCTTGTAGTCGATGTCCACATCAATGGCACCATAATCCCCCATACCCTAATTGATCTAGGGGCTACCATTAATGTGATGACCAAGGATAATATGCTCAAGTTCAACCTTCAAGGCTCCCTGAGAAAGACCACAACAGTACTACAGTTAGTAGACCGCTCCACCATGACCCCTGAAGGTATTGTGGAAGATGTAATGGTCTCCATCAATTCTTGGGAGTACCCTACTGATTTCCTGGTTCTCCAGCCAAAGGCAAAGCTCACTGGGTATCCTCTCATCCTGGGAAGACCCTATTTGGCTACTGCAGATGCCTACATCAGCTGTCGAGCTGGGAACATGACAATCAAGAATGGGCATATGTCCAAGCAGCTAGTCCTATATCCTCCCGCCCAACCTTTGTTAGAACACGATTTATCTCTCTGGTTGGAGGAGGAAGATGAGGATGAAGTCTAATCCACACCACTGTGTGCAGTAGAAGCTACCATGGGGGGGAACCACAAACTGAGGATGATATTATCGAAAACTTGATTCAGAATCCACCCCCCAGTATGTTGCCATTAGAAGAGCTAGTGAAAGAAACCCAAGCAAATCCTTTAGTTGATCTCTGTGTGGCTGACCCAACCTCTCTCCAAGTTAAGAATATGGAGTTCGGCCCAGAAAGAACCTTGAAAATCAACTCATCTCTATCCACCTCTCAGGAGAAGGAATTGTGTAGCTTATTGAGAAACCACTTGGATGCTTTTTCTTGGAGCTATAAGGAGATGAAAGGAGTGAACCCTTCAGTCTGTACTCATCACATTTACATTAAGGAAGATTGCAAACTAGTCAGGTAGCCTCAAAGGAGGATGAATCCAGCCCTTAAGGACATTGTCAAAGAAGAACTACAAAAGTTACTGGATGCAGGATTCATCTACCCCATCTCTGACAGTGAATGGGTCTCTCCCTTGGTGCTAGTGCCAAAGAGAAATGGGAAGTGGAGAATCTGTGTCGATTATCGGGAACTAAACAAGGCCACTAAGAAGGACCATTTTCCTTTGCCTTTCATAGATCAAGTGTTAGATGGCTTGGCAAGGAAAAAGTTTTTCTCCTTCCTAGATGGGTTTAGCAGGTACAACCAGATCCAAATTAGCCTGGAAGACCAAGATAAGATCACTTTCACTTGTCTTGGGGTACCTTTTCATATCGGGTCCTTCCTTTTGGATTGTGCAATGCTCCTACCACTTTCCAGAGAGCAGTGTTGAGTATATTTTCTGAACTGGTTCATGATGCAGTGGAAATCTATATGGATTATTTTACCCCTTATGGTTCTAACTTCTAGGAAGTTTTGGCTAACCTGGGAAAAGGTTTGGACAAGTGTATTGAAATGAACTTGTACCTCAGTCCTAAAAAGTGTGAATTCATGATGACTGAAGGGACCGTGCTAGGTCATGCAATCTCTCAGCAAGGATGACAGGTGGACCCCAACAAAATTGCCATCATACAAAGGGTCCCACTTCCTCAAAAGGTAAGAGATGTTCGAAGTTTCCTAGGTTTAGTAGGGTATTATATAATATTCATTAAGTATTTAGGTAAGCTAGCCTCTCCATTGTTTGATATTTTGGGGAAATATGTCGAGAAGCTTTGGACACCTTGAAAAGTAAACTTGTGACTGCCCCAATTTTGAGTGGTCCGAACTGGGCCCTACCTTTCCACATTCATACAGATGCCTTGAAAAAAGCGACAGGAGCAGCCTTAGGGCAAGTTGATGAGAAGCTACTTTATGCCATATATTTTGTAAGTAAAAACTTGTCGAAGGCAGAATTAAACTACATTGTAACCGAGAAGGAGCTCTTAGCTGTAGTCCATTCCCTAAATAAATTCAGACGCTACATCACCAGCTATCAAACATCTGTACACACTGATCATGCTACAATTAGGTATTTAATGAACAAAACAGATGTAAATGCTCGCATTATTAGATGGTTTCTTTTATTGCAGCTATTTTATTTAACCATTGTTGATAAGCTGGGTAAGGAAAATGTTTTTGCTGATTTTTTGTCTACAATAGATCTTCCTACAAGTGAAGAAGGAATGGTGGATGATAAAATTCCAAATGAACACCTATTCGTTATCTCAGTACTCTCTCCATGGTTTGCTGATATAGCGAATTACTTGGTTTCCGCACAGTTCTCGCCACACCTGTCCTCAAAAGAGAAGAGCAAGATCGTGAGGAAAAGTTCCCCTTTCACTTGGATTGGAGGTGATCTCTTCAAACTTGGCCCAAATCAGGTTTTGAAAAGATGTGTCAGGGAGGAAGAATTTTTTTTACATTCTCCTGACTTGTCATGATGGGCCCTGTGGGGGCCATTTTGCAGCAATGAGGACTACCTTCAAAATTCTGCAAGTAGGTTACTATTGGCCCAATCTTCATCAAGATGTAAGGAGATATATCAGCCAATGTGACCGGTGTCAAAGGATGGGGAAACCTACTCCAAGGGATGAGATGCCCCTGCAACCTCAAGTGACTTTCGAGCCATTTGAGAAGTGTGGCATGGACATTGTGGGTCCTGTCAACCCTCCTTCAAAGTAGAAATATTACATCATCATGTGCACTAATTATTTGACAAAATGGGCAGAAACAAAGGCGATCAAGGCAGCAACAGAAGAAAAAATAGCTGAGTTTTTAAGGGAGAATATATTCTATAAGTTTGGGTATCCAAGAGAATTAGTCACAGATCAAGGGAGTCATTTTACCTCCAATTTGATTGAAGAAAGCATAAATATTACATCATCGTGTGCACTGATCATCTGACAAAATGGACAGAAACAAAGGCGATCAAGGCAGCAACAAAAGAAAAAGTAGCTGAGTTTTTAAGGGAGAATATATTCTATAAGTTTGGGTATCCAAGAGAATTAGTCACAGATCAAGGGAGTCAGTTTACCTCCAATCTGATTGAAGACCTGCTCTCACATCACAAAATTAAGCACCGAACTTCCACCCCTTACCATCCGCAAGAAAATGGACAGGTGGAAGTCACTAACAGAGCTTTAGAAGGAATTTTGACCAAGATAGTGAGCAACAATCGAAAAGATTGGGCAGATCGATTGGTTGAGGCCACCTAGGCCTATAACACCACATGGAAGACCACCATAGGGTTCACACCTTATGAGCTGATCTATGGGAAGAACGCTTTGCTATCAATAGAATTTGAATGCAACACACTAAGGATGGCAGCTCAGTTGGACCTAGATCTCAGCCATGCACAGAAGGAAAGGTTATTCCAACTAAATGGATTGGATAAACAAAGATTGCAGGCCCTTCTCCACATAGAGGTAGTCCAGATTCAAAGGAAAATATGGCATGACAAACATCTCAAAGAGAAACAATTCCAGGAAGGAGATTGGGCGCTGCTGTATGACTCAAGGTATAAAGATTTCAAGGGAAAACTGAGGACAAGATGGCTGGGACCGTACACAGTAGAAAAGTGCAATGATAATGGTTCAGTTCTGATTAGGACCATCGATGAAGAAGCCATCCCATGCTTATCAATGGGCATAGGTTGAAAATCTATAGAAAGCCCCTCTCCAAGCAAGAATTCATTGAAAATCTGAGTAAAACAGTGTTGGTAGTGGAGCAAGTCTTTGCCTCCACTCCACCCATTCCCTTAAAAAAAATAAACAGAAAAGAAAAATGAGGAGAATAAAGATCCCTGGGTGAAAACGTCCCCTTGGAGGCGCCCATGGCAGGAAGGTAGGGTGAAAACCTCCTCGAGGTTCCCTAACTGTCTCTTTAAGAAAAAAAAGAAAAAAAAGAAAAAAGAAAAAAAAAGGAGAAAAAAAGAAAAAACAAAAATTACCAAATGTAGGTTTTAACCCCGTACAAAAATTACCTGCATACGAATTCTAAAACATGGAAAATAAACAATGCGAGAGCATAACACATATACACAGAGATTTTCCCCTGAATCCAAGAACCGAGACTACCAGCTTGATTTTTCATTATGTTCCTTTCAATGTTACAATACATATGTATACATGTCGAAGCATCCAATACCATGGACCGAAAACCATCACGTCCAACACCATGGACCAAAAACCATCGTGTCCAAAAAGCATGTGCGAAAATCATGCACAAAACCATAGGTGGGTCTGCCCAACCTAACATATGTTCCAAAACCAAAATTTTCTGGGGTGCTGCCCCAGAACCCATAAAGTAGGGTTACGGGTATGCCTCAAACCCCATGTGAGCCCCCCTCTGACCCCCCGGTTAACTATGTGGACTAGTCATGGAGAATATAACATAATCCAACACTTCTCCACACAGAGGTAGTCCAGCTTTAAAGGAAAATATGGCATGACAAACACCTCAAAGAGAAACAATTCCAGGAAGGAGATTGGGCGCTGTTGTATGACTCAAGGTATAAATATTTCAACGGCAAACTAAGGACAATATGGCTAGGACCGTACACAGTAGAAAAGTGCAATGACAATGGTTCAGTTCTGATCAGAACCATCGATGAAGAAGCCATCCCCATGCTTGTCAATGGGCATAGGTTGAAAATCTATAGGAAGCCCCTCTCCAAGCAAGAATTCATTGAAAATATGAGTAAAACAGTGTTGGTAGTGGAGCAAGTCTCTGCCTCCACTCCACCCATTCCCTTAAAAAAAAAAAAAAAAAAACAGAAAAGAAAAATGAGGAGAATAAAGATCCCTGGGTGAAAACCTCCCCTTTGAGGCGCCCAGGGCAGGCAATTAGGGTGAAAACCTCCTGAAGGCAGCCTAATTGTCTCTTTAAAAAAAAAAAAAAAATTAACTTTTTTTGAATGCATTGCAAGTTGCAGGAGGACCACAAAAGAAAAAGGGACATGACCCAGCTGAAAACACCTCTAATAGACCCTTTCTCCATCAATATTTTCTTTTCCCAGTCCCTAGTCTCACTTTTTCTGGAAAACTATGCATCCTACAGGAGGCTCTATGCATTCTACAGGAGGCTCCTGTAGAAATCACAGAGAACTCGAAATCAAGTCAAGAAAAGGATCAAAGGGCTAGAAACTTTTCCAGAAGACCTGTGGACCCACCTACCACCATTCATCCTCATAACTCTCCATTCCATACCTGCACCACTGCATTTCCTCTTGCTTCTTTCTTCCCTACACAAAAAAACACAAAAATTCTGTTTCTTTTATTTTTTAGAAAAATAAAGAATAAACAAGAAACATCCTTAACTTAACTCTTACCTAGTGCATACCAGCTGCTTTTCCATGACTGACAGAATCTTCCTCAGCTGCCTCTCCAGTCCCTACTCAAGCCTCAGCCAAAAGTTTTAGAGGGAGAAGCAGCTACAGGAAATCCTGTAGGATTCCTGTAGCAGATGATCCCCTTAAAAATCGAGCTCCAAAGGCAGGGTCAGTGCAGCCATAGATGTGTAGAACTTGCAAGGAGTCTGATCCTGATCAAAGATCATCATTACAAGGTAGTTGAGCCACTAATTCAGAAGCCACAGGCACCAGCAGGAGAAATCCATGGATAGAACGCCAAAGTCTGAGCATGCAATAGCACGGTAGCATGCAATTCTCGACTAACAGGTAAGTGACTAAACCCGTTCCTCTGTTGCATGGGTATACTTTAAAAACTGCATGAACAAGTGAGATGGTTGTGATTAAACTAGATCAGTGGCCAGCTAACTGGCCACCCTCATCCAGTTCAAACTGCGTTCAGCGTGTGAACTCAGCATGTGTGTTCATTCAACTCGAAAAAATCTCAAAACAGGTAGTGGCGGAATCTAACGGGAATGATTGAAATAATTGCAACAGGTGGCATAAAATTTTCATAATGACATTGAAGTAGGGACCAACAGTTCGGGTGAGGGTAATGTACCCTTCCTGCCACCTCACCTCATCACGCAGAACGCTCCAATAAGCTTAAGTACATTGCAGTCGACCACCTTCACCACCTTTTTTCTCATTTGTGTCGATGAGTTCTCGACTGTAGCAACCTACCTACCACCTCCAGAGCATCAAAATAGTCGAATTCTGTCATTCTCAAAACTTGCTCGATTATCGGACTCTACAGGAGTGAAAACACAGTACTACAAGAGCCTTTCTACAGGAAGGCCAGTGAGCAGCATCGCAGAGGAAAATTTAGGATTTTATGACAAATTCGGGCTGAAAAAGGTAGGCTCGGTGAAAACCCACTCTGCATTTCCATATATATACAAGGGGTGGTGTGATTCCAAGTGAGGCATTGAGTTGAAAAGGGAACGAAAGTGAGAATAGAGTCTGCTTGTGTTTTTAAAAAATATATACAGTTTCTCCATTTGCTCTTTTCACTAAAATATTGTCTCTTCCTCCTTCGTGGTATTCTCCTATGTAAAGAAATGATGCAACTCTATAAAATCAAACTTATAAAGAGTGAACTTCCATTGGGTAGCCTGCTTGTCTTGTAAAAGGGAAAAAACACAGTTTTGTATGTTCTCTGTTTCTTTAAGATATTGTTTCCCTTAAATAGATAGAGAAGTAATGTGAGTCTAGAGAACAGAGTTTGGAAGGAAGGAAAGTTGCAATTTGTTTTTGTTTAAAAGAAAGAACACAAAAACTCTCTCCCTATTTCTTGAAAGAAAACCTCAGCTATTCCCCTGTTTTTAGGATTGAAACTTGCTTCCTCCCTCTTCAACTGAAATATTCCAGTAGAACTTAAAACATCATGACAGGGGGTTTTATGAGGAAGGAGACTTTTAATTCAACTAAGTTGCATGAACATCCAAAAGTGGTAGCTCTCTTCACTAGAGAAAATTGGATGCCTTTCCTTGAAAAGTTGCATGGATATGATGATGAAGTCACAGAGGAAATTATATTGTCTTTAAAACCTCACTCAAAAACCCATGCCACTGTCAGTTTCAGGGGTATAACTATAGAAATCACCCCAGATTTCATCAGCAGGATTACAAGTCTCCCACTTGGACTACCCTGGAGCAAGGAAGAAAAACCATTGGGTCAAGTTGCCAAGAAAACATTTTTCCAGCCTAATGAACATCCTGTGGAGGACAAGAAAGGCATCAAGAGAACAAGTATACCTTACCCATGGAATGCATTCAGTTATCAGATTATGAAATACATCTCCTTTGAAGGAAGATACAACATAGTTTATAGGTACCATTTTAGACTGTTACATGAACTAAGATATGGCATGGACCTTCCTGCATCCTGAAAACTCAATATTCCATATTTTCTCCTCCAATCCTTAATAAAATCTAGCACCAAATTGAAGGCAGGAGTTCCAAACCAATTAGCTCACCATGGGCTAATTAAATTGCTGGTGGAAGATGCCCTCCACACTTTCACAATCCCCATAGCCTGGGAGATTTTCAAAAACATGACTAAAGAGGATGATATAAAAACTCTCACCTATGACCTTAGTCCATCTGAAGTGAAGAGGAAGAACAAAAAGGGGAAGCTGAGAAGGAAATCCATGAAGCAGAAAAGAACACTCAAATGAAAGAAGAGAAACCCCCCACAGAAAAATAAGAAAGCCAGATAGGAAAGGAGAAACATGGCACCACCAAAGATGAGCCTAAAACAGAGAAGAAGAAAGAATCAAAAGCAGAAAATGGTAAAAACATAGCAGAGAAAAAGAAGAGGCCAAGAACTAAAAGGAAGAAGCCTAAGACAATTCAGAAAAAGGTTGCCACAGGAAAAGTAGAAGTTAAGTAAGAAGAGGAGGTAACAAAATCAGAGACAGCAGAGGCAAAACCAGCAGAAACAAGAAAAATAGCAGATGAAGAAGAAGAAGCAAAGCAGGAAGAAGTGTCTCTTGAGACACTAGCAAGGGAGGCAGCAACTATTCTTGCTGCACTTAGTACTCCAGCCAAGCCCAAAGGAAAAAGGAAAATACAACCATCCATGTACTTCAAGGCTTGAAAAAGCACCAGAATAAAGATGGGGAAGCCTCAGCTACCTTCAAAGGAGCCCATCATCATTGAAGATGCCCCTACTGCCAAAAAGGAGGAATCTCCATCCAAAACCCCCATTACCTATGAAAGGGGAATCCCTAGAGCTTCTACTTGGAAAGAAAGGATCAAACTCATGGACTCTAAAACATTCCTACAGGAGGCATAGACCGCCTCTACAAGAGACATTGACAAAGCTTCAAGAGACTAAGAATCTTGAAAAGAAGGCAGAAGAACAAACCAAGGAGAAAGATAAGGCAAAAGAGATACCAAAGCCTGACCCTCAGCCTAATTTAGGTTCTTATTACAACCTTCTGGAAGAAGGAAAAATCATCCCACAAAATTTTTCAGTCCCTCTTTTCTTTGAGCTAGAAAAGGAAAGAGTAAGGACCCATACATGGATGCAAATTGCAAAATCAAAAGGGGTGGAAGACATTGGGCAAATGGAAAACAAATTGAGAAAAATGGGAAAAGAATTGAGCATGCTCAGGCATACAGAAAGCATCAGAAGAGTTCAATTGGAGGCAAAAAATGAAATGTTAAAGAAGAAACTGCAAGAAAGGGAACCCTAGGCTGAAAATGAGTTGTTAATTTTAAAAAGATAGCAGCAGGAAAAGGAACCCCAGGTAGAAAGTGAGATATTAATAAGACAACAACAGGAAAGGGAACTCCAGGCAGAAAATGAGGTGTTGATCTTAAGAAGGCAGCTACAGGAAAGGGAAACCCAATTAGCCTGCATGGCCAGCTGGGCTATGGAGGCACTACAGTGGAGGCAGCCAACCAAATCATATGCAGTGTACCTCAAGGATCAGTGGCTCCAATTCCAAATCAAGACTCTAGCCCAGAGTGGCACCATACTTTTTCAGGATTATGGCTAATTCATGGATCTATGCGATCACAGTTCCGCTGAGGACAAAAAGTACCTGGCAGAGATTTATTTACACAACATGGCCCTTACTGATATGAACCTATGGGACCCCAATGTTGTGTTAGGAGACTTGTAGTTGATGGCCATGGCATCTTGGATGAGCCATGAAGAGAAAAGGGCAACAGAAATCCAGAAAATGATGGAAAAAAACCTGAATAACCCTCTGATGATTAGAGCAGAGCCAGCAGACCCCTTGGCTCTCATTAGTGCCCACCAACACCTTGCAGCTAATCCTCAAAGTGTCCCCAAATATACCGATGAGCAGGCCCAGGCTATTGCACATTTCGAGGACATGGAGAGATTGTTTGGAGATGACTGCATTCATGCCTGCATGAGAAGGTGGAACACATTGCCACACAACCTACATATCAGGGAGTATCACTCCTTAAACAGGATGAGATAAGCCTTGAGGAGAGTGCCACTGTATAAGCACTCTATGCAAAGTTTGAAGGCCAATTAGATTGGCCTCAAATTCAGTCCTCCACTGTTGCTAGGACTGCTGGAAGGAGTAAAAGAGGAGGAAGAACAGAAACAATGGGAAGAGGTGGATAAAAAGGTAAGATTCCATGATAAAGAAGAATATATCAAATTAGAAGCATGGGATGTTAGGGAATCTATCAGAGCCATCAAGGATGAAGAGATAGACTAGTTTCTCAGAGGATGAGCAACCCATTCAGTAGGGGGTGATGATGAGCCCCAGAAATGGGTAATTATATGGGCTCATTTCACCTCTTAATTTGACTTAATCCACCATTCTCATTAGTTTATTGCATGTTTTTTTATCATTTTTATGCTAATAGAGTGAATTGGGTTAGTCATTTTGCCATGTAGTCTAATGTGTGCTTTATGCAGATTTTTTGGTCAATTTTGGACAAAGTCAAAGGATTTATGAGAAAATGGCTGAAAATATTCGAGGAAAACAATGGAAGAGGATTTTTAGGGGGCGTCTCCTTCATTTATGACCCCTTTCCTTGAATCCTCCATCACCACTCGGAGCACAAGCAGCCACATTGATGCACCCAAGGGGCAGTCGAGCAAGTAAAAAAGGATTGTTGTTTATCTCCAGTTCTGGGAAGCCGAGCTCCTTGATTTTAGGAAGGTTGTTGGGGGAATCCATTTGTATAAATAAGGGGGCTTAGAGCCTCAGTAGGTTAGCTAGTTATTAGTAGAATTTTAACACTTTTGTGTAGCTCAAGTTCAGTTCATTTTCGAGCTTCCTTTTTAAGGACAGTTTATGTAATGTGACTTTTATTTTTGATAATGGAGATGAAACAATTTTTGAGCCAGCACTGATCTCTTTCAAAGGGCTTAAGCTCTTGGGTTAGGGCCCAACCCAAGCTACCCAGCACCTCTTGCTTTGTACTTATATGTTTTTGCTTCAGCTCATGAGTTAATTTCTATCACATAGATTCATTTTACCTTGTTTAGAATAGGTTTCTTTTGATGGTTTGCATAGTTGCTTTTGTTTCAGTTGCTGAAGTAGGTTCACACAGTGATAGGCTAAGATTTAAAAGGGCAAACAACAGGCCCTGATCTCTTTTCTCCATTCCTGGAATCATGATTTGAGGTCTTGGCACCATTTCTGCCACCAAAAACACAGTTTTGCTCTTCCATGCAATTTCTAGTGTGATGACTTGATTCAAAAGTTAATGTGTTGCTTCAAATTCAGTTGCCTCTATCATTTCCTATTATTTTACAATATATCTCTTTGCATTCTTTTCTATTCAAAGGTCACTGTTCAGCATTTTCTGTTTTTAGGTTCTAAATTAGGTCAAGCTAGAGAAATTTATGTTTTCACGGTATAGCTAGTCCTTTCTTTGATCAGCTTTTGTAGGTAGATATGCAGATCTCTTGCAGGACACCTTAGCTCATCATACATCCATAAAGTAGCCAGCATCAGCTCACTTCTCACAGATTTCCCAAGTCATTCACAACATTTCACCAATCTGCCCTAATTTTTGCATTTTTCTCCATAAGCTTCCCTCCTGCCATTTGAACAAATCCAACCATCATGTTCCCTCTTGATCTTTTTTGACAAACTCTAGACACCTCAACACCTTCATCTAGGCTTCAGTTACCCTTTCCCACCATTTTTCCACCTTCAAAACCTCCAAAAATAGCTCTTGGCATCCTCTTGTAGATCCTCCTGTAGATCCCCTGCAGCCTCCTGTAGAATTTCCTGTAAGTGATTTTTAGAAATTCGATTGCAAGGGAAGTATTCAAAAGGGTGCTAGAGGCTTCTTAGGACCCCTACACACCTTCTCACACCTCTGCAAGAACCAAATCTGCTTTCCTTCGCCCCCAACCCTCTGCCATGGTCACAAACAGACAAAATCTCATGCATAACAATTTCACATAAAACACAAAAAGATGTTCTTTTCTCATTTTCTTTTAGGAATAGCTTAAGTAGATGTGATTTACCTTTTCAGTAGTAAATGGCACTCATTTCATCAGTCTTCATCTCTTTTTTTTCAAAATTAGGGTTAGTTGGAAAAATTAGGGTTTGCTAGGGTTTGCGTTACATTCCAGTTTTCCTTCTCTATCTGCAAGTAGAATAGTCTTTGTAGAGTTAGATTTCTTTCATCAAAGTTAAAAGATTCTTCTGGAAACTCATAGAATTTGGCTTGAGCTCCTAGTGATCTTGGGCCAGCTGACCAAGTGACAGCCTGCAATAAGAGCTAGTACTTGTGCATACGGCACCGTCGCTTCCAAGTTTGTTACGAACTACCGGGCTGATAAAATTAAAGTAGGAAGCCCCAGGAGTTGCAGCATTATTGCTACAATACTGGTGCTCACCACAATTTCGAGCTCATAGGAGGGGATAAGAGATGGGAACCTTCTAGAATCATCTAGAATGAAGGAATATTCCTAGAACCCTACGCAAATTTCGCTCAATCTCACCCAACGTAGGCTAAAGAGGGCCTAAGTACACTGCAGTGCAGGCCAAAGTGGGCCTGCTTGCTCTGCAGCGTACTGTCTTAAGGCTTTGGTTGTGTTGGTGTCCTAAGGAGGCACTTCAGGAGGGCTTCAGGCCAGGAAACTTTCATAGAAGGAGGCATTCAATGAGTCGACTTCTCTAGGGCATGTAACAATTGAATTAGGGTTTGATGAGCCCTAAAATTACCGATATGAATGTCGGGAGTGATGTGCCCAAATAGAATTTTAATAGTTTCCCCCTAAAGCATGAAGTCGAAAATGATAATGTCGAGTGATATGCTTTACGATGTGACGGAGAGGAACTGAAGTGGATGGTGACCTGCATCGATTACAATACATAACATCATGATATTTTGGATTTTTTCATGAATTTTTGAGGGAAGGCATACCCATACTCAACATATAAACTTTCATTACATGTACATAGATAGTTGTCTACAGATATAGACCCATGATGGGATGACCATCAGTGTAAAGCCATCGTACATATGATTTAGTACTTTCCTGAAATCACAGCCCGGATGGATGAAACTAGATCCGGGGTCTTCTATCTTATCCAATCGTTCGCTCAAGTACGAGTCTAACCATGTGAATATGTGATCTGAAGTTGAACATGGGAAGACACTATATGATTACTAGTTAATGATGTAAGTCGTTAACAGACGCGAGAGAGATCATCGATAATGATAATGATTCTCAAGGTACTACAGTACATTCTGCATGGTGTGAATAGAAGTTTTGATGTCAAACACCATACAAAGTCTTTCGGTCGAAGGCTTGTGATGTCAACCTATCGTCGGAAGTGAAAAACTTGCCATTGATGTATGCAAGCCTCAAGGTACTAGAAGGGTGTTTCTAAGTCAACTTCTTGGATAATGTGCCGATGTTGACAAGAAGAAACTCATCACAGGAGGGACTTGATGTATCCCACATCAATGACACGAAACGAGTGTAATGATTTTTGGAGACAAAACATGAATGACGACACAAGGTTCAGGAATGGTGGTCATGAAAATGAAGGTTTATGAGTATTTCAAAGGATGAGTTTTACTGAATGACTTCTCTTGAACATGTCAACGGCACTGAATGCATTGGTAGCATTGACCCAAAACCAAAGTGATGGATGGTGTGATAGATCATAGGTACGATAACCATCAAGAAGATAACCTAACCCAAATAGTCATGGTGATGAAGTGAAAGTGTCATGTTCAAGAGCGACTTGCTACCATAAAGTGATTTTATGCCTTTTCCCATTTTCCCTATTCATTTTTGACTAGTACCTCTTTATTTTTTAACAATCTTGAGGAGGATAACATATTCTTGTAGTAGAGTATTTCTGACAAGTTTGTCACTATTTGATGTTTTAACGAGTTTAACGACAATGAGAACTCGGTCCTTTTCAAGTTTAGAGAGTTTTAAAAGGTACAAAAAGAAAACTCCACAAGTTCTTTTTCGTAAATTTGTCTCTCAAGTCCAGAAAAGAGTAAAATAATACAAGAGAGAACCTATTGACCATGTTTGATCAATGTATTCATTTTTCATAAATAATCTATCTTAGTCCGGAAAAGGGTTAAACTTATACTGAGTAAATGTCATTTCCAATCAATTAACGAGCTAAAAAGGACAAGCGCTTGGAAATCTTTTCATATTTTGAGAGTCTGAAAAGAGCTTAAAGAGGACTCCACTTAGAGGAATGAGTGGTGTATAGGATAGCAATTGGTTCCGGTGATGTTGGAACTTCTCAAAACATGTTGATTTATCTGAAGAGGCTGGCTAATAAGACCACTCATAGCAATTGTTCCTCAAAAAGGGTAAAACAACCAAGTGAAAGCGTATGATAGGCCAAGTAGATAGTGACAATGGAAGGAGAAAAACCAAGGCTCATCTGACGAAAGAGGCTGATAGAATGGCAATCACGAGGGTTAAAATGGAGATGGGTTCATTTTTACACAAGCTTGAACCATAGGGAACTATGCTTGGATTTAGTTTCATGTTTACACAAGCTTGAAACGAAAAACTATGTTTGGATTGGTTTACATGCCCCCATCATGATGACTCGATTCTAGGTGCATGCCCCCCAAGATTCATTACATTCACCTAAGTAGACTACTCGTGGCTATTAGGTGGATGGAATGAAGGTTCATTTATGAGATCAAGTGAAAGACTTGACTAGGATTTTACAAGATCTAATCAAAGACTCGAATTGGAACTTTCCTCCAGGGGACCTTGTTTCATTTTTTAATGAGCTTAACACAAGACAAGGAACTCTGCTCAGATTCCTTGTTTCATTTTCTAACGAGCTTGACACAAGGCAAGGAACTATGCTCTAGGACCTGTTTCATTTTTTAATGAGGTTGACACAGTAAAATAAGTATCCTCATTTTCCTTGATCATGACCCATTATAGGTCATGACTTCCAAGAGTTTCTCATCAAATGGGAGAACAATGCTCTAGAAGGGATACGTAGCAAGGAATCCATTAGAGAGATCTGGTTCTAATGCCCCTAGTACATAATGCACAACATCACGGAATGATCGTCAGTTGATGTAGGCATGGAACGAGTTGCCACATAATTAACCCGTGGCAGGAAAGATACCATTGGGACAAAAGGACCATTTAGGGAAGATGGTTGACTGGAAGCCATATTTGGACCAGAAATGAAAGCTGGTCAATGGTGATAATTCTACCTTCTTGTAGGAAACACATCACTTGAAAGAGTGTTGAAACAATAGCTCCCATGTCATAAACATAGTTGTGCCCAAGAAGTAAATTGTAATATAAAGGGCCTGGGACTACGATCACATTGAGATAAACAATTTTTCCTCCCAAAGTAATAGGCAATTGAGGAAGGATCCTTAATGGTTAATTGGTTCCTCTATTAAAAGCCAACAAATTATGGGTAATAGGCACAAGTGGCAACGAACCAAGCGCTTTCCAAGCAGTGGAGGAAATGATACTCACAGATGCACCTTCGTCTATAATAATGCCAGATAAAATCATATTATAACCTTGTACTATGATCTAGAAAGACACATAAGAAGGAAGATGACATCCTGTCAGTCGATTTCAATTAAAGGAAGTGACTAGACTACTTGGAGGGGGTAATTACCCCCTTGAGTTACGAGAACGGGAGGATGTTCCTCCTGTCTTAATGGAACATGAGGGTTTCCTCCAAGCTCATTGGAATCTGAAGAAACAAAAAGAACCTGAGTGGTATCATACTCACTCTCTACAGGAAATGTACGATTAACTGAAGGTGAAATCGGGTCAACTGTTTCCTTGACCTGTGACGGGTCAGATATAGACTCATGGGATTCACATTCAGAGAGAGTGGGTTTGACTGACGGTTGATTTGGGTCAGCCACTTCATCAACCAGTGAAGGATTAAGGGAGAGTGTCCTGTAACCCGATGGAAGTCGTTGCAAAGAAGCAGGACAGTTATCCAACACTTTTTTTTGTTTCATCCAAATAGGGACAAAGGTGAATGGGGTGATTCCCTTCACATAACCTACAGGGAAACTTAACTTTACCCTTATTTCCATGAACTTTACTACCACTAGTTGATGGTGTGTCACCAGCATGATCGCCAGAATTTGATGACACAGGACGATGTGAACGAGAAGACCATCTTTCTAAGATCTAAGGAATACTATAACGGTTTCAAAGAAGATGGTCTCTCGTACAAAGTTTGCAAGGATATCGAAGTTTGTGAGGCTTATCGGACGGTTTCTCATCAGAATTTGCATTCGAAGCAATGGTTGCTTGGTTGCTTCCCTGCTGAATTTTCTTCTTCTTCTTCTTCTTCTTCCCTTTCTTCTTCCCTTTCTTCTTTTTCTTATCCACCTGGTCAAAAGTGTCAATACTTTCACCAGGCAAAGAGGAAGAAGGGGAGGAAGAAACAACCGACGAAGAAGGTAAAGGATCAACTTTAGGATCAACTGGAGGTTGACTTTGTCCAGGTTGAGGATTACTCGATTGCGGAGAAATCATGACATTTTGAACCAAGGAGGTTGAAAAAACCATATTGGCAAGCCAATGGTAAATCTCGAAAGGGATAATGTAGCCATATATGGAGCACCAATATTTCCAAAAGGAGGAAAAGGACTAGGATTCCCATCAAAAGGAATTCCTTGATCGGTGGACTCCGGAGTTGTTGCCATATGTCTCAACCTAAGATCAACTAAGTAGTGATGTGGAGGATGTTATCCGCGTCAATTAATTTTATTTTAATCAAAATAACATAATAAAACAAAAGAGGGATAATATAGGAAAAAGGATTACCAAGTAACTATGAATTGCAATATACTGCCTCAGTAAACCAAGGAATTAACATACGTGCAGGAAATCTCCTCGAATGCTATGTTCGGTGTATCACAGTGTACAAGGTGGCCAACTCGGTTACCTATGGATGGATAGCAACCTAATGTAGTCCTCCCAAATATACTCGAAAGTACGTGGAGGCCCAATTTGTGTTAGCATTGTCTAATGTGAAACCACACACTGAGAGCATTCCTTTATACTTTTCGTACTATAACACCGCTCTATATACCCGAAGGTACGTGGACGAGCTATGATATACTTACATACGTGGAATGAGGTATCACACTCGGAATGTATCACAGACAATGAATGACAACTGCTATGTTTTACGACATCGAAACACGTCTCTAGCCTAGACCTCTAAATGTTATGCGTTAAGTTACAATGCTCCATTAGGTTAATTGAGATAACTTTTAAGTTGATATTCTTAAGAAATTTCCTTTCAAGGTTCACCATGTGATGTATGTTTGCAATTCCTAGAATATAACTATGATGAGAAACATTCTTTTCATTTGATTTTGAACAATGAAAACATTAACTACAAGGGATAGAGCAATCATAATGTTTAATCAAAGAGCAAAGAGCACATCTAATGCAATTTCCCTAAACTATTCCTATAAGCACACACAAACCTCTAATTGCATAATGCAAGTTTTTATTTTCAATTCCCTTAATTTTGAAATGAACAAAAGGAAACTAATGCACATACAATCAATTAATATTTTTGCAAGAAATGAAGACTTTACGATAGTTCCTTTTCGAAAGAAATGAAGACTTTTATGACACTTTCTTTTCAGAAAAGATTAATCGACTATAAGCTAACTTTGACAATGAATTGATAATGATAAAGAAATAATTTAAGAAACACTAAACAATCAAGGCCAAAGTAGGGCTAGGAAGAGAAATACAAGTTGATTTCAGAACCACAAGCATCATTGATCTTTCAGTAAACAACAAGAGAAGAAACTTTGGAAAAATCAAACCAAAGGTGGGTTTTTTAGCCTAAGAGGAATCAGTGCAGGCCAGAGAGGGAGACAGTGCACTGCAATGCACTATCTCTAAGGTAGGGGCTGCTCTGCAGCACACTATGTGAAGACAAGCACTGCGCTGGTGCCAGAGAGTCAATTCAAGGGACATTCAAGCACAATTTTTGACTAAAAACTCTTCAAGAAAACTGAAATAAGGTCAATAAAGCTAAGAAAAGTCTACTAGGGTGTAATATGATGAGGGTAAGCCACCAAGAATGATAGACAATCCCTAGCAAAGTCACCAATTTGGTACATGGAATTTGAATCTACGAATAAACACATCTTCCCTAGGTGGGTGACTACACCTAGAACAACAGAATGAAAGTAGTTTAACCTTTTCTTATAGAATATAGATGAGATGGAGGAACTTACTTGTTGCCTTTCACTTCCTAAATCCCTTTTTAATCACTCCTGTTGCTCCCACTTGAATTAAATCTGCTCAAAAGGTACCCGCATCAAGAGAAATAGAAACAAGAAATGATCAAAGCATACATGAACTATTGACTATAAAACAATGGAATCGAAGACATTGAAACACATAATCATCACATATATGAACAATCATATGAGAAAAGGAATAAGCTCTTTATTAATGTAGAAGGAAGAGCACCACCCAATACAGTTTGATTCTGTGCCACTCCTCCAGCTTCAGTTGAACCCTCACCACATCAAAAGCTCAACACTCCAGCAGCATAACATTACTTAACATAAACTCAATCCTCAAACCAACATAATTTCCTTACAAACTTCAGATTCTAACCCCTTGATCACTATGATGAGTGCTCAATTTATAGGAAATGGAGGTGGTTTTGTCATCAATGAGGGTATTGAATGGCTTTCCAGTCTTGGAGTTAGTTTCCATGGAGCAAGGGATGAGAGGATAGGAGGTTAATGGATGCTTAGCCTATCCAATTTCAACCTCATAAGAGGAGATAAGAGATGGGAACCTTCTAGAATCATCTAGAATGAAGAATATTCCTAGAACCCTATGAAAATTTCACTCTATCTCGCCCAGCGTAGGCTAAAGAGGGCATAAGTGCACTGCAGTGTAGGCCACAGTGGGACTGCCTACTCTGCAGTGCACTGTCTCAAGGCTTGGGCTATGCTAGTGTCCCAAGGAGGCACTTCAGGAGGGCTTCAGGCCAGGAAACTTTCATAGAAGAAGGCATTCAATGAGTTGACTTCTCTAGGGCATGTAACAACCGAATTAGGGTTTGATGAGCCCTAAAAGTACTGATCTGAATGTTGGGAGTGATGTGCCCAAATATACCTATAACAATATGTTCTTTTCATTTTTAGAGACCTCACTAATAATAAATTATTTGATATGAGGGATTATTTCACCATTATCTAATGGTCTTGTTTGGCACAATTGTTTCCCAAATTTCTCAATATATGCATTTGATGAACACCTTGGGGATATTTTAAGACTCTAGATTAAAACTACTAGATTTTACACGAGATATTGTGGAACCAACATATCTATCCAGACTTGTGGTTGTTTCAAACACACAAATGTTATGTATATAACCATTCTTCATACTCCCAGTCAAGAATCACAATCCAATACCCTTGTTCTTACTAATCCATTAAACCAAAAAATGGAACATCAGACAATTAAATGAGAAAATCTATCATTCCCAAAACATTGGATAATTGATGTCACTAATGTCCCTAAACAAAAGGATGTCCCCTCTACAAATATTGAAGAATCAAGTTCCTCTGTAGTAATTTATTTTCCTTTTGTACCATATAGACCACACTATCTACATTCTTCCCTCCAACAGTTAACCCACTCTTTGGCTCCTACCCCCTATTCCATTAAGTGCCCTAATTGCTCACAACTCATTTATCTTCATAGTTTGACATCCCAAAGTGGTGAAGATAAAAATTCTTTACATTTTCAACATCAAAACCTTAATCCACGAACAAACCAATCGCCTCCTTCCACATCTATTGAACTTTTTCCACATCCCAATTATGCTAACATCATGTTTCCTCGGTCACATTTTCATGGTGCATTCAATATCAGAGCTAGAAACATAAGACCCAAGGCTTAAATAGATTTTTAGTTATTTTTTCCCTCCTAGAAAACTAGGATATTGCCTCGAGTACATTGAGCAAGTTGATTTGATCATCCCAGAATGTAGATTCAACTATCCTCTAAATAAAGAAATGAAGAAATCATCTATTCCAAAATTTCACAAATTATTTTCTCTAATGGGAGGATGTAGAAAGTGGCAAGTTTGCTTGGATTGGATGAAAAGAATGTTAAATTAGGATCTATTCGCCTACCCAGAAGGATGGAATTCAATGTCATAATTTCAAATGATACCACGAAGCATTTAGCCTCTCAATGGCAGTCATATATGATAGAGAAGGATTGTTGGATATCATTCTATGAGTGGAAGGCCTAAATGGAAAATCAAAATTTCCAAATGATGGAGGTAACAAAGAAAGAAAAAACATAACTAGAAATCCTTAGGCACAAATGGAAAACCCTAGACGGACAAAAAATAGAATCTACCTCCACCTTTTTGCCTTTTAAAGGCATAATCTTAGAAGAAGAAGACAAACTGTGTAGAGTTATCCCACTAGTTTTGAAAGAAGAAAACAATTTAACTGCTACTGAGAAAAAGATACAAAATATATCTAACCTAGTAAATTAGACAAATATAGTTATCAAAGGAATGGTTGCATATAAGAATTAGATGGCACCATTATAAAAATCTTCCAATTTCCATTATTGAATTGAAATTAAACTACAACAACTAATTGGAAGAGATATTGACTACCCATTCCAACACTCCTCCTCCAACAAGTTCCATTTCAATACCTTTTAATGGTTTCTTACCCATACTTCTATATGTGAACTATGGAATTCAAATTTATTTCAAGGTATATATTTAGCTAAGATATCAATAGTCCCATCAATGTATGATAGTTTTCTGGCATTGCAATTTTCATAAGAGTTTATCACAAATGAAATGGTATTATATAAATATCTTCTTTGTTTTTTTCATGATACTTTAAATATTTGATGATTTGGATGCAAATTTGATCATCATAAAAAATATTTGTAAGTTTCCTTTGTGTGAAGCCCAAATCTTCTACCAATATTTGTATTCAAGTTGCTTATTTTGAAACATGTGATGTATCATGTATCATGTGTCAATTCTTGGAAGGCTTGGAGAAGTTTGATTATTTCTATTCTATAAAAAACTGGCTCCATTTTTAGTAGAAAATGATATCCAATTATTTATTTTTTTGTGTGTCAAAATCACTGCCCTTCTCTAAATCACAATAACTTGCACATTCCACTTCTTCGTCATCTCTTTGTGCTTCAAAATGAATATCATAATCAAGTGTAAATTTATCTATCTTAACACTATTTATAATTCAATATAGTGAGTTGTTCTTGGATTCCCCATGTATTGGCTTAAAGTCAGAACATAAGCTTGAATCGTTTTCCATAACATTGTGTATATAGGTTTTCCAATGACATTATTATATGAAACATTTTGCATTTCTTATGCCTTATTAGATGAATTATGAGATAATTTTAAGATTATTTTCCATGGGTATGGCTACTACATTACAACTATCCATAGGAAATGTTTTAAAGCTTCCTCTAACCCTTCTGTAGTTTCCTTTCTTTCTTGTCATGAATAATGAAACTCTACTTTGTTTTATGTACGTTTTTGTATAAGAAATACCTTGTTTAAATCCAATATGAAGAAGATGATTATCCATTCACTTGTACTTAGAGATATGTTAACTCTATATAAAAATGATGTTTTAAAAGGTGATTAATCTTATTTCATTTCTGACATAAATGAACCCTTCTGGGTTCTTTATGTACAATTATTCTTCCAATTTACCACTTATAAATGCACATTTAACATCTAAATGATGAATTTCTAAATGAAGTTTTGTTGGAATGGAAATTAACACTCTTTAAAAGCTATTTTTGTTTATAAAAGGTAAGTTGTTGAATAATTCATACCTCAACCTTTTATCTTCAAAAATCCATGAGCTACGACTAAAGCATTAAATCTGTTGAAGATCCCATCAACATCCGACTTCTGCTTAAATATTCATTTATTATTCTTCCTACACGAAAAACTATGGTATGAACGAATCTTATTCAATATACATTGCTTCCTTCCATTTCATTGTATTCTCCAACTCATAAGATACCCCTCAAACTAAAATGCATATTCCAAAATGCCAGTTATTTTTAGCAAAAAGTATTCAAAAAACAAATGACCTCAAAATTCCAAAGGCACAATCAGGATCAAAACTAAAACTTGTGTCCAAATATTGGAAATGGTGAAGAAAGAATACAATAAACTTGATCAACTGGAAAACAAGAATTACAGAGAGAAACTCAAACACATAACACAAACTATGTAACTAGAAGTTGCAAAGAATGTGATTCTATTCATATTTAGAGGTGTCTGTCTAATTTATTAGCATAAATGAGGACATAATATTTTAATCATTTTGGGAGTTCAGAAAATTTGAAGCACACTATTGTGTGTAGAGAATTAGGCTTAGATTCACTGTCACTTTAAACACATGAAAATGTATTTAAGCTATCTATTCAAATAAACTTAAAACTAGGACACTAAATTTAACTAGAAGATAATTTTTAAACTAGGTTCTAAAATGATAAAATAAAAAAACCATGAAAAAAACTATAATTTGTCAATCCAAACCGCAAAAATAAAGTAATCTTACTAATCTAGACTACTCGATCTTACAACCACAAAATATCAAGTTGTGAGGTGGAGTATGCCTTTAAATGGTGAAAATGAAAAGCACACACAATGGTGCTTCATTCACTTACATAGGTTATTGGTTGAGTAAGAAGTTCTATCACACTTCTTGAAAGTAAAAGAAATTGACTTAAAATGTCTTGATTGATTGAGTATTCACTTGTGTCTCACATGGAGAAAAATGGGTTGTAGTGTCTTTAGCCTACTCCCTCAAGTGGTTCAACGAATTGCAATAGTATTTTAATGACTCCTAGGTTTTAATCTCATCATTATCAAGGTTAATTTTAAGTGTTAAAATGAAATAAAATCTTCAGAAATGAAAATAATGCCTTGATGCAAATTTGATTGACTATGCATGCATCAAGGTCATTTCAGATAAATATACTTCTCCTAATCTTTTACGGCTTTACCTAGTGTTTAAATAAAAATGATTCTCAAAAGCAATGACTATTCTATGGAAAAGAAACCTATTTTCTTCATGAAAAATAGTTAAACTATAATAACCAATTAAGTAATCCAGCATGTGATTCAAACAAGGAATTATGAACAATTATAAACAAGAACAACACAATAATTGGTGTATGAAAATGACAATTATGAAAACAGAGGTTTGTTTTCACATAAAAGTATGAACTTGAAAGATAAATAACATGGCAATGTATACTAATATTGATCCAGGTCTGGGTGTGAAAAAGGACCCTTCCAAGACCTTTTACTTTGGTGATGTGTTAAATTTCATTTTTAAAAGAACATAAAGGAATTCATCTGCATGATGTAAAGAAGAGGAAAATGACAACCATCAGCACATGAAAACATAAGTCATTGATAACGGAGTTCGTCCAGGAGGGACTACATCTTTGGGCCCTGGTGTCAAGATGGTGTAGACCGCTGCATTAAGTGTTGTCAATAGTGATGATGTACATAAGAGGTGATGTCGCTATCATACAAGGAAAATGCCCTCACGTATAAGTGGCTTCAAGAGATGTTCCACTACAGGAACTCTCAGTCAAAAGGACTCCTATCAGTATGACACAAACTCATGCATGATGAGCATCTTGCCAACATGGCATAACAGGGATCTTAATCCAAAACATATATGGCAACAACATGAGTATCCCATCAACATAACAACAAAGGGATATCAAACAAAACATGATGAATCATGACAACAAGTACATCCCACAAATGGTTCCGCATCACATCAAACAAGAATCATGAAAACAAGCAAGAAACAAGATCCCTCATCAAACATCAAACAGGGATTAGTGCAACACAATGCATTGCAAAAAGAAGTATATGAAAACACTGCATATACCTCACATCCAGGGGCCATGTGAAGAAGAGGATGTGAAACTACTAAAGTTGTTCGTGCCATAGGATCTCACGGCGTCAAATCCAATGGAAATAACTGCTCTCTCACGAATGCTGACACCTGCACTCCACTTTGAAAAGTGGCTTAAAAATGAAATGAACAAATGGAAAACATGAACACACCATCAGATTTTTGGTGTCGAATAGTGCAAAATCGACTGTCAAATTTCTGAATTCTGAGAAAATGAAAATCTGGGGCTTAAGGAATCTTTTAGATTCCCCCTATATTCCTCAAAGATTCCCTCCTCCAGGTCCTCTACAAATCGGCTGCTCAGATCAGGAAACTGACTGCACCATCGGGTTCGTGTCACCAAGAGGTGTAAGATCGACATAAAGTTTGTCCAATTTGGACACTGCAAAAATTTCACCCTCTTGGAAATTTTGCTCCTTCATGGTTCCACCTGCATTAAAAATTAATTAAAAAAATATTGCCTCGAATTTCGTGCCCATTCTTGGTTCCTCCATGTTGGGCACACTGTGAAAATGAAGGTTTATATTAAATTTCCCCAGCGGATTCACCAACAAGCCCATGTGGTGGAACGATTGGGCGTTGGCATCAAAGGCGAGAGGTCAGGGGATCAAATCCCGCCCCCATCAAACTTAGTGCGTTTTACAACAGTTGAGGGTTGCAGTTATAACCGTGTTTGATTGTTTTAAATGGTTGGTTCATGGGGCCGGCCCACGTGGGCCGGGTAGGTTAAATCCTCGCCAGCCTCACATTAATTCACTGCATTTTTAAATAACAAGGTGGTTGGGGTGTGTATGGTTATATGCCATTTTAACAAAAAATTTCACCCACCATTCATAATTCGTTGGTTCTGTTTTGAAATAACCATTATGACCATGGCATGGTTATATTATATAATTTTTTTTTTGGATTTTATGATCACCATAAAATGATTCATTTTTTTTTATATGATTTTTGTTATTTTAAATGATTTGATTTGTTATGGAATTTTTAAAATTTTTTTTTTGTCTTCTTGCAGGAGTAAAGAAACCAATGAAAGGGTGCCATGTGTTAATTGGCTAATGGGCTGCCATGTGGGTCCCACATGCTTGCTAGGATGCCATGTGGCACACTGTGGGCCCCTTTTTACCCTGTCATGTCAAACTTTGAAGAGCTCTATCTTTCGCATATGAGCTCGATTTGATGAACCGTTCACACCACTGCGATCATGACGACGAGATCTTTAACATGAACCTAGTTTGAGCATAATCCAAACACTTTGATTTTTTACCCTTCTTGAGTCCTCTTAGACTTCTGCATGTGTCTAGAGCCACCTGGATCACTCCTCCCCACTGAGGAGCTTTTGGTCCTCCAAAAGCATGAAAAATAACCTGCAACTTCTCTGTACCTTGTCTGCATCACAAGCGTCCCAAAAGGCCTTGCTTATCTCTCCTTCACCTTTGTTCTTTGGAGCCTTAAGCGACGAGCCAACACCTGCAACCTCTAGTACATTGTTTTGCAAATTACATGCTTGACTTTCACGACCAACTAATGACCCAAGTATCTCATACTTGCCACGAGTTTATAACACATACTCGGTGGTCAAGTTTACATCAAGATGGATGCAATACCCCAGCTACGAAAACAAGGCCAACATATCATTGTTGCTTCAACAAGTGATGGAAAACACATCATCACTGCAACACATGATTTACAACAATAAGGCCAAACACTATTTTGACAAGTGATGGAAGCACGACATCACTTTCACAGTTTATCATGCAACTCAAAATAAGACCAGACATCATTATTGCTGAACAAGTGATGGAAAACACATCATCACTTTTACATTTTAAAATGCAACAAATGATTTACAAAAGCATGACCATTACAAGCTAACATATCTAGAAACCATTTTTCACTTATCAATGTGAGTGGGTCGCCTCCTTGTGGCGCATTTGATGGTCGAACAACTACTTCACCTGGTTCATGCACCGACACTTTGTCTTTAAGGCATTGCTCTGGATGGAGCCTCCGACAAGTGGCTCTTTGATGACCACTTCTATCACAATGATTGCAATAGGTTTTCTTCCTCCAGATCTGCTTAACATGTTTCTTTACCTTCTATTGAGAGGGTCTTCCACGCCTCTTCTTTTTTTGTGATGTTATTCTTTTCCAACACTTAGAAAATGTATGGTTGTGTAATCCACAAAAGGTACATGTCTTTCGATTCCATGTTTTACGTTCACCATTAACAACATGATTATAATCAAAATGAACATTCAAATATAGAGACTGGTTATATCTTTCCTTGTCGTTTTTGGTGTCATTATGGTGATGAGAGCTTGCCTCAGCTATTTCCTTGCAATGGACACTGCCATGGGATGATGGGGACGTGTTCCCATCATTCTCTTTCCTCAATGATTTCAATGATGTCTCGGAAGAATCTGACACCTTCAAGCATTCTCCTTTAATGTATCCCAAGCCTGCAAATTGAGGTCTCTGCACAACCTCCAATGGTAGAGTTATGCCTTGGTTATTAACACAAAGTTCTTTTTCCTCTGTGTACCTAGTCTTGGTAAGGAGCCTCCTGTTTGTCCCTGTAATTGGTATCTCCACATCTCCAACAGAAATCATACTATGTGAAGACGAAATCGAAAGGAAGTCAACATCTTTTACCTCCTCTATTGATTTGGAAAGAACTTATGAGGACTTATCATCATCTATTGTTGGTGGTTTGCTTGTTGTCTTGGCACATTCCCCAAATTCCTTTTTGACATACCTAATTCTTGCCTGATGGGGTAATTCCTCTACTTTGAAGGGGTTGACAATGCCTTGTCCATTACTGCCCAAGCCTTTTCCTTCATAACCGATTCTCTTCAATAGTTTGGAGCCAATTCCTGTGGTATGATTTTCAAAAACAGTGAAATCATCATCAAGACACATACATGAATTCTAAGAATTTCATTTTACCTCACATGGGTTATGCTGCAGCTTTTCCAAGGCCTTGTCCTTTGCTTGCAGATGTCATAGCAAACTATGTTTCTCCTCTTTCTCTTCATGTAGAAGCATCTTCAATTCAGCATTATCTGTTTGAAGACTTTGGTTGTTGGGCTTCAGTTCTTCTAGGGCCTCTTTTGTGTCTCACAACTGAAGCTGCAAACGCTCCTTTTCCTTTGTCTCTTTATGTAGAGTCTCATACATTATTTCCACCCTTTTGGAAATTTTGAGCATGGTCTCATACATCACTTTTTCATCCTCTGTCACTGCACGTTCCATTGTTCACACTTGCAATTCACATCCACGAAAAGGCCGCTCTGATACCACTTGATCCAGGTCCGGGTGTGACAAAGGACCCTTCCAAGACCTTTTACTTTCGTGATGTGTTAAATTGCATTTTTAAAAGAACATAAAGGAATTCATTTGCATGCTGTAAAGAAGAGGAACATGAAAACCATCAGCGCATGAAAACATAAGTCATTGATAACGAAGTTCGTCTAGGAGGGACTATGTCTCTGAGCCCTAGTGTCAAGATGGTGTAGGCCATTGCATTAAGTGTTGTCAATAGTGATGATGTACATAAGAGGTGATGTCGCTATCATACAAGGAAAATTCCCTCACGCAGGAGTGGCTCCAAGAGATGTTCTGCTATAGGAACTCTCAATCAAAAGGACTCCTATCAGTATGACACAAACTCATGCATGATGAGCATCCCGCCAACATGGCATAAAAGGGATCTCAATGCAAAACATACATGGCGACAACATGAGTATCCCATCAACATAATGACAAAGGGATCTCAAACAAAACATGACGAATCATGACAACAAGTACATCCCACAAATGATTCTGCATCACATCAAGCAAGAATCATGAAAACAAGCAAGAAACAAGATCCCTCATCAAATATCAAACAGGGATCAGTGCAACACAATGCATTGCAAAAATAAGTATATGAACACACTACATATACCTCACATCCAGGGGATATCTGAAGAAGAGGATGTCAAACTGCTGAAGTTGTTCGTGCCATCGATCTCACGACGTCGAATCCCAAGGAAATGGTTGCTCGCTCATGAATGATGACACCTGCACTCCACTTTGAAAAGTGGCCGAAAAATGAAATGAGAAAATGGAAAATATGAACACACCATCATATTTGTGGCATCGAATAGTGCAAAATCGACTGTCAAATTTCTGAATTCTGAGAAAGTGAAAATCTGGGGCTTAAGGAATCTTTTAGATTCCCCCTAGATTCCTAAAAGATTCCCTCCTCCGAGTGCTCTGAAAGTCGGCTGCTCAGATCAGAAAATATATTGCGACATTAGGTTCGTGTCACCGAGAGGTGTAAGATCGACATAAACTTTGTCCAATTTGGACACTGCAAAAATTTCACCCTGCTGGAAATTTTGCTCTTTCATGGTTCCACCTGCATTAAAAATTAATTAAAAAAATATTGCCTCGAATTTTGTGCCCTCTCCTAGTTCCTCCATGCTAGGTGCACTGTGCAAATGAAGGTTTATATTAAATTTCCCCGGCGGATTCACCAACAGGCCCACATGGTGGAACGGTTGGGCGTTGGCATCAAAAGTGGGAGGTCTGGGATCAAATCCCATCCCCACCAAACTTGGTGCATTTTACAACAGTTGAGGGTTGTGGTTATAACCTTGTTTGATTGTTTTAAATGGTTGGTTCATGGGGCCGCCCAGTGGGGGCCAACCAAGGTGGACTGGGTGGGTTCAATCCCTGTCGGCCCTGCATTAATTCACGACATTTTTAAATAACAAGGTGGTTGGGGTGTTTATGGTTATATGCCATTTTAACAAAACATTTCACCCACCATTCATAATTTGTTTGTTCTATTTTGAAATAACATTTATGACCATGGCATTGTTATATTATATAATTTTTTTTTAGGATTTTATGATCACAATAAAATGATTTATTTTGTTTTTATATGATTTTTGTTATTTTAAATGATTTGATTTGTTATGGAATTTTTAATATTATTTTTTTTGTCTTCTTGCAAGAGTAAAGAAGCCAATGAAAGGGTGTCATGTGTTAATTGGATGATGGGCTACCATGTGGGTCCCACATGCTTACTGGGATGCCATGTGGCACACTGTGGACCCCTTTTCCCCTCTTATGTCAAACTTTGAAGAGCTCTATGTTTTGCATACAAGCTCGGTTTGATGAACCATTCACACCACCACGATCACGACGACGAGATATTTAACATGAAGTAGGTTTGAGCATAATCCAAACACTTTGATTTTTTACCCTTCCAGAGTCCTCCTGTACTTTTGCATGTGTCTGGAGCCACCTGGATCAATCCTCCCCACTGAGGAGCTTTTGGTCCTCCAAAAGCATCAAAAATAACCTGCAACTTCTCTGTACCTTGTTTGCATCACAAGCGTCCCAAAAGGCCTCACTTCTCTCTCCTTCACCTTTGTTCTTCGGAGCCTTAAGCGATGAGCCGACACCTGCAACCTCTAGTACATGGTTTTGAAAATTACATGATTGACTTTCATGACCAACTAATGATCCAAGCATCCCATACTTGCCACGAATTTACAACACATACTCGGTGGTCAAGTTTATATCAAGATGGACGCAATACCCAAGCTACGAAAACAAGGTCAACATATCATTGTTGCTTCAACAAGTGATCGAAAACACATCATCACTGCAACACATGATTTACAACAATAAGGCCAAACATTATTTTGTTTTGACAAGTGATGGAAGCACGACATCACTTTCACAATTTATCATGCAACTCAAAATAATATCAGACATGATTCATTGTTGTTGAACAAGTGATGGAAAACACATCATCAGTTTTACATTTTAAAATGCAACAAATGATTTACAAAAGCATGACCATGACAAGCTAAAATATCTAGAAACCATTTTTCACTTATCAATGTGAGTGGGTCGCCTCCCTGTGGTGCATTCGATGGTCGAACAACTGCTTCACCTGGTTCATGCACTGACACTTTGTCTTTAAAGCGTTGCTCTGGATGGAGCCTCCAACAAGTGGCTCTTTGATGGCCACTTCTATCACAATGACTGCAATAGGTTATCTTCCTCCAAATCTTCTTAACATGTTTCTTTACCTGTTGTTGAGAGGGTCTTCCACACCTCTTCTTTGTTTGTGTTGCTATTATTTTCCAACACTTAGAAAATGTATGGTTATGTAATCCACAAAAGGTACATGTCTTTCAATTCCATGTTTTACATTCAACATTAACAACATGATTATAATCGAAATGAACATTTGAATATTGAGATCGGTTATACCTTTCCTTGTTGTTGCTGGTGTCATTATGGTGATGACAGCTTGCCTCGACTCTTTCCTTGCAATGGACATTGCCATGGGATGATGGGGATGTGTTCCCATCATTCTCTTTCCTCGACAATTTCAACAATGTCTCGGAAGAATTTGACACCTTTGAGCATTCTCCTTCGATGTATCCCAAGCCTACAAATTGAGGTCTATGCACAACCTCCAATGGTAGAGTTATGCCTTGGTTATTAACACCAAGTTATTTTTCCTCCTTGTACCTTATCTTGGTAAAAAGCCTCCCGTTTGTCCCTGTAATTGGTATCTCCACATCTCCAACAAAAATCATACTATGTGAAGATGAAACCTAAAGGAATTCAACATTTTTTTACCTCCTTTATCGATTTGGAAAGAACTGATGAGGACTTCTTATCATCTATTGTTGGTGGTTCTCTTGCTGTCTCGGCGCATTCCCCAACTTCCTTTTTGACATACCCAAGTCTTGCCTAATGAGGTAATTCCTCTACTTTGATGGGGTTGACAATGCCTTGACCATTAATGCCCAAGCCTTTTCCTTCATAACCCATTCTCTTCAACAGTTTGGAGCCAATTCCTGTGCTATGATTTTCAAAAACAGCGAAATCATCATCAGGACACATACATGAATTTGAAGAATTACATTTTACCTCACATGGGTTACACTGTAGCTTTTCCAAGGCCTCGTCCTTTGCTTGCAGCTGTCGTAGCAAATTATGTTTCTCCTCTTTCTCTTCATGTAGAAGCATCTTCAATTCAGTGTTATATGTTTGAAGACTTTGGTTGTTGTGCTTCAATTCTTCTAGAGCCCCTTCCGTGGCTCGCAACTGAAGCTACATTCGCTCATTTTCCTCTGTCTCTTTCTGTAGAGTTTCATACATTATTTCTACCCTTTTGAAAATTTTGAGCATGGTCTCGTACATCACTTTTTCATCCTCTATCGCTGCACGTTCCATTGTTCACGCTTTCAATTCACATCCACTCAAAGACTGCTCTGATACCACTTGATCCAGGTCCGGGTGTGACAAAGGACCCTTCCAAGACCTTTTACTTTCATGTTGTGTTAAATTGCATTTTTAAAAGAACATAAAGGAATTCATTTGCAAGCTATAAAGAAGAGGAACATGACAACAATCAGCACATGAAAACATAAGTAATTGATAACAGAGTTCATCCAGGAGGGACTACATCTCCAGGCCCTGGTGTCAAGATGGTGTAGGCCGCTGCATTAAGTGTTGTCAATAGTGATGATGTACATAAGAGGTGATGTCGCTATCATACAAGGAAAATTCCCTCATGCAGGAGTGGCTCCAAGAGATGTTCCGCTACAGGAACTCTTAGTCAAAAGGACTCCTATCAGTATAACACAAACTCATGCATGATGAGCATCCCACCAACATGGCATAAAAGGGATCTCAATGAAAAACATACATAGCGACAACATGAGTATTCCATCAACATAGCTACAAAGGGATCTCAAAAAAAACATGACTAATCATGACAACAAGTACATCCCACAAATGATTCGACATCACATCAAGCAGGAATCATGAAAGCAAGCAAGAAACAAGATCCCTCATCAAACATCAAAGAGGGATTAGTGTAGCACAATGCATCGCAAAAAGAAGTATATGAACACACTGCATATACCTCACATCTAGGGGTCATCTGAAGAAGAGGATGTCAAACTGTTGAAGCTGTTCGTGCCATCGACCTCACGATGTCGAATCCCATGGAAATCACTGCTCGCTCATGAATGTTGACACAGGCTCTCCACTTTGAAAAATGGCCGAAAAATGAAATGATAAAATGGAAAATCTAAACACACTATCAGATTTGTGGCATCGAATAGTGAAAAATCGACTGTCAAATTTTTGAATTCTGAGAAAGTGAAAATCTGGGGTTCAAGGAATCTTTTAGATTCCCCTAGATTCCTCAAAGATTCCCTCCTCTAGGTCCTCTGCAAATCAGCTGCTCAGATCAGGAAACTGACTACACCATCGGGTTCGTGTCACTGGGAGGTGTAAAATCGACATAAAATTTGTCCAATTTGGACACTGCAAAAATTTCACCCTCTTGGAAATTGTTCTCCTTCATGGTTCCACCTGCATTAAAAAATAATTAAAAAAATATTTCCTCGAATTACGTGCCTGCTCCTAGTTCCTCCATGCTAGGCGCACTATGAAAATGAAGGTTTATATTAACTTTCCCCGGCAGATTCACCAACAAGCCCACGTGGTGGAACGGTTGGGCGCCATCAAAGGCGAGAGGTTGGGGGATCAAATCCCGCCCCCACCAAACTTAGTGCGTTTTACAACGGTTGAGGGTTGCGGTTATAACAACATTTGATTGTTATAAATGGTTAGTTCATGGGGCCACCCGGTGGGGGCCGGCCCACATGGGCCAGGCTGGTTCAATCCCCGCCGACCTCGCATTAATTCACGACATTTTTAAATAACAAGGTGGTTGGGGTGTGTTACACTAAAATTTGTCACCATGACTATTTGCAGTCAGTATGGCTCCATCAATAACCATATTGTCCTCCTTGGTAAGTCTTATACCTCTGCTCCTCATGTCAAACTCCAAAAAAGAGAGAAAGCCTTTAAAAAATCAATATAACTCTGGTTCCGCACTTTCTCTTACTCTTACCTGCGGGCACGCACCTCAAGTACATAATACCTGCGTACTTGTACGCTCTGTCTGTAAAGGGGTGGGTGCATACCCCTGTAAAAGTCAAAAGGCGCAAGTTTTACTTCAAAAACTTACTTGCGGTCGATTCTAGAGCATTCTAGAAGATGGTTTGACATGGATTGAGCGCCTCCAGATGGTTCATGCATCCCAATGAAAGAGGAACTTATCCCATGAAGAGGGGAGCTATCCCTTTGAAAGAGGGGCTTATCCCATTGATGGTGGACCTGTTTAACTTCCTCCAAAGCATTATAAATACAGGCATTGGGCCAGAGGCAAGGGAGGTTGAAAGTTGAACATTCCTAAGGGTAGATGCTGCTGAAATTAGGACTCCCTTATAGATCTTGAGAGGAGAGATCACATTCCTTTCTTAGCTTCATTTGGAAGTGGGTGAGCTGATCAAAGTAGAGGAGAACTCTTGCTGGACCCTGGGAGGGACCTGCACAACACCAAGGCATTGGTTGTAAGGTTTCTTTTGTTTCCAATTAATACAATTAAGTTCATTTTTCTCAACAAGTTGTTATATATAATTTGTTTCATAAACTCCTTGGTCTTTATGATGAATATGTTTTATTATATGAGTTATTCAGGTGCTATGTAATCATTTGCTTGTTTGTGTATGCAAGCTTCAAGGAGAGAAGCTCATCTGGATCGAAGAGGCTTGGCTGCTACAAACAACGTGGACTAAAGGTAAGCCTTAAACACCTAGTTGCTCTTATTTTAAATGCATATTTAGGGAAAGATAGTGCTTGATTGTTTTGTTTGTCACTAGAAAAGCCTTGTTTTCTAGGGAGGTCGGTTTTTTCCGCAAAATTGACTCTTTCCGCATGACAGGGTGTGTATGGTTATATGCCATTTTAACAAAACATTTCACCCACCATTCATAATAACCATTATGACCATGGCATGGTTATATTATATCATTTTTTTTTGGATTTTATGATCACTATAAAATGATTTATTTTGTTTTTATATGATTTTTGTTATTTTACATGATTTGATTTGTTATGGAATTTTTAATATTAATTTTTTTTTTTTGTCTTCTTGCAGGAGTAAAGAAACCAATGATAGGATGTAATGTGTTAATTGGCTGATGGGCTTCCATGTGGGTCCCACATGCTTACTGAGATGCCATGTGGCACACTGTGGGCCCCTATTTTCCCCTTGCATGTCAAATTTTTGAAGAGCTCTATCTTTTGCATACGAGCTCGGTTTGACAAACTATTCACACCATCACGATCACGATGATGAGATCTTTAACATGAACCTGGTTCGAGCATAATCCAAACACTTTAATTTTTTATCCTTCTTGATTCCTCCTGGACTTCTGCATGTGTCTAGAGCCACCTAGATCAAATATCAACAATTATGCACGATAAAGAAAAGAGTGTGCAAGATTAGATAATGGGGGCCCTCTAACGCTTTAGCTTGCACCCTTGAGGTTACTAGCTAATAAAAACTCAAAGGAACTACATGTATAAATGAAAGTGAAGGTTGAAAATAAAGCGTGAATGAAGAATTTTTCTGAATACAAAGATCACAATAGAAATCACAAAGTTTGAAATCTAAAGGTGACTTTCAAACTACACTAGGTTGTTATTTATACATAAGGAATTAAAACTAACTATTGATAATCCTCTTCTTATCCAACTAATTGCTATTATAAGCATTCATATGGATGAAATTCAACTTCCTTAGCAGCTGAAATAAAGGAAAAATCATAATATCTAAGATCTTGCTGAAATTTTCCCTCAAATATGTGCTTTTTCTTGCTGACTAGCCATGTTGATCGTGCATTGAATGGAGTTGTGTGTGGGTTTTCTCACAAAACTAGTAGAAAAAACACCATGCAGGGAACATTGGGAACAAAAACCATGTCCACAATTTCACACAGCTCACCTGAAATTAGCTAAATGAACGAGGAATTACAAAAATATATTATTTATTGTAAAAATATGACAAGATTGAATTACAATATATAATTTTTTATGAAATTTCAAAAATTAAAATAAATGGTATAATACCTTTGGAGGTGGTTTTTGGGTAAACTAAAAGAAAAAAGTGGTAAAAGTGTAAGTTTATTAGTCCAAATTGTAGTTTATTAATATGCAAAATTCTCACCAAAATTGAGGGTTGACATCTTCCCTAGGAAGAGGTTGTTACATGTTCTCATGCACAAAATTATGTTGTTGGCTATCAAAGGGCTCTGGCTACTTTGAGAAGTACATCTACATTGTCTCTTTTCAATGCTTGCCTTGGCCTATTCATCAAAAACCTTACTTAGAGGTCTATGTTCTTAAGCTTATATTCTAACTTTGAGGCTTCTATTCTTAGCCTCATTTTCTTTTGTTGGTACCATTTGCATGCCTGTTTGGAAACCATATTTTAGCCTTTCATTTTATTCAACAAGAGGCATGTTGTGCGTAGTAAGTAACTCATTCTTGGTCTTGATATATCATTCTAAAACCATCATTTATTCAATGGTCTTTTTCATTCTTTTGATTTTCCTCTCTTTATTCTTCATGGTTTCTTTAGAAATATTCATAAGTCTCTCACCTTTTTCTATTTTAGGAGTGTTCTTCACTGTATCTTGAAGTTCTTCTTCAATAAGGGACTCATATTCTTATCTTATTGGCATATCTTTTTTTTCCCATGGAAAACTCGTAATTTTATTCATATTGAGTAAAATTACATGTTGTAGATGCTGAAACAGCATATGCTTTATCAAAACTTGTCCCACTGGAAAACAGGATCTAAAATAATTTACTGTCTATCTATGCTTTCCTACCTTTCTTTTTTTCCACTTTCCGCCAACCGTCATTGTTGGGCGTGGCTGTTACAATAGACATTTGCGCTTCATTTGTGGCAGCCGAGATTTCTTTTTCAGAATCTGAGCTTTCTGTAGAGTGTGCTCACTTGCTGCCTCCAATTTCTTGCCCTGGGATGCATTTCTCACTTTGCTGCTGTGGATTGGTTGTCTTTAGAACTATTGCAGATTCAATCTGATTTTCATCATTCTGTGGGTTGTGTGGAATGCTTTTTTCGCTGAGTTCTGGATTATTTCCTGGATATTTTGCTTCTTGAAATATGTTGGTAGTTTCTGTGTTTTTTTCCTCTTCTATGTCATCTGCCCATGTGGCTGAAAACTGCCATCCTTTCAGCTTTGGTGGCTGTCTTCTTTTCCTGTCTTTTTTGTTTTGTGGGCACGCACTTTGTAGATGACCAGTTTGACGACATATGCGGCATCTGAAGGCAGTGTTTTCATAATCAAGTGGTTGGGCCCATTGCTTTTCATTGTGGAGTAAGAGGATGTGGTCTGGTAATCCTTGACTGAGATCAACCTCCACACAGATCCTGGCAAATGTATAGATATCCTTGGAAAGGCGCTCATTGTCTACTTTTAAGAATTTCCCCAAAGCGTTGCCAATGCCTTCTAATACTTTGAAGTGCCAAAAGTGCAGAGGTAGGTTATATAACTTTACCCACACGGGCATTTTGGAAACCACCATGGTGTTTGGGTCAAATTCTGGAAACCAAGATGTCATAAAAAGGCCAACATTACCCCAGAACCATGGTCCCTCATTCAATGCATATTCCTTGTCATTTACTGTGTCGAATTTGACAATAAAAAACCCTTTTGAACAGAGGTGGATATCGCAGTTTTCTGTCCATATGGAGTAAATCCATTGACAAAGGGCTTCCGGTTTGGGCCAAAAACCATTAAACCTGCATATCACTGCTTTAGATAAATAATCAGCATGTATTTCATTTACCTCGGGTACAACAATTGTTAATGCAGGGTTCTGAGTTGTCTGCTCGACGATGTAGGCGCCAAGGGTTGTAGCTTGCTGTTCTATTTGCGCTTGAGATTCCATCCTCCCTTTTACTACATCTTTGAAGGAAACAGGTCCTTTTGAGCTTGTGTTGGGACAACCTCCGCGGAGTCTTGTGCTAAGGCAGATGGTTGAGTCGTTGCCTATGTCGTATTCTTTTAGTTTGTGCTCCTCCTGCAATACTTTTCCTGTGTAGATCAGGAGTTGTTTGCAGGGTGGGATTCCTATCCTTTCTTGTATCCTCTGTTTGAGTGTTTTTATCTCCTCCCATCTCCCTATCTTGATGCATACTGTGTTCCCTTCCATAGATCTGATAAAGAGGGTACTTTGTTTACCTTCGAGCATTTCAGGAGCAGATGCTTCAGGATCCAATGTTGGGGTGTTTGCCTGTTCCTGCACAATTGTCGCAGCTCTCTGTTGCCGGATTTGATCTACGATCTGGGGCTATGATCCAGGGCAGAGAGGAGACTTTATGTGAGCAGGCCTCCAGATCTGGGCTTGGTGTGGGTTGTTTTGTTTGTTGAGCGCAAAATCTATTGGATCAGTGGCAGATCTGGGGTTAATACACCCTTCCATGTTGAGGGAGATCGATCCGGATCCATGTGTGGCAAAAATTCCTCGTTGAGAGGAGTGAAACCATTTCGGAGCCCATGCAGTTTCAGGAAGCACCTGATCTAGGGTATGGTATCAGATCCCCTAGAAATTGTTCAGCTCTGGCACCCTGAAGTCGCTCACATAACAGTCTCTACCCTTAAGGGCTGCATTAGTCTACTCTGCGCCATCGATTGTGTGGTCATCCTTAGATGCGATTTGGTTGTGTGCAACTCCCGATCCAGATCCAAGCGTGTCCTCCAACGTGGGCGGGGTAGTCTGGGACCGGAACCAGCAAGGTGGGGAGACTAAATCCTCTCCAGATCTAATGGCGAGACAGGCTGCAGGATAGAAGATGGGCTCTAGTGGTTCTTTTAGCAGATTTGGTGTGGAGGCATTTCGGCCGAGCACTTCAATGGCTACATTTTCCAATGCCATTGTTCCCTCTTCAACGATCTTAGAAACACTTCTCCGCCTCCCAGATTCGAAATGCCATACAAGTACAGCGTTGCCTGAGACAGGATTATGAATAAAGTGCATGGAAGGCAAGACTGCCAGATCCATTGTTGGGTTGTTAGATCGAGCACCATGGATGTCAGATCCAGCATTCTGTGCCGAAAATCCCTTGATCTTGGGGCTGATACGGTGCAAAAACAATGGCTGCAGAAACCCTTACCATCTCTTTCGAGTGAACACCATTTTCCCCATGCCCTTTGCTTGTCAGGTCACTCAGGCAACCGTCTCTGCATCCCATCGCCACCTCTCGGGATACTGTTTCACATGTTGCCTGCCCCATAGGGTTCTTTGTGCTCAGGGGTATGGATAGACCCATAGATCGCCAGAGGATTTGGGCCATGGGCCACTCTGCAGGGGGCTCGAGCGCATGCAGCCATTGAATCTGCTTCTGCTCGATGGCTCCCTTCCCTTGTGACCTGAGAGTAGGCCTGTTGACGCACAGGTTATCCTCGATGCTGCCATCACAATATTTCCTCTTTAACCAAAAGATGTTGTTTCTTAAACGTGTCCAATAATTTTTTTTACATGTGAGAGATTCTCTTCTCGAGTATAGTTGAATATTGACATCTTCCTTATTAGCATATCTTATTTTTCATCTGTGTCTTTTCTTATTGATCGTTGTTTCTTTGTTTCCTTGGCCTTCAAGGACTCAATATAATCATAAAGTATTTTTCAATCTTCATCCATTTTCAAAGTGGGAGTGGTTGTTGAATAAAATTTGGTCCTCGATTTCTTTGCAACTTTAGCAAAATATTATTACTTTTGTTGATCACTTTGACTCTATCTTTCCATTTCCCATGTAATTATCCTGCTATATGTAATATTTTATATCATTTTTATGCTTGTGTTGATTGCGATTTTGATGAGGGAATTTCAACTAGTTCTTTTTATTTTATTGATGCTTCCTCTTATGTTGTTGGTTCTTCTTCACTAGCAATGTCCTCAATAAATTTATTATCTTTAAGATTTTTTTCCCAAGTTGGACCTTGTTTCTCCAATTCATATTCTATAAAAAGTATGATAAAACCATGATGATATAGGCCCCTCTTCTCATTTTTGGGCTATCTCTAAATGAATTTTGTCATATTGGTAAGGCTATGTAAGAGGAAATATGACATGTTTAAAATTTTATTTTTTGTTAGATGTTTTAATAACCTAATATGATACAAGTATATGAGACTAAATCTCCCTTTACATGTAACATATTTTTGAACCAAGCGAGTCAATTAATACCAAGGATGTTTTAGCCATGTTTTGGTGGTACCCCTGCCAATTGGGTTTTGACTTTGATATTTTCACAAAGGGGTCCATGTTTTGTCTTCCAACTATTTATTTTTTAACCATCTTTCCCCAGTTTGTGGCAACCCTATAAACTGTGCTATTTTATTCTCGAAGAGATGCATTACTAAGTTGCCTACAGTGGGAATCTCTCCATCAAAACTATGAGCACATGTTCTAGCTACTTCAATTACATATCAATGAACTTACGAGAAAAAAAGCTAACCATCGAGCTTCTTATAAAATGGTCACTATATCATAATGTAATTTTTCTATCTCAAGCTTGTATGGATATATTTTGACTAGGATTTGAAGCTCTATGTTGAAAACCATGTGAACATTAGGATTTTGTCAGCAATCTTTGCCTTGGGAAAGGATAAAAAAACCTTTTTTTCAAAAATAATACTATAACAATTTCAATTTCACTTGACTGAGCAAAATAGTGGTGTATAGTTTCAATTACACATATGAATCATTTTTATATTTTGTGTTGACACCAACACAAATTCGTTTTTGGAAGAATGATTAAACTTTGAACAAATCTTGTGTCAAAGAAACACTATTAATTTACAAATTTATTTTTGAACTTGTATCAACCCTGAAAAAACTCTGTAGTATATTGTTAAAAAATATATTTTAACTGTAAGTGACCATAAATTATCCTTCTATCGTAACCAACATTGTTTCAAATTGTTTTACCCTAAGCACAATTTAACTCTATATCTTATCCATTAGTATTGAAAAAGTCTTCACCTTGAGCTAACACATTTTAATTTTTTTTTTAAACAATATTTCAACTTTGATCATTTTTGAGCTACCCTAAGCATGACTAAACTATTAAATTTGAGTTATCAAGTTCTATGCTTAACCATACATTATGAAAACTTCACACTTCATATGGGTTATAACTAATGATAACCGCATGGCTTAAAATATCTGTGAATTTACAATTTAAAATATCCCTGAGAATTTAACACATTTCCTCTTTTAATGCATTTGAGTTAACATACTTGGAGCATTGTGTTCCCCTATTGTTTGTGTTATTTGTGTTCCTTGAATATTCCTATGTGCCCTCTACTCTCATTTTTCTTCTTCATGCAAATAGAAATACATATAATTTCTACCAAATTATGGTGTCATGAGAATGGAGGTCAAACACTAGTGAATATATCTATTAACCCAAATGGAGCTTCAAAGGTGGCAGAGGAATAAGTCTTGTGGCAGAGAAGTGAATGTTTTAAACAAGTGTTGAAAATATAGTTTAATATTGAGTGTAAAACATAGTGTTTCCATTGCAGCCCTTTCAATTTGTATACATATGCTTTGGCACGAAGGAGTCATCACCAATGAGGAATCATTTTCCATAGTGATGGACAATGGAGTATTTTAGGAGTGGTAGGATAGGCATGCTACATAAATGATTAGATATGCAAGGTTGACAAGATATGTGATGATAGATAGGATAACGATATAGGATAGGTCTATGAAGTTAGATTTTTTTTTGTATATGACCATAATTTTATTAGGAAAGAAAAGGTATATTTTATTAGGGTAAGGTTTTTATTGTATTGATAAATCAAATTTGAAAATTATTGGGTTATAAAACCACCAAAATTTAAAAGTTTTAGGATAAGTCTAGTGAAAATAATAATAATAATACAAAGGTAATATTATTATCCTGTCGCAAGCAGAGATATCGCAATCAATATCTAGTTGACTTTAAATTAGTTTTAGGTTTGACTTAAAATTAAATCATTATATGTAAAGTTTACATTACAAACTAAAAATAATATATCTTTTAAAATATTTTAATTTTGATTGGTTTTTTGTAGTTGTGTCTTATTTTGTTATGATGGTTGTGCCACCAATAGGTCCATTTTCCAGGTTTGGAGCCTATACATCTCATCAGTATGCTCCTTTGCATCATATTTTACATGGCATCCAACGTAATAAGGTCTAATGGTACTGAGGTCTACCAGACCTGTAAGAAGGAGAAATATCGTAAGAGGTATTTTTTCACCTCCGCGTGTTAGGGCAAAGCGTGCTAGGGACTATAAGGGCAGGTGAAGTTGATTATTAGGAAGTATTATCATTCCCAAGGATGGGAATAGATAACATCAATAGACTAAAAACAGAGGTTGTGTGAAGGAAGTACCATTGGCCTGCTTGGAATATTGGAGTTGGGTGGGCTACTTGGATCGGATACCAGTTACAAAAAAAAACCTAATTCACATTGATGAGTTGGACCCCTTCCTATATGAGCATATCTAGAATGACAAATTTGCTAATGATGTGATCCTCCATGATTTCATATCTATTAATGCTTATGAATCAAACCAATTCCATGCAATTCATTACCTCCACGTGTTAATGTTTCCCACTCCACTATCTGTCAGGTTAGAGGAAAAGAGGGGCAACTTTCCATAACCGGACGAGGCATATAACTATTTGATAAAATAAAGTAAATGTCAAACACTTAATAATTTATTTTCTTTATGTTAGTGACCTTTTATAATTACAAATATTAAGTGACTATGTTATAAATTAAGATGACATATATTAAATTGATAACAAATATTCAATTATTATGCATTAAATTAATGATTAATTTAATTTTTTTCATTATGTGGCATAAATATTGTTATTTTGATCCAAGTAACTAAATTGCAAATCAATCATTAATTTATCACAAACTCTAATATTCGTCCAACTAACAAAATTGCAAGTCGATCATTAATTTATCACAAACTCTAATAATCATCCATTACAATTCTTATGATTGAAATGATTGATTAAGTTTCATAATTTAATTATTTTATTTTTTAATTACATATTATTAAAATTAATAAAATCATAATAAAAATTAATAAATATATAATTAAAATAACTAAAATAATTTAAATCAATTCCTATATATTGAACAATAAGCATTACCATATTTTAAAAAATTATATCATTTTTAATGTTGTTTTATTTAGTTCCACAGTTATTTTATTAATATGATTAACCATAGTGTTTAAAAAAAAATGTGAGAATATGTTATTCCAATTTGCACAAAATCCATATTTTTAGGTGGGCCAACTAATATATTTCAAATGTAAATGCAAATATAATTATATTCAATACAACATTAACTACATGCTTGATTTAGAGAATACAATTTTTATATAATGCAATTTCTTTTGAGCCAGTGTTTTTACTTTAATTTAACTATATTTAAACTAAGTGGCAGGAATGATAGCTATACGGCCTTGCTTAATTTTAACTCAAGAACCATTAAAAAAAATGAAGCATTAAAATACCCTTACCAAAACTTCAATTTTAAATTGCTATATGCTGTTGCATGTGGACTAATGATTCTCTTTTTTTTTTTGACAATTACCCCTCTATAAATTTGAATTGTTTAGCCTCCTTTAAATTTTCTTCGTGATCTCCTTATAAATGAGAACAACCTTGTTGCTTCTGGAATTGATAATAATCTGGTTATGTCTCTTTATTAGAGCACAAATGAAGCTCCTAGAAACTTTCAAAATCAAAATATTGAGTTGTAGTAGTTTGTATGTCTTCATGCAATAACCTCAGGCTTATTTACAAGAATTGTCAAAAAGTTCATCTTTGTAAGTATTATCCTCAAATTATCTCTCAATATCCATTAAAGATTACCTAACAGTTTTGAATAAAAATGCAACCACTTGGTATATATTTTTATTAAAAAAATTTATTAGCTAATTTGCTTGGTTTTCCAATGAAAATTCAAGTCTATGTTGTGCTAGGATCTTGGATTTTCAAAACTAGACTTTTTATTATCTTTTTCATATATATTTTTTCTCATTATTTTTTTAATTCTTTATGGAAAATAAAATCTATGGATGGAGGAGGAGTAGGAGCATCACTATCAATACCAACAACATAAATATCGACTTTCTAAAATAATAGAGACATAAAACTTCTTGATTGACATGCTTGTTACAAAGATCTAGTCTACGGCCATTAACCACAATTGAAACTCCTTATTCATCAATTATTTTATCCTTATCAAAAACTTCCTCCACTTCATATGGACCAAGCTAGTGAGTGGTGAATTATCCTTTGAAATCCTTGAAATTGGGCTGAAAGAGAAAAACATAATCACCATCTTTAAATTCCTTTTTCTTAATGAATTATCATGCCAATTTGATCTTTGACGTTGGATTAAAGTATTTTTTTGTAGTGATTCATTTATGATCTCATCTTACTCATTCAATGCATAATCCTTTCCTTTTTTGTTTCTGATAGATATAACCCTAATTCAACTTCTTGTCTGAAGGTTTGAACTTGAAATTCAAAATAGGAAGAAGGATTTGCTCACAATATACCACCTCATAAAGGGTAAAGCTAATAATACCTTTCCAGGTTGTTTTATATGCCCACATAGCCTTTGGAAGCCTTTCTGACCAATACTTTTGATGTGGTTGGATTTTCTTGGTCATGATTGCCTTTAAAGTATTGTTAGTTGATTCTATCTGACCATTGGCTTATGGACGGTAAGAAATGGAATTTTAATGCTTTATTTTGTACTTTTTCATTGTATCTTCCATAATTTTAGAGGTAAATTGTGCTCCCTAGACAACAACAATTTTTATGGGACTCCAAATCTTACAAAAATGTCCTAAAAAATAAAATTAACTATTACTTGTTTTGCATCTCTTGCTAGTGCTTTTTATTATGCCCACTTAGATACATAGTGGGTACACACTATAATATACCTTTTTCCTCTTGATCTAGGGTTGATAGGACTTATGAAATCTGGAGCCCATTTTTCAAAAGGCTCTATGTGGGATTGTGGCTACAAGAGAATTTCATAAGAGGCTACCAATCAACCCATCTACTAAAAAGTATCACAACCCTTAACATATTTCTTGGTGTCCTTAAAAATGGATGGTCAATAATATCCCTAATGAAGTACCTTGTGGGTGGTTCTCTTATTCGTAAAATTTTCACCACAAGGTTCATGACAAGCTTTTAAATTTATAAAATTTTGTCTTCTCTTATGCATCTTCTAATTACAAAGTCAGTTCTTGTGTCGAAAATATCCCCTTTAATCCATGAATATCTAACACTTTTTTTATTTATCTTTTTGTTTTCTTTTGATGCAAAGTGAGGTGGTAACTTTCTTCAAGATGCAATAAAACCATAGAATTTTAATTGATATAACAAACAAATGTTCATCTAGAAGAGTATCAGAGATTGGAACAATCTCACTAGGATTATTAAGGCCTAAGAGATAATATGCCACTTGATTTTACCTTCCAAGATGATCTATGAAAGTAGTATTGAACTCTTGCATCACTAATAGCCATCTTGTTATTATACCAATAGTAATAGGTTTTTTCATCAAATACTTAATGGAAAAATGGTTTGTGTGGATAAAGACATCATAACCATTAATATAATGTCGAAATCCACTGATGGCATTCACAAATGCCAACATTTCTTTCTTACTCACTATATAATTAAGTTCAATAGGGGCTAGATTTTTACTAGTGAAATATATAACATAAGCCTTAATATTCTCTTTTTGAGCTAATATTTCTCCTATTGTAGTGTTGAATGCATATGTAGACATATTAAATGGTAAAGCCCAATTAGGTCATATGAGTACTAGTGTTGTAGACCATTTTTCTTTTAAGTTTAAAGGAAATTTGGAGATTATCATCCCAATATAATTCAACATCTTTAGAAAGTAACTTAAATAATGGTAGGGCTATTTTACTAAAAAAATTAATGAATCAACAATAATAGCCTGCATATCCTAGGAAGCTTTCACATCTTGTTGATTTGATGGTATTGGCAATTTAACAATGACTTGAACTTTATTTGGATATGTTGTTGTCCCTACAAAAGATACATGATGTCCTAATACAATCCCTTCCATTATCAACGTATAACATTTATCATTGATAAGATCTAACTTGGTTTCTTTGCATCTTATCATAACATTTTCTAACTTAATCAAAGTTTCATAAAAATAATTTCCATAGAGTGAAAATTCATCCATTTATACTTCTACATGCTCATGTATCAGATTAGCAAAAAATAGTTAATACCACTTTTTGAAATATGGTTGGTACATTTCACAAACCAAAGGGTAAGACCTTATAAGCGTATGTCCCCCAAGGACATGAGAAAGTGGTTTTGTATTGACCTTATAGAGCTATATTCATTTTATTGTAGCCTCTAAATCCATATAGGAATGAGAAATAAAATCTCCCAACTAATGTATCTAGGTATCGATCAATAAATGTTAGGGGAAATTATCTTTCAAGGTGGCTTTGTTTAATTCACTATAGTCTACATAGATTCACGATTTCCCATTTTTCTTAGGAATCACAACTAAAAGAGACTAATTGATTATTAGATATGGGATAGATACAATATACTTTTAGTATCTTTTGAAGTTCTTCTCTCATTGTCTCCTTTCGCATTTTATTCAATCTTCATTGTGGTTGTCTTATAGGTCTATAATTTTCTTCTATATAGATATGATGTATGCATGTATCTAGGTGGATACCTTGCATATTTAGACGAACACTTTAGAATATTTTCTTAGTAATTGGCTTAATTGATCCTATTGAGTTGCTTCTAAATTAGCATTGATATTTAAATACTTCCTAGGACCAATTTCAATAATCTTACTATGAGAATTTATTATTTAATTCACAAGAGAAGTGTTTTGAAATAAAGATTGCATGGAATTCATTGTATGATTTTCCTGAAAACTTTGTTCTAAAAGATTATTTGTAGCAATGTACTGAGTGTTTTTTTATTGTCCTGCAATATTAGGATTGGATATGAAATGGTTGAGTAATTTTCCATATGTTTCTTCTTGGAAATTGATAGCTTGAGCAATAGATAACAGAGGTTTAATTACTACTTCCTCTAAATCTATTTCTTTAAGCCAAGACATTTGTTCTAATTCACTTACAAATTTAGTACTATGATAAAGTGTGACTTGTTTTCTTTTGTTACCTCTTGAAATTGTCATATTTCTTGATTGAAAACTAATAAATGCATCAGGTGTAGCTAGCCATAGTCTTCCAAGAATCAGGGGTTGTCCACCTACATTAGATTTAGGTTAAAGAATTAAGAAATCTACTAGATATTCCCATTAAATTAAGGAGACTGTGATATTTTCAATTACACTTTATGGTTTCACTCTTGATATGTCTGTTAATTCTAAAATTGTAGGTGTTTGTCAAAGATTACATATATTGAGAGAGTTCATGGTTTTTATTCTCATAACATTAATAGCTCCTCCTAAGTCAATTAGAGTGTTTGGAATTGAAATATTTTTTATAGTAATTGTTATTTTTGGTATACTGGGATCAACATATTTTTCAGTTGCAATTATATTTGACAATAAGCTAGCTAAATCTTCAATAACATGAATTATGAGTAGAGCCTTTCTTATTTTGTCAGATTTCTTCAAACATATTTCCCTTATTGTTTTTGCATAAATTAGCATATCTTTGATTTCTTGCAATAAATAAATTTTAACATAAATATTTTTCAATTGATTTATAAATCCTACGCAAGATGAGTCACTGGCTTTTCCAAAATCAACCTCTTTGGATATGTGGGCGTTTTGGATTATGGTGATTTATCCTATTGAGTTTCAATTCTTTTATGTGTATCTATTGTGCTAGTTTTATTAAGAATTTCCTTTATTTCTTCTTCTTCTTCTTCCACAATTATAAGAAATTCCTCTTGGATTACTTTACTTGATCTTGAGTGGATGTCATGAATAGAAGCAATTAAATATGCAAGAGTAGTTTATTATTGAGTATTATATACATATTTATTCACTTTACTATTTGTAATTTCCACTGATTGGGTCGATAGCTGAGTTGGCCCCCGTGGTGGTTGGTTAGATAGTGATTGCAATTGTTGTGCTTGATTTATCAGTAGTGGAAGAATATGATATGATGGTTGAGTTGAATGGGTATATTGTACAAATGGTGCTTGTTTATATGATTAATAAGAAAAAGGTTGTTATTGATGTGGCTATTGAGGGTATGGTGGTTGATAGGATTTTTGAGGATTATAGGGATGTTGGCTTCCATAGGTAGGTCCTCAAAAACCTTGTTGAAAAGGTTAGTTTTGGGCTAGCTAAAAAGGAGATGCCTACCAAGGCATAGGAGTATTACAAGTATTCCTTGTAGGATTTGCATTATAATACTGAGGAAATTGCTAAGTAGAGTATTGCAACATACCTATTCATATAGGTTACCAAGGTATTCTTAGTACAACATAGTATAAGGATTATGATGCTTTTTATTCTCCTTTGTAGGCTACTTTTAGGTTCGGTAAGGTTGGACAATTTTCAATCGCATTCCTCTCTACAGAAGTTCCACAAAGTTGAATATTTTCTAATGAAAATTCCCTGAATGGATGCTTCTTCCTACGCTTAGGAGAAAATATAGACAATATTTCATTTTGATCTTCCTATCTCTTCTTATATTTTTATGTATATATTTGTGAAACAAGAGAACTTAAGAGATCGATTTTGATATTTTCAAGTAAATTTCCTAATTATGCTCTACTAACACTTCCTACAACCAACTTATTGATTTTAGTCAAAGTCTCCCTTTGATCTTTGCCATATTTTTCTCTTCCTCTAGAATGCCTCTTGCACAACTAACATGATTTGTCATAAGTTAAATACAAGTTATAAATTTTCCTTATAATATTGAGTACATTAATATATCCATCCTTAATTCTCTTTAAGAAAATTGTGCGGATGGTGTCTAGGTTTAGTGAACTTTGTTTAGATTTTGAAGTTTATAAGAAAAATTTTCCAAGTAATCTTCCAAACTCTCATATTCTTATTGGGGCATCTTAAAGATATCCTCCTTAGAGTCTCTAGGTCTACAATATGGTTGATACTTATTAAGGAATTTTTTTCTCATATCATCATAATACATAATAATGTGTTCTCCCAAACCCATAAACCATTTTAACGCAAATCCTTTTAAGGTAGTTGGAAATAATTTTTTTTTTTGCACTATTAGTATATCCATAAATATGGCACAAAATATCAAATTAAAAAAGGAATGCATCAGAATCATCAATAGTTGTACCATAAAAATTAGGAAGTATAGATGGAAGAATGTTCTTTATCTTTAACTCAAGACCAAGGAGTGTTAGTTCATCTAGGATGGGAAATATGAAGGTCACTTCATTTTCTGGTTCTTGTTCTTGGCTTCCAGATCCTTCTCCCCTCTCAGTTCTTCTTTCAATTCCAACGTTTGATCCTCTTTCATCTTGTTCTTTTTTAGCTTTTCGTTCTCTTTCTCTTTGTTCTCTTTCTATTGCTAATTCCATTTCTCTTGTTGTTGTCTCTCTTTCTTGTGCAATTACAGTATCTAAGTTAAGATTTTGTTTCTCATGCTTTGTCATATCTTCTTCTCAAAGGACCTAATTATTTGGCTCAATCATGAGGATTTACTTTGGTTGTTCCACTAAATGAACTTCTTTGAAGGTGTCCCTCTCTTGACATATCTTCAACAAGTGAAGGTTATTGAGTGGATGTTTATGTGTGTAGTTTCCCTCTCTTGAAGAAAATGTAACTAAATTTGGTTTTCATTATGACTTGTAATTATAATGTCATGTAAAAGAAGAAAAACAAATTATTATTCCTTGCATCATGGGTTTCATGAGAAAGATGTGTTTACCATAGGTCAAAGACTTCTTCTTGATGTCTTTAGGATTTTATGTTTCATTATAAGTATTATAAAAGTCATAAGGTCAAAGGTTTACGCTCCAAGAACACTGTCACTATCCTCGTGCAAGTCGGCTCTACAAAAAGACAGTGATATCCTTGATGATATGTTGACCCAGCTTTAAGGCACTCACGTCGGCTCAATGCACCATCATTGACCCATATATATAAGGAGTGACGTTGAGTCAAATGAAACAAGTCTTCGGATCATTCTTCATACAGTCAGCGAAGAAAAGATACACATACACAGTAAGCTCGAGTAATATCTCAGGAAGTCTGCCTACTATACATATATCATGTAAAGGTCTCAGAAGTCTCTCAGAACTTTGTATCTATAAGCTTTGATATCTCTCAAAATTCAGCAAAGGACTGTGTATATATACACAGTGTCTATGTTCGGCTTTCGATGGTAGACTGTATAAGATATATACAACGACAATGTTCTACTTTTGGTGGAGGAATGTATAAGATATATACAATGACAATGTTCTACTTTCAGTGGTGGACCATATAATATATATACAACGAAAATGTTCAACTCTCGGTGGTGAAATTTATATTAGTGTCATAACCAGCAAAGAGCATGAATGATTGTCTCAAGACAAAAACATAAACAAAGAACTGTGATAGCCGAGAAAATAAGGAATCGAAAATAGTGACTGGACAGCAGAGACATAAGGAGAAGGAGTACAGTGAATTGTGGGCCAAACAAAGCAGAGGATAGTGACAAACATCTTGGTGGTAATCTTGTGTCTATTTTGTCAAGGTATTGGTATTCATCATCTAAACATCTATAAGAAGATATTCAAGGGTTTTACTCTTAGGAGGAAAGGTTTTTCCCTGCCTTGGAGCTAACATCTTGTGTTCTTGTCTCTTTGTTATGTGTTGTGCTCTACAACAACCCCCCATTTCATATCATTATTTATTTAGCAAAACTATCATATGAAATGGGTCCCTTTTAGTTTTGATTGGTATCAATATTGTATTGTTCAAAAAAGGTCCGAAAACAAAATGAAAAACATTATGAAAACCTTTTCGATAAACCCATTTTGATCATAATAATACAAATAATCAATCTTTTATCATTGTGATAAAGCGATCGCAAGATCGCATATCGCAATGACATAGGGAGCATAAGTTAATGGCCCATTGGTTTTCGCCGATGCGATATCGCTATCAGCTATCGGCAATATTCTATGCATGTTCTTAAAGCGCCCCAGGCCATTCACCCCGATGCGATGCGATTTCGCTATCGGCGATCGGCGGTATGCTATCCATGTTTTCATAGAGCGCCCATACTCCCGATGCGATGCGATATCGCTATCGGCGATCGGGGATTTCAAAAGGTGTCAACATAAGGAGTTAAGTTTTCCCCGACGCCCGATTGTGATAAAGCCAAAAGCGTAGATTTCAAAAAATTCGTTAAGACAGAGGGATATTACGATCAATCCATATTAAAAGCTTGATCTGTCGAACAATGATTTACCTGCGTCCAACCGCCAAAACATCCAAGGCACGCTTAAACGAATCATTCGGCCGATTAATGATATGATGGGCATTTAAAGGATTGGCAGGTTTAAACGGCCATTTAATGTAATAATAAGTCCTAAAATCTTCCCATAGATTGTATTCGCGGCCACTTTAATCCCTCATCACGCATTGATCAATTTATCTTTCTCATATTGGATTTTCATTGCCAATTCTCTGTGTTACGTTTATTTTCACTCCTGTGCAGAATTCATCCAAAGCAGAAAACTCGAGCAGAATGGGGAAGAAATCTAAGAAAACCGCAGTCGCTTCCGTTGCACCAGCCACAGGACAAGCCGTCGCTGATCCAACAAACAAAAAGAAAGGATTGATATCTGATACTACATGTTCTGGTCTCGGTAGAACTACTTGGCAAAGTACCTACAATCTGATTGAAGTCGAAGAACCTAAAGTGACAACAGTACAAGCCTCTGCAGATTCAACTCGGAAATCTGATGGTACTTTAAAGGACTTAGCTGACTCCTTCCTCCATTGAATAGCAGCTCGGGAACAAATTCTCCCATATACAGATGTAGTGCGATGGGTAATTGAGAAAATCCCGATCATGGACAGAACCTTCTGCACCAGAGATGGGAGAATTTTCGGGTCATTCAAGGCTGATGATTTAAGGCAAATGTATCATTTGCCTGAGCCAGAGAAGAAGTACAACAAGGCGTTTTTGGAGAAATTCCGAAAAGAGAATGAAGTTGAATCCGAACCCATCCGGGATTGGAGACAAAATCCGGCAAAACACAAAAATGAATCTTCCGGTAAGTACTTGGTTGATTCCCTATGTTCTCCTTATTGTTATGCTGGAATAATGATGTGTAGATTGTGGGGGTTGAACGACTCTTCTAATTTCACTATAGAAATGGTTCCCTTGATGGAATCGGCGTGTAACAGTGAAATAATGGATTGGGCCACTATTCTCACAGATAAACTAGCAATAGCTGTTATTGAGTTTAGAAATAAGACCCGCGTTACTGAAAGGATAATTCCCCCATTCTATTACAGTGCCTATATTTTAGATACCTTGTGTTTTAATTCTGAATTTCCTGTGCTAGGCTGGAGGTGGACGCCACAAGACCCCATGCCTATTCACATATACCATCAGAAATTATGGAAATCCTCTTATAAGCACCATTTATACCAAGTCTGCAATGGCTTTATGTTACCTATTCATTACTCTATTTTTGATAAACCTGCTCCCAAGATTTCCTACCAAGCCGGGATTGACTTAACATCAGTAGGAAGATGGTTCGGGGAGGAAAATTTCACTTATATAAGAGTTTTCGGTAGCCAAGCCGAACCTCACGTCCTTTGTACATACCTGATAAAATGCTGGTAAGGGAAATAGCTTACCAGATCATTGCTGAGAGTGTTACACAGACTCTCAAGAAAAATAAGAAGCAGGGCTGGCCCTCTTTTCCTTTGAGATGCAGTGTCTACACCTTGCATGATCTCAAACATGCAGAGAAAGAAGCTACAAAGATGAAATCATTAACTCTAGCAACTCTCCCTAATAGGAAATTTGATCCCAACAAAGTCGCTTATAATGCACTCGAACAGGCCAAATTGTCAAAGTTTGATCATAAAGAAGATATGTTTGATGACCTGTTCTCCTCAGGTGAGTCAATAATGCAGGTTAATGCATTTGCAAGAATGAAATATCAAGATGAAGGGTTGGTTGAATTTAACAGACTTAGAGAACAGAGGTTGCAAACTCTGCCTCTAGATCTATTAGCAACAACCCCAACAACATCGTCAAGCAAGCCTGAACGGCAACAGTCAAAGGAACCTCCGGTTACAACAATAGAACCAAACAAGCCACAGGAGAAAACTCAGACTAAAGAGCAGGAGAAAGTGCGGGAGGAGACCCAGATTAAAGAACAGAAATAGACCAACATTGAAGTAAATGTGGATACTCATATTGACCCAAAATTGCTCCAGGAATGGCAGCAATTTGATTCTATTATCAGTGGTCTGGAATGTTCAAAGGACACCGAAACTTCAAACGCAGCAGACACATAGGAAACCACTTCACAACAGGTTCTAAGTGGAACCAGTGGCCCACCCATTTCAAAAGAAGTAGAAATAATACCAAAGGACCCCTCCGATCAAATCATTTTGCAGGTAGAAGAGATTCCTCCCTTGGATGTCTTCTACAGCCCAAGGCATAAAGCTGTAGTAAAACGACAGAGGAAGAGAAGAAGGACTGATCAACCTTCCCTTTTCCCAGAACAGACGGTCACGGGCAATGTGGTTTGGAAGGAGGAATTTGACCCCTCTGATGACCTGACAAAACTGTCACAATATGCTGGAGCCTATTCGGTAGCAACAATAGATAAGGCATCGGGGGTGAGTCTTTTACTGAAAACAAAAGACCAGGAAATCTTCTTATTACAGGCACAGCTAACTGAAGCAAAGCAGAAAGCGGAGCAGGAAAAACATCAATTGTTGACACAATAGCAAGCAAACAATCAACTAACTCAACAATTGCAGGCAGAAAAACAAAGGATTGACCACAGTGTAATCCAAAAGTAGAAAGAATTATCAGAGGCCTTGGCGCAATTGAAGGCAGCAAATGAGAAAATGCTGAAAACAAAAGATGAGCAAATTGCTCAACTATCAGCACAGCTTGAGAAGACAAAGGGCGTTCCACAAGTAACTGAATTCAGAGTAGAAGCACTAAAGATAAATACTGCATTGATAGCCCAAATTAAGCTTCTATGTCAACAAATCGCCCAGGCAGAGCCACTATGTGAATTAACGGCATCCATAAGTGATAAAGTAGAAAAGTCTAGGACGGAATTGGATCAAGCTGAAGAAATGATAGCTGCATTTCTTGACTGGCAAGATACTGATCAAGGACAAGCGGCGAATTTACCAAGAATTTTAGAGTCACATAAAGATATACTATTTACAGAATGGCAGTCCCAATTAATGAAAGCAGAGAGGGCAGTTTCAAGATGCAAATCAACTCTAAGCAATTTGGTTGAATTAGTTAATAACACTCTCTACTTGTCAAACATGATTTCCCAATGCACACCAGGAAAATTGACAGCGATGAAAACATTGGAGCAGTCATGTTATCCAGATCTAGAGGAAAAGGGGAGATTAATTGCTGGAATTAACAGTTTAACGTGGGACACCTATTGGTTCTTCTTGGTAAAACCACACACTCAGAGAGCTGCCCTCAAGTGCCTTACAGATGCAATCGGGTATATTATCCCCGATATTCAGGATGCCACCTATGCCGCCCAGCTCAGCTCTCGCCTCAACAGACCACCCGAAGTGGAGCCGATGCTTGCGATAAGTCAACTCAAATTTAAAGGCAAACATCCTACTTGATGATTCATGCCGCCGACTGCCACATTGCTGAGAAAAATATGATCAAAATCAATTGATACCAATTAAGTAGGATTTCAGTTTCGTAGATAGTTAGATTAATTAAGTATTTATAGACCCTTTCATTGTTTTGGAAGGGGTCGTAAAGTTTTGTACTTGACTTAAAGACTGAAGTTGCACTATTGTGCTTCAACCATATTCTTTTATGAAACTGGACCAGTTATTCTAATTTTGACAAGGAAGCTTTTATGCAAATGTGCACTACTGTCTTTGTTTGAAAGTATTTCTGCGTTGAAGGAAGAATCTCAGATAGCGATTGGTATTGGGAGTGTCTAGCAGCTCATATGGTACTATTATCTATGTCTGAATTCATTCTTTTCATATGAATTGTTATTTGATTACCTTTGCTATTGTCGAATATATGTATGTGTTTTAACAGCTCTTCTTTATTCCTTCCACTATTGGATGTTTATGGGATGCCTTTCCTTTGATCATATATGTATCGATGATATATAAAGTGTAGCAATGTTGCGCTGATCCCTTTGTTTAACGATTTAAGCAGAGTAATTCTTGAATGAATAAAAGTCCATGTTTATTGAATAGAGTCATCTACATGCCTGTTTATAAATATAGATCATCAAGTGCTACACTATAAAAGTACAATAGTTCCCGGGATTAGTAGTAGTTCTTTTATTTCGCCAATAGATCAAGTTATTCGCCTGTCATTAGATTAGTCAACCAATCATTCATTCATCTCGTTTATCCATTACTGGGAAACTGGTCCCGTTATCCCCAGTCGGAGCCACCATTCCAAACGGAAAAGGAGCTGTACTAAGGTCCGGACCGGGTGGTTATCCCCCAATGTTGATACAATGATTTTCGGGGCATCAACATTTTTGGCGCTAGAAGGAGGGAATGAACTGTGAATGGCAAGCAAACCTAAATCTACAGGCCATTCTAAGAGTAATTCTCCCCCCATATCTCCTCGTACTTCCCAATTGCTTGCTGGTTCTCCAGTATCCAAACAAGAAGAAGAGGAATCAACTACCACTGCTCAAATCCATCATACTCCAGAACAATTAAGTCTTGAATCCCCTGAAGTTCAGTCTCTTATCCACAAACTTCAGAGCTTCTCGATTTCACCACACAAATCTGAGGTATCACAAAGCAGTGTGACTTCGCAGTTTAATCTACCTCACCCTCTCACCAGACTTCAGAGTGAAAAACTCGGTATTGAACCTACTGAGTTCCCTTTACCCAAAAGGAAAAAGGCGAAGAAATATATTGAAGGATCTGACAGTGAAGAGCTTTCATCCACATCCTCCATCTCACCTTCCCCTGTGCGAAGTCAACCATCCACTCCCCCATTACATATTGTTGTCCATGAGGGATTAGGAGCTTTAACATCCCCATATGCTCACTCCGCAACATTATTTCCTTCCTAGACATTTGGAATTTCAACAGTAGCATCATCTGCTACTGCTGTTATAATGGCAGATCCATGGACCAGGCCTGGTGCAGTCAACATGCCTGCACCATTGCATGCATTACCTGATGCTCCTGAAAAATGGTTACCCAAGTTTAACCCAGATGATGGGACCCAAGCTGAGGAACACATTAATAACTTCATGTTGGCAATCAACTTGAAAGGAGTGACAGAACAAGATGTTGTTGTTAGACTTTTCCCTTATACTTTGCAAGGATCAGCAGGATCCTGGTATTTTTCTTTACCCTCTTGTTCCATTACCAGTTGGAACACTTGCCAAGAACAGTTTCTTACCAAGTATGGAGATGATAGGTCTTTGGCTACACTAATAAATGATCTCTCCAATCTTAGGATAGAGCATAGGGAACCAATTAAGGAATTTAATGCCCGATTCAATAAACTCTTGAATAAAATCCCAACGGCCTCCAAACCAAGTGAGAAAATCCGAAGCGAATGGTACATAACCGCCCTACCTGCCAATATAGCTATTTTTGTAGACAGGGCTGGCAAACCTACTTTAGCAGAAAACATGAAAGAAGCACTTGCTGTGGAGAAACACATTAATGCTCTAGAAAAGAAAGTTGCTCTGGAAGACAGAAAAGCCAAAAAAGTTTCTTTTAAAGATGATTCAAGGAAGAAAACCCCAAAAGATCCATATGACATGGAGGATCTGCAAAAGGTCCTCAAGACTTTGTCAAACGAAATGGTTGAAATCAAGAAACAGGTAGCCGAAACCTCAACCAAAAGACCCTTTAGAAATTATAAGAAAACTGAATCAAAACCACCAAATGTTATATCGAATGCAGATTCAGATCTTGAAGAAGGAGAAGAAGAAACAGCTACACCTACTGATGAAGAAGAGGAGATTGTTGAATGTCACGGAATGTGGGATTTCATACTGCCTAACTCCGATACCGATAATGAAGAAGAAGCGTTCCCTGTCACTACTAGGAGTAAAAGTACCTCCGAACCTGTTCAGGCAACTTCAAAGAAAAGGAGTGCAGGTGCTGCTACAACAAAGGAAAAAGTATCTACAAAGAAGCCACCTGCAGCAGTTCCCCAAAACCAACCTTCAACCTCAAACACTCCTTCAACATCTAAAACTTTGGTAGTATCCGATTCAATGGATTACAATATTGTTGATGATATGAAGAAAACTAAGGCAAACATTACCATGTTTGAACTTAGCAAATTAAAACATCGGCATAAATTGCTTCTCAAAGAATTAAATGCTGTTCCCACTTCACCTCTTCCCAGTGCTAAAGTTGCTAACGATACAGGTCAACCACCTTCTGGTATGGTTGAAGCTACTGATGCAGTCCTAATTGGAGATAGATAAAACTCTCATACTCCACCTTTCCTTCTAACCTATGAGATCTACAATAGAAACCTGCACAACTGTTTGATTGACTCAGGGGCATCTTCTAACATAATGCCAGCTTTAGTTTGTTCCAAACTGAACATTGAACCCCAGAAGTCTGCTATTCATATTGTACAGTTGGACAGGACTAAAGTGCAGGTTTTGGGAGAGATTAATTCCGTAACTATCAGGTTATCTGCTGATCCCAGAATAGTACAAAGGATTGATATCCTAATAGCCGATATACCTGAATTTTACGGTTTGATCTTGAGCAAGGATTGGTCTGAAAAACTACATGGGTATATTTCTACTGATTGGTCACATATGTGGCTTCCCTATAAGGGTAAGCCAAATCAAATAAGGATTGATCGAGAAAAACATATGACCCATACAGTTACTGAGTTTGAGCAAGAAAACCAACCAATAGCATTTAATAACAACATTTTGGGGAATTATTCATCAGAGTCATTCTTTGGCAACTTTGCTGCCCAGCCATCCCCTTTCTCAGTAAACCATTTTGCATCTCAGATTGAAAATTTTTCACAAACAGATAGGTCTAGATGTTTCAATGATACTGAGAAAACTGTAAATAAAATTGTTAATACTTATTTATTTTGGTCGTTATATTTCAATGGGTCCAAATCTAGTGAGGGCTCAGGAGCAGGATGTATTTTGATTAGCCCACAAGGGGAAAAAAAAATGTTGTCCTGTAGGTTAGAATTTGAATGCACAAATAACACAGCAAAATATGAAGCCTTAGTCCAAGGACTATATAAAGCCATCGGCCTCAAGGTCCAATATCTGAAAGTGTTCGGAGATTCTGAAATTATTATTAAACAGGTAAGGAATACAATTCATTGTCTTTCCACCCATCTCAAGCATTATCAATCGCTGACACAAGAACTTACCTCCCACTTTTTGGCATTCAATATTTCTCTTATTCCCAGATCTCAAAATTCGGCAGCTGACTTGCTAGCCAATGTTGCCTCCAAGCTCCTACCTTCCGAAGACTACAGCCCAGATAGATTTTCAGTAGAGTTGCTTTTTAGGCCATCAATTCCTGACAATGTCACAAATTGGAGAGTATTCAACCATGATGAAGACATTTTGCAGTTCTTAACTTCTGAAAAGTCCTATGATGATCAAATCATCGAGGAAAGTGAGCATGACCTTCAAATGAGAGGTAAAACTGAGGAAAATTCAATCCCTAAGCCTGTGGTAAAGCTAGAGGATCTTTATGATATTAAAGACAGGTTTAAACCTGTGACTAATGCAAAGCTCCATAGTTCTATCCTAAGGTTTGAGTTGATAAACCTTGGCACTGAGCAAACTCCTCAAACCATTAATTTAGGATTAGGACTTTCCTTGGAAGAGAAGGAGGCATTCATTAGACTGTTAAGGAAAAATAAACAGGTTTTTGCTTGGAAATATGATGATTTAAAGACATATGATACATCCATCATCTAGCATACCATTCCAATGCTTCCCGATCAGAAACCAATTCAGCAGAAGTTGAGAAAAATACATCCGAACTTAGAGAGTCAAATAAAATCTGAACTTAACAAACTCTTGAAAGCTAAGATTATTTTTCCCGTTCGGCACTCAAACTGGGTCTCCAATATGGTGCCAGTCAAAAAGAAAAATGGCGACATTAGGATTTGTATTGATTTCAGAAATTTGAACAAGGCGAGCTTAAAAGACAATTTCCCATTACCTACCATGGAGCAGATACTCCAATCAGTAGCAGGCTCTGAGTTAATGTCCTTTCTAGACAGTTTCTCAGGATATAACCAAGTTCTGGTCCATCCTGATGACCAGCTTAAAACCACATTCAGAACAAAATGGGGAACATATGCGTATCAGAAAATGCCTTTCGGACTTATTAATGCAGGAGCGACGTTCCAAAGAGCGATGGATATAGCTTTTAAAGGGTTGATTAATAGAACAGTAGTCGTCTATCTAGATGATATTACTGTATTTTCCAAAGAAAGGTCAAATCATTTGCATGATCTAAATCAAATCTTTCAACGCTGCAAAAGATATGGTATTTCTCTTAACCCTAAAAAATCTTTCTTCGCTCTTGACCAAGGAAAGCTCTTAGGCTTTATTGTGTCTAAAGATGGCATTTATATTGATCTTGACCGGATCAAAGAAATCTTTGAAATCCCTTTCCCTCATAATAAAAAATCCATGTAGTCATTTTTAGGCCAAATCAATTTTGTCAAAACATTTGTTCCAGATTTTTCTAAAATTATTTTGCCACTTCAAACTACGATTAAGAAAAATTCAGTCTTTAAGTGGGGATCAGCAGAAAAGGAAGCGTTTGATTTAATCAAGCAATCAATAATCAATGCCCCAGCCTTAAATACTCCTAATTTTTCTAATCATTTTACATTGTATACTATCGCATCCACCTTGTCTTATGCAGCAGTACTCACGCAGCTCAATGATCACAATTTGGAAGCACCCATTTCATTTTATAGTTCAAATCTTCAGGGTGCTGAATTGAATTACTCGGAAGTAGAAAAACAAGCCTTTGTTGTATATAAAGCTGTCAAACATTACAGACCCTTCCTTTTAAAAACCCACACAAAAGTTATAGTTCCTTTTCTTGCAGTAAGGCAACTATTGATCCAAAAGGAACTAGGTGAAAAAAGGGCAAATTGGGTTACAGCACTTCAAGAATATGACTTAGAAATTAAACCAGCAAAGATTGTTAGAGGTCAAGGTTTTTGCAGGTTATTGGCAGGAGCATCCAACATTCCAGAATCAAGTGATACAGATCAAACCGAAGAAATTAACCAGATAAGTATTACTGATTCTGAGTCACAATATGCTGACTTAATCTTTTATTTGAAAAACGGATATGCACCTCCTAACCTATCTTACAAAAACAAAAGGGCCATTAGATTGAAAGCAAAAATTTTTACAATTATTGATGATGTGCTTTTTAGGCAAAATTATGATTCAATCTTATTAAGATGCCTAGAAAAACCTGAAGCACAAAAGGTTTTGCAGGAATTACATGATGGACCAGCAGGAGGACATTTTGGAGCTGACACAACAGCCCATAAAATCATTCATGCTGGCTATTATTGGCCCACTCTGTTTAGAGATGCTCATGAATATGTAAGGAAATGCCAAAATTGTCAAACTTCTAGTGGAAGACAAAGAAAATCAACTTTTCCTTTGCAACCGGTCAACATTGAACAACCATTTGAACAATGGGGATTGGATATCATTACGTAAATTACTCCGCATTCTTCCAAACAACATAAGTATATCCTTACTGCTACCGATTATTTTACTAAGTGGGTTGAAGCAATTCCTTTGAAGACAACAAATTATGAGGCAATCATTGAATTCATAGATCAATTCATCATTACCAGGTTTGGTGTCCCAAATGCTCTTGTTTTTGATAACGCATCTTACTTCTCAGGCAATGCCATGTTTGATTTCGCTATTAAAAGGGGATTTAAATTAAAATGTTCTGCTAATTACTATCCTCAGGGTAATGGTTTAGCAGAATCTACAAATAAAAATCTGATTAAAATTATTAAGCGAACTATCGAGCAGAACCATAAAACATGGCACAAATCCTTAATATTCGCACTATGGGCTGATAGGATAACACAGAAGGCTTCTATAGGATCTTCTCCGTTTAACCTTATGTATGGAAAAGAAGCAGTGATACCAACAAATCTTGTCCTTCCTTCCTTAGCCCTAGTTCAGTTTATTGAGGAAAGCCCTTCTTCTTCTATTCAACTTAGACATGACCAAATTCTAAAATTAGAAGAGGAAAGGGAAAAAGCCAAGGTTATTCATGCAAAACATCAGCAAATCATCAAGTCATCCTTTGATTCAGTCTCATCCGGTTCAAAACAATTTCAAGTCAGTGATTTAGTTCTGAAATGGGACAAAGCCCATGAGGACAAGGGAAAACACACCAAGTTCCAGAAGATGTGGCTTGGGCCATTTCAGATATGTGAGAAGATAGGCCATTCGACCTTCATATTACAAGATTTATCAGGTTTGAGAGATTCTCTCCCTGTTAATGGCCTTATCTTAAAGAAATTCTTTAATTGAGGAGGTAACCCCTTCTCCTTTTTAGTTTAATAGAGTTTTGTAATTTGTAGGACCATTAGAAAATAAAGTTGTAAGGTATCTTCCATTGACCTTTGCTGTATTTAAAAGTTACTCAACAGAGGTAGTGTGGATATTTACTTTTAAATAATAGAAGTCTTACATAAGAGAGATAATTTCTAGGAAACTAGGTATACTTGCATTCCAAAATCACAATTCAATTTTTGTGAACCCTTCTCGAAGTTTAGAAGTATTGTAAATCATTTTATGTGTTCAGATTGGCCACAAAAGGGTTATCAATATCAAAACAGAAACTAATCCAACTTCAGCATCTTTAACTCTTACCTTGTCATCCATTTACTCTTAAGGAGAAAATTGTCCATCCCATTCACCAAAGATTATGGTTACTCAGAGTGTAATTCTAAAATATCTGATATTAAAGATAAGAGGTCTTATTACAAGCTGCTTACCATGTTCATAGGGAAATAGTTTAATCGACATTACCAATACTGCATACCAAAACAGGGTAATGGCTTAGAATTATAAGACAAGGGGTCTCATCACGAGCCAACTTGTTCGGTTAGATTACTACCAGTGAATGGCATTGTCAATAGCTGGCCACCAAACCAGGAAAATGGATTTTTATCTTAGCAATAACAGAAAATGAAAGGAAATACATAATATGAAAACATGTTTTGAATTCATTCTGTTAATCACACTCTTAAGTGGATGGGACCATGGACAATAATATGGTTTAAAGGTATCCATGTCGAAACTATGAACGTTTGCTGGCAGCAGAGGCTCTACCTATGACAAAGGAGTCAATTCTAAAAGTTGATTTGGAAAGGTTCTCTGTTTTATCATTATAAACCAATAAACGCCAATTTAAAACTTAGAATGTATCTAATTTTAAACAAGAGAGGAAATTAACAAAGATAGTTTTATTTTATTTAGAATGCAAATATACCTAGTTATATTAGAATTTTTCCTTTAATGAGAACTCTATTTTGAAAAAGTTTAAGTATTTCCATACTTTTCAGAGATAATTGTTTCTTCCAGCGAATCGCCAATTGTTGTGCTCTACAACAACCCCCCATTTCATATCATTATTTATTTAGCAAAACTATCATATGAAATGGGTCCCTTTTAGTTTTGATTGGTATCAATATTGTATTGTTCAAAAAAGGTCCGAAAACAAAATGAAAAACATTATGAAAACCTTTTCAATAAACCCATTTTGATCATAATAATACAAATAATCAATCTTTTATCATTGCGATAAAGCGATCGCAAGATCGCATATCGCAATGACATAGGGAGCATAAGTTAACGGCCCATTGGTTTTCGTCAATGCGATATCGCTATCGGCTATCGACAATATTCTATGCATGTTCTTAAAGCACCCCAGGCCATTCACCCCGATGCGATGCGATTTCGCTATCGGCGATCGGCGGTATGCTATCCATGTTTTCATAGAGCGCCCATACTCCCGATGCGATGCGATATCGCTATCGGCGATCGGGGATTTCAAAAGGTGTCAACATAAGGAGTTAAGTTTTCCCCGACGGCCGATTGCGATAAAGCCAAAAGCGCAGATTTCAAAAAAGCCGTTAAGACAGAGGGATATTACGATCAATTCATGTTAAAAGCTTGATCTGTCGAACAATGATTTACCTGTGTCCAACCGCCAAAACATCCAAGGCACTCTTAAACGAATCATTTTGCCGATTAATGATATGATGGGTATTTAAAGGATTGGCAGGTTTAAACGGCCATTTAATGTAATAATAAGTCCTAAAATCTTCCCATAGATTGTATTCGCGACCACTTTAATCCCTCATCACGCATTGATCAATTTATCTTTCTCATATTGGATTTTCATTGCCAATTCTTTTTGTTACGTTTATTTTTACTCCTGTGCAGAATTCATCCAAAGCAGAAAACTCAAGCATAATGGGGAAGAAATCTAAGAAAACCACAGTCGCTTCCGTTGTGCCAGCCATAGGACAAGTCGTCGCTGATCCAACAAACAAAAAGAAAGGATTGATATCTGATACTACATGTTCTGGTCTCGGTAGAACTACTTGGCAAAGTACCTACAATCTGATTGAAGTCGAAGAATCTAAAGTGACAACAGTACAAGCCTCTGCAGATTCAACTCGGAAATCTGATGGTACTTTAAAGGACTTAGCTGACTCCTTCCTCCATCGGATAGCAGCTTGGGAACAAATTCTCCCATATACAGATGTAGTGCGATGGGCAATTGAGGAAATCCCGATCATGGACAGAACCTTCTGCACCAGAGACCGGAGAATTTTCGGGTCATTCAAGGCTGATGATTTAAGGCAAATGTATCATTTGCCTGAGGCAGAGAAGAAGTACAACAAGGCGTTTTTGGAGAAATTCCGAAAAGAGAATGAAGTTGAATCCGAACCCATCCGGGATTGGAGACAAAATCCGACAAAACACAAACATGAATCTTCCGGTAAGTACTCGGTTGATTCCCTATGTTCTCCTTATTGTTATGCTGGAATAGTGATGTGTAGATTGTGGGGGTTGCACGACTCTTCTAATTTCACTATAGAAATGGTTCCCTTGATGGAAGCGGCGTGTAACAATGAAATAATGGATTGGGCCACTATTCTCTCAAATAAACTAGCAACAGCTGTTCTTGAGTTTAGAAATAAGACCCACGTTACTGAAAGGCTAATTCCCCCATTCTATTACAGTGCCTATATTTTAGATACCTTGTGTTTTAATTCTGAATTTCCTGTGCTCGGCTGGAGGTGGACGCCACAAGACCCCATGCCTATTCACATATACCATCAGAAATTATGGAAATCCTCTTATAAGCACCATTTATACCAAGTCTGCAATGGCTTTATGTTACCTATTCATTACTCTATTTTTGATAAAACGGCTCCCAAGATTTCCTACCAAACCGAGATTGACTTAACATCAGTAGGAAGATGGTTCGGGGAGGAAAAGTTCACTTATATAAGAGTTTTCGGTAGCCAAGCCGAACCTCACGTCCTTCCTTTGTACATACCTGATAAACTGCTGGCAAGGGAAATAGCTTACCAGATCATTGCTGAGAGTGTTACACAGACTCTCAAGAAAAATAAGAAGCAGGGCTGGCCCTCTTTTCCTTTGAGATGAGGTGTCTACACCTTGCATGATCTCAAACATGCAGAGAAAGAAGCTACAAAGATGAAATCATTAACTCTAGCAACTCTCCCTAATAGGCAATTTGATCCCAACAAATTCGCCTATAATGCACTTGAACAGGCCAAATTGTCAAAGTTTGATCATAAAGAAGATATGTTTGATGACCTGTTCTCCTCAGCTGAGTCAATAATGCAGGTTAAGGCATTTGCGAGAATGAAATATCAAGATGAAGGGTTGGTTGAATTTAACATACTTAGAGAACATAGGTTGCAAACTCTGCCTCTAGATCTATTAGCAACAACCCCAACAACATCGTCAAGCAAGGTTGAACGGCAACAGTCAAAGGAACCTCCGGTTACAACAATAGAACCAAAAAAGCCACAGGAGAAAACTCAAACTAAAGAGCAGGAGAAAGTGCGGGAGGAGACCCAGATTAAAGAACAGAAACAGACCAACATTGAAGTAAATGTGGATACTCATATTGACCCAAAATTGCTCCAGGAATGGCAGCAATTTGATTCTATTATCAGTGGTCTAGAATGTTCAAAGGACACCGAAACTTCGAAGGCAGCAGACACACAGGAAACCACTTCACAACAGGTTCTAAGTGGAACCAGCGGCCCACCCATTTCAAAAGAAGTAGAAATAATACCAAAGGACCCCTCCGATCAAATCATTTTGCAGGTAGAAGAGATTCCTCCCTTGGATGTCTTCTACAGCCCAAGGCATAAAGCTGTAGTAAAACGACAGAGGAAGAGAAGAAGGACTGATCAACCTTCCCTTTTCCCAGAACAGACGGTCACGGGTAATGTGGTTTGGAAGGAGGAATTTGACCCCTCTGATGACCTGACAAAACTGTCACAATATGCTGGAGCCTATTCGGCAGCAACAATAGATAAGGCATCGGGGGTGAGTCTTTTACTGAAAACAAAAGACCAGGAAATCTTCTTATTACAGGCACAGCTAACTGAAGCAAAGCAGAAAGCGGAGCAGGCAAAACAGCAATTGTTGACACAACAGCAAGTAAACAATCAACTAACTCAACAATTGCAGGCAGAAAAACAAAGGATTGACCAAAGTGCAATCCAAAAGCAAAAGAATTATCAGAGGCCTTGGCGCAATTGAAGGCAGCAAATGAGAAAGTGCTGAAAACAAAAGATGAGCAAATTTCTCAACTATCAGCACAGCTTGAGAAGACAAAGGGCGTTCCACAAGTAACTGAATTCAGAGTAGAAGCACTACAGATAAATACTGCATTGATAGCCCAAATTAAGCTTCTATGTCAACAAATTGCCCAAGCAGAGCCACTATGTGAATTAACAGCATCCATAAGTGATAAAGTAGAAAAGGCTAGGACGGAATTGGATCAAGCTGAAGAAATGATAGCTGCATTTCTTGACTGGCAAGATACTGATCAAGGACAAGCGGCGAATTTACCAAGAATTTTAGAGTCACATAAAGATATACTATTTACAGAATGGCAGTCCCAGTTAATGAAAGCAGAGAGGGCAGTTTCAAGATGCAAATCAACTTCAAGCAATTTGGTTGAATTAGTTAATAACACTCTCTACTTGTCAAACATGATTTCCCAATGCACACCAGGAAAATTGACAGCGATGAAAACATTGGAGCAGTCATGTTATCCAGATCTAGAGGAAAAGGGGAGATTAATTGTTGGAATTAACAGTTTAACGTGGGACACCTATTGGTTCTTCTTGGTAAAACCACACACTCAGAGAGCCGCCCTCAAGTGCCTTACAGATGCAATCGGGTATATTATCCCCGATATTCAGGATGCCACCTATGCCGCCCAGCTCAGCTCTCGCCTCAACAGACCACCCGAAGTGGAGCTGATGCTTGCGATAAGTCAGCTCAGATTTAAAGGCAAACAGCCTACCTGATGATTCATGTCGCCGACTGCCACATTGCTGAGAAAAATATGATCAAAATCAATTGATACCAATTAAGTAGGATTTGAGTTTCGTAGATAGTTAGATTAATTAAGTATTTATAGACCCTTTCATTGTTTTGGAAGGGGTCGTAAAGTTTTGTACTTGACTTAAAGACTGAAGTTGCACTATTGTGCTTCAGCGATATTCTTTTATGAAACTGGACCAGTTATTCTAATTTTGACAAGGAAGATTTTATGCAAATGTGCATTACTGTCTTTGTTTGAAAGTATTTCTACGTTGAAGGAAGAATCTCAGATAGCGATTGATATTGGGAGTGTCTAGCAGCTCATATGGTACTATTATCTATGTCTGAATTCATTCTTTTCAAATGAATTGTTATTTGACTACCTTTGCTATTATCGAATATATGTATGTGTTTTAACAGCTCTTCTTTATTCCTTCCACTATTGGATGTTTATGGGATGCCTTTCCTTTGATCATATATGTATCGATGATATATAAAGTGTAGCAATGTTGCACTGATCCCTTTGTTTAACGATTTAAGCAGAGTAATTCTTGAATGAATAAAAGTCCATGTTTATTGAATAGAGTCATCTACATGCCTGTTTATAAATATAGATCATCAAGCGCTACACTTTAAAAGTACAATAGTTCCCGGGATTAGTAGTAGTTCTTTTATTTCGCCAATAGATCAAGTTATTCGCCTATCATTAGATTAGTCAACCAATCATTCATTCATCCCGTTTATCCATTACTGGGAAACTGGTCCCATTATCCCCAGTCGGAGCCACCATTCCAAACGGAAAAGGAGCTGTACTAAGGTCCGAACCGGGTGGTTATCCCCCAATGTTGATACAACGATTTTCGGGGCATCAACATTATGATAGCTATTTAATGAGCTAAAGAAGACACACTAAAATTAAATAATATTCTAATAAGATAAACATTAATAGTTATCATTCTAAGAAGAATCTTATGAAATAAATGCCATAGATTCTTCAACACCCTCCTCTTAATGTTTCTTCAACTAATGAAGGTTGTTGAACAATTGTTCCTAAATGTAGTTTCCCTTCTCTTGATGTTTCTTCCACATGTTTGAATTGTTCCTGCACTTCTTGAAGACTTGAATTTATGTTAACAATGGGGTACTTTGATTATTGAACTTCACTATCTTTTATAAATTCTACAAATCGACCTCTATGATTACTAGACCTAATTAACCCATTCATATAGACATGACAAGGGCTTGTGAAAACTCACTATAGAGAATGTGCAAGATATTACCTATTATCTTACTTCACTCCTCCATGTCCTAAATTTTTTTATTGTAAATAAAGTACAAAAATTTCAAAAAGAATCTTGTGGATCTCTGTATAAGTCTTTGATGTGCTTCCTCAATAACAGTGCCAATTTTTTTTTCCTAATTTATTAGCATAAACGAGTGGATAATATTTTAATCAATTCAGGAATTTGTAAAATTTGAATCACACTATTGTATGTAGAGAAATAGGTTTAGATTCACTATCATTTTAAACAAATGAAAAAGTATTTAGGCTATCTATTTAAAGAAAGTTAAAACTAGGTTGTTAATTTTCACTAGAAGACAATTTTTAAACTAGGTTCTAAACTAATAAAATAAAGAATACGAAAAAAAACTATAATGTATCAATCCAAAATGCAAAAAGGAACTAATATTACACGCCTAGACTACTTGAGTATACAATTGCAAAATATCAGGTTGTGAGGTGGAGTATGTCTTTCAATGGTGAAAATTTCGTTCACTGATGCAGGTTATTGGTTGAGTAAGAAATACCATCACACTTCTTGAAAGTAAAATCAAGGCACACAACTCACTTAAACTATCTTAATTGATCAAGTATTCACTAGTGTCTCACAAGTAGAAAAATAGCTTGTAGTTCCTTTGGCCTACTCCCTCAAGTGACTAAACGACTTGCAATAATACTCCGATGACTCCTCAATATTTATTTTCATCATTATCAAGGTTAATTTTATGTGTTAAAATAAAATAAAATATTCATAAATGAAAATAATTATTTATGCAAGTTTGATTAACTATTCATGTATAAAGGTCATTTCAAGTAGATAGAATAATCCTAATGTTTGACCTAGTCTTTCAATAAACTTGCATCTTAGAAGCATTGACTATTATATGGAAAAGAAACACAATTTGTTCTCAAAATATCAATTAAACTATGATAACCAATGAAATAATCAATCTTGAGATTTAAACAAGGAACCATGAACAATTATAAACAAGAACAACACAATAATTAGTGTGTGAACAAGATAACTAAAATCAAATGAAAATGCAGGTTTTCTTGAACATGAAAGTATGAACATAAGAGAAAAATAACATGGAAATATATAACAACATCAACAACTGTGCCTAGTAAAGAAAAGAGTGTACAAGCTAAAACAAAGGGACCCTATAATGCCTTAGCTTACACACTAGAGATTGCCAACTAATAAAAACTCAAAGGAACTACATGTATTAATGAAAGTGAAGCTTGAAAACGTAACTTTAGTGAAGATTTTTTCTAAATACAAATATCACAATAGAATCAAAAAGTTTGAAATATAAATATGTATTTCAAACTATAATAGCTTGTTATTTATACATAAGAAAACAAAACCAATTGCTAATAATTCTCTTCTTATCCAATTAATTGATATTTTGAGCATTCATCTGGATGGAATTCTAACTGAATGGTCGAAATCAAGGAAAAACCATGAACTCTAAAATATGGGTGGATTGTCCCCTCAAACATGTGTTTTTTGTTGCAAACCAATCGCATTGACTAGGGTTGTGCATGGGTTTTCTCATCAAACCAGTGGGAAAATCACCATCTAGGGAACATGGGGAATATAACCCATGTCCCTAATTTCACCCAATTCACTTGAAAATAGATAAACTAATGAGGAATTACAAAAAAGTATTATTTCTTGTAAGAATATAATAAGATTGAATTATAATACATAAAATTTTGTGAAATTTCAAAGATTAAAATAAATGGTAAAATACCTTTGGAGGTGTTTTATTGGTCAAAATAGAAGAAAATTTTGGTAAAGCTGATGAAGGATAGGTTTATTCAGAACGAACGTGGTTTATTAATATGGCAAATTTTCACCAAAATTGAGGATTGACAAGAGGCATAACTTACTTATGAGAGAAAATATTTTGTCAAAATCTAGAAACAACTACCATTTGGAACTTCCTAACTAATAGAAAGATGATTACCTACTACATGAACTCCATTTAATGCAATGTTCTAGATTTACCTACTACATGAACTCCATTTAATGCAATGTTCTAGATTTTTCCATAATCTACAATCCAATGAAAAATAACAATATTCTAACACTCTCCCTTAATGTTTATTGGGGTTAATTTAAAATTGTTAATACACTTTCTTAAAAGGAAACATATTTAAGCCATAAAATGCTTATAAAACTTACAAACTTTATAATACTCAATGATTTAGTAAGTATATCAGCCACTCAGTCTTATATTATGCAATACTCTAGACGTAGGAGCATAGTTAGCATAATGATGCCTTGGACGTTCATAATAAACCTCTTGAAGATTCCTTGTTTTGGTAGAAGAAGAATCGTTGTTTTTGTCTTATGCAACTACAACAAAATTTTATCCTCCACAAGATTCATAATTGTCTTCGTAAGTCATGTTATCATATTTTTCTTCATCAATTTGGTTATCACAAATAATAATAGGACTTGATCCTCCACAAGATTCATAATTGTCTTCGTAAGTCATGTTATCATATTTTTCTTCATCAATTTGGTTATCACAAATAATAATAGGACTTGATGAAGATGCAAGAGTGGAGGAAGGAGGAAGAATATTTAGGAGATATTATCCAACTTTCACCAAATATCACAACCCTCCTAATAAGCATTTCATTTGTTTCAATATCATATAACCTATAGGCCTTAGATAATTCACTATAACTAACTATAATACATCTATGGTTTTTCTTGTCGGATTTTTTTTTAATTAGCAACATAAACATAAGCACCACACTCAATAACTTTTTTAAATGACCTATATATGGTTTTTTTCTAAGTTTCTTTAGGAGTCTTATTTTTAACAACAATTCCTAGATTTTGGATTCAAAGATCTAGCATAAAGCATACACCTATCCATCTCCACAATGGTATTCTTCCTCTCCGCTACATCATTTTAGTGTATAAGGGACCATATTCTCTCTTTTAAATCTAATATTATGTGATGCAGGACCAACCCTGCACATACCCAGGATTCCCAACAATCATGCACCTAAAACATCCACTTCCAACTATTGATCAATTTAACTTCGATATCTGTTAATTTCAACAATACATGCGGAAACTCTTCAGCTTACCCATACACCGGCAATCTCACAACTTCACTTTTATATAATCAAAAGTTAATAAAACCAATGCGCCCATGATTTCAACTTGACATTGTTTCAAACAAATCCTTCACGCAACATCACCAATAACATTTGTCTGCAATATATTATCGTGTCTTTGCTTCTTCATTTCAATCTTGCCAAGATACTAAATCTGTTTACGCGCCCTTTCCCCTGCTAGCGCTCCAGATCTGAGGTACACCGATGCATAGATCAGAGCCTAACTATCAAGATCTCGGGACTCGAACTCTTCACATCACCTGTCAAGGCTTTATAACTCCGGTCCTTCATCTAAGAAATCACGGAAATATCTCGCCACAAGTCACCAGAACAGCTGCAACTTCTCTCTCTCAATAACCACCCTGGGATTCGACCACTGGATCTTTGAATGCCTGCCTTTGACTTTGGTTAATTTTCGTTCTGCATATTCCCATTCCAACGTAAATACACTGCTGGCGCTTGTCATAAGTTCTACATGTCGATCCTCAACAGTCTCAATTTTCAACAACATGCAATCTTTCATTTACACTAGCGTTAAACGTTCTCATAACAGTTTGATTTATACAGATGTCAAACACCCAGAATCTATTGATGTCGAATCAATTTGCAAACTCTTCAAATGTCGATTCCTCACTATACACTGATGCGATAACTCTTTGAGATCGCCGTTCACTGGAGTGATATGTCACGTGATTATCGCAGAATTAACATCACCGATGCGATAACTCTGGAACCGACTCAATGTAAAACTGATTTATAACCTTCGCTTCCGTCTTTATGGCGATATGGTGTGATATACAATCTCTTCCACTCCGATGATAACTATACAACTTGCACAACTCTAAATCGCTCCACCCTCCAATGCGCGCCGAGATGATCTCAAGCGGGGTTACATTCACTATAATTAGTGTCATTGTCGACCTGTTGACAGCTTTCCATAACTCGATACGAAGTCTAACAGAAATTTGTGATGGCTACGTTTCAACGTTCTCTTCTGAGATCTTGGCGATATCATTCGCCCCAATTCACTTTGAACCATATTTGTATCATTTCGGGTCCCATTTACTGTTACAGACAATGAATTTGAACAGATCTCTGTTGCGATGTGATAAGAATTACACCCAATTCGACCCAATAGTTATCGGACTCAATAACTCAATATAACTTTAATCTCACCGTCAAGGCTCCAATAAAGCTTTTACTTTTCACATATTCTTTGTGTTCATGAATTCCCCAATTCATACAATTGGGCAGTGCCACATGAATTCCCCAATTCATACAATTCGGCAGTGCCAGTTTTGCAATAAACTCAGAAATATTACAGATTAAATAAACATTCAAGTCGTAACAACTTCAACTCTTGTACAAAGAAAACAGCGCGTCCAGCATTACACTCATCATACATTGATACGCACAATTTTAGTTTTATTCATGGCATATGAAAGAACAGATCTCGCCTTAAGCCATTTACATAAGAAAAATCTCTTTTATACATATAATACAGTTCACACATTTAAACCAAATTCTCACACCACTCCAAGACACAAAAAACCTATTCGAGCTTTCGCTCTACACTCAAAACTACACAAAAAGTATCTCTAACAAATCACTCTAAAAAAATCCCTCGATCCACACAAAATACAATCTTATCACTAATTTAAAATAAGACAATTCTCATTTATTACAATAACAAACTTATTTGAGAAGTTTATCCTCCTCAGTAAAATCGAATTCGTCCAAACAGTCAATGAATTTTTGCTTTGTTTAGCCACAACATGTGACCATTCCATCACATTGATGGCTGGGTCTAGATGCTCCTGCATCATATTTTTTTCCATTATCAATCTATAAAATCTTAATGAATTTACCACTTTAGTTTTCTACAAAGCCTTAAATTCCTTGAAATTATAAAATATTTTATTGTTGTTCTTTAGGAAATAAACACAAATCCTTCTATTATAGTCATCAATGATTGTCTAAATATATGTAAAACATGAAATGGAAGGATGTTCTAAGGGTCTCATGGGGTCACTATGAACCAGATGAAACAAAGTCTTGGTTCTCCATGAATTACTGTTTATAAATTTTTCCATGTGATGTTTACCAAGGAAAATTTTAAGGATCTATATTTGTCTTAAAGCATATAAGCCTTATAGAATCTTACTAATTCTAAAAATGTCAACCATAACATGTTTAACAATAAATTAAGTAAAAATATGAAATTTTCTAAGAATCCCATATAGTTTTTAGAAAATTTTGGTGATTTTTAAAGTTAATTACTTGTATCCTATAATATTTGGGTGAATTAGTTTAAAAAGAAATTGGTGAATGATTTTTTGGAGCAAAACATGAAAGCTTAGCCCAGAGCAAAAATTAACCTCTATAATTTTTATTTATGTTTACCAAGCACATATCCTTTAAAAACCCCTTGTATTTGAGAGATTTTGGGTAGTCCATACACCATTTCAAACTTCATCAAACTACAACTTTGATAATTCAAATGGCCCATCTTCTCATGCCATAATTTACTCATGTTATCTATTTATATAATCAAAGTCTTCCCATTTGAGGTAAAACAACCAAAACTTATAAAATCAATTTTTGAATGCCTAATAACAATAACTTTAAAATTCTTATTTATATTTTTTATTAAAGATTTTCTTTATAAAATTAAACCTTCTAACCTTAACTTGTAATCTGAATCAAACAGATTTATTTGACTTTAAATTTGGAACCAACATGACATTCTTAAACACTTCATCTTCAATAAAAACACACCCAATTCCAATCACATTGAATGGTGTATCATTACAAAGAATTTTTTTCCTTCTTACAATCATTCTCTAATGCAACAAACTTCTCCTTCCATGTGTTGAGTTGCACCAAAATATATGACACATTCATCATTATTAAAAACCTTTGCTTTAAGTGCAACATGAAGATCGATACCTTTTTTCTCTCTGAGAACTTTTATGGGTTAAAAATTTGCATTACCCTTTTTACATGTCCCACCAGTTTTTGCAACAATTCTTTACATAATTTATTGGCTTCCCGCAATAATAACAACTACCATTAATTTTCATTAATTTTATATTTAAATACTAACTTGAATAGTATTTAATTTTTTTGATGTTGAATTAATCTCTTCCTATATACAAGGGCTTGACCTTTTTTTTTTTTTTTTGTAAGCTGTGGTGTTTCTCATTCTATTACTCGATCAAAAAACATTACATCATATCATAATCAGTCTTTGCCCGCCCTCTAGGGGAAACCGGGTCGTAGCTCCATCGATAGTTTTTAAAAGCAGCCTAAAAATAGAAGGCTCTCAGTCTGATTGTCTGAGCTAGATAAACTATACAATCATGAGCCTTACTAAAACTATGCCTAAAACCACTGCTCTGAACTGCATGCTTTTTACTATCTATAACAGGTACAAAGCTAAAACCAAAAAAATTTCTACAGTTACTTGACATATCTCAAATCATTCGATGTCACCATCAGAGGGCTTGACCTTTATTAATAAATAACTCTTTTCCTTTACTAATTATTTATCTCTTAAAATAAGTTCACATTAAAAATCAATTATAAAAATAAAAAAGATTTTATTAAAAATATCTTCTAATGAAAACCCAATAATAACGTGTAAAAAAAGGGAAAAGCTCCTTTTTCACTCCCTTTCTTAACAAAACTCTAATTCAATGATAAGATGTGATACCATACCTTGATACTTAAGTACTTTACCATTCATGGTTTCCTCTATCAAATGTTTAAGCAAACAACCTTGTTTCCCTCTATCAATTTTTTAAGCAAAATAACAAAACACCTCACCATCTTAATATATGCACCAACATCTTTATTTATTTGATCTCATTGGAGTCTTATACTTCAATGCCATTTATTTTTTCTTCACGTGCATGGGATACACCAATTGTTGTTTGGTATTTTGTTTCTGGGCTGAGGCATCTAACGAATCTGCTATTGTTGAACTGAAGGTAAAGTGCCAATGGTGATGTCTATTGTTTAGGTGAAGCTAAAGTGTCAATGGTGAAGTTGAAGTTGAAAGTGAAGCTAAAGTGTCAATGGTGAAGTTGAAGTTGAAGTTGAAAATAATAAGCGATTTTTTTAATGAAAATCATAATGACTTACTATTTAAATTATTATTTATGGATAGTTATAAACATGAGTGTTTTTAAATTATTATCTATAGATAGTTATAAACCTGGGTGTAATTTTAAAAAATTAATCAAACGGGAAGCATTATAATGACTGGAAACCTATAATATAACTATTTAATAACGAGAAAGCAATATGATCTAGTTATTAGTAAGGAAGTCCATTTTATTAACCAAGGGATTTTGGAAAATATAATATAAATTTCTTGTATTATAGTGTGGTAATTATATTTTTATTTTTATATTTTGATTAAAAAATAGAATTTTGTTTCAATGTCTTTTATTAAGTTTTTAAGATGAGGGAGCAGCGAGATGCACATAAGGAGATAAGATGTGTTGGGGTTTTTATGATAATGATTTTTATATCTAAAAAAAATTAATAAAATTTAACACAACAAAAAATTATATAAGCAAATTCATATGGTAGATATGTGGGAGCACTTTTTAGGGAAATTCAAGAAGATAGGGTATGTCATGATACTTAGCATAATTATCTTCGTATCTAAAATTATAAAAATAAAAACAAAAATAATAATATTCTAACAAGAAGAAGTTATCCCATGCAAATTCATCATTATGCAATCTAATGGAACATTATGATTTTATCGATCCTAAAATTTTGAAAATTGTCAAATTTGTTGAATTCTAAATGGAATTTGAAATTCTGCTTTCTCCATATGTGTCTAATGAGGTTGGAACCACTCTCAAACATCATAATACAATTAATAGTAATGTTAAAAAGTTTATATCATTTACTTTTAAGGACTTAACGTTACCATTAATTACCAAGTTCACAAACTCCTCAAAGCTCTATCCCTAGCTTTGTTCCATGTTAAATTATTTTTGGACCAAAAATCAGGGATGGTGTGGAGGTTTCCCAAGTGTACCCCTTCTTGGGAGGTGTCCAAATGCCTCCCTTTTGGAAAAACACATCCTCCACATTAAGAAAATGTTTCCGCACACATTTCCCCACGTTTTCCCCAAAGGGAAATATGGGAAAACATTTACCATACATCCTCTTCCCTCAAAGCATCGAAAACAAGGGACACATGCCCCTCACCTTTGAGGATGCATCCCCATGGAGCATTGATGATGCATCTCTATAAAACACTACTTCATCATTACAAGTTCATCGCAATAAACAATTATTAATTTTCATAAAAAATTGTATCTAAATAATGTGCTTCATGCTCACAACAACTAAAAACATTACTTAACCTTTTCATCACTAAAAAACCTTTCAATACCAATTAACCAAAAATATATAAACTCAAAAACAATATGAAAATAAAAACACTCAAAAACATACACATAATACTAAAAACCACATAAAATACAATTATATTTATAGCTATTTATAAACATTAATTACATTATAATATAAAATATTCTAATACAATCCAATTGTCAACGATACCATCACAATGATAGTTTACTATACAACTTGAGTGGGCCTAATGATCAAGAGCATGTGTTTCCTCTTAAGAGGTCATAGGTTCAAGACCAGAGTGGGGTAGAGTATGTATGCCTTCGTAGACTTAGCAGTTAAATCATCCCGTGGAGGTGAGTCCCTTGTCCCATGAACAAATCTCATATACTAATTTAATGTCTCGCTTGACCATAACCTTAAAATTAGATAATAATAATAATAATATCTACTCTCTTTAAAACAATTTTCCAATAATCTAATAAACTATATCACTTTTATCTCAAAATTTATTATTATTCAAATTAAATACTTCAGATAATAATAAAAATAATATCTATTCTTTATAACAATTTTCGAATAATCTAATAAACCATATCAATTTTATCTCAAAATTTATTATTATCCAAATTAAAAACTTTCTTCTTTAATTTCATTGCTCAGTTTAGCCTACTATATCTACTCTATATTTAAAACAGTTTTCTAGTTATGTAATAAACTATATCAATTTTATCTCAAAATTTATTATAATCCAAATTAAATATTTAACTTCTCTAATTTCATTGCTCAGTTTACGAAACACCCATTTAAAAAAGATACTTGCCTTAATTTTGAACTTTCAATCCCAACTTTATTATATAAATATTTTCTATCCCCAACATTTACCCAATACGTTCGAAGGAGTCTTTGTTATTAATCAACACTAACATTATTTACTTAAATTTTGTATAACATAAATTTTTATATGGAGCAGTATCTTCATGCCAGTTCTCACCATTTCCCAGCTCAGAAGATGGGGGTTCTTAATACCCTTGCTACTAGGGCCTTAAAAAGAGTTTTGAGAAAGAAAAATCCCATCTCCTGGATGTCTTCATTGAGAATGGTTATAGTAGATACATCGGACAGAAGGCTTTCCAAAAAGCTGCCAAGAATTCTCTTGCTAAAAGGGAACTAAAGGAGCAGATTTCAGGTGTCCATCTTCTGTTTTTTCAGGGGACCAGTGATAAGATTGCAAGGATTCTCAAGATGCATAGTGTCCCTGTTACCTTTAGACCCCTTAACACCATTTGTATGTCCCTCAGATCAGCAAAGGATCCTATTGATCCTAAGGATATGAAAGGGGTGTATATTATCCCTTGTTCCTGTGGGACCCCCTATATTGGTGAGACGGGTCGCTCCATCAATCAAAGGATTAGTGAGCACGCAGCTGACCTTAAGCATAGGAGATCAAAGTCTTCGGCTTTAGCTGAGCATGCGGAAAAAACCAATCATCATGTTTGTATTGAGGAGGCTAGCGTCATTGCTAGAGTTTCACAGTTCCATCATCGGAAATTTAGGGAAGCTCTGGAGATTGAAAAGAGGTCGAGCAATCTCAATAGAGAAGATGGCTAGAAGATCAGTAGATGTTGGGTCCCTGCTCTCTCTTCCTAGTCGCTTTCTTCCTTTCCGCCCCTCCTCCTCCCCCCTCCCCTTGTTTCTTGTCTCCTCTTTTTATTTTTAATTTTATTTTAAGTTAGTTTTTACAAGTTTTTATATGATTTTATTTATTTTTATTTTTATTTAATATTTAATTAATTAATTATTTTACTTAATATTATTTTATTCCAATGTATATATATATTTATTTATTTTTATATTTTTATTATTTATTTATTTTTATATTATTATTATTTATTTATTATTTTTTTATATAGTTTTATTTTTAGTTATTTATTTAATTTGTTATTATATATATATATATATATATAAACTTAACAACCTATTTTAATCTCTATATATAGTTAATCATACGTTTTATTACATTATTTATATTTTCTATGTATTTGTTAAATTAGTTAGTAACTCTATAAATAGTTAATTATACGTTTTATTCTAATATTTTTCTATGTATTTATTAAATAGTTAATAACCAATTAAATTAAATTATTTTTATATTTATTTAGAGGTAAGGTTATTATAACTAACTTCCAATTAAATTAAATTATTTATATATTTAGAGGTAAGGTCCCTAGTCTAATTTAGGTGTTGGCCTAGTTAGCCATTGGAGGCTCTGCTCAAGCTATTTATCATGCAAAGCTGGATCTGGTTCTTCAACTTGTCCTGACGATGAACCACACTAGTTGGTTCAAAATGCATCGACAAATGATAGATCTTGTGATTTACGCCGAAAAATCTCTCATAAACTTGATATGGATCACAGAAGCCTCAACTCAACAAAAAATAATAATTTAATTTCAGATAATGGTTAAGTTAAATATATAATTTGCATATAATACTAATTTGTTTTATTATAATAATTATTTAATTTTAAATTTAATAATTAAGTTAGATGTTTAATTCACGTATAAAACTTAGCCCAAGAGTTAGTTTAATTGGAGTGTCGTCGTTAAATCATATCTGCTATTAAGAAGTTACTGGTTTAATTCTCTTGACACTCTGAGGGTTAGGCTCCTTGGTTGAGTCAGTAGGAAGTGATACATTTGGGTGGATATGCTTGGTACAAATGTTTTGTAGACATAACAGTCATTGATTTCTAGGGTTTGTGAACCACATAGAAAAAAATTGTGTATAAAACCTTCTCAACAGTTTCACTACAAAATATTACAAAATATTCATAATTTTTAAAAACAATTCATTCTAACAAGTAATACTAGCTCAACAAAATAAATTAAATGGTTGGATAATGTTGATGGGCATCAATCTATAATAAGCATGAAAAAATTTAACCCCCTTTACTCTCGAGATTCTTGATCTGTAAATAGGATTTGTTACAAAACAGAGGAGGTGCGCACGAGCATGAACCCTGTGTTCCAGAAACAAGAAGCAAGCAGCATCGACAGGGCTATCAATAGGTCTTTATTTCTGATATTATAAAGCAGAAAAGAGGAGTCCCTTTCAATCATTGAACATGCAACGAGCTTTCTTTAACATAGATTAGGTAGGCGTGAACATCTCAGGCAGGTGTGAACAGGTAACAGGCAATGTGAACAAGCAGCGTGAATAGGCGGGCAAGCAGAGGACAGGGTTTTGTGAGCATAGTGGATAGGCAATATGAACAGGTGGGCAAGCAGAGGACAGGGTTTTGTGAACACAGTGGACAGGCAGCGTGAACAGGCAGTGTGAGTAAGGTTTCATGAGCACAGAAGCAGAGGTAGCGTGAGCACAGAGCAGTGAGGCAGTTAACTTCTAAATAGGTAAATGTTCAGAACATGGAAAACGCTCAGAAGAGCCAAGGCATAAAGAATAAGGAAATTTCAGATTTTGTGGAAACAAATCATTTGGGTCAAATCAAAATTGCTTCAACAGACAAACCAGGAAGGTGGATTTGGGTAAACGCAAAGCAATATGAGGGAATTTTAAGGTGTGGGATTGCTTGCCTTAAATGGGGACGAATGAGAAGAAAACCGATCAAGATCAAGAAAAAGAAAATAAATAAGAGAACAAAAATAAAGAAGAATCAATCATTTATAGTCCCACATCTACACCTCTTACTTGGTCATCAGATCTATATGTCCAAGAACTGATGAAGGTCAGGACAAGGCTGGAGATTTTGGAAGCCAAAGAACAAGAAAGGGACCGCAAAATTTCAGAGATCACAGTTGCAAACCAATGTTTAATGGAAGGTAATAGAATTTTAAAAGAACAGGTAACAATGTTACAAGAGGCTCTAGAGACAAGAAAACAAGAATGGCAAAACATGAAAGAAGTAATAACAACAAACAAAGATGTGATAATTTCTAAACAAACTCAGGTAGATACACATGTATCTCAACAAATAGACATTTCCAAAGAGAAGGAAAAAATGAACAGTGGGAAAGATAGTCCAAAAGAAATCAAAGCTAGAGCTGAAGACGCTAATGGTTACATAAGGACAGAGGAAGAAGAAGATGCAAGTGATCGCAGAGCACAAGAAATAGAACAAAAAGAAAGACAGGACAGGAAAACAAACTTTATTATCATGGGAATAAGAGATTATGGGAAGAATGAAAGTACTCTCAATTTGACAAGAGACTTTCTGAAAGAGAAACTACATTGGAAAGGGAAAATTTGCCAAGCAAGAAGGGTTGGGAGGATATGTGAAGAGAGGCCTCGACCCATAAAATTCACCATGGCAAGCGTACGAGAAAAACGACAACTTTTGGGAAAAAATAAACTCATGAAAGGCTCATACTTCTTCCTCGATGAAGATTTAACCAAAAAGCAACAAGAGGAGAGAAGGGATGAAGTGGAGAAAATCAGAACAACAAGAAATGTAGGGAAAAGGGCATGGTTGTATAATGGGAAAGTCGTTATTGCAGTGTTTTGGCCTCCAGGAAAATCAGGACAGTAAGCTGACAGTAAAGAAAAAACATAGAATTCAACGATAGAGACGAAAACAACTAGAGAAACATGGACAAAAAGGGGTGAAGACTCAAATTTGAGTCTTATATGCCAAACTACGTAGCAGTCAAATCCTACCCGGGTCTACCTAAATTTAGTTTGTTGGAATCATAGAGGTTTCCCTTAGAGGACGGGACCTCGGTTAGGGCCTATTGTGGAAGGTAGAGACATAATTTGTCTCACAAAAACTCATGAGCATGATAGCTACAAAACTCCTGTGTTTGACGGTTATTTGAAGTTGGCAGTTTGGAACAAGGTAGAAAAAAATGGCAAAGGGTATGGGGGAATACTAGTTTTAGTGAAAGAAAAAGAAGGCTGTCACATTCAGTTAATTAAAGAAGATGCAAATAAACAATATTTATGGTTGAAAATATCAGAGAATGAGAATCACATAAGAATTGCAGCATGCTATTTTGCCCCTCAAGTCTCAAAAAAATACAAAAATAAGGATCTTGACAGCAAGGATCCATATGCAGCTTTAAAACAAGATATTTCTATGTACTGTCAGCAAGGAGAAGTTCTTTTACTGGGAGATTTCAATGCTAGAACAACAAATAATCAAGCTAGCATCCTTTGTTGCAAAGAGGATAACAATCCTATTTGGCTTACTGAAGAGAGAATCCCCAATGGGTGAGGTGTTCAGAAGATGACAAAGTTAGCAATCATTTTGGAGATGAGTAGCTTACACTGTGTGGGGCTTTCAACTTAATTATTTGCAATGGTCTAGATAGATGGAAAAGGTCTGGGAAATTCACTTACAACACATACAATGGGGCAAGTTTCGTTGACTATGTGATGTGTTCACAAAGCTTAGTAGAAAAGATAGATGAAGTTAGTATTGGAGAGAATATTTGGGACTTAAAATCATACCATAACCCAATTTTTATAAGGTTATCATGGTTAGAAGAAAGGCAACATAGGAGGAAAACCCAATGCTCTTGACAATCACTATCAAGGGGAAAAATTCTTCTAACACAAGAAAATGGTACTATCTTCAAGACAATGTTAGAGAGATTAATTCAGAAGGAGAAAACTAGTTTCAAACGCTTCAACATCCATGAGTTAACAAATATAATTCAAAGTGCACTTGAGAAGTGCAAAAGAGCAAAAAATAGGAAATCAGAATCAAATTGCTTTCCTGTAAATGCGTGGTTTGATGAGGAATGCAAAATGGCAAGGAGAACCTTGAAAAAGGCAAGAAAAGAGATGATGAATGTAAAGTTATATAAGCAGATACTAAAAAGGAAAAAGACGAGTTCATGCAAACAAGGAGAGAAGAGTTAATATATTTAAGTAAGAATAATCCAAAGCTTTTCTGGAAGGAACTGCAACCAAGGAAGAAGCAAATTGAAAATAATATTACAGCCTATCAATGGTTTGAATATGCAAGGCAACTCTATGAGAAAGAATATGAGGCAGAGTCCCCCCAGGATCAACACAAATTCAAAGCTCTTCAAATTACAGGAGGTGAAGAATGGAATTAAGAAGCTGAAAATAGGAAAGGCAAAGGACTTGGTTGAACTTCAAGCAAAGTATCTAAAATGGGGAATGAACGCTCTGGCACTGCACATCATGAAAATATTCAACAACATCATTCACCAAGGATTCCCAAGAGACTGGACAACTAGTCTAGCAATACCCCTTTTTAAAAGTGGAGACATTAATAATCCATCCAACTATAGAAAAATTATGATCAATCCTTTGTTTGCAAAGCTTTTCGGTAGCATGGTAGAAGACAGAATTAGCAAGTGGGCAGAAGTAAAAGAAAAGAGGGAAAGAGGACAAGCGGTTTTTAGGCCGAAACATTCTACAGTGGATCATGGGATCACGTTGAGATACATTGTTGAAAAGGTTTGGGAGAACAAAGAAGAAGTATTTTGCTACTTTTTTGACTTCAAAAAAGCATTTGACACAGTCCCTAGGGATAAGTTGTGGTGTAGAATGGAAGAACTTGAAATTCCTATGCATTATAGAGCCACTATCCATAGACTTTATGAAGAAGTGAAAGTCAAAATTAGAACCTCAACAAGTATTTCAGAAAGCTTTAGAAGTGACATTGGAGTCAAGCAAGGTTGCCCTCTATCCCCCACTCTTTTTGGTCTATATATTGATAAATTGCAAGAGTGGCTAAATCTGCAAGGTGGAGATGGTGTTCGATTGGGGGAGTTTGTGATAAATATTCTTTTATATGTTGATGATATTGTATTGATTTCTAAATTGGCCCATGGATTTGTTGATGCCTCTATAATTGTAGCAACAACATTGGGGATAACCACCCGGTCTAGCCCTTAATATAGTTCCTTTTTCGTTTGATATGGTGGCTCTGACTGGATTATATGGGACTAGTTTCCCAATAAAGGTGTGATTTGATGAGTGGGTGTTTAAAATATGTAACAAGATGATAGATGGTTTGGATTGTAATACTTATGAAAATATACAAACATATATATATATATATATATATATATATATATATATATATATATATATATATATATATATATATATATATATATATATATATATACCTAGGTAACTCATTTCTATGCGATATATGATGACTTCTGCTAACCAAACACTAATAAAGATTAAACAAATGATTACAAAAATTAAGCATGAAACATGATTACTTCAAACAAAGTAATAGAATACAGATCGCATTATCATAATAACTTTAATTGCTACCATACATGTTTAGGATATCAATTCTAGATTTATTCATAAGTGATATAAATGCAGAATTGAATAGACATTGACATATACAACAATGTTGAATCAAAAGAATATTAAATTGCCTAACATGAAACAAAATGACATAGATATAAGTACCATATGTATTTGAAACGTGCTACTAAAGTAACAGCCTGGTTCGTTCTTCCTTATTCTCAAAAACTCCAAAAATATACAGAAATGCGAGTCCTTTTGAAATCTTCTAACAAAAAGTAGAACCTTGATCCTTGCTTTCTCTAAAAATCAACTAAGAAGTGCAAAAGTGCTCTCTTCTTCAATTCAATTTTAATACAAATTCAGGACCCTTTCTCCAATGACATGAAAGGGTCTTTATAGCGAAAACAAAAAAACTGTTCGTAAAAGATGCTTGAAGTGGTTGTAACAGACTCTCTAAAAAATATGAGACTTCATGAAAAAAAATAGAATTGGAAATAACTTCAAAATATGCATTGCATCTATCATTCCTCGTGTGGCTTTAGTTGACAAATCTCGAGCATCGTTGGACTTCCGGTGGATGACTCATCTTGGCATGCAATTGACCTGTGTACACCACATCTGAGAGTTCGGGCACCATGCGATCGACTGCATCTACGAGACATTTGACCGTCATTTGTTGTCTATGTGGTTTAACCAAAAAGATCCAATGCATATCCCAATTGAGGCTCTTCAATTTTTTGAGTTTTTCTTCTCTGGTGGTCGAATCCAGCTTCCATTGTTTTTCCAATTTTTTTGCCTTAGGAATATTTTCAGGAGTACACTCAAAAATTAAGTTGGTGCAATTATCATTTATCAATTCAATGATATTACTCCTTGTTGCCGCTGGCCCTTGAAGTTGCCCTTTCTGATTTAATCATTTGTGTCTCCCATTCTGAGAATAATATCTCTTTATGAGATTCTTCAATCACTGGAAATTTGGTAGCCCTTCCCTTTTATGTGCTTTTCGAAGAGATATAATCTGTAATTTTTTCATCCGCCTCCTCGAATTCCAATCTGGAATTGACCGCTTGATCTACCAGTGTGTTGGTTTTGATGCATAATGGATGAATAAGGGAAATCTTTTGGTAGAGTTGAGTTAGTTGTTGAGATAAGAAGTTATTTATTACTAAGGCTTCTTTTATAAATTCTTCAACTTTAAGATTTTCTTTGAATTGCTCTAATGAGAGTTGAAGCTGCATTATTTGTTCATCCTTAGCTTTAATCTCTTCATGATGCACCAGTTTCAGTTGTTCAAACTCTTGGGATATCTGTTGCTGTCTTTCAATTGCCTGTTGATCAATCCTTTGTTTCTCGGCCTTTAGCTGATCTTCGAGTTGTTTAATATTTTGATCTTTTTCCTTGATCAATATATTAACTTCAATTGCTTTATCGATCATGGCAGCTATGTATGCACCTGCAAACAAAGATAATTTAGTCAAGTCTTTGGAGGGATCAACTTCTGAATCTTTCCAAATGACATTCATGTATTCATCTTGAGAGACGGTTACCGATACTTGGTCTATTTTCCTCTTCTTCCTCTGCCTTTTGACTACAGCCCTGTGTTTAGGGCTATAAAACACATCCAACGGTGGGATATCCTCAATACTCAATATAATCTCTGATGAAGGATTCTCAGGGATTATCTCGACTTCCCTCACAGTTGAATCCTTAATGGCTGCCTTTTCAATCACAAGATCATGAACTATGGGTTGCTGTGCTAAGGGAGATTGCGGCGTGATAATTGTTAAGTTATGGTATGTTCTATGCTTATAACAGTTTACTTCTTGTTCTTATTATATTCCACAAATTAGCAATCACATGTACATAAAGTAAAGTGCAGATAAAACATTAAACGATCGATAGAAAACAAGCCAATACAAGAGACACAAGATGTGGCGGCTAGCCAGGGACAAACCCCACAATGTGTGGGGAAACCCTTTGATCAAATCTTCTTTTATCTTCAATAATTTAGCAGAGAGAAATAGTACAATAAATCTGATTCATATCAGCAGTAGCAAACCCTAGATCATCAACATCAGCATTAACGGCTTCATTATCAAACTAGGGCAGATGATATCTCACAAACCAACCGTCAGATTGACTTCATTCCACCACCAAAAGTTGTGGCTTCCAGAGGAGGTTCAGATGAACCTACAACGCAGTTCAGATGAGGAGATCTTCTAGGCCATGCAAGTCAATCTTTACTTCTGCAGTTGCAGCTTCAGTTTCAGCAGTTTCCAGCTTCAAACTAGGGCAATCGATATCTTGCAAACCATTCATCAGATTGACTTCATTCCACCACCAAAATTTGTGGCTTTCAGAGGAGGTTCATATGAACCTACAACGCAATTCAGATGAGGAGATATTCTAGGCCACATAGGTCAATCTTTACTTATGCAGTTGCAGCTTCAATTTCAGCAGTTTCCGGCTTCAAACTAGGGCAGTCGATATCTTGCAAACCGTTCGTCGAATTGACTTCATTCCACCACCAAAAGTTGTGGCTTTCAGAGGAGATCCAGATGGACCTATAGTGCAGTTCCAAAGAGAAGATCTTCTAGGCCACACAGGTCAATATTTGGACATGCAGTTGCAGCTTCAGGTTCAACAGCTTCTGGCTTCACATGTGTGAGAGAGAGACCCATTTCTGCGCAGTAAAGAAGAGACTCATTTCTGCGTAGTAGAGAGAGAGAGATGTGATGAGAAGAGTGAGTGAAAATGAGGAAAATTCCTCTTATATCTATACACAACGTTGGTGTTTGAATAGATGCGACTGTTGGGCTTCTGAGCCTACATGAGTTGTAGGCCGGCTTGATAATAATTCCATAATCAAAATAAATTCATATCTCCATGAATACTTATCGGAATCAGATGATATTTATATCAATCCTACACCTCTCGATGAGAGGAATCTAATAAAAATATTTTCAACCATGAATAAGATGACCCACATTAAGTTTTTTCCCTGGTTTCCAATTTTAACACTCACTCTCAACCAAGGAGAACTTCATCTACAATCTGTCTATCGGTCGTTACTATTCATCCATCAAATGCATTGCCCTGTACAGCCTGACCCTTGCCCTACTTTGCTCTATTCTGCATGTTCTGCTTTTTCTTGTTCTGCCCTGTACTGATCAATATTGTTTTGCTCTGCTCTTGCATTGTTCTGTTCTGCTCTGCTTTTGTCCGAATTATGAAGAAGAAGAAATGATCGAGGATGTATCATACTGACTCAAAGTCAGTCTCAGAGTATGTACCACTGGTCCCAGACCAGTGTCAACCAACCTGAAGTGAGCGTCATAGTGAGTAAAACTCCACTGGTCCTAGACCAGTATCGTCCTCCACTGACTCAAAGTCAGTCTTAGAGTGCGTACCACTGGTCCCAAACCAGTCTTAGCTAACTCGAAGTCAGCTTCATAGTAAGTACCACTCCTCTCACTAGTCTCAGACCAGTATCGCAGTCTTAGAGAGTGTACCACTAGTCCCAGACTAGTCTCAACTGACCCAAAGTCAACGTCATAGTATGTACCACTCTCAGTGGTCCCAGACCAGTACTGCACTGACACGAAGTCAGTCTCGAAGTATGTACCACTGGTCCCAGACCAGTCTCAACCGACCCGAAGTCAGCGTCGTAGTATGGTACAACTCCTACCACTGGTCCCAAACCAATATCATTGATCCTAGATCAATGGAGGTCATCCTAGCGTAGGGAGTACGGTAGATACAACGATGCGTCCATCGGTACTACTATGGTCCCTAACTTCATTTCCCTGCTCATTGATCATATGAGAGGTACTTCCCATGAGTCCCAAACTGCATGGGGAGGATGCCTCGACAGGAGAACTAATCAATCCTGTCCTCACAGGAGAACACATCAATCCTGCTACAATTGCCATGGAGAACACATCAATCCAGGCCGCCATGGAGAACACATCAATCCAAGCCTCACAGGAGAACACATCAATCCTGCTACACAGGAGAGTGAATCATCCTTTTCCACAAGAGAGAGAATCATCTTGTCCCACAAGAGAGCGAGCCATCTTGTTCTAGTGCGCACCACCAGGGGAGGGTGAGTCACCCTGTGGTCGTGTGTTGCTCCAATAAGAACCACAAGCCCTTAGAGCTCCCAGAGCTCAATGTATGCAACATGTAGGACCCTTGTACAAGGGTTTCTTGATGACTCCAAGTCGTTTGGGAAAATCACAAATTAGATCTTTCCTCGGGGCTTTGACAAGGTGTATCGACCTGCACTTCATCTTAATGCGATCGAGCCTCCTTGCTCATCGTCTTACCATATCCCAGATGATGTCTATATGCTAGAGCAATTGAAAAATACAGGATTCCTCAATAATCGAATCCCACCTCTGGTTGTTACAGAGAATCACAGTGGTATGTGTTCAAATAGCTCACTGAAGAGCTTCCCCAACTAGGCAACTTCATACGAGATCATACTCGTAGACATGTATATGGTCTCGGCAGTGCTTATGGCAACCAACTTCTGCTTCCTACTCATCCATTATATCGAAGCAGAATCCAAAGAGAAACAACACTAAAAAGTGCTCCAGTGATCCTCCACACTACCTGCCTAATCAGCATTCGAATAATCATGCAGTTTCATATTTTTGATAGTGTATCTCAATCCATTAGTAATTGTGCTATGAAGATATCTTAGAAGATTCTTGGCATCAATGTAGTGAGGCTCAACCAAATATGAGCTCACAGTGCTAACTGCAAAACATATGTTCGGACAGAGGTTCACCAAGAACATCAACGTGAATGAGTTTTTGAAACTTAGAGGCATTTCCCAAATCTGGTCCGACATCACTACCATATAACTTCTAAAAGTTAAGATCCTCAAGGTAGTCACAGGCTTGCAGTCCATCATACCTAATCTTTCCAATATCTTTACCACATATTTTCCTTGAGATAGGAAAATTTCCCTTGGCTTCTGCCATATTTCAAGTCCTTGGTCCTTCATTTCAAATTCAAAATCCAACTCCCTCTTACATTTGTGAATGAGAGGGTCTGCACCTGTTAGAAAGAGGTCATCCACATACAACACCAGTATGAGAGGCTTGTAATCTTCAACCTTAATGTAAAGGTTAGGATCAGCTTCAGTCATACTGAATCCCAGCTTCATCAAGTAGCTGTCAATCCTCTCATACCATGCTCGGGGTGCTTGCTTCAGCCCATAGAGAGCCTTATTCAACCTGCATACATGAGATTTTTGATCATAAATCTCAAATCCTTCGGGTTGCTCCATATAGACCTCTTCTTTGATCGAGCCGTGTAAAAACACAATCTTGACATCCATCTGATGTAGGTTCCATCCTTGTGAAGCGGCAAGGGCTATGATCGAGTGGATGGTCATATATCTAGCAACAGGTGCAAATATCACATCATAGTCTATACCTTCCTTCTGGGAGAAACCACGAGCAACAAAACGAGCCTTATACTTTTCCATACTTCCATCTGCTGCATGCTTTATCTTGTAAAGCCATTTGGAAGTAACAACTTTCTTGCCCTAGGGTTTGGGAACTACTTCCCAAACATCATTTTTCATGATAGAATCATATTCTTCGGTCATAGCATCCTTCCATACTTGATGCTTGACGGCGTCTAAGAATGATGAAGGCTTATTTTGTATGATCGTGCTCATGATGGTCAGGTATCCCTGATACCTATTAGGTTTCTTACTTTCACAAAAGGTTCCTCGGGGTGCAGCATGTCCTTCAGCATAATCAAGTAGCCCCCTAAGCCATGAAGGCCTCTTCATAGAAGAGGAAGGCTCATGTGGAGGAGGATCAATTGGATCAGGCATTGATTCATCATCCTTTTCTTTCAGTTCCTTGGTGTTGGCTTCTTGAGAGCTCCTCAAAGTTGGAATATTGTTCACCTTGCTGAGAGCCATATCTTTGTCAAAGGTGACATCATGACTAATTACGACTTCCCTTTGACCGACCACATAGATTCTATAGCCTTTATAATTTTCACCATAGCCAACGAAAATTCCCTTCTTTCCAGATGCACCCAATTTATTTCTTTTCTCTTTCAACACATGAAAATATGCAGGGCTTCCAAAAATTAAAATGAGAAACATTAGGTTTCTTACCGGTGAACTTTTCTTCAGGAGTCTTGGAACCCAATGCTTGATGAGGGCATCGATTTTGTACATATACGGCAGTGTTTGTAGTTTCAGCCCATAGAAATTTCGGAAGTCTTTGATCATGTAGCATGGCCCGGACAGCTTCCACGTGCGGTTCTTCCTTCCCGCCACACCATTCTGCTCAGGAGTACATGGTGTAGTAGTCTCCCTCTTAATGCCAGCCTCAAATATGCCTGAGTGAACCAACTGTAATATATCGGAGGTCTTGCTTTGGCTTGAGCGGAATGGTCCCCTTTTGAGCTTTCCTTCGGCATATCCTGGACATACACCTTCTTTCTCTACTTGGAATTCGGGCATCCCTGTTACCATCTGTCTTACATCAAGTAGAGCTTTGTAATGAAGGTGGGCAAACCTCTGATGCCAAAGTTCGCACTTAAGAGTTGTGTCACAAGACATGACACCTAGCGGACTTCCATCGACCTGATATAATGAATCAACACTAAACCCAAGAGTAAAGGCATATTTAACATTATTTTTCCATATACATACCTTGCCATTGTTGAAGGTTACCTTGTAGCCTTTGTCTTCCATTGCCGAGATGGACACTAGGTTCTTTTTGAGGTCAGGTGCATTTAATACATCCTGGACTTTCTAGCCTTCTTGAATGGTTTTCCTCTTCCTCAATCCCCAGCTCTCCTCTTACCTTTGCTGTTGAATTTTTCATTCCTTTGATTTGCCATCAGAGGGATTTTGATCATCGTCCCGGTGTGAGTCCTTTCTATCACGGCACTCCCTTGCATAGTGACCTACTTTATCACAGATGTAACATCGTCCTTTTCTTCCACCCTTAGGTCCAGCCTTTCCTTTTGATTTAGTCCCGAAATTATTTCTTTTCTTAGCATGAGAAGAAAAGGTAGCAGGAGGACCTTTAGGCATGGGCATTTCTTGCTCTTCTTCCCTTGTTTCTTCTTGAATGCATCTAGCCATTAATTCCTTGAAACCAAGAATTACATTATTGTTCAGAAGAGTAGTCCTGAACACGTACCATTCGGATGGTAATCCTCCAAGAGTCGTGAGTGCCATTCCCCTGCCAGTGATAGCCTCACCAATAGATAGGAGATCGTTCCTGATTTCGGTGATCCTTAAGAAGTATGCTTGCATACTCTCATCTTTACCCTTCTTAATTTCCTTCAGCTTAGTTCTAAGAAACAAAACTTGATTTGCATAATTTACTTTAAATAAACTCACCAGTGTATCGTAGACTTCCTTGGAGGTGTCCAGTTCAGAGATGTAGGCCACCAAGTGCTTGTTGATAAAGACTCAGATGATCTTCTTGTTTTGATTTCTCCATTTTTCCATTTGTTCCAGACAGCAGCAGATGCATTTGATGGAGGCTCAAAAATATTGCCTCTTATGTGACCCAACACTCCTTGATCTTCAAGGGTTAGATCGATAGACATCTTCCATCCGTGATAGTCAGCTTTCTCACGGAGCTTGTCTTCGGCAGGAAAGAGTGTTGAGGACCCCATAGTTCTTTTAGGATAGCTTTGCCAATCTTCTCTTCGGTGATTGCTCTCGCTCTTGCTTGGGTTTTGTCTTCACCTCAGCTCTAATACCATGTTAAGTTATGGTATGTTCTATGCTTATAACAGTTTACTTCTTTTTCTTATTATATTCCACATCTTAGCAATCACATGTACATAAAGTAAAGTGTAGATAGAACATTAAACGATCGACAAAAAACAAGCCAAGACAAGAGACGCAACATGTGGCAGCTAGCCAGGGACAAACCACACAATGTGTGGGGAAACCCTTTGATCAAATCTTCTTTTATCTTCAATAATTCAATAGAGAGAAATAGTACAATAAATCTGATTCATATCAGCAGTAGCAAACCCTAGATCATCAGCAACAGCATTAGCGGCTTCATTATCAAACTAGGGCAGACGATATCTCACAAATCGATTGTCGGATTGACTTCATTCCACCACCAAAAGTTGTGGCTTCCAGAGGAGGTTCATATGAACCTACAATGTAGTTCATATGAGGAGATCTTCTAGGCCACGCAGGTCAATCTTTACTTCTGCAGTTACAGCTTCAGTTTCAGCAGTTTCTGGCTTCAAACTAGGGCAGTCGATATCTTGCAAACCGTTCGTCGAATTGACTTCATTCCACCACCAAAATTTGCGGCTTTGAGAGGAGGTTCAGATGAACCTACAATGTAGTTCAGATGAGGAGATATTCTAGGCCACACAGGTCAATCTTTACTTCTGCAGTTGTAGCTTCAGTTTCAGCAGTTTCCGGCTTCAAACTAGGGTAGTCGATATCTTGCAAACCATTCGTCGGATTGACTTTATTCCACCACCAAAAGTTGCGGATTTCAGAGGAGATCCAGATGGACCTATAGTGTAGTTCCAAAGAGGAGATATTCTAGGCCACGTAGGTCAATCTTTGGATCTGCAGTTGCAGCTTCAGGTTCAACAGCTTCCGGTTTCACATGTGTGAGAGAGAGACCCATTTCTATGCAGTAGAGAAGAGACTCATTTCTACGTAGTAGAGAGAGAGAGATGTGATGAGAAGAGTGAGTGAAAATGAGGAAAATTCCTCTTATATTTATACACAACGTTGGTGTTTGAATAGATGCGAGTGTTGGGCTTCTGAGCCTACACGAGTTGTAGGTCGACTTGATAATAATTCCATAATCAAAATAAATTCATATCTCCATGAATACTTATCGGAATCGGATGATATTTATATCAATCCTACACCTCTCGATGAGAGGAATCTAATAAAAATATTATCAGCCATGAATAAGATGACCCACATGAAGTTTTTGCCCTGGTTTCCAATTTTAACAATAACAGTTTGGGTATCACTTTGACCCTTAATCTGAAGGTCAAATTGTTCCCATTCTTTGATCAACATCGGATCAATGTGAACATATATGTCCAATTGTTGACTGGATTTCTCGCTTGTCTCGGCTTCACCCGAAGTTTTCTCTATGTCCTACTCTGTGATTTGCCCTGTGATTTTCCCTGTTTGATGGATGACCGGTGTAGTGTTTAATAAGTCCAGTGGTACTAACTGAAGCCTTTGTACCCTGTACTAAATGAATTGGTCCATTTTTCCCAGTCCCAGCTTGATCTTTGCGAGATGGCTTACTTGTGCAAATGTCTCTGCTGATCTAAAGAAGTCATCAAATTCATCTTTTTCATGGATGAATTGCTTAACCTTTACCTGAGTAGTAAAATTATAAGCCACTTTATTTGGGTCATATTATCTTCTGGGAATAACAGCTAGGTTCAGACCTCTTATTTTCTCAGCTTTAGCTTGTGCATGTTTGTATTCATGCAACAAATAGATACCGCATCAGATTGGAAAGGGAGGCCATAACTGTTTCTTGGCATCTTTGAGATTTTTTGTAAGGCCCTTTTCAACCGTCTAACAGGCTATTTCCCTAGCCAGTAGTTTGTCCGAGCCATATAGAGGAAGGACATGTGGATCAGTGATACTACCGTAAACCCTAACGTATGTAAACAATTCCTCCCCAAACCAGCTGCCAATTGAAGTTAGATCGACGCTGGCTTCCTCAGACAGCTGAGGGGTTGGTCTATTAAAGATGGCCTGACGAATGGGTAGGATGAAGCCATGGAATTTTTTTTAAAATGTTTCTTATATTGCTTTTGCCACATGTCTTTATGATAAATATGGATAGGGGTTGGGTCTTGCATAGTCCATTTCCATCCCATGATGGGAAAATCAAAGTTAAAACAAATGGCGTCAATTATATATGCACTCATATAAAATGGGGGAACCACTCGGGTGGTAACAAACCTATTCCTCCTATAATCAAGTATTTGAACAGACATTTTATCTAACAGAATGGTAGCCCAATCCATCACATACAAATTCAAAGTTTCTTCTATTAATGGAACCATTTCAACAGAAAACTTAGCAGAATTGGGGTTTCCAAATAATCTACACATCATTGCGGCAACATAACAATATGGAGACTCTAGAGAGTCTAAAGAATACATACCGGATGACTTGTGTTTGTGTTTGTTAGGGAAATTCCTCCATTGTTTGATGGGGTCGGACTCTATTTCATTTTCCATTGCGAAAGCTTCCAGGAATGATTTATTGTAGCACTTTTGAGGTTCTAGCAAGTGATACATCCTTTTCAAGTCCTCATACTTAAAAGACCTAAAAATTCTTTCTTCTGTTGTGAAAAGCACCCTGTCTGTTATATTAATACCTTCAACTACGCATTTTACCATGTCATTGTAGGGTAAAATCTTTGCACGAGCCACCATTCGGTGAAGGAAAAAATCAGCTAAATCACTAAGTGTATTTTCTGATTCCACAGGTTCGTCGGTCGTTGCATGTCCTTCTGTCACCTTCGGGTTTTCTTTTTCCAATATCTCATATATTCCTTCCCATGAAATCTTCCCACAGTCCTGGCATGTTGTATCTGAGATTAACACAACTTTTTCCTATCCTTCTATCACTACAGGGGAAACTTTTGCCTTTTGAGCTTTCTTTACCATTTTGGCTGTTGCATACTTACAAAAAAAATACTGCAACAATATGAAACAGAGAAGAGTGATAAATTAAAACTTTCATGGTGGAAAATGCTTGAAAGATAGTGGAGATAATATCACAATCGAAAATCAGGGCAAGATCATTTGGTGCAAAAGATTTCGTATTATGCCCTGATATTAACCTGAAAGACGAAATCTTTGAAGGACTATAGTCATTACTATTCTTAATGTCTCGCCATATTGAATGAATTCAATTTTAAATGCTTCAATTAATAGATCGCATCGCTGTTTTTCCAAGTCTTAATTAGAACGTGTGTCATGAACTTTTCGATTTTGCGATGAGCAATCTTGATATATATTACTTTAATATTCTGAGAGCCATCGCATATAGCAAATCGGGAGGTGTAAGCGCCATGTTCTCAAAGCCTTTAGAATTTATGCGATTGCGATGTATGATGACTTGGCGCGAAGAGTTGGGGAAATCCTTTTTACCCTCTTGTATAGTGTTTTTCTTTTTATTACCACTTTATTTATGTTTTAATATCGCATTGCTTTTCCCCAGGGTGATTATTCCCTGTCTCTTATGGGATTGCGATATGCGATTAATACATATCACATCACAAGTTTTCAAGTGTGGTTCCATATGGTTTCTGTGATATGCAATATGCGATAGTCTTATCGCAATCGCATGTTCGCCGATGAATTGTTTAAGAAGCCTAATGTTTAAGATTTTTGTGGTAACTTCGCATTTCTACACTAATATTTAGATTGAATGCTTTTGGCCTTAAGCGCATGCGATGTGTGTTGTTTTTAGAGGGTTTTTTGAAGCACTTTTATTTAAAAACGAGAAACAAAGAAATTGATTTATATATAAATATTTTATTGTTTTTTATAAATTAAAGGGACCCTATTTCTTATTTAGCATCTAAGAATAAAATTAAGAAAAAATTGAAATGGGGGGGTTGTTGTATAGCACAACAATTGGCGATTCACTGAAAGAACCAATTATCTCTTTTTTAAAAAGATGGAATTTCTAACACTTTCTTTAGTACAAACAATTGAGGAGAAGGAAACTATTTTGAAATGTGTTAGAAAAACAAAATTACTCTGAATAAGAAAAAATTGATCAATTTTGCAATTTCTTTTACAAACCCTTATTATTAATGAAAACATTTATAGTTTCTTCAAGCCTTGATTGGTTATGAAAGATAAAGTAGGGGGCTTCTTCAACTTAGCTTTTGAATTTACTCTTTTGTCATAGGTAGAGCCACTACTGCCAGCAAACGTCTATAGTCTCGACAGGGTTACCTTTTAACCATCAATTACTCATTATCCCATCCATCTAGGAAAATAATCTTTTAAAGATAAATTCAAAAAGATATATCTATATATATTTTCATTTTTTATTTTTTTCTTTTTTCTTTTTTCATTTTTGGATAAAAGCCATTGTCTTGGTTTGGGAGCCAGAAGATGACAATGCCATTCGCTGGTTGTAATTGAACTAAACAAGCTGGCTAGTAATGAGACCCCTTGTCTTATGATTATAAGCCATTACCCTGTTTTGGTATGCAGTATTGGTAATGTCAGTTTAATTAGTTTCCTATGATCATGGTAAGTAGGCTTGTAATGAGACCTCTTATCTTTTAAATCAGATATATTTTATAATTACACTCTAAAAAACCATAATCCTAGTGGATGGGGTGAATCTTTGACTCCTTAAGAGTTATTGGATGACAATTGTAGAGATGTAGATGCTTAGTCATAGAAAGTTTTTACTTTTCACAAATAACCTCTCTTAATTTATTCAACTTAAAATGATTCACTATGCTTTCTTGTTTTGAAAGATTTCACAATTTCAAATAACATCTCATAGTTTTATGATGTTTATCTAATTTCCCAAAACTGTAATCACTTCCTTAAAAGTTTTTACTTTCTAAAAGCGGATATTCACAATATGCTTTCAAAGAGATTTCCACAGTAGAAAGCCAATGGTGGACTATTTACAACATTATTTCTAAAAGAAACCAAAATTTGCATAAAGAATATGTACAGGTAAGAAGGGGTTACCTCCTTAGGAAATAATTTCTTTAAGATAAACCCATTCACAAGAAGAGAATCTCTCTTTCCTGATAAGTCTTGCAATAGAAACATTGATGAGCCTATCTTTTCAATGATCTGAAATGGTCCAAGCCACATCTTCTGAAATTTGGTATGCTTACCTTTGTCTTCATGTGCTTTATCCCATTTCAAAACGAGATCACCAATCTATAATGTTTTTGAGCCGGCTGAACTTGCATCAAAAGAAGATTTAATGACTTGCTGATGTTTAGCATGAGTAATCTTGGATTTTTCTCTTTCCTCATCTAATTTAAGAATTTGATCAAACCTTAATTGGATAGAGGAAAAAGGAGTTTCTTCAATGAATTTTACAAGGGCTAGCGATGGGAGGGCTACATTTGGTGGAATAACAGCTTATTTCCCATACACTAAGTTAAAAGGAGAAGTACCAATTAAGGCCTTCTGGGTTATACGATCTACCCATAGCGTGAATATTAAATATTTATGCCAATTCTTTTGGCTTTGATCAACATTTCTTTTGATAATCCTTATGAGAATTTTGTTAGTTGACTCTGCTAAGCCATTTCCTTGTGGATAGTAATTTGCAGAGTATTTTAACTTAAAACCTCTCTTAAGAGAAAATTCGACCATACTGTTTCCAGAAAAATAAGATGCATTATCAAAGATAAGCACATTAGGTAAACCAAACCTGGCGATGATGAAATGATCAATAAATTCAATAATCGCATTAGAATTTGCTACCTTTAGTGGAATTGCTTCTACCCACTTTGTGAAATAATCGATGGCTGTAAGGATATATTTGTGCTGCTTGGAAGAATGAGGAACAATTTCTCCTATTATATCAAGCCCCCACTGCTCAAATGGTTGCTCAATATTAACTGGTTGTAAAGGAAAGGCTAGTTTCCTTTGCCTCCCACTAGTAGTCTGGCATATTTTACATTTCCTCACATAGTCATGGGTATCTTTGAATAAAGTCGACCAATAATACCCAACATGCAGTATTTTGTGTGTTGTAGTGTCTCCTCCAAAATGTCCACCTGCTGGGCCATCATGCAATTCCTGTAAAAACTTTTGCACTTCATATTTTTAAAGGCATCTTAATATAACAGAATCATAATTTCTCCTAAATAACACATCATCAACAATTGCATAGTTTTTGGCTTTTAACCTTAGAGCACGTTTGTTTTTGTAGTTGAATTCAAGAGGAGCATATCCATTTTTTAAGTAAAAAATCAAATCATCATATTGAGATTCAAAATCAATTATACTTATCTCATTTACTTGTGCAATACTACCTGAATCTTCATGATCTAGTATATTGGAAGCTCCTGCCAATAACCTGCAAAAATTTGCCCTCTCACAATTTTCGTTGGTTTAATATCAATGTCGTATTCTTGTAAAGTTGTTACCCAATTATCTCTTTTCTCTCCTACTTCTCTTTGAATTAGCAATTGCCTCACTGCAGAAAATGGGGCTATCATATGTGTTTTTAAGAGGAAAGGGCTAAAATGTTTAACAGGCTTAAACACAACGAAGGCTTGTTTCTCAACTTTGGAATAATTAAGCTCAGCACCCTGCAAATTAGAACTAAAGAAAGATATGGGTGCTTCTACCTGTTGATCATTAATTTGTGTTAAAACAACAACATAAGATGTTTCAATGGCCAAAGTATACAAAATAAAATGACTAGAAAAATTCGGAGTATTCAATGCAAGAGCATTAATGATTGCTTGTTTGATCGAGTCAAAAGCCTCTTTTTCGTTATGTCTCCATTTGAAGGCTGAGTTTTTCTTAATCATGGATTGCAAGGGTAAAACAATATGAGAAAAATCAAGAACAAATCTTTTCACAAAATTTATCTGTCCTAAAAACGATTGCATAGATTTCTTATTATGTGGCAAAGGGATATCAGAAATTTCTTTTATCCTATCAGGATCAATGTATATGCCATTTTTGGATACAATAAACCCTAAAAGTTTACCTTCATTAAGAGCAAAGAATGATTTCTTTGGATTTAAGGAAATCCCATATTTTTTGCAACGTTCAAAGATCTACTTTAAATCATGCAGATGATTTCTCTTTTTCTTAGAATAGACAGTTATGTCATCTAAGTAAACAACGACCGTTCTATTGATCAAACCATTGAAGGATATATCCATGGCTCGTCGGAAAGTAGCTCCATCATTTATCAAACCTAAAGGCATTTTCTGATAAGCATATTTTCCCCAGTTGGTTCTGAATGTAGTCTTTAATCTATCGTCTGGATGTACCAGGATCTGATTGTATCATGAAAAACCATCAAGAAAAGACATTAACTCTGAGCCAGCTATTGATTGAAGTATCTGCTCCATTGTTGGTAATGGGAAATTATATTTCTGACATGCTTTGTTGAGATTCCTAAAATCTATGCAAATCCTAATATCACCATTCTTTTTTCTCACAGGTACTAAATTTGAGACCCATTTAGAATGTCTAACAAGAAAGATTATTTTGGCTTTAAGGAGTTTATTCAACTCTGCTTTGATTTGACTTTCAAGATTTGGGTGAATTTTCCTTAGTTTCTGTTGTACAGGTTTCTCATCAGAGATCATTGGAATTGTGTGTTGAATGATAGAGGTATCATAAGTTTTCAGATCTTCATAATTCCAAGCAAAAACATTGTTGTATTTCTTCAATAAATTGATGAAAGTCCAAGTCCTAGATTGACATTTTTTGGTTTGACATCAGTGCCGAGATTTGCTAATTCAAACCTTAAAGTTGAACTTTGAAGTTTTTCATTAGTGACCTTTTTGAATCTATCCTTAATATCATAAAGATCTTCTAGCTTGACCACGGATTTAGGAACAGGATTTTCATTGAGTTTCTGCTTTAATTGAAGATCATGATCGCTTTCATCGATAATTTGATCATCATAAGATCCTTCAGATGTCAAGAAATTTCATATATCCTCATCATGATTGAACACACGCCAATTGGTGACATTATCTAGGACAGATGGCCGAAAAATTAATTCAATAGAAAATCTATCTGGACTATAATCCTCGAATGGAAGGAGTTTAGAAGAAACATTAGCCAGGAGATCTGTTGTTGCATTATGTGATCTGGGAATAGGAGAAATGTTAAATGCCAGAAAATGAGCTATGAGATCTTGAACAAGTGATTGATAATGTTCCAGATGCCCTGAAAGATAATGGATAGTATTTCTCGCTTGTGTAATGACAATTTTAGAATCACCAAATACTTTCAGATATTGGATATTTAGGCCTATTACTTTATAGAGACCTTGAATCAATGCTTCATATTCTGCAGTATTGTTGGTACACTCAAATTCTAATCTACATGATAACATCATTTTTTCTCCTTTAGGACTGACTAAAATACATCCTTCTCCTGCACCATCATTAGATTTAGATCCATCAAAATACAAAGACCTAAATAAAGGCTTATTTATAGTTTTATCTACAAGTTCATCTTCAACACTAACACAAATAGAAGTATCGATACGAGAGAAATTTTCGACTTGTGATATGACACTATTAACAGGAAAAGGAGATTGTTGAGCATTGAAATTCCCAAAAAATGATTCAGCCGAATAGTTTCCAAGAATGTTATTATTGAAGGCTATAGGTTGATTTTCTTCTTCAAACTCAGTTACTGTGTGAGTCAAATGTTTTTCACGATCAATTCTGATTTGATTTGGTTTCCCATTATAGGGAAGCCACATGTGAGACAAATCAGTTGAAATATAACCATGAATTTTCTTAGACCAATCTTTGCTAAGGATCAAACCATAAAACTCAGGGATGTCAACAATTAATATATCAATTCTTTGGACAACCCTGGGATCAGTAGATAATCTGATAGTAATTGAATTTATTTCTCCTAAAACTTGAACCTTAGTTCGATCTAGTTGGACAATATGAACTATAGACTTCTCGGGTCCAATATTTAACTTGGAGCAAACTGATGCTGGCATTATGTTTAATGAAGCCCCTGAATCAATCAAGTAGTTATGCAAATTTCTATTGTAGATCTCATAAGTCAACAGAAAAGGAGGAGTATGAGAATTTGATCTATCCCCAATTAAAAGGGCATCAGTAGCATCCACCTTATCAGATGGTGGCTTACTTAATCCTCTAGTAGCCTTTAATAATACACTAGCTGGAAGAGGAGAAGAAGGTACTGCATTTTATTCTTTAAGCAGCAACTTTTATTGATGCTTGAGCTTTCTCAGTTCATGTAGAGAAATATTTGCTCGTCTTCTTCATATCTTCCACTATGTTATAATCCATGGAATCTAAAACTACTAGCGTTTTAGATGATGAGGGAGGGTTGGACGAAGATGATTGATTGTGGGGAGAAGTAACTGGAGCTTTATTTGCGGGAATTTTCTCTTTAGTAACAGGATTTGAGTTTTTCTTCTTTTGATTTGATTGATTAGGCTCTACTATACTTTTACTTCTAGTGTTTACTGGCAGAGCTTCTTGTTCACTTTCATTATTAGAGTTGGGTAGAATAAAGTCCCACATTCCATGACATTCAACTGTTTCATCTTCTTCTGTTTCTTCAACTGATAAAATTGTATCTTCTTCTTCATCATCATCCAGGTCAGATTCTCCATTAGATATAGCATTAGGTGGTTTAGGATCAATTGGTTTATTACTTTTAAAGTTCCCAAATGGTCTTTTTTGTAGAAGTTTTAGCTACCTGCTTTTTTATTTCAACCATTTCATCAGACATAGTTTTAAGAAATTTTTGTAAGCCTTCCATGTCATATGGATCCTTGGTTGCTTTCTTCTTTGAATCATATCTAAAGGTAACTTTCTTGGATTTCCTTTCTTCTAGAGATTTTTTCTTTTCCAAAGCAAGGATACATTTTTCAACAACTATTGCTTCCTTCATACTTTCTGCTAATGTGGGATTGGTATCCCTATCAATAAAGATGGCTATGTTTGAAGGTAGAGCAAAATTGTACCATTCATTTCAGACCTCCTCACTAGGCTTGGATGCCACAGGTATTTTATTCAACAACTTATTGAAGCGTGAGTTGAAGTCCTTAATGGGCTCTTTTGATTCGGCTTTCAAGTTGGAGAGGTCATTAATCAAAGTTGTTGTAGACCTATCGTCTCCAAACTTAGTTAGAAATTTCTCTTGGAAAGCATCCCAGCTATTGATAGAACCTGGTGGTAACAAAAAGTACCATGATCCTGCTGCTCCTTGTAGAGTGTATGGAAATAGTCTAACAACAACATCTTCTTCCGTTACTCCATTCAAGTTAATCGATAACATGAAATTGTTTATATGTTCTTCCGCTAACAGGCCATTGTTAGGATTAAATTTAGGTAGCCATTTTTTAGGATGTGCTGGCAATTGGGTCAAAGGTGCAGGCATTCTGACAACTCCTAGGTTGGCCCATGGCCTTGGTTGAGGTTGATTATGTGCCATTGTTGAGAAATTAGTAGAAGAGGAAGATGAAGAGGTTGAAAGTGATTGGGTAGAGGATTTTGAAGCTCCTGTACCTGTTTGGACTATGATTTGAAGTTTGGAAATGGATGTATGGCCTTGCAATGGTATGGATGGAATGAACGATGATGAGGACAAAGACTCACTGTTAGATTCTGATGGTGTCTTTCTAGCCCTTTTTCGACTTGGTAGAGGGAATTCAACTGGTGGAATGCCAAGCTTTTCACTCTTTGCCCTAGTAAGCAGCTGCGATGGGATATATTGGGAAGTAACATTGCCTTGGGATAACTCAGACTCTTCTTGGGATATTGAAATCCCTTGGAGTTTATGAATCAAAGATTGTACTTTAGGAGGTTTAGGAGAAGAACTGTCTGGCTTGTTTAGGGTTTCAGCAATGGGTTTTGTATTTTTCTTTTCAACTTCTCGCTTAGGAATAGGAGATTTAGAATGCGAAGGAGAAGTTGGAGGTGATGGTGAGGGAGTTTTACTCTTAGAATGGCCCGTAAATTTAGATTTACTCGCCATTCACAGTCAGACCCTCCTTCTAGCGCCAAAAATGTTGATGCCTCTATAATCGTAGCAACAACATTGGGGCCACCCAGTCCGGCCCTTAATACAGTTCCTTTTCTGTTTGATATGGTGGCTCCGACTGGATTATATGGGACTAGTTTCCCAATAAAGGTCTGACTTGATGAGTGGGTGTTTAAAATATGTAACAAAATGATAGATGGTTCGGATTGTAATACTTATGGAAATATACAATATATATATATATATATATATATATATATATATATATATATATATATATATATATATATATATATATATATATATATATATATATATAACCCGGGTAACTCACTATCTATGCGATTTATGATGACTTTTGCTAACCAAACGCTAATAAAGATTAAACAAATGATTACAGAAATTAAGCATGAAAGATTATTACTTCAAACAAAGTAATAGAGTACAAATTTCATTATCATAATAACTTTAATTGCTACAATACATGTTTAGGATATCAATTCCAGATTTATTCAGAAGTGATATAAATGCAGAATTGAATAGACATTCACATATACAACAATATTGAATCAAAAGACTGTAAAATTGCCTAACATGAAACAAAATGACATAGATATAAGTACCATATGTATTTGAAAGGTGTTATTGAAGTAATAGCCTAGTTCGTTCTTCCTTATTCTCAAAAACTCCAAAAAGATACAGAAATGCAATTCCTTTTGAAATCTGCTAACAAAAAGTAGAACCTTGATCCTTTCTTTCTATAAAAATCAACTAAGAAGTGCAAAAGTGCTCTCTTCTTCAATTCAATTTTAATACAATTTCAGGACCCTTTCTCCAATGACATGAAAGGGTCTTTATAGTGAAAATAAAACAAACTATTTGTAAAAGATGTTTGAAGTGGTTGTAACAGACTAAAAAATATGAGACTTCATGAGAAAAATAGAATTGCAAATAACTTCAAAAGATGCATTGCATCTTTCATTCTTCCTGTGGCTTTAGTTGAAAAGTCTCGAGCATAGTTTGGACTTTCGATGGATGACTCACCCTGGCATGCAATTGACCTGTGTACACTGCATCTGAGAGTTCGGGCACCATGTGATCGACTATATCTGCGAGAAATTTGACTGTCATTTGTTGGCTATGGAGTTTAACCAAAAGGATCCAATACGTATCCCAATTGAGGCTCTTCAATTTTTTGAGTTTTTCTTCTCTGGTGACCAAATCCTGCTTCCATTGTTTTTCCAATATTTTTGCCTTAGGAATATTTTCAGGAGTACACTCAAAAATTAAGTTGGCACTGTGTATGTTACACAGTAATTTGTCACCATCCCTGTTACTCCTCTTGTCGTACTTTGGAGGACTCATCCCGGGAGTTATAAGAAGTGACAAAGTCTAAAAACACTTGCATTATGTTCCCCTGAGTATGTACTTCATGTTCCCTGAAGACACCTTCTACAGATTATCCCTGAAAAATGCTCTTTTTCCATTGGCGCAGGTCCACAGTATCTTACCCGCGCCAATCATGGAGATCCTCAAAAGAGGGCGCGACCATTGGCGCTCTGTCTTAGAGCAACAGTCGCGCCAACCAAGTTTGGTCATGCTTTTTGCCTTAACGCACGCCCGACTGTTGTTTCCTTCATTACATGGAGCTTTTTGAGGATAAAAAATCAGTCTTTTGTCGAGTTCTATCCTATCTCCATCTTTAATGGCTTTTGGGGATAATGTTAATCCACAATAGGTGTCCCGGTTCATCGTATCCTCCTCCCTTCTTCATCTATATAAGCTTGTCCTTATGCATTTGACAAGCTAGTGATAGTCGTTAGTCATGGAGTGTTAGATGTTGAGTTCTTGAGTTCTTGGAGGAATGCTAGTGAATGCTAGAGAGGTTATGCTGCCGGAGAGGAGATGCATTGCAAGACACATATAGTTACTCGCCCAGCCAGGAGAGGTTCAACGTCAGAACCATGGTTGTAACTTTTCCTGTTTATTATTAATTAATGAGCGACTGCTATTATAGTTCCAATCTCATTGTCTATTATGGTGATGTGTTGATTTATTTCCTTTCTGACTGAAATATAGTTGTGCCTTGGTAGATTTTATGTTGGTATCTGTCTCTTCCTTTGCATGTGCAGGTGTTCGTTTATGATCTACTGGAGCAAGGGAGCGGGAATATCAACTCTGCTTCAAACATAGCGTTGGATTCCAGGTTGGTCTTCTTAATTCACCTTTGATGCATAACTAGGAACTTGCGTAGCAGCGTGGTTTGATTGTGGCTAGTTCTGTTTTAGGCTAGTGGGATCGCCTCTGTCCGCAGAGGGGATTTACCTAACCAACAATTTGGCGACTCCGCTGGGGAAAAGCTATTTGGAATTTGTCTTGCATGTTAATTTTCTTCTGCTTGCTTGAGTGAATGAGCTTCCTGAGTCAGTTTTGAGTTTATTCTTTACTGTTTGACCCATCTTAGCACTGTCAACCCGACCTGAGGTTGTATTATTTATTTTTCTAGCCGGCAAGCTTAATTGGCGCGGTTATTACTCTGACAGTCACGCCAGTTGGCGCATGTTGCTCAAAAGCAACTCGCGCCAATCCTGTGGTAGCGCAAGTTGCAGGCTGACAGTCGCGCCAGCCCTGTAAGTTTTGCCTGTGTGTGGGTAGAAAGCTCTTTCAGTCTCTTTTTATATCTCTTACAGCCTCTGGAAGTGTGTTGAACCTCTGCTTGACTGGTCTTAGCCTTTATCCTTCAGCTGTTTGCTTATTTTCGTCTCAGCCCTAGGACATCTAGTGACTTTGCATGTCTAGCCTTCTGTGGGAAGTTTTGATCTCTTGATTATCCAGTCAGCTTGTTGGTTGTGTTCTGCACCTATCCAGTGATTTGTTAAAGCTTGATCTTCTATACTCTGAGTGCTTCACTTCTAACCTCTTTGGATTTCACTTGACTTCATTCGAACTTAGATTACATGGTTCAGTGAAAGTCTTTGTGTTTTTCCCTTGCTTGCATAGTTCATTTTGGTGTTTCAGAATTGGTTCTACTTCATTGAGTGAACTTGGATTGTGCATATCTCTTAAAATTTGTTTAAATGCATCATGCCATCTTAAAGGAAAGAAAAACAAAAAAATCTTTTGCATCATATTAGTTAGCATTTGTTGTTGTTTGTTGCTATTGAAAAGAAAAAGAAAAAATTTCATTTCTTGTTATTAGCTGCATTAGGATCTTTGTTGTTGGTTGAGTGATCATTTCGTTTGTAAAAATCTCAACCCTCCTGTAGATAGAATTCATCGAATCAAACGATATAATTTTGGCATATAGTTTGCATTTAAGAAGTTTTTGAGATATCACATATGGTAGGGCCAAAAACTGAAACATAATCGAAGATAAACTTTAAAATAAACTCAATGAACATAACAATGCATTGGAACATAACGCAAATACTCTAGAGGTCTAGGTTAGAGACGTGTTCCGGCGTCTTTAAACCTGGTAGTTTATCGTCGAGTGGTTGGGTGATTCCTCCACGGTGAAACGATAGGTGCCAATACGGACAGTGCTCCCACGTACCGTCGCGTATATATTGGGAGACCCCTATAGGAATAAAGTATTTATCCATAGGAAGCCGTGTCAGCCGCCCTACGATTCGCAATGCAGTGAACATAGCATTAACGAAGATTGACCACCCGTACCCTAAAAAGTATTCTGTGGTTTTGCGAAAAGTTTGGCACACCCTCTACCTAGAATTCCAGAGCAGTCACTTTTGATCCTTTTCAGACTCCTTAAACGAAAAGGTGCCTGTGAGCGTCTTGTCACTTCGTGCTCATTAAATATTCGAAGGAGACTAGAGTCATCTTTTATCCTTTTCTCGACTCTTAAAAAATGAAAAGGTTAAGTTCAATGTCTTAAAATTTATTGGCCACGATAACATATACCCAATTAGATTTCGTTTGCGTTAGCTTGAGTAGGATTATTTCTCGTTCGATGGCAGCCTTCCCGGCGCCCACCGGCCAAGGTGTTCCTTCTGATGGGAACCCTCGTCCATTTCCTTCTGTTGGAAATGTCAGTGTTCAGTATATTGCAACATTGTATTTGCCTGGGTTGACCATTGGTTTACCCGTATGGTTGTTTTCAAACTCGGTGGTCTCAAGTGTGATGACTCCTGTTCCGCCACCACCTCCTCCACCCGAACGACACCATGTTGATTCTAAGATGGACCCCTTCCCTTCTTCGCCCATTGCTGCGTCCTCATCTTCTACTTCGCCTGGTGAAACCTTGGATTTCAGTAACCAGGTGGCTAAGAAGAAGAAGAAGAAGACCAAAAAGAAGAAGTCTCCTAAGGGAAAGGTCGCATCTACCACGAAAATATCTGAAGTGGAACCACCTTCTGCTCCTCCGCGGAAGGCTAAGTCTCCTTGTCGATTATGCAAGGAGGACCATTTTCTTTCTGATTTCCCTGGTATTCCCAGGATCCTAGATATATGGTCCCGTGACCCGACTCACCCCTTGTCGTCGCAAATCGACGATACCTTGTCAGTTGGTAAGAGAAAAGGGAAGGTTCGTTTCCCTTGTCGACTTTGTGAAGGTAATCATCTCCTTCGCCTTTGTCCACTTATGGATGAAGCCTCCCGTCTTTTGGCAATTCTATCAGCTCCCTTACCCCAACTACCCGCTGGATATCAGCGTCTTTTTGCAACTACAGATCATCTCTCCACTAACCAAGTGATCAAACATGATTCCTCTTTGGTCCAGCCCTCTCTTCCTGAACCTACCTGTGCTCCGCCTGCTCCAGACCAATCCCTGGTCGGAACGAGTGTTGATTTACATTCATCATCTACGCACCACTCTATCATCAAAGATGAACCACCTGAGTCCAAACCAAACGAAAGTCCACAGTTCCAGATTACAGTTGACCTGGTCTTTCAAAAGGTCCAGCTTACAAGTGACCCGGTTTTGCCTACAGAAGTTCCATCCTTAGATGATCTTACACCTGAATCTAAACCAGACAAAAGTCAAAAGGTCCAGCTTACAAGTGACCCGGTTTTGCCTTCAGAAGTTCCAGCCTTAGATGATCTTACATCTGAATCCAAACCAGAAAAAAGTCAAAAGGTCCGGCTTACAAGTGACCCGGTTTTGCCTTCAGAAGTTACCTCCTCAAATGATGTTATCACTGCAAAGAATGAAGATCCCACTGTCCAAATTCTATTCATCAACATAGACTCTAATGATCAAGTGAGCATCCCTCTCATTCCTTCGTACCAGGAAGAAAGTCCATCATAATCATATCCGGCTGTCTATCCAGTCCCACCTCCAAGCAACCTAGTTGTTTCCTTCAATTGGGATCAACTAGTCAATCCTCGGTTACCAGCCTCCATACCATTTCGAATTATAGTCCAAGTCTACCGCATGGTTATGGCTGGTACAATTATTGATGAGGGATCTCCTGTGAGTATCCTTTCTTCAACAGCTTGGGAAGCACTTGGTTCCCCACTGCTTCTGCCTGAGATGAGAAACCTTACAGGTTTCCATCGAGAAATCACTCGACCTTTAGGAATTCTTCCCAATGTACCTATTACGTTAGAAGGGAAGACTATTCAAATGGGTGTCATGTTAGTCCAAGGTCCGTTAGATTACAATTTACTCCTTGGACAAGACTATATTTATCGCATACGTGCAATTGTGTCATCACTCTTCAGAGTGATGTGTTTTCTGCATGAAGGAAGGACGATCAAAGTCGTAGACCAACTTTCATTCCCCGGTTCACAGTTCACATATAGTCATCTACCATTCCTAAATGGTCTTATTTCCACAGGAAATACCCCAGCATCCACTCCGTCATTCTGATGACGGCAGCTGGCCCGGGGGGGCATGCATCCTCATTCAAAATCGAGTCTTTCCAAGTAAACCTTCATTCCATCCACTCCATGAATGCCATGAAGCTTGGGGGGCATGTACCTCGATTTTGCATTATTATGCTGGTTTTGCATTATTATGCTGGGGGCATGCATCAAAAAAAAATTTAACAAGCAAAGTTCTCCATGCTTCAAGCTTGTGTAAAAATGAACCCATACCTGATTTACATCCCGTGATTGCCTTTTATCTGCTAGATGAGCCTTGGTTGTTTCATTCCATCGCCACCATCTCTTTGGCCGATCATATGCTTTCACTTGGTTGTTTCTCCTTTCCTGAGGAACCGCAGTGATGAGTGGTTTTATTAGCCAGCCTCTTAACCTTTACATGTTTCGAGCAAGTTCCACCATTACCGGAACCAGTTGCTATCCTTTATACCACTCGTTCCTTCAGGATGAGTCGCCTTTACGCTCTTTTCTGACTCGTAAAATATGAAAAGATTGCCGAGTATTTTTCCTTTTTGACTCGTTAAAGAAAATAAAAATGGAGGTCCGCTTTCAGCTCTTTTCTAACCATTTAAAGAGGAAAAGATTGCCGAGTCGCTCCTCTTGACTCGTTAAATGGTAATAAGGGGCGGTCGTTTTAAGTTCTTTTTGTCGACCGTTAAAACATAAAAAGACTACCGGGTTTTTTTCGTTTCAGACTCGTTAATGGTTACGAAACGACGTGGTTTTGACCACTTTTTTACTTTTTCAGGTCGAAATCACTAATTATGAAAAGTACTCCTCGATCGTAATGATCGGGCGGTTCTTTTGGGTATTATTTTATACTTTTTCGGGCCCGAGAGACACAACTTTACGAAAAAGGACATCCCTGGAGTTTCCTTTTCTGCTGTCTTTTCAAACTCTCTAAACATGAAAAGACGCCGAGTTCTTCCTTTGTCAGACTCGTTAAAACTTAATGACATCGGATTTTGTCACAACACAAGCATATGCTATCCCCATCAAGCTTGTTAAAAATAACTGGGGTACTCGCCAGAAATGGCGGGGGGAAAAGAAAATTTTTTGAACCATAATTATTACCGTAACGGCAGTATGTCGCTCTTGAACATGGCACTTTTCTGCTTTCGTGTCCGGGGTGGGGATATCTCATCTCATATCTTTCACTTGCTTCCATGGACTTGGGTACCTTATTTGACCTCTCATCCACTCATTGCCTCGTCATTATGACCTTTGATACATTGATGTCAAATACTGCCGATTCCATTAATGTGCCGCCGATATGTTCAAGAGAAGTTGACCTCTGCAAAGAAACAACCTCCCTCTGATAGTTCGCACAATCTTGATTCACAACATTATCTCTCTGTCTCGTGTCGATGATGTGGGAAACATTATGGCCCACCTTCGATCAAGGTCACTTCCTGTCGACTGCAACTCATTATCCAGGAAGTTGATCTAGAGACTCCTTTCTGGTGCCTTGGAGCCTACATGCCTCAATGGTAGGTTCTTCGTGTTCGACGTGAGGTTTTCATCATTGGCCTCCGATCGAATGATTCTATGGGCGTTCGACTTCAGATCATTAATTCACGCGCCGTAGATTGTACCTATAGTACCTTGAGGACCATTGTCATTATTGGTGGTACCTCTCGCATCTGTTAACAGTTTCCACTATTGACTGGTAATCAGACGATGTTCATGCATGTTTGACTTCAGCTCATATATTCACATGCTTGAACTTGTACTCTTGTTCGGGTCGAGATGGAGCGCAAGACCCTGGATTGTGTCTGTTGTAATCCAGGCGTGATTCTTGATACTTGACTCATTCACTGGATGGCTGCGACCATACCTGAGTCAATTCATTGATCCTAACCAGATGGCTGTGTCCATACTATGGATCTAGATTATTTATGTACTCTCTTTTGGATGGCTGCGACCATACCACGTACATCATGTAATTGAACTATCAGTCATGTCTCTTAACACAGATCCTCGGCGGCAGTAACTATATGTGTTCTTATGTGTTCTTGTGTGTTCTTGTAAAGCATTTCACCCCTATCCACCTCTCGGACCTCATGCTTTAGGGGGCATCTGTTACACAGTAATTTATCACCATCCCTGTTACTCCTCTTGTCGTACTTTGGAGGACTCATCCCGGGAGTTATAAGAAGTGACAAAGTCTAAAAACACTTGCATTATGTTCCCCTGAGTATGTACTTCATGTTCCCTGAAGACACCTTCTACAGATTATCCCTAAAAAATGCTCTTTTTCCATTGGCGCAGGTCCACAGTATTTTACCCGCGCCAATCATGGAGATCCTCAAAAGAGGGCGCGACCATTGGCGCTCTGTCTTAGAGAAACAGTCGCGCCAACCAAGTTTGGTCATGCTTTTTGCCTTAACGCACGCCCGACTGTTGTTTCCTTCATTACATGGAGCTTTTTGAGGATAAAAAATCAGTCTTTTGTCGAGTTCTATCCTATCTCCATCTTTAATGGCTTTTGGGGATAATGTTAATCCACAATAGGTGTCCCGGTTCGTCGTATCCTCCTCCCTTCTTCATCTATATAAGCTTGTCCCTATGCATTTGACAAGCTAGTGATAGTCGTTAGTCATGGAGTGTTAGATGTTGAGTTCTTGAGTTCTTGGAGGAATGCTAGTGAATGCTAGAGAGGTTATGCTGCCGGAGAGGAGATGCATCGCAAGACACATATAGTTACTCGCCCAGCCAGGAGAGGTTCAACGTCAGAACCATGGTTGTAACTTTTCCTGTTTATTATTAATTAATGAGCGACTGCTATTATAGTTCCAATCTCATTGTCTATTATGGTGATGTGTTGATTTATTTCCTTTCTGACTGAAATATAGTTGTGCCTTGGTAGATTTTATGTTGGTATCTGTCTCTTCCTTTGCATGTGTAGGTGTTCGTTTATGATCTGCTGGAGCAAGGGAGCGGGAATATCAACTCTGCTTCAAACATAGCGTTGGATTCCAGGTTGGTCTTCTTAATTCACCTTTGATGCATAACTAGGAACTTGCGTAGCAGCGTGGTTTGATTGTGGCTAGTTCTGTTTTAGGCTAGTGGGATCGCCTCTGTCCGCAGAGGGGATTTACCTAACCAACAGTGTAAATTATCATTTATCAATTCAATGATATTATTCCTTGTTTCCCTGGCCCTTGAAGTTGCCCTTTCTGATTTAATCAGTTGTGTCTCCCATTCTGAGAATAATATCTCTTTATGAGATTCTTCAATCACTGGCAATTTGGTAGCCCTTCCCTTTTCTGTGCTTTGCCAAGAGATATAATCTGTAATTTTGTCATCTGCCTCCTCGAATTCCAATCTAGAATTGACCACTTGATCTACCAGTGTGTTGGTTTTGACACATAATGGATGAATAAGGGATATCTTTTGGCAAAGTTGGGTTAGTTGTTGAGATAAGAAGTTATTTATTACTAAGGCTTCTTTTATAAATTCTTCAACTTTAGGATTTTCTTTGAATTTCTCTAATGAGAGTTGAAGCTGCATTATTTGTTCATCCTTAGCTTTAATCTCTTCATGATGTGCCAGTTTCAGTTGTTCAAACTCTTGGGATAGCTGTTGTTGTCTTTCAATTTCCTGTTGATCAATCCTCTATTTCTCGGCCTTTAGCTGATCTTCAAGTTGTTTAATATTTTGATCTTTTTCCTTGATCAATAGATTAACTTCAGTTTCTTTATCGATCGTGGTAGTTGTGTATGCACCTGCAAACTGAGATAATTTAGTCAAGTCTTCAAAGGGATCAGCTTCTGAATCTTTCCAAATGGCATTCATGTATTCATCTTGAGAGACTGTTGCCGATACTTGGTCTATTTTCCTCTTCTTCCTCTACCTTTTGACTATAGCCCTGTGTTTAGGGCTATAAAACACATCCAACGGGGGGATCTCCTCAATACTCAATATAATCTCTGATGAAGGATTCTCAGGGATTATTTTGACTTCTCTCATAGTTGAATACTTGTTGGATGCCCTTTCAACCACAAGATCATGAACTATGGGTTGTTGTGCTAAGGGAGATTGCGGCGTGATAACAGTTTGGGTATCACTTTGACCCTTAATCTGAAGGTCAAATTGTTCCCATTCTTTGATCAACACCGAATCAATGTGAACATCTATGTCCAATTATTGACTGGCTTTCTCACTTGTCTCGGCTTCACCCGAAGTTTTCTCTATGTCCTGCTCTGTGATTTTCTCTATGATTTGCTTTGTGATTTGCCCTGTTTGATGGATGACCGGTGTAGTGTTTAATAAGTCCAGTGGTACAGACTGAAGCCTTTGTACCCTGGACTGAATGAATTGGTCCATTTTTCTTGGTCCCAGCTTGATCCTTGTGATATGGCTTATGTGCGCAAATGTCTCTGTTGATCTAAAGAAGTCATCGAATTCATCTTTTTCATGGATGAATTGCTTAACCTTTACCCGAGTAGTAAAATTATAAGCCACTTTATTTGGGTCATATTGTCTTCTGGGAATAATAGCTAGGTTCAGACCTCTTATTTTCTCAGCTTCAGCTTGTGCATGTTTGTAGTCACGCAACGAATAGATACCGCATCAGATCGGAAAGTGAGGCCATAACTATTTCTTGGCGTCTTTGAGATTTTTTGTAAGGCCCTTTTCAACCGTTTGACAGGCTATTTCCCTAGCCAGTAGTTTATCCAGGACATATAGAGGAAGGACATGTGGATCAGTGATACTACCATAAACCCTAACATATGTAAACAATTCCTCCCCAAACCAGTTGCCAATTGAAGTTAGATCGATGCTGGCTTCCTCAGACAGCCAAGGGGCTGGTCTATTTAAGATGGCCTGATGAATGGGTAAGATGAAGCCATGGCAAATTTTGTAAAAATGTTTCTTATATTACTTTTTCCACAGGTCTTTATGATAAATATGGATAGGGGTTGGGTCTTGCACAGTCCATTTCCATCCCATGATGGGAAAATCAGAGTTAAAACAAATGGTGTCAATTATATATGCACTCATATAAAATGGGGGAACCACTCAGGTGGTAACAAACCTATTCCTCCTATAATCAAGTATTTGAACAACCATTTTATCTAACAGAATGGTAGCCCAATTCATCACATACGAATTCAAAGTTGCTTCTATTAAGGGAACCATTTCAACAGAAAACTTAGCAGAATTGGGGCTTCCAAATAATCTACACATCATTGCGGCAGCATAACAATATGGAGATGCTAGAGAGTTTACAGAATACATACTGGATGAATCATGTTTGTGTTTGTTAGGGAAATGCCTCCATTGTTTTATGGGGTCAGACTCTACTTGATTTTCCTTTTCGAAAGCTTCCAGGAATTATTTATTGTAGCACTTTTGTGGTTCTGGCAAGTGATACATCCTTTTCAAGTCCTTAGGCTTAAAAGACCCAAACATTCTTCCATCTGCTATGAAAAGCGCCCTATTTTTAATATTAATACCTTCAACTACCCATTTTACCATGTCGTTGTATGGTAAAATATTTGCATGAGCCGCTATTCGGTGAAGGAAAGAATTGTCTAAATCACTAAGTGTATTTTCTGATTCCGCAGGTTCGTCGGTCGTTGCATGTCCTTCTGTCACCTTCGGGTTTTCCTTTTCCAACATCTCATATATTCCTTCCCATGAAATCTTCCCACAGTCCTGGCATGTCGTATCTGAGATTAACACAACTTTTTCCTGTCCTTTCGTCACTACAGGGGTAGCTTTCGCCTTTCAAGCTTTCTTTACCATTTTGGCTGGCTGCATACTTACAGAAACAAACTGCAACAATATGAAACAGAGAAGAGTGATAAATTAAAACTTTCAGGGTGGAAAATGCTTGAAAGATAGTGGAGATAATATCACAGTCGAAAATCAGGGCAGGATCATTTGGTGCGAAATATTTCGTATTATGGATTGATATTAACATGAAAGATGAAATCTTTGAAGGACTATAATCATTATTGTTCTTAATGCCTGGCCATATTGAATGACTTCAATCGTAAATGCTTCAATTAATAGATCGCATCGCTATTTTTCCAAGTCTTAATTAGAACGTGTGTCATGAACTTTCAAATTTTGTGATGAGTGATCTCGATATATATTATTTTAATATTCTGAGAGCCATCGCATATCGCAAATCGAGAGGTGTAAGCGCCATGTTCTCAAAGCCTTTAGAATTTATGCGATTGTGATGTATGATGACTTGGCACGAAGAGTTAGGGAAATCCTTTTTACTCGCTCGAATAGTGTTTTTCTTTTTATTACCACTTTATTTATGTTTTAATATTGCATCATTTTTCCCTGAGGTGAGTATTACCTATCTCTTCTGGGATTGCGATATGTGATCAATACATATCGCATCGCAAGTTTTCAAGTGTGGTTCCATATGGTTTCAACGATATACGAAATGCGAGAATCTTATCGCACCGCAAAGTTTGTAGGGCCTATTAAAGCTTTTTTATTGGATTTGGCGATATGCAATATGCGATAGTTTTATCGCAATCACATGTTCGCCGATAATTGTTTAAGAAGCCTAATGTTTAAGATTTGTGTGCTAACTTCGCATTTCTACACTAGTATTTAGATTGAATTCTTTTGAAATTAAGCCCATGCGATGTGTGTTGTTTTTAGAGGGTTTTTTGAAGAACTTTTCTTTAAAAATGAGAAACAAAGAAATTTATATATAAATATTTTATTATTTTTTAAAATTAAAGGGGGCCTATTTCTTATTTAGCATCTAAGAATAAAATTAAGAAAAAATAGAAATGTGGGGGGGGGGGGGGGTTGTTGTATAGCACAACAATTGGCGATTCACTGAAAGAACCAGCTATCTTTGTTTTAAAAAGATGTAATTTCTAACACTTTCTTTAGTACAAACAATTGAGGAGAAGGAAACTATTTTGAAATGAGTTAGAAAAACAAAATTACTCTTAATAAGAAAAAATTGCTCAATTTTGCAATTTCTTTTACAAACCCTTATTATTAATGAAAACATTTATAGTTTCTTCAAGCCTTGATTGGTTATGAAAGATAAAGTAGGGGGGCTTCTACAACTTAGCTTTTGAATTTAATCTTTTGTCATAGGTAGAGCCACTGCTGCCAGTAAACGTCTATAGTCTCGACAGGGTTACCTTTTAACCATCAATTACTCATTATCCCATCCATCTAAGAAAATAATCTTTTAAAGATAAATTCAGAAAGATATATCTATATATATTTTCTTTTTTTCTTTTTTACTTTTTTTCTTTTTTCTTTTCTAGATAAAAGCCATTGTCCTGGTTTGGGAGCCAGAAGATGACAATGCCATTCACTGGTTGTAATTGAACTGAACAAGCTGGCTCGTAATGAGACCCCTTGTCTTATGATTATAAGCCATTACCCTGTTTTGGTATGCAGTATTGGTAATGTCAGTTTAATTAGTTCCCTATGATCATGGTAAGCAGGCTCGTAATGAGACCTCTTATCTTTTAAATCAGATATATTTTAGAATTACACTCTAAAAAACCATAATCCTAATGGATGGGGTGAATCTTTGACTCCTTAAGAGTTATTGGATGACAATTGTAGAGATGTAGATGCTTAGTCATAGAAAGTCTTTACTTTTTACAAAATAACCTCTCTCAACTGATTCAACTTAAAATGATTCACTATGCTTTCTTGGTTTGAAAGATTTCACAATTTCAAATAACATCTCAAAGTTTTATGATGTTTATCTAATTTCCGAAAATTGTAATCACTTCCTTAAAAGTTTCTACTTTCTAAAAGTGAATATTCACAATATGTTTTCAAAGAGATTTCAATAGTAGAAAGCCAATGGTAGACTATTTACAACATTATGTCTAAAAGAAACCAAAATTTGCATAAAGAATATGTACAGGTAAGAAGGGGTTACCACCTTAGGAAAAGAATTTCTTTAAGATAAACCCATTCACAGGAAGAGAATCTCACTTTCCTAATAAGTCCTGCAGTAGAAACATTGATGAGCCTATCTTTTCAACAATCTGAAATGGTCCAAGCCACATCTTCTGAAATTTGGTATGCTTACCTTTGTCTTCATGTGAATTGTCCCATTTCAAAATGAGATCACCAATCTGTAATGTTTTTGAGCCGGCTGAACTTTCATCAAAAGAAGATTTAATGACTTGCTGATGTTTAGCATGAGTAATCTTGGCATTTTATCTTTCCTAATCTACTTTAAGAATTTGATCAAACCTTAATTGAATAGAGGAAGAAGGAGTTTCTTCAATGAATTTTACAAGGGCTAGTGATGGGAGGGCTAAATTTGGTGGAATAACAGCTTCTTTCCCATACACTATGTTAAAAGGTGAAGTACCAATTGAGGCCTCCTGGGTTATACGATCTGCCCATACCGTGAATATTAAAGATTTATGCCAATTCTTTTGGATTTGAGCAACATTTCTTTTGATAATCCTTATGAGATTTTTGTTAGTTGACTCTGCTAAGCCATTTCCTTGTGGATAGTAATTTGCAGAGTATTTTAACTTAAAACCTCTCTTAAGAGAAAATTCGACTATACTATTTCCAGAAAAATAAGATTCATTGTCAAAGATAAGCGCATTAGGTAAACCAAACCTGGGGATGATGAAATGATCAATAAATTCAATAATCGCATTAGAATTTGCTACCTTTAGTGGAATTTCTTCTACCCACTTTGTGAAATAATCGGTGGTTGTAAGGATATATCTGTACTGCTTGGAAGAATGAGGAACAATTTCTCCTATTATATCAAGCCCCCACTACTCAAATGGTTGCTCAATATTAACTGGTTGTAAAGGAAAGACTGGTTTCCTTTGCCTCCCACTATCAATCTGGCATATTTTACATTTCCTCACATAGTCATGGGTATCTTTGAATAAATTTGGTCAGTAATACCCAGCATGCAGTATTTTGTGTGCTGTTGTGTCTCCTCCAAAATGTCCACCTGCTGGGCCATCATGAAATTCTTGTAAAACCTTTTGCGCTTCAGATTTTTCAAGGCATCTTAATAGAATAGAACCATAATTTCCCCTGAATAACACATCATCAACAATTTCATAGTGTTTGGCTTTTAACCTCAAAGCACGTTTCTTTCTGTTGCTGAATTCAAGAGGAGCATATCCAATTTTTAAGTAAAAAATCAAATCAGCATATTGAGATTCAAAATTAATTAGACTTATCTCATTTACTTGTGTAGTACTATCTGAATCTTCATGATCTGGTATATTGGAAGCTCCTACCAATAACCTGCAAAAACCTTTCCCTCTCACAATTTTTGTTGGTTTAATATCAATGTCATATTCTTGTAAAGATGTTACCCAATTAGCTCTTTTCTCTCCTACTTCTCTTTGAATTAGCAATTGCCTCACTGTAGAAAATGGGACTATCACTTTTGTATGTGTTTTTAAGAGGAAAGGTCTAAAATGTTTAACAGACTTAAACACAGCGAAGGCTTATTTCTCAACTTCGGAATAATTAAGCTCAACACCCTGCAAATTAGAACTAAAGAAAGATATGGGTGCTTCTACCTGTTGATCATTGATTTGTGTTAAAACAACGACATAAGATGTTTCAGTGGCCAAAGTATACAAAATAAAATGACTAGAAAAATTCGGAGTATTCAATGCAAGAGCATTAATGATCACTTGTTTGATCAAGTCAAAAGCCTCTTTTTCATTATATCCCCATTTGAAGACTAACTTTTTCTTAATCATGGATTTCAAGGGTAAAACAATATGAGAAAAATCAGGAACAAATCTTTTCACAAAATTTATCTGTCCTAAAAACGATCGCATAGATTTCTTATTATGTGGCAAAGGGATAACAGAAATCTCTTTTATCCTGTCAAGATCAATGTATATGCCATTTTTGGATACAATAAACCCTAAAAGTTTACCTTCATTAAGAGCAAAGAATGATTTCTTGGGATTTAAGGAAATCCCATATTTTTTGCAACGTTCAAAGATCTACTTTAAATCATGTAGATGATTTCTCTTTTTCTTAGAAAGTACAGTTATGTCATCTAAGGAAACAATGATCGTCCTATTGATTAAACCTTTGAAGGCTATATCCATGCCTCGTTGGAAAGTAGCTCCAGCATTTATCAAACCAAAAGGCATTTTCTAATAAGCATATGTTCCCCATTTGGTTCTGAATGTAGTCTTTAATCTATCGTCTGGATGTACCAGGATCTGATTGTATCCTGAAAAACCATCAAGAAAAGACATTAACTCTGAGCCAGCTACTGATTGAAGTATCTACTCCATTGTTGGTAATGGGAAATTATCTTTCTGACATGTTTTATTCAGATTCCTAAAATCTATGCAAATCCTAATATCAACATTCTTTTTTCTCACAAGTACTAAATTTGAGACCCATTTAGAATGTCTGACAGGAAATATTATTTTGGCTTTAAGGAGTTTATTCAACTCTGCTTTGATTTGAATTTCAAGATTTGGGTGAATTTTCCTTAGTTTCTGTTGTACAGGTTTCTCATCATAGATCATTGGAATTGTGTGTTGAATGATAGAGGTATCATAAGTTTTCAAATCTTCATAATTCCAAGAAAAAACGTTTTTGAATTCTTCAATAAACTGATGAAAGAAAATCCTTTCATCTGATGAAAGTCCAAGTCCTAGATTGACATTTTGTGGTTTGGCCTCAATGTCGAGATTTACTAATTCAAACCTTAAAGTTGAACTTTGAAGTTTTGCATTAGTGTCCTTTTTGAATCTATCCTTAATATCATAAAGATCTTCTAGCTTGACCACAGATTTAGGAATAGGATTTTCATTGAGTCTCTACTTTAATTGAATATCATGATCGCTTTCATCGATAATTTGATCGTTATAAGATCCTTCAAATGTCAAGAAATTTAATATATCTTCATCATGTTCGAACACATGCATTCTGTGATCTAGAAATAGGAGAAATGTTAAATGCCAGAAAATGAGCTATGAGATTTTGAACAAGTGATTGATAATGTTTTAGATGCCCTGAAATACAATGGATAATATTTCTCACTTGTTTAATGACAATTTCGGAATCACCAAATACTTTCAGATATTGGATATTCAGGCCTATTGCTTTATAGAGACCTTGAATCAATGCTGCATATTCTGCAATATTGTTGGTACACTCAAATTCTAATCTACATGATAACATTGTTTTTCCTCCAAGACTGACTAAAATACATCCTGGTCCTGCACCGCCATTATATTTAGATCCATCAAAATACAAAGACCAAAATAAAGGCTTATTTACAGGTTTATCTACAAGTTCATCTACAACACTAACACACTTAGAAGTATCGATACGGGAGAAATTTTTGACTTGTGATATGACACTATTAATAGGAAAAGGAGATTGTTGAGCATTGAAATTCCCAAAAAATGATTCAGTCGAATAGTTTCCAAGAATGTTATTATTGAAGGCTATAGGTTGATTTTCTTCTTCAAACTCAGTTACTGTGTGAGTCAAATGTTTTTCACGATCGATTCTAATTTGATTTGGTTTCCCATTATAGGGAAGCCACATGTGAGACCAATCAGTTGAAATATAATCATGAAGTTTTTCAGATCAATCTCTGCTAAGGATCAAACCATAAAACTCAGGGATGTCAGTAATTAATATATCAATTCTTTGGACAACCCTGGGATTAGCAGATAATCTAATAGTAACTGAATTTATTTCTCCTAAAACTTGAACCTTAGTTCGATCTAATTGGACAATATGAACTGCAGACTTCTGGGGTTCAATATTTAACTTGGAGCAAACTGATGTTGGCATTATGTTTGATGAAGCCCCTGAATCAATCAAGTAGTTATGAAAATTTCTATTGTAGATCTCATAAGTCAAGAGAAAAGGAGGAGTATGAGAATTTGATCTATCCCCAATTAAAACGACATCGGTAGCATCCACCTTATCAGATGGTGGCTTACCTAATCCTCTAGTAGCCTTTGATAATGCACTAGTTGGAAGAGGAGAAGAAGGTACTGCATTTAATTCTTTAAGCAACAACTTTTGTTGATGCTTGAGCTTACTAAGTTCATGCAGATCAATATTTGCTTGAGTCTTCTTCATATCTTCCACTATGTTATAATCCATGGAATCTGAAACTAGTGGCATTTTAGATGACGAGGGAGGGTTGGACGAAGATGATTAATTGTAGGGAGAAGTAACTGGAGTTTTTTTTGTGGGAATTTTCTCTTTAGTATCAGGATTTGAGTTTTTGTTCTTTTGATTTGATTGATTAGGCTCTACTATACTTTTACTTTTGGTGTTTACTGGCAGAGCTTCCTGTTCACTTTCATTATTAGAGTTGGGTAAAATAAAGTCCCACATTCCATGACATTCAACTGTTTCATCTTCTTCTGTTTCTTCAGCTGATAAAAATGTATCTTCTTCTTCATCATCATCCAAGTCAAATTCTGCATTACATATAGCATTAGGTGGTTTAGGATCAGTTGGTTGATTTCCTTTAAAGTTCCTAAATGGTCTTTTTGTAGAAGTTTCAGCCACCTGATTTTTTATTTCAACCATTTCATTAGACATAGTTTTAACAACTTTTTGTAAGCCTTCCATGTCATATGGATCCTCGGTTACTTTCTTCTTTGAATCATCTCTAAAGGTAAATTTCTTGGATTTCCTTTCTTCTAGGGCGTTTTTCTTTTCCAAAGCAAGGATATGTTTTTCAACAACTATTGCTTCCTTCATATTTTCTGCTAATGTTGGTTTGGCAACCCTATCAATGAAGATGGCTATGTTTGAAGGCAAAACAAAAATGCACCATTCATTTTGGACCTCCTCACTAGGCTTGGATGCCGCAGGTATTTTATTCAAAAACATATTGAAGCGTGAGTTGAATTCCTTAATGGGCTCTTTTGATTCGGCTTTAAGGTTGGAGAGGTCATTAATCAAAGTTGTTGTAGACCTATCGTCTCCAAACTTAGTTAGAAATTGCTCTTGGAAAGCATCCCAGCTATTGATAGAACCTGGTGGTAACGAAAAGTACCATGATCCTACTGCTCCTTGTAGAGTGTATGGAAATAGTCTAACAACAACATCTTCTTCCATTACTCCATTCAAGTTAATCGATAACATGAAATTGTTTATATGTTCTTCCGCTAACAGGCCATTGTCAGGATTAAATTTAGGTAGAAACATTTCAGGATGTGCTGGAAATTGGGTCAAAGGTGCAAGCATTCTAATAGCTCTTGGGTTGTTCCATGACCTTGATTGAGGTTGATTATGTGCCATTGTTGAGCTATTAGTAGAAGAGGGCGATGAAGAGGTTGAAAGTGATTGGGTAGAGGATGTTGAAGCTCCTGTACCTATTTGGACTATGATCTAAAGTTGGGAAAATAGATGTATGACCTTGCAATGGTATGGATGGAATGGACGATGATGGGGACAAAGTCTCACTGTTAGATTCTGATGGAGTCTTTCTAGCCCTTTTTCGACTTGGTAGAGGGAATTCAACTGGTGGAATGCCAATCTTTTCACTCTTTGTCGTAGTAAGCGGCTATGATGGGATATATTGGGAAGTAACACTACCTTGGGATAACTCAGACTCTTCTTGGGATATTGAAATCCCCTGGAGTTTATGAATCAAAGATTGTACTTCAGGAGGTTTAGAAGAAGAATTGTCTGTCTTATTTAGGGTTACAGCAATGGGTTTTGTATTTTTCTTTTCAACTTCTCGCTTATCCGGCCCTTAATACAGTTCCTTTTCCATTTGATATGGTGGCTCCGACTTGATTATATGGGACCAGTTTCTCAATAAAGTGTGATTTGATGAGTGGGTGTTTAAAATATGTAACAATATGATAGATGGTTTGGATTGTAATACTTATGAAAATATACAAATATATATATATATATATATATATATATATATATATATATATATATATATATATATATATATATATATTTATTTATTTATTTATTTATTTATTTAACCTGGGTAACTCACTATCTATGCGATATATGATGACTTCTGCTAACCAAACGCTAATAAAGATTAAACAAATGATTACAAAAATTAAGCATGAAAGATGATTACTTCAAACAAAATAATAGAATATAGATCGCATTATCATAATGACTTTAATTACTAGCATACATGTTTAGGATATTAATTCCAGATTTATTCAGAAGTGATATAAATGAAGAATTGAATGAAAATTCACGTATACAACAATATTGAATCAAAAGACTGTTAAATTGCCTAACATGAAACAAAATGACATAGATATCAGTACCATATGTATTTGAAACATGCTATTGAAGTAATAGCCTGGTTCGTTCTTCCTTATTCTCAAAAACTCCAAAAAGATACAGAAATGCGAGTCCTTTTGAAATCTGCTAACAAAAAGTAGAACCTTGATCCTTGCTTTCTATAAAAATCAACTAAGTGAAAAAGTGTTCTCTTATTTAATTCAATTTTAATACAAATTCAGGACCCTTTCTCCAATGACATGAAAGCGTCTTTATAGTGAAAATAAAGCAAACTATTCGTAAAAGATGCTTGAAGTGGTTGTAACAGACTCTCTAAAAAAATGAGACTTCATTACAAAAATAGAATTGCAAATAACTTCAAAAGACGCATTGCATCTATCATTCCTCCTGTGGCTTTAGTTGAAAAATCTCGAGCATCGTTTGGACTTCCAGTGGATGACTCATCCTGGCATGCAATTGACCTTTGTACACCACATCTGAGAGTTCAAGCACCATGTGATCGACTGCATCTGTGAGACATTTGACCGTTGTTTGTTGGCTATGCGGTTTAACCAAAAGGATCCAATGCGTATCCCAATTGAGGCTCTTCAATTTTTTGAGTTTTTTTTCTCTGGTGACCGAATCCTGCTTCCATTGTTTTTCTAATATTTTTTCCTTAGGAAGATTTTCAGGAGTACACTCAAAAATTAAGTTGGCGCTATGCAAATTATCATTTATCAATTGAATGATATTATTCCTTGTTGCCCTAGCCCTTGAAGTTTCCCTTTCTACTTTAATCAGCAATGTCTCCCATTCTGAGAATAATATATCTTTATGAGATTCTTAAATCACTAGCAATTTGGTAGCCCTTCCCTTTTATATGCTTTGCCAAGAGATATAATCTATAATTTTGTCATCCGCTTCCTTGAATTCCAATCTAGAATTGACCGCTTGATCTACCAATGTGTTGGTTTTAACGCATAATGGATGAATAAGGGAAATCTTTTGGCAGAGTTGAGTTAGTTGTTGAGATAAGAAGTTATTTATTGCTAAGGCTTCTTTTATAAATTCTTCAACTTTAGTATTTTCTTTGAATTTCCCTAATGAGAGTTGGAGTTGCATTATTTGTTCATCCTTAGCTTTAATCTCTTCATGATGCGCCAATTTCAGTTGTTCAAACTCTTGGGATAGTTGTTACTGTCTTTCAATTGCCTGTTGATCAATCCTATGTTTCTTGGCCTTTAGCTGATCTTCAAGTTGTTTAATCTTTTGATCTTTTTCCTTGATTAATAGATTAACTTCAGTTGCTTTATCGATCATGGTAGTTGTGTATGCACCTGCAAACTAAGATAATTTAGTCAAGTCTTCGGAGGGATCAGCTTCTGAATCTTTCCAAATGACATTCATGTATTCATCTTGAGAGACGGTTGCCGATACTTGGTCTATTTTCCTCTTCTTCCTCTGCCTTTTGACTATAGCCCTGTGTTTAGGGCTATAAAACACATCCAACGGTGGGATCTCCTCAATACTCAATATAATCTCTGATGAAGGATTCTCAGGGATTATCTTGACTTCCCTCACAGTTGAATCCTTGCTGGATGCCTTTTCAACCACAAGATCATGAACTATGGGCTGTTGTGCTAAGGGAGATTGCAGCGTGATAACAGTTTGGGTATCACTTTGACCCTTAATCTGAAGGTCAAATTGTTCCCATTCTTTGATCAACACCGGATCAATGTGAACATCTATGTCCAACTATTGACTAGCTTTCTCGCTTGTCTCGTCTTCACCTGAAGTTTTCTCTATGTCCTGCTCTATGATTTGCTCTGTGATTTGCTCTGTGATTTTCCCTGTGATTTGCCATGTTTGATGGATGACCGGTGTAGTGTTTAATAAGTCCAGTGGTACTAACTGAAACCTTTGTACCCTGTACTGAATGAATTGGTCCATTTTTCCCGGTCCCAGCTTGATCTTTGCGATATGGATTTCTTGCGCAAATGTCTCTGCTGATCTGAAGAAGTTATGAATTCATCTTTTTCATGGATGAATTGCTTAGCCTTTACCTGAGTAGTAAAATTATAAGCCACTTTATTTGGGTCATATTGTCTTCTAGGAATAACAGCTAGGTTCATACGTCTTATTTTCTCAGATTTAGCTTGTGCATGTTTGTAGTCATGCAACGAATAGATACCGCATCGGATAAAAAAGGGAGGCCATAACTATTTCTTGGCGTCTTTGAGATTTTTTGTAAGGCCATTTTCAATCGTCTGATAGGCTATTTCCCTAGCCAGTAGTTTATCCGGGACATATAGAGGAAGGACATACGGATCAATGATACTACCATAAACCCTAACGTATGTAAACAATTCTTCCCCAAACCAACTGCCAATTGAAGTTAGATCGATGCTGGCTTCCTCAGACAGCCGAGGGGCTGGTCTATTAAAGATGGCCTGATGAATGGGTAGGATGAAGCCATGGCAAATTTTGTAAAAATGTTTCTTATATTGCTTTTGCCACAGGTATTTATGGTAAATATGGATAGGGGTTGGGTCTTGCACAGTCCATTTCCATCCCATGATGGGAAAATCAGAGTTAAAACAAATGGCGTCAATTATATATGAACTCATATAAAATGGGGGAACCACTCGGGTGGTAACAAAACTATTCCTCCTATAATCAAGTATTTGAACAACCATTTTATCTGACAGAATGGTATCCCAATCCATCACATACGAATTCAAAGCTTCTTCTATTAAGGGAACCATTTCAACAGAAGAATTGGGGCTTCCAAATAATCTACACATCATTGCGGCAGCATAACAATATGGAGACACCAAAGAGTCTACAGAATACATACTGGATTACTCGTGTTTGTGTTTGTTAGGGAAATGCCTCCATTGTTTGATGGGGTCAGACTCTACTTCATTTTCCTTTGCGAAAGCTTCCAGGAATGATTTATTGTAGCACTTCTGAGGTTCTAGCAAGTGATACATCATTTTCAAGTCCTCAGGCTTAAAAAACCCAAACATTCTTCCATCTGTTGTGAAAAGCGCCCTATCTGTTATATTAATACCTTCAACTATCCATTTTACCATGTCATTTTATGGTAAAATATTTGCACGAGCCGCTATTCGGTGAAGGAAAAAATTGGCTAAATCACTAAGTGTATTTTCTGACTCCGCGGATTCGTCAATCGTTGCATGCCCTTCTGCCACCTTCGGGTTTTCCTTTTCCAATATCTCATATATTCCTTCCCACGAAATCTTCCCACAGTCCTGGCATGTCGTATTTGAGATTAACACAACTTTTTCCTGACCTTCCATCACTGCAAGGGCAGATTTCACCTTTCGAGCATTCTTTACCATTTTGGTTGGCTACATACTTATAGAAACAAACTGCAACAATATGAAACAGAGAAGAGTGATAAATAAAAACTTTCAAGGCGACAAATGCTTGAAAGATAGTGGAGATAATATCATAGTCAAAAATCAAGGCAGGATCATTTAGTGCGAAATATTTTGTATTATGGACTGATATTAACACGAAAGACGAAATCTTTGAAGGACTATAGTCATTATTGTTCTTAATGCCTGGCCATATTGAACGATGTCAATCTTAAATGCTTCAATTAATAGATCGCATTGTTTTTTTTCCAAGTCTTAATTAGAACGCGTGTCATTAACTTTCTAATTTTACGATGAGCGATCTCGATATATATTATTTTAATATTCTGAGATCCATCCCATATCGCAAATCGGGAGGTGTAAGCACCATGTTCTCAAAGCCTTTAGAATTTATGTGATTGCGATGTATGATGACTTGGCACGAAGAGTTGGGGAAATCCTTTTTACCCGCTCGTATAGTGTTTTTATTTCTATTACCACTTTATTTATGTTTTAATATCGCATCGCTTTTCCCCGAGGTGAGTATTACCTGTCTCTGCCAGGATTGCGATATGCGATCAATACATATCGCATCGCAAGTTTTCAAGTGTGGTTCCATATGGTTTCAGCAATATGTGAAATGTGAGAATCTTATCGCATCGGAAAGTTTGTAGGGCCATTAAATATTTTTTATTGGATTTGGCGATATGCAATATGCAATAGTTTTATTGTAATCACATGTTCGCCGATGAATTGTTTAAGAAGCCTAATGTTTAAGATTTTTGTGGTAGCTTCGTATTTCTACACTACCATTTAGATTGAATGCTTTTGACCTTAAGCGCATGCGATGTGTGTTGTTTTTAGAGGGTTTTTTGAAGCACTTTTATTTAAAAACGAGAAACAAAGAAATTTATATATAAAGATTTTATTGTTTTTTATAAATTAAAGGGCCCTATTTCTTATTTAGCATCTGAGAATAAAATTAAGAAAAATTAGAAATGGGGGGTTGTTATATAGCACAATAGGATTGAAAATGCACTTATATGCCCTTGAGCATTTTTGTAGAGCAGTGGGGATGCAAGTCAATACTAGCAGGACCAAAATAATGATTTTTGCTAATAAAAGGAAGCAGAGCCAACATACTTTCTTCTTTGAAGGCAACATTCTTGAAGAAATAAATGAGTACAAGTACCTTGGGATTGATCTCAACAACAAACTCAATTGGGAAGACTGTAGAAAGAAGAGAATTTTAGGAGGGTGGAAAGCATTATATGCTCTTCAAAATAGATGTAGAGAGGTAGAGTTATGGGATTGGAAAACGATTAAAGTGCTTTTTGGATTCCTAGTTTGTCCAGTGATGCTATATGGGTGTGAATTGTGGGCTAGCAGCACTCCCGTCTCAAAATGGAAACAAATTGAGAAAATCCAAAAACGCTTGATCATGAGCAAGTTCAAAATAATAAGTTTGGTACCTTATGAGATAATGTTGAGTGAAACAGGAGAAACTTCCATTGAAGCAATTGCTATGGTGCGGCTCATAAGATACCTAAAAAGAATTGAACAAATGAGAGTAGGTAGATGGCCTAATGTTATCATCAATGAAGGCATGAGTGAAAGAAAGAAAACATGGATGAAACAAAACTACACATGGATGCAAAAACGGAATATCTACCTCAATGCTTGTCCCACAAATAGCAAGGAGCTAAAGGATTTTGTTATGGAGAAGTTTTGTATAAAGGTATGGGGAAAAGAGTTGGGTAGAAAGAAGAAATATTACATTGAGGAATTTAACCCTACGTGTGATTTACAAAAAAAATAGTTCATTGGAGCTAGCATTTCGTGGAGGGCAAAGGTTCTTATTACTCAATTAAGGACCAACTCACATCAACTTCGGTGTGAATCAGGATGGTGGAAAAGGCCTAAAGAAGCTTGGGAAGAATGGGTGTGTACATTTTTCATGTTGGGGCTATGGAATCGGCAAAAAAAATTCATTTTGGAATGTGATGCATTCAAAGACATCAGAGAAAGTTATGAGAACATGTTAGCATCAGTTTCTTGGCATTGTCTTTTTAGCGAGGGGATTGTTGAAAGGTTGGGTCACCTCATCATCAATTTGAATTAGAAAAGGACTAAATTGCAAAGAGAGAAAAACAGGGAACTAATGGTCTCATAGACTATTTTTAGTTTAGTGGACCTTAAAATATCATTTCATTTCATGGCTAGCCAATATCACATGCCCAAAAAACCATAACTCACTTCATATGACACTTGTTCATATGAGATTTTTTTTTTAATTAATCAATTTCTTGTGCTGAGAGATGCATTCTACAACCCAATATGGGGCGATGTGCAACTCCGCATATTCTCGACATGGAGTTGATACATGTCCTTTTAAAACTATATATATATATATATATATATATATATATATATATATATATATATATATATATATATATATATACTTAATAAGAAAATAGTGACGACTAGAATATAAGTATACAAAACACAATTAGTTTTAACACAATCATTCGCCGCACTCACTCACTCTATCAGTACTTGGTTCACTAGGTTGGCTCAAGCATTTGTAAGATGGAAGTTCATTGGATTATATATATATATATATATATATATTAATAAGATAAATAGTGATATACTATAATATAAGTATACAAAACAAATTAGTTTTAACACAATCATTCGCCGCACTCACTCACTCTCATCAGTACTCGGTTCACTAGGTTGGATCAAGCATTTGTAAGATGGAAGTTCACTGGATTCGCTCAATCATTCATAATGTGGAAGTTCACTTTACCAAAGTAAAATTGAATACTATTTTCATTCAATGGATCAAATTATCAACTTTAATCAAAATTAATTTAGTGGTATTTAACATGAATCAATTTACAACCAACCGTTTATAATTATTATAAAACTACTCTTTTTATTTTGGGATATGAATCCTACCAAACTCTATTATTCAATTTATAAAACGAAGTATAACACAAATTATAACATAATTAAGATTTTGTGAGATCTATATCTTTTATATATTTGCAGAATTATTGACTTAAGATTGAAACCAATTTGTAATATTGATCATTTGTAGGGATAAAGTTTTATGAGTTAATCTTAAGGCAAACCATTATGATCATTTTAGAGATGGGGTTTGCATTTTAACCAAAATAAATTTGAATTGGCATTGCACTTTTTCATAAATTTGATATTCTTCTTTATCTATCCTTCACGTCATGAGCTACAACCTATATAGATAACCTTGTTGGGAAATTAGATGGTTATAGTTGGAGCCATCATTAGTATACTATCGAAAAAATACAATTTATTTTTTTTAATTAAAAGAATTTGTAATTAGAAAGTACAATTATTTGCAAGTGTAGACTTTAGTTTGAATTCATATGAAATGTTGGAAGAAGAATTGTGGAATGAGTGTGAAACTTCCTCACACTCATTTCACAATTCTTCCATGGACAACAACATTCAATAATAAGTACAATTTTTTTTAATCAAATATTTAAGATTTAATGTTATTATTAAATGAAAAAAAAAAAAAATTAAATTTAAATTTGGTAATCTCCAAATCATATGGAACATGATTAACCAAATTTAAATTAAAATGGACGATATTATTATCAGAATAATGTAGAAATCTAGAATCTCCTATTATTAGAATTTGTTATGTGTTGTTATAATTCCTGTTGGATTGATTGTCCTAATTAGTCTTTGTTAGTTTATATATCCTATATTCTAGGATTCTTTTCAACTAGATTGTAATCCTATATATGTACTTGATTTTTGGCTTAGTGAATGTACATGTGAGTGGAGCAGTATCCTACTTGAGGTCTCACGAGTGGGTTGCAACTCGTCTTCTTATAGTTTGTCTTCCATAATTTCTGAGTTGGTGACAAAGATGAGGGTATAAGAGCAAGGGCATGTGTGTTTTTTGTTTGATGCATTATGGCTGAGGTGGGTCTCTTGTCCCACAAACAAGGGGGTCTCATACACCAATTTGGTATCTGGCTTAGTCGTGACCTTAAAATTAGATAATAATAATAATAATAATAATTGGATGCAACTGAATAATGGTGTGGCTATGGGGATTAAGAAGTCCAACTTGGATCTACATGTGTATGAAAGGCACGTTGTTGTGCTAAGTGTGGTTAGGATGGAGATCCATGTTGACTGTTGGGGCATTATGAACCTGACATGAAGTGGTTTGTCGAAGACATAATTTCTGAGTATGTGGAGTTGAAGAAGGGATCTCAACAACAACAAATATGTTGATTACAATTGTTTATCCTTGTGAAATGAACTCTCATGCAAATCATTGGTACCATCCGCTTACTCATATTCATGGCTTACAATTAGATGCAGTTTGTTCTTATACTTAGAGAGCCTAGTCTTGGAAGATTACAACTTTCTACACCAAAGGATATCGATTTCTTCGATGCCATAAGTTTTGAGTTTTTAAGCCTTCAAGACTGAATATCCAAAAGTACCATTCTTACAAGTCATCTCGAACTGATGTGCGTGTAGCAAATTTTTTGGAAACTCCAAATATCAAAGAAAAGTGGTGAAGTTTCCTAACATTTAAGGACGAGGTAAGATTTACTCAAAAGGCCATGTAATGCAGAATTAGAAGTAAAATTATTTTCCATACGATATTGAAATTTTGTTAGGCATATCATATAGTTAATATCTAGTAAGGATTTCCTTTATGGATGATATAGACAATTAGACAAGTGGATGACATGGATATCTAAATATGGTACCATTTTTATTTTTTTTAATGGGAATTCTGTGAAAATTTTTCAAAAAGAAAAATTTGAGGTTGTAGAGGAGGAATTGTTACAAAATTAAAAAGGAGGAATTAAAATTTTTGTCCAAAGTTTGATCGGGAAATAAATTTGTTGCATGGAGTTGTATAAATTTGCTACATAATCTACTATGTAATTGCATAAATTTGGTTTGACAATACATTATTTTCTTTAACTGTTTTTATGTTGTTTATGCATTTTCTTGTAATAGCCAATCAATGTGCGTGAGATTAAAATCTATTGATTGATTTGAATTTGGAGAAACATCTATTTCAAAATGGTTATTTCTCTAACAAAATCTTTCCTAAATAAAGAAACCAAGTTGGATGGTGTCAATTATGTGAATTAAATGTTTAAAATGCAAACGTTGATGGAAGGATACAATGTCTAGTTGATGTCAAGTGGTGATAAAGTGAATCCAATGTCATCGTAGGAGCTACAACTGCATTAATTCAAGATTAGGAGAGGTGAGAGATTGAGGCAAAATTATTGTTGAAAAATTCTGTAAAAGACAACATTATACATCATATTGGAGACTACAAGGCATCTAACAATACTTGGGCAATGCTCAAATATTTGTATTAGTCGAAGAATACAAATAGACTCGTGTCCCTAAAGAATAAGCTTCTTTTTATTAAAATGGAATAAAATGAAAGCATTAGTAATTTTATTTCAAGAGTTAAAGACATTAAAGATAAACTTGGAGATATAGGTGAAACAATATCTAGCACTAATCTAGTCGTTATAACCATAAATGAATGCTAGATGAGTATCAGGCATTCATCAAAAGTCTTGTAGCGAGGGAAAGGCCCCCTCTTTAGATGAATTAACAAGTATACTCATGCAGGAGGAAGAAGGTGAAAGAACCTTAAACCTCAAAGTTCTGATTTGACATTGAAGGAAAAAGGGAATTGACCTTCTAAAGGGAAGCCTTGGGAAGGTAATAAAGGATGAAATCCACCATTTAAAATCCATAACAAGGTATGACATATCCAAAGGTTGATGCTATATTTAAAAATGTCATTATTGTGGCAAGTTTGGACATTATTCTAGAGATTGAATGAAAAGGAAGTATCATGAGTCTAAACATAGAAACAAAAGGCACACTAGTTATTTTGTTGATAGAGGAGAAAAAATGAATAATGACTTCAAAAACTTTCAAATGTTTATTTCATAGGTTGCACTATCTGGTGAAATAAATGATTCAAAACATCCTTTTTTCGATTAAGGATCCTCCATCCATATGTCTTGTAACAAACATTGGTTTAATAACTTTCATGAAACTAATAATGGTGCAAATATATATCTTGGGGATGATTATTCACACCAAATTAAAGGGTATGGTGATGTATCTGTGACATTACCAAATGGTTGTGTTAAACAAATTCATAATGTGATGTATGTTCCTAGTATTAAGAAGAATACAATCTCAGTTTCTATCGTAGCATATCAGGGTTTGAAGGTATATATTGTAATTACACATTATGTAGTGAAAGATATGTAGGATCACTTCAAGGTCATTGTAATGGGATTTATAATTCGAGGTTTATATAAGCTTAACGTGACAAGAAAAAGTCATCAAGTATTGACATCTACAACCGTGCCAACAAAAGTTCTTTGGCACCAAATTTATGGCCACATTAATTATCATGATTTGTTGCTACTTCAAAAACGTGGAATGGTAGAAGGCTTCCAATACTTAAGAATGAATATACTACATGTGAAGTGTTTGCATTTGGGAAGATGCATAGGAAAGATTTCCCTACTCATACAGATAGAAGAAAAAGGTACATTCTTGAACTTGTGCATATAGATGTCTATGGTCCTGTTGACCATAATTTTGTCAATAGTACGAGAAAGCAGTGTATAATTTTTTTCAATGATCAAAGTGATCAGTCAACGTGAATATATCATTGTAAACCCAATTTCTGCAAGATCTATTGTAAATGATGCTAGTATGACCATCTAGTTATGTAACAACACCTAGGTAAGCCTCTAAATTTGGCAAAGGATTTCATCCTAGGAAGATTTTTAACCACTTTTTAACCTCCCTAAATTATGTGTGTTTGTAAACACACCTAATCGGCATAGTTCTTCTTCCATCTATAACCCCAAAGCTAGGGCGGAATTCGTTGACAAAGTCTTAGGTGAATCCTAGTGCCTATCGAATCTATTGTAAAAGTATGTTTAAGAATAATTCTAGTGCATGCTCCCTCATAATTAGAACACCATGGATAAATTATTTTATTATAAGCACACTTGGTTTTATATTGATCATATTGTGTCGCAGAATTGGGTAATGTCTTGAGGGTCTATGTCTAAAGGTTTTTTACCCTTCTAAGGGTTGATGTTGTAATTATTTTGATATAAATATTTTAGTGCATGGTCCCTCACAATCAAAAACCATGGCTAAAATATTTGAGGGTGGAAAAATTATTAATCCCCTCTAGGGTCATTTGCTTAACTTTTGGGGCAAAATTAAATAAAAATCCTAAGCCAAAAATTTAATTAGTTTTGAGTCAAAAAATAATTATAGAGAAATTAATTTTTCTCCAAGTGGAAAATCATAAAAAAATTGTGGGTCAAAAAGAAGTCAAATTTTGGAGGTGGTCCACAAAGGAAAAAATGGATATTTTAAGAAAACTTAAGTCATTGGACTTTGGTGGTTAAGTCAAAGTCAATTTTTTTTAAAGAAATTAATCCAAAATATTAATTTTTGGATTAATAAAAAATGGATTTTCAGAGAAATTCAATCTTTTCCTCAAAAATAAAAATTCGATGGTGGAGATTAAAATATGATCAAGTTATTTTCGACAGTCGAGATTATTTTGACAATGATCAAGCCAACAACCCATTATTTTCCACTTGGATTGGTTTTTTCTATATAAGGAATCCATTTAGCTTCTCTTTCCCATCTTTGGATGAGGTGATTTTGTAATGCATGTACTGAGTTGCTGCTCTACTGGAAACATTTTTCACATAATAAACAGACTTTGGGGTTCAGATTATGGTGTTATTCTATCTATTGATTTGTGGAACATGCTAATTATGTGTTTATCCTATATTGTGCTGAATATATTTAACTATTATTTCATTTGTCGATGATAATATCATTATATTGGTATAAGTTATCTTAGGCAATCTGATTCACTATATGATCTAATAGTTTATCTTGAGATTTGTATAGAGATTTACATGTACGCTAGCCCTTGGGCTCGAAGTTCACATACTGTGGGGAAGAGTCGACCTTGTTTGGGCTCTAACCTTTCATTGTGATGAATTGCTTTGCAGGAGGGTTTGGCTGGTCTATCTTTCAAAATTATTCATCCATGCAATTTATTTAAAAAATACTCTCAAAAAAATTATTTGATCTTGGAAAACAAAGAAATAGTTTGCTAATCAGAGCTAATAATTTTATTTTGTAAATATTGTACATTTGTAAATATTTGTAAAATTATTTTCTAACCCTTGTTTTATTTTGTAGCACTTGGGGTTTTTTGGGGTTTTGATTTTTTTGTATATATTTTGGGTTTTGGAAAATTATTTCATTCATTTTTTCAAGTGGATCTTCAAGCCGTAAAAGAAATTGAGTTATTTTGTGGAGGATCAATCCCTAGAGCTATGGTTTGAAGGGTTTCACCCTTCCAAGTGAGATGTCTATCACTCTCAATCAAATTGTTGGGGTTTTGAGGTTGATCTGACCCTAGGAAGACATGATCTACCCTCTAGAACTCATCCAAGCTCAATGTCCAACCAAGAAAGGAAGATGATGGCCATCAAAGAAGTGAATTTCGACATTTTTATGGTAATTTTTTATTATTTCAGGGTTTCAAAAAAAATTTAAGGCCTCTAAGGCCCAACCGTCACCTTTCCTAGCCTTGTCGTGGCCTCTTTTTCCCTTGTTTCCCTTGGATGCAACCTTAGAAGGGATTTTTATCTTAGATGATAACCCTTTTGGGCCCTCCTCTAGCCCTCGACATCCCTTATAAGGCTTTTTTTACCCCTATCGTGCTCTTTTTAGGCCTCTTCTCTTAGCCGCAAGCCATTTTTGGCCTTGTCGTGGCCCTAAGAGGACCTCTAACCCTCTTTCCCCCATCCATTTACCTATTTTAGCTTGGCCGCATGCCTTATAGGCCTTATTTTCCCTAGTCGTGGCCTAATTAGGCCTTCCTCCCCCTTTTTTGCCCTTCCTTGGCCCTAGTTTTAGCCTCTTTAGGCCTAACGTTGCCCTCTTCTAACCTCTAGCCTTATTCTAGCCCTCATCTCATCCATTATTTAGTCATTGAGTTAGTTTGCATTGGCATTTTGTCTCTAACATTTTTTTTGCAACAATTTTGGAGCTAACTTGGTGGTTGCAAGTAGTCAAGTTCATTGGAAGCCTCTCTAGTCACAAACATGATCATTAGGCCTATTGGTTTGCCCTTATAGTGGTTGAATTTATTTCATATAACTGAAATTTGGAGTATTGTTGGGTAAATTCAATATCTGATATGTTTGCTACATCCATCTAAAATCATCTACAATAGCGGTAAAATAACATAATAGTGGCATAATAATTAACTTGCAAGCATATTTCGTCATTGGTAAATCATTGGCACTAGTTGGGCTTGCATTGTTTGACATATTTTGTCATTTATTGAGGGTTGTCATATGTATCTAAGGCCTGATATATTGTTGCATAAGGTCTAATGTAAACATAACAGTGGTGTCAAAGGTTGTTGATAGTCATCTAATTTCATTGGGAATTCAATCCTAGCATAGTTTGCATCTTGGTCAAGTGCCCTCTTGTGTCATTGGGTGTTTTTCTTATTGTTGCAATCATCATCTTCTTGGCTACCATCTCTTGCACCTCATTTCATTTTGGAATCTCTTGTATGCATTTGCATTCTTGCACTCAAGAATATCATTGTTTTCATTCTCACTAACAAACATAAGTTCTCTAAAGGGCTAAGTGAATTGATAATATTGGCTTATTTCTCTAGAGAAATAACATTGTTGATCAATGCTCACTTTCTCCCATTTGATATCTAGCATTATTTTGACATTGGTTTCTAAAGGAATATCTTGCTTGTCATTTTTTTGGACAAATAGTTTCATTATATTTTCATTGTTACAAGTGATTTCATTGCTATTGTGATAATTATCATTTCTTGGCAATAAATGCAGTAACTTGTTGTTTCTTGCAAGTGAACTTCACACCTAAGTTTATAATCTTTCTAATCAAGTCACTCTTAAAGCACTTAATTGATCATAATAATTGTGATAAGGGTAATCTTGAAGTAATATAAAGAATTGATATTTGAGTTCATAAAGAATTTAAGCTCTCACTCTTTTGTATCTAATTGCCACATTTTCATTCTATTGTTATAATTTAAGTAATACTAAGAAGTTTCTAATTGTGTTTAAAGATCATCATTATATAATAGACATTGTTGAAATAAGCATTGGATTTGTATATTTATGGTAATTTCATGAGCAATTGTCTATTGATACCTTAGCAACATTTTCTATTGTCGTATATTTGGTTCATTGAGCACTTTATTGTGGTGAAGATTGTCATTATACATTGTTAAGTACTTCATTGTTCTAAATTGAATATCATTGTAATTTGTCTCTAAGTACTTAAGATCCCTAAAAATCTTCACTTAAAGATAACCACTCATATTTTGCATTTGCATTCTAGGATTAGCCTTGCATTAATTAATTTACCTCCAAGCATAATCTTGGTTGATAGAAAGATATGACCAAATTTCTCACCTAGCTTGCGAAGCCTAGACCCTGAGTTTATGGTTAAAATAGTGACCTTGCAACCATCAGAGCCATAATATCTGCAGTGCTAGAGGCATTGGGTGGTTATAACTCCAAGGGAGGTATCATTAATATAGTCTTTGTTATCTTCCCCTGGGTTTCTCTCTCACAACCTACACTAGAATATAGCTTCAAAAATAGTTGAGAGGAAGGATTCACCTAGTTAGGCATCTAACTTAAAATAAACCAAGATCCTACATCTCACTTAGATTTTAGGTGTCGCATTTCATATAGGCTAGTGAAACATCCTAAAGTAACAATTTTTCATCTGGTGGCTTGGTATATAATTCACGTAAAGCAAGTATTTTGACTCCATTAAAGGCATTGGTCTTTCAAAGTAATCTAATCTAATCGCTAAAATTGTTAAATTAACCAAGTTACTAGGTCATTCAGTTGTGTCTTCTGGTCTTATCGGTTGTCGACAGGTCTTTCATCTTCACATATCATAGGGACTTACCCCCATAGCTTGTTGTTGGGAGATATCTAGAAAGGAGAGGGCGGAGATCAGAGTGACAACCCCCGTCCTGAGTGTTGTTGCATCTTACCTGTACAATTTAGACGACAACAGGTCCTATGCAGATAAGATTATTAGGTGGAGCATATTATTTCTTTATCTTTATTGATTATTGTACAAAATATACAGTTGTCTAATTTATGAGAAATAAAAGTGATTTATTTGAATATTTTAAAGAGTTCAAAAATATGGTTGAAAAGAAAACAAGAAAATGCATCAAGATCCTTCGATCAAATCAGGTGGGGGGGATATACTTCGAGTGAATTATTCAAGTACTCCAAAGCCCATGGAATTGTACGAAAATACATAATACCACATACTCCACAATATAATGGAGTAGTCGAAAGGAAGAACAAAACCCTAGTAGAATGTGCATGGAGCATGTTAAAAGGTAAAAACCTTAGAAATGCATTTTGGGATGAAGTTATTAGCATTGTTGTTTATTTGAAAAATAGAACTCCAACTAGAAGTTTATATCATAAGACTCCTTTTGAACCTCTTAATGGTTATACACTAGAAACTTTATGTTTAAGAATATTCAGAAGAAAAGTATTTTCTTATGTTCCTAAAGAATATAGGAGAAAACTTGTTGCAAACGATATCAAGTGTATTTTTGTTGGTTATTGTTTTCATCATAAAGCATATAATTTGTTCTCACTGCACACATAAATTTTTTGCAAGTAGAGACGTGTTATTTCATGAGCATGCAGATAGGTATGATGCCTAGGAAATTCCTTATGGTTATGATGATGTCAAAGAGGAAGAAAATGATAGTAGGAACAAAAAGTGGTGGAATAATCAAGTGACATGGACATCTCTACCAACCACACCACACCAAGAGGAAGAGATGAGTCACCACAAAGACAGAGAAAATATGAAAGTGATAAAGCACCAAGAAGGTCATCATGGAAAACTCAACCACCAATAAAATTTAAATATTATTCTTGGATGACTAAAGTAATGAATCTCATAGAACCTTTGAATTTCAAATAAGCTAATGAGCATAAAGAATGGAGAAATGAAATAAGGAAGTTTATGAGTCTATAATGAAAATGATACTTGGGAATTAACATAATTTCTTGAAAATAAAGCACCCATAAGATCCAAATGGTTATTCAAACCTAAATTTAATGTTGATGTAAGTATAAATAAATACAAGGCGGGGTTGGTTGAAAAATTTAGGCTCATAGAAAGAGGGAATTGATTATGAAGAAACTTTTGCACCTATATCAAAGATAAACACAATTAGATTAATGATTGCATTAGCTACAGTAAATGGAACTACATCAAATATATGTTAAATTAGGTTTTCTAAATGGGGAACTAAAGGAAGAAGTATATCTTGTTCATCCAGAAGGATTCATAAAGGAGGGACAAGAGCACCTTGCTTTAAAATTAACAAAAGATTTATATATGGATTAAAACAACCACCAAGATATTTGTATGTGAAAATTGACCATTTATTTATTTAGAAATGTTTTATGAAAAGAAAGAGTGAATTTAACTTGTATATCAAGTAAAATAAAAAAGGGCATGTTATTATGATTTCTATATGTGTTGATGATATTATTATAACAGGATATGCTTCTAATTTAATTAATGAAGTTAAAAGATAGTTATCACAGGTTTTTTAAATGAAGGTTCTAGGTGAATTAAATTATTGCTTAGGTATTGAAATATGGAGAGAAATTGGTCAGACATTGGTTACACAGAGAAAATGTACAAGAGAGCTACTTAAAGGGTTCAAAATGGATCAATGTATGGTAGTATCAATACCTTTAGAATAAAATTCCAAAATCTATTGTGATGACGGGACAAGAGAGGTGGATGGAACACTATATCATCAATTGGTGGGAAGTTTAAACTATCTCACTATTATATTATCAACTGGTGGGAAGTTTAAACTATCTCACTATTATTAGTCCAGACATAGCATGTTCAATTAGCATCCTAATTCGGCTCATGGCTAAACCTCTTGAAATCCATTGGAAATTAGCGAAGAAATTCCTTCGATATTTGAAAGAAATTGTTAACTTTGGTATCAAATATACTGATGATTTTGATGTTGAATTGGAAGGATATTCTGGTTCAGATAGGGCCATAAGTCCTAATGACATAAGAACAACCTTAAGATATACATTCAGCCTTAGATCCAAGATTATGGCATGGAGTAGCAAGAAACAACCAATTGTTTCTTTGTCATCAACTGAAACTTACAAAGATTTACATAGTGCTACTTTTGAAGCAGTTTTGTTGTGAGTTCTTAAAGATGTGGGAGAAATACAAAAAATACCAACAATTATCAAATGTGATTATCAAATTTCCATCAGAATAGCCAACAATCCTGCATTTCATGCAAGATATAAACACAAAGACTTAATATCGTTTTGTCAGGGAAAAGATGTAGTCCAGGGAAATTGATTTAGTTTATTGGAATACCAATGAAAATGTGGTTTGCATATTTACAAAGCCTCTTGGAAAGGAAAAAATTGAAGTATGTAAGAATCAATTTGGTGTAGTAGAAAACACATTTCTCTAGTAAGGGGGAGTGTCACAATAATGAATAAATTTAGAATATCTTATTATTAGAATTTTTTATGTATTTTTAGAGTTCTTGGATTGATTTTCCTAATTAGCCTTTGTTAGTTTTTAGATCCTATATTCTAGGATTAAGTTCAACTAGCTTTAATCCTATATGTGTACTTAATTGTTGGCTTGGTCAATGTAAGTGTGAGTGGAGCACTCTCCTGCATGAAGATTGTCTCACTAGTGAGTTGCAACTCATCACCCTATAGTTTTTCTTCCAAAATTTCTAAGTATTATTATAGCGAATTCCAACCATTCTTATTACTCTACCAAGAAATAGACTCAATACACTTTTGCATTTAAAATCTAGATTAAATATCTATGAAGATTTAAAAATATGATTTTTTTTTAGATTCATCAAGATTAATAATAATCCCAATCTAAAATTGGTTCCCAAAACGAGAATCTAATAAACCTCACTTTCATCAATGCACTTTGGTTATTGCACCAATGAGTTGATATGATTATACAAGCATTTATATTTAATACTAAGATCTTCAACATATAATTCAATTTTTTATTCTCATCATTTACCCAATTTATCTCTGCCACAACTATTGTCATTTACAATAAGCACAAGCTAGATTTCCCTAATTTCAAATCAACACAAATAAATGATTCCACTGTTATAATTTAAGATCAACAATTATTAAGAACCAGATTTCCCTAATTTCTAATAAACACAAACAAATGATGCCATTTCTATAACCAACCACCATATTGTAGAGGGAAAACTCAACTGCCTAGGGAATTAAATATGAAACCGCCAAGGCCAATAATCTGATGGCTATTTTTTTCAAATGAAGGGTAATTATATGTAAAAGGATGATTACAGTTGAGGTTAAAAATAAAATTACTCATTTCATAACATTTATCATTTCATCTAAATAGTGTATTGTAGATAGACCATTTCATTTATTAATTAGATTACGCTATAACTTAAACAATTAAAATAGTTAAAATAGATCTTAACTATTTAAATTTATTGATCATAATATTTATAAGAATTCATAATAAAAATTATATATTTAAAAACAATAAAAAAAATATCATAATGACAATATCAGAGTGTGTACTATTATATGTATGATTGTCAATATATGTGATAAACAATGTGACTAATTCACTCTTTTACAAAATTAAATTTCGGTTCCTCATTAATGAATTTTAAGGCATCAATATTTTAATATGTGTATTATTTAAATTTCAAAGTATGAAGTTCATCCAAAACATATACAAGATAGTGGTAATTTGAAAATGTGACATTGTTTTTGTTCCAAGGAAAAAATCAAAATTTTCATTAGTATTTATAAAAAGTTACATAGTATATGCATTCAAGCATTCATTTAACTGTATGATTTCTCATCATAGAGTTTCCTGAGATGGTATTTGTGTGTCTTTCAACATCTACCATCTCTCTTTTTTGTCATATGCACACTGATCATATTTGGAATCGAGCCTCCTCAGTGAGGAAAACAACCCTGTTTGATCAGTTGTCTAGAAGTCATCATCATGTATCTTAAAACAAAAAAAAGATATATGTTCTTACCGAGTCTTTTAAGAGAAAACAGTCCAGCCATTCTCGAGCCTCCTCATTGAGGAAAACAGCCCAAACAGGAACGATTCTACTATCTTTTTGGTGTTTTTGTGAACAAGAAAAAAATATCATATTATAAGTAGCGTGTACAGTTCTGCTGAAATAAAAGCTGAAACATAAACAAAAAGACTGCCAATATGCGGGAGTCTGCATTAGAGCCTTGAGTAATTTGTGCGCGTTAAGCATATGGGGGTTGATTCGACACACAGATCTCATCCCGATCAGTCTCCTCTATCCTCCAACTGCCCATATCTTGTTGCAAACCCGCTTTAGAAAGTTGATCTGTTGTGTCATTGTGTTCCCTGTATATGTGACATAGAGATAAATCATTAAAAAAAACCTTAAATGTTTTGTTTCATCTAGTAATGGAGATAATATATAATTTTGACATCTACTCACTCTATTGAACCATTTTATAATGTTCATCAAGTCCCCAAAGATCTGAACTGTGAGGATTTCCAGGTGGATTAACCAGCATAATAGAAGTTTTAATGTAGACAGTTATGCAAAGGTTTTTGTTCCGTTCCCCAAGCCCACAGAGGCTTTGAGTCTTTTATGCCTGTTTAGATGAATTACTATCCCAGCCTCACATTTGTTTTTTTTATTGGAAGCCCCATCGAAGTAAACCCAAGGCACTTCTTCCTTTATTTGCTCCTCTCTCACAGGCCAAGATTTTTCTTCCCACCTTGGTTCAGGGATGCTTGAGAATATTGCCATGCATCCTACTGCTGTCCTTCCTGCCGAGGGGATTTGATCTTGAAAAATACATTTGTTTCGAGCTAACCATATACCCCAAGCAATGATAAGTGGTAGGTTCTTCAAATTCCCTCTCAAGAAATTCTTCCACTAGCTCTGCCATGCTTCTTCAATAAACCTTCCTTACCATAACACCTTTTGATGGATCAGTCTCCCTACTTCCTGCCACACTTCCTTTGTAAATGGACACTAAGAAAATATGTTGTATCGTTTCTATGTTATTTTTACATAAAGCGCATCTTCTTGGACCCAATTTGTATCTTCTTTGCAAAACATCCCGTGTTTGCACCTTCTTCCTGAGGATACACCAGAAGAACATGTGAGCCTTAGCAAGACTTTGCATTTTCCATAATGGGATAACTCACCAGGCTTGATCCCCCCAGCATTTTTTTGATATTAGGAATTTATATCCGAATTTTGGGGTATAAGTGCCAGTGTCCACATGTGCCCATACCAACTGATCTGGTCTGTCTCTTAGCCTGACGTTTGACCTAGACAATTCCTTGGTGTAGTTGAGCCATTCCTCTCTCCATTCTATATTTAGGTTTAGATCCGCTCCCGATAGCCAGGCTTGGCCCCATATATTTGAGAGACCTGGGCTCCCAATCTGACTTAAGTTCTGAATGCCTCTTAAGTCAAGTTGATGAATGAGACCCGGAGAAAGGGAGTAGTCTTCATTACATCCCACCCATGGGTCCTTCCCCATCCTTAATTGTTCTCCATTCCCTATATGCCAAGTCAAGCCTTTTTCTATAATTTTAAAAGCATATTTCATAGCTTTCCACACCACTGAGGCATTTCCTTTTGATTTGGTTGGACTCCTAATCCACTCCTCCATCAGAGTGGGATCGATGTATTTCCTTCTTACCACCATTGTCCACAGATTCTCCATCTTTATTAATCTCCACCCCAGCTTTGCAGCTAAGTACGACGCAAAGTTTCTTAAGTCTTTTATTCCCCAGCCCCCCCATTCCTTTGGCCTTGCCACCTTTTCCCATGCCACCCAAGGCAATCCTTTCTCCTCCTTTGATCCTGCCCATAGGAACCTACTGCATACTCTTCTAATTTTTTCCAATGTTCCTTTCGGAACCGAGGTGAGTGCAGCCCAATAGACCGGCATAGCCATTAGGATTGGTTTTATGAGGGTCAATCTCCCAGCTCTAGACAACCATTTGTAGCTCCAGTCGGTGATCCTTTCTTCTATTTTTGCTATTAGCCAAAGCCAATCATGTTTCTTGTATGAATTAGCTTTCAAATAGAAACCCAGGTATTTAAAGCTATCCTCTAACTTCCACTCTTCAAATGGCATATCTTCGATTATTTGGTGAGCTTCCAATCTACTGAAACCTTCTAGCAGCAATTGTGATTTCTCCTTGTTCACTTGCATTCCGATCACCTTTAGGAATAGTTCCAGTATCCTTTTCAATTCCTTTATTTCACTTCTTCTTCCATTACTAAATATCAGAATGTCGTCCACGAACAGGAGATGGGTTATATGCATATTGACAACCACTTCCAAACCTTTGATTACGCCATTCCTTTTGGCTTCTAAGAGCAGTTGACTGAGCCCTTCCGCTACTAATAGGAAAAGAAGGGGAGATAGGGGGAATCCCTCTCTCAACCCTCTCTGGATTTGAAAGAAGTGTAGAGCCTCTACTTTACACCTTATCATCCATCATTACCTACTGTTTTCATCACTTTCCTCTCTCTTTTGCCTCATTTTCCACCTAGATCATTACATTAGTTGTCATTAAACATGATCAAGTGAGCTTTGCTAATGGGTGACTGTTTTGTTTAGTTTTTGACATATTTGCAGAGATTCCGCAGCTGTCTGGCAATTCCGCAGCCATTCAGCGATTCCGCAGCCATCTGATGATTCCGCAGCCATTTTGTTGATCTCAAGGTTCCACGTGCTATTTTGCAGAACGAGCCACATGGGCATGTTGGAATATATGTGCTCGAGGTTCCTGTGCCATCAGTTTAGCCAGCCACGTCATCTGTACCTCCGGTCAAAGGGGGTCAAGTTACGGTCAAATAAAGGCAGCTTAACGTTGATGCGTAAGCTGTTTGGTCACGTCGGTGGAAAAGATGACTTGTCCGTGTTTTGTAAGCCGTGGGGAACATGATCCAACGCTGGATTCATTGCCCATAACGACCAGGACCTCCAGCTCGACCATGAAGCATATGACGTGTTCACTGCACCTTTAATACGCATGATATTCAGTTTATTTTCTGTTTTATGCTTTACGCATTAGGCCATCTTGCAGATGCCTATAAATACTTGCGCCTGCGTACGCTTATGTTAACTTTTTAGCTGCTGTAGTTTATGAACTTGTGAGAATTTTAGCACCTTTCTGAACTCTGTTTTTATAGAGCTGTTCCAGCACTTTTGACTATGTATTTCTGCATATGAAGTAATGGAAACAGTGTTGTTTTGAAGTTTTAAAGCATCTGAGTTTTCTGTGGGTTGTATGGATGGAGGGCCCCCGTTCATGACTGCCCTTGTATAAGTATTTCATGTTTATACTTCTACAATTTCTTTATTTCACATACAACATTTCCTTTTCTTGAGTTATGTACAGCTTGATTTCTTTTCATTGCTGCAGCCTTTATTTTCACTGATCAGATTTGCTTCTTTGCAGGTTTTAACCCGGGATTGAGTGTGTTGTATTTGCTTTAATATCTAATGGTAGTTGCAGTTGTCTTATTCGTAATGCTGCCCTTTTTACTCTGTTTTCTAGATTAGTTTTTAGCTTAGTTTTACAAGTTGGATGCTAACTAATTTATGCTCTCTTTATCATGAATGGTTTATCTTTCAGAGAACAGAACACTAATTAATTGCAGCTTGTTTTTAAGTAGTCTTGTCTTGTGGCACTAATACTTTTTCCACTTGTTACACATAATCATATATGTAGGAAGCAGTATGATGGAAAAGGCTTAGTAGTGTTATAATTTGTCATTTAGAGTTTTTATCAATTCTTGGATTTGTCTTCAGCTACTTCCTAATCGTGTTTTACACAGTACTATGTGGTAGAAGCAGGGAGTTAGGAAGAGATAACCATTATCATCAGTCCTTGAAGCGATTTTCTTGTTTCTTTTATTTGCAGCAATATGAGTAGAGACTAATGCCATTAGAACGTGGTCATTTGCTTTCAAGTCATTTCAAGTTATTCATTTCTTTCAAGTTCTTTTCCTTTACAAATTCAGCAAGTAATTAGAAATCACCAATCACACACTTTCACTCATCTAGAACTCACTTTTCACACACTTGCACTCATTTGTCTATAATCATCACTCCATCTTAGGAAGATAAGTTAACCATAAACAACACCCCAAACGACAAAATCTCTAAGAGGTTGCTTAAGTACATATAGTACACCTTCACTTCATCAACTTACGAGCCCCGGGTTGACAATTAATGACATCAATTTAGGAACACTAAATTGACTAAACAAGAAGTCGGATGTTTCCCCATTGATTAACACCGCAAAGCTTACATTGGTCAATCATCCCATAACCCAATTTATGAAATCTATTTGGAAGCCCAAGTGGGTGAGGAGCAAACGTAGATACAACTAGCTGATTCAATCATATACTTTGGATAAGTCTATTTTCACTACTGCTCCTTTACTTTTTTTTTTTCTTTAAGCTATGAATGGTTTCCTGGGCTACACCTATCGCTTCATGAATCTGTCTCCCATCCAAGAAACCAAATTGTTCTTTAGATATATGCCTAGATAGTAGTGGTTTTAATCTTTCAGCAATCACCTTTGCTATAATTTTGTAAATACAGTTACAGAGGGAGATTGGTCGAAATTCCTCGAAAGAAGAAGGATCTTCTTTCTTAGGGATGAGGGCTATGAAGGTTGAGTTGAAAGGGGGGAAGATTTCTCCTTTCCTTCTAGATTCTTCCACTACTTCTGTCAGTTCACCTCTGATTTGATCAAAGAAGTGTTGGAATAGCTCCACCGTCCAGCCATCCGGTCCGGGGCTCTTATCTTTTTGCATAGATTTTAGGATTCCTTCTACCTCTCCCCTCGAGACTTCCTTCATAAGTTCACCGGATTCCCCTTCGCCCACATAGAGAGGGGAGATTTGTGTTGTTTAGATTACCTCTGCTAAGGATACTTCTGATGGGGCAGTGAATAAGCTTTTGAAATGTCTAATTCCCATTTGTGAAAGTCCCTCAAATGTTCTTTCCTGTTGACCTCCTTCTATCTTTAGTGCCCAAATGGTGTTCGAGCTTTTCCTTCCTTTGGCATAATTGTGAAAGAATTTTGTGTTCTCATCCCCAGCCTTTAGCCATATGGCTCTGCTTTTTAGGTACCATTTTTCTTCTCTTGCTAAAAGTATTTTTCTCCTTTGAGATTCCAGCATCATTATTCTATCCCTTTTTTCTTTTGTTTCATATCCATCAACTTCTAGGCTTTCAAGGATTTGCAATTATTTCCTTATTTGTATGAGATCCTCCTCCTCTTTCAACTTCTTGGCCTTTGCCTAGTCCTTTGTAGCTTTTTTGAGATGTTTCAAGTTTTCCATAAAAAGGAACCTTTTGTCCTCGATGTCAATCTCACTGATCTCCAAATTTTTTTGAAGAGGGAATTATAGGACCCCTCTAGTAACCAATCTGAGTTGAATTTGAAAGGCGCTGTCAATTTTTTGGGGTACTTTGATAATTCTAACAGTATTGGCATATGATCGGATGCTCCTCCTTCGCCCACCCACTGACAAAAATATGGAATCGTTACTGCAACCTTCTCTCTCAGGAGAAATATGTCCAATCTTTTTGCAACTCGATCCTCCCCTATTCTCTTGTTCCTCCAGGTGGGTCTTCTCTTCAGTAAGTTTACGTCCAGCATCTTGTTTTCTCTAATGAGGTTTATAAAAAAAATCTGAGAGCAGGTCTTCCCTAGCTAAGGGACCCCAAGTTTCCATCGTTCCTATAGAAAAGTTTAGATCTCCCTCGATCACCAAATTAGGGTTATTCAACAGTGTTTTAGAAAACATGGCTTTCCAGAAAAGTGCTTTACTCTGGCAAGGTCCATAAATGTTTAGGATTACCATGTTGATACCTAGTTCCAGAGATAAGACTTCTACCCCCATGACCTGGTCCATCCCCTAGGTGTTTAGCACTTAAAATTTTCCATTTTTGATCCCCATGGCCAGACCTCCGGAGTGACCTTTCGCATCCAATGCGTGAAAACTCTAGCCATTCATCATCTTTGCAAGAGCTTTTATGACTTCTTCTCCATCTCCCAGAGTTTCTTGGAGCAGAAAAATGTATGGGTTATATTTTCAGATTACTTCTTTTAGTGCCAGTTTTTTTGGGTTACTGGCTAGCCCTCTACAATTCCAAGAGAGAATGACCATTTTCTAACCTATGAGGGGGATTTCACTGCTCTAAGCACCCCAGAGATGGACATTTGCTTCCCATCTGCTATATTGATTCTGGCCCTTAGCTGAGCCTTTGACAGATTGGTTTTTCTTCCTCTCCCCTTGCACTCCCCTGACTGGGAGGTTTGCATATCAATTCCCCCCACCACATCCCATGGAGGGGGATTTTTCTCTCGAGGTCTAAGATTATAAGGGCTTATGAAGGATAAGATTCCTTCAGTCTTTTGGGCACCCTTAGCAAGGACATGCTCATGGTTCAGATCTAGGTGGGGAATTGATGTGATAATACTCTCCATTTGATTGTTATCTGAATTAGGAATAGAGACAACCATATTTTGTTGCCTGGAGGGACCAGGCCCAGATTCAACATCTATTAAATAAATTGCATGAGTAAATAAAGGTAGGGTTGAGGCCAGGCACGTACCCTCTTTGTCGAGAAGAAAACTCTCGTTATTTTCTACTGATCATTCTAGGTCCTGCCCCAATCCTTCATGCTTCTCTGTTTGTTGATTTTCAGTGTTCATTGTTTCCTATGCTCCCATACCCTCTTCTTCTTTCTCATGATGTTTATATATGTCTATCAGCTTCCTTAACTTCCTCTGTCCTCCTTTCCTTTGTATCTTCCTCTTCTACAGCCTCTACAGCTTCCTTCCTCTGTTTCCTACGCCTTCTGAAACCCATCGGGCACTCTTTTGCCAGATGTCCATAGATATGACACCTGTGACATCGAAACGGCAGGTGTTCATAATCTAGTTGTTGAACATACTTATAATCTTTGTAATGAAGTTGTATTTCTTCTGCCAAGCCTGCCCGTGGATTTAAACTGACTAGTATATGTGCCATCCCCTAGTCTCTGGTCTGCAAAAATGACAAGTCTGCCTCCATGAATTTCCCAAGGTGATTCTCGATAGCTCTGAATACCGATTCCACCCACAGAAATGGTGGGAGCCCTGGCATACGGACCCAAACCAGCAGCTCATCCACCCTTTCCCTCTGTGCATCAAACAAAGGACTCCATCTTTTGAATAAGATCGGATGATTCCCGAAAGCCCAATTTCTTTCCAGGACCCATTCCACAGTTTCTTTTCTTTCAAATTTGACCATAAACCATCCTTTCACCAATGTTGTGACCTGATATGCATTATTCGACGCGTCCTGCCAATTTTGTGAGGTCCATTCCTATATGAATTTAGCGGAGTATTTTTTCCCCCGTGCCCTTCCAACCAAGGTTAAGTCCGCTACTTCCATGGCTTCCTCAATTTGCACATCCATTCCAAGAAACAGGTTTTCTATGGGATCCTTTCTCTTAATTATTTTGGGTTTTTCCTCTTTTCCCCCACCTGCCTCTGTCGTGGCCCTTCCTCCCTACTCTATGGGATCGATTCCACATTTGTTGCTTCGACCGGAAGTGATCTTGCACTCCCTACTTCTTTTGATTTCTGATTTCCTCCATCTAGACTCCCTCCTCCCTGGATGAATTCTACTGCTCCTTCATCCCGAATCAGAACCTCCTCGCGATCTATCTGCCCACTTCCTCTCCTATCCTCCACCTCTGTCCACTCTGTCCCCCTTCCTTTTTTTATCCTTTCCCCTGATTCCTTCCAGATCTCATCTAGACCATCAGTGGTTTTCAGAAACCCCGTTGTACCTTCCTTGGTACCCAGATATGGTAGGAGACCCTTACTACGACTGATAGGGGCCAGGTTTTTTTCCGGCTGGCCCTGTATCAGCCCCGACCCAAACCCTTTCTTAAACTGCCCTAAGTCTCCCCCCAGTATCGGCCCTGATCTCCATTCCTCCTTGTTTTTTAACCCACAACTTATCACAATGTCCGCTAACCCTCCTGAGTAAAAATGACTAAGAGGAGAGGGTTCATTACTTACTTGGAGGTTATCGTTCTCCGCCGTTCCGTATTCCGACAGGGACAGTCCCACTTGTTGTTTTAGTTGCTTCTCCCAGTAATCCAGGAAGGCCAACCCTAAGCTCCCCTCTATCAATCCTAGGGTTTTACCCTGCTTCCATGCCACCTCCAAGCCTCCCTTCCTCCTCCTAGTTTGTCCAGTTGGACAAATATATCTTTCAATATTCTGGCCCGTTACTTCTATTAGTGTTGGTATCTTCATCCCTCCGTTAGTGATCAAATTCTCTTGTTGCATTGCATGTTAGGTGTCTCACCCGATCAGCTGCATTCCATTAGGGTCATGGATCATCTGACAGTAGTGGCTTATTATACATTTTCCCTCATGTGCTGGCCCATTTTCATTCATCTACATCATCTGCAGTCAATTTTTGTCTTTAAATATGCAAAAGTCATTTTTAACGTTTTAAGTCTCATTAGGTCTAGGGTTTTGTCAATAAGGTCTTCAAAATGCTCAATAATAGTCAGCAGGCGCATGAGGAGGTCAAATAAAGTCCCAGTAATAATAATTTCCATAATCACACACTCAGTGATTGATTTTTCCTCAAAACCTTGTTTTGAGGAAAAACAGAGTTTTTATGTTTTCATGTATAAATTTGATGTAATTTCATTTTTTTTCATATGTAATAACTTCAGTGGCAACCCTAGTCACCGTGCCAAGCTTCAGCAACTCCATCACCTACAAGGCAAACAAAAAGTCAAAGCATTCAGTTCATTAAAGGCAAAAATAAAGCAAACTGCCCAAAAACAGAGTTTTAAAAGCAAGTCAAAGGCAAACATTACAAAGTGGGTTTTTGATAAGTGAAAAATTAAAATCTTTTGTATATAAACCATTTGTTATGTTCAAAAAGCTCATTTTCATCCAAAGGAGAAGGAGTTAACAAGAGAAAGGTCAAAAATCGTAAAGGAGGCAAAACTGCAGCAATTTGGGCAAGTTTCAGGGGCACGGCGCATTGGTTCGTGGGCATGACGCATACATCTAGCGCAGCGCATTGGGCCGCCCCCTGCAGTGTAAAACTTACACAGGCACGGTGCATTGAAGTGGCGCGGCGCACTAGGTTTGTGGCGTGGCGCACAGAGTTTCAAGTCCAATTTCACCCACCGATTCATCCAAATTGCCAAATTTGCTCAATCTTCTTGTGTTCAAGTAAGTCAAACATTCCTCCATGATCAGTGAATGAGTTTCTCTTGCCGTTTATGGTGATTTAATGAGTAATACTTGAAACCCTACCTCCTTGCAATTTTGGTCAAAAACAATTGTATAGGGTTTACAAATTGTGCTTTTTGCTGCCAATTTCACTCCTAGCCATTTCACTCTCTCACTCTTACATTCCCTCCCTCTCATTACATTTTCATCAACCCACTTCCTAAAGCCCATATCCCAAAATTACTAATCCTAAATCCCCCTAGTTAAAAATTCCCAAACACTAACTGCTGCCCCAAAGCCCAATTACTGTCCCTAAACCCTTCTATTCCCCAAAATCTTGTCAGTAATATTCCCAAAACCCCTCATACACTTTCCCTCCATAGTCCCTCATACATTCTCATCCTTGACAGCAAAAAACCTAAAGGTACCATAAATCTCTTCATACTCATCAAGAAAACTCAAATATTGGCAAACATGGAGTCAGATCCTTCCTATGATCGAGATGAGGAGACACTCAATGATTCTTCTAGAGAGATGCATGCACCAAAGAGACCTCACAAGGGTGGTAAACATGTACGAGAAGAGCCTACTTCACTTGCCAAGCTGCTGGCCTATCCTCTTGCTATCACATGTTTTCAACACCAATATTGTTATCAGTTCTGTGAGTTGGCAGAGAGATTCCAGTACCATCATGAGTTGGCCAGATTATTTATGCTCCATCTTCATAATGGTCAAGCCACTTTGGCAGGTGTGACATTCACCTTGACACCTGAGACTATTTCTCAAGCAACTGGCATTCCAAATGTTGGTGAGCAGTGGAATAAAAGGCAGCAGATTGATAGAGAGCATTATGAGCCTTACATCAAGGTTGGTTATCAGAGGCATCTCAGTAGAGTTTTTCCCTTCAGATATCTGAAGGACACATATGCTCCCTTGATGAAACTCATAATAAAATATTTCAGCTATGAGGGCCGGTTTTCTCGCCTATATGCATATCACATTAGATTGTTGGTGCACTTCACTAGGGTGAGAATGATGAATCTCCCCTATTTTATTTGCTGAAACATTGAGAAGATGACCACCTTAGTGCATAGGAAGCCTCCTCAGTAGCAGTTAAATAGTATATATCATGTTGCACTAATCAAGATTGTGGTCTTGCATCAGCTTGGTTTACATAACATCTCATGGGAGGATTTCATTTCACATGAGGTCTTCACAAGTCCTCAAGTACCCCCAGCAGTTTTTCATGAGACAGGAGGACCTTCACATCAGTAGGAGATTCATGAGACACAAACCACTAGTGTGTCAACGTTGGTCACTTATCAAAAGGGAACTAGAAGGTTGTTTGCAATGGAAAAACGAGTATTATCTCCACCTGGGGTGGAAGGGGTCTCATTTCCTCCATCATCAAAGCACGTACAGGACAAGGGCAAGTGGCCATTACATGATGAGGGGCCTTTAGGAGGGAAGGAGACAGATTTCATTCTTATTCAGGATGATGACACTGATTTGGGCTCACAAAGCTCAAAGGTTAGAGAGATCATTCAAGAGCAGCAAGATGACATTCAGCATTTGTCTCTCAACCTGGATAGAGCCAAGTGGATCATTAGTTATCTGGAGCAAAGGAACAAACATCTAGAGGATCAGCGAACCATTATGGAGCTACAAAACATAAGAGAAAACCGGCAAGCAGCCAAAAGGAGGAAAGTCAAGCTCACATCACTTGAACAAGAAATCAATGTTGGTCGTGAATCTTGGCTTGAGAGGGAAAATATCAACTTGGAAAAGATGCTAGAGAAGGCCAACAAAGAGAAAACTATGTTGAGGCACATGGCACATCATTACTTGGCGAGAAACAAGGTGTGCAAAGCAAGAATCAAGATTTTGAAGGCCAAGTTGAAGAAGGCATCAAGGAAGTGAAAAGAGCAAGATAGACTTTAGATCTTGGCTAAGGATTCCTTGGCCCAACACAGCACTTGATGAAGGACACTCAACCCAAATTTCAAGAAATTTGGGACACTTTTTGCAATTTTGAAATTTTTGGCTTAAAAAACAGGTGTTTCTGCCTAATGCGTCGCGCCACCTGGTGCATGCTTTTGATGTAGACCTCCTTTTGAGGAAAACTCAGAATTTTTGGATTTTTCATGGAAAAATATGCATGCCCACAAATGGCCAAGAAATTTTGATAGGTTTTGAGCTTCCAAAAAGGTCAAAAACAACTCAAAAATGACCTTTCTCCCCTTTTTGGACACATAGGAAGCAATGTTGGGAGAACTCAGTTTTGGAGGGGCAAATGGAGGCAAAATTTAGAAATTCCACTTGTTCTGGAAAGTAGACAAGCATTCCTTTCCATCAAGCCCACTTGGAGAAAATTTTGACACCAGGAAGGCCTCCAAAATCAGCTGCAAAAAGGCGCTACGCATAGGGAAATCAGCGTGGTGCATTGGAGGAATTTTGCTCATTTTGGCCAAAAAACTCTGTTTTCACCTAGTTTCTTCACAATTTGACTTTTCTACTTCTAATTGTCAAAATCATGATGTATTTTAATGTGACATGATGGATTTTGATGTAATTATGCTAAATTTTCACTCATAGAGGTAGATTCATCCATCAAAAGGTAGTTTGCAACTGAATGAATCAGTTTCCTAGTTTTTAGAGGCAAGTTGTTCCACTGCCTACTTTTTAGTTCTCAGTTTAGACTTTGTTGGAACAGCTCCTAAACTTATGAGCTTGACCCCTAGAGGCTAGGATTAGTTGTTGGTTTCCTATATCTTGTAATTTTTCAGTCATTAGCGTGGTTTGACTTTTGGGAAAACTTGGAGCTTCATTGTATACTCATTTCAGCAGTTTTGGCAAAGGAATAAACCAGGGTTTGCAGCACTTTATGGGATTCTTGTGGCATCTTTCTTTGGTATTGTGTTTTCTTCTGTGATTTTAAGTTTACATGTGTTTTATTTATGCCATTATCTCTCTTTGCTTCATCTTAACTAAATCAAACAAGGATAAAGGTAGAATACATTGAAATTGCAGTGCTCTACCTAGGGTTTATTTAGTTATTTATGTTTTTAGCTGTTTGAAGAGGATCCCTGAGACTTTCATGCCCTCTCCAACTCCTCACTAGTCAAAAATCTCTCCATCTCACTCAATTTGAAGTACCAAATCACTTGCCTACCTTGTCCCATATAGATCTATGCAAAACTGAGCCTTATTCCCCGGACCCAAATCTGCCTTTCACATTTGAGCCAACAAAACATCATCCAATTTAATCAAAACTCTTATGTACACATACCTAGCCTAAAATCAGTCATTACATTAGTCATCTCAAGATTTATTGGCCATTTTTTCTTGAGATTGACAAGGAGAGAGCCCTCTCCCGACCTGGTAGGGCTAGCTACCAGGTTAAGCGTGGTTTGATGTTACTCTAGATCTTGCCTTTCTCAACCTGAGGTAGATTTAAGGACCTAACATAGTGGCGACTCCAATGGGGAGAGATTGTTTGTTTGTTAGTGTTCTTCGTTTTATAAACTACAGACGGAGCCTGAAGTTATTCCAGGTAGCCTTCGAACTTCACATTGCTTTGCGAGTGCATAAGTAGATAAAAGCTACTTCAGTCAATCTCCAGTCTGGTCTTATAAACAAAACATCTGACTTGAAAATTGCCCCAATACATCAGATAATTCTAGACTTTTGGATGATGAGTTTAGAATTTGATAGGCTGAATAAGTTGACTTTTTCTATTTGATTTTGGGAATAATTCAACACACTGGCTTCCAGACGACACACCAGAGCAAATCCTGATCCTAATCCACCTCCTGTGTATGAAAATCCCAATCTTATTCCGAGAATCCTTCGTCAAGAAAGTTCTGTGATTCTGGTGTTCAAATCTTGTTCATGTCCTGTTGTTTTTTAGTATCTTGAAGATCTTGAGTTTGACGAACAGTTTGATCTGTCATTTTTTGAGACTAAATCTGAAAGTGTTGTTGGTTCTACTACCTTAAATCCAGAGTTTGTCAAAGATATTGAAACTGAAAAGGCCAATAAATCAATTGACGATTATATTTTGAAACTTCAAACTTCCATTGTGGCTACAAACATTCCTGAATTCTTAGAGTCTGCATCTGCAACTCTTGGGTCATCTGTTATTGCATCTAGTTCAGAAATTCCTACCGAACCTCCTTTCATTCCCACCATTCCCGTGCAGCCTTCCATCTCTAATCAGAAATCTTCAGTGTTGTCACCTCCATCCACTCCTTCTACCCCTCAAACATCAAAAATTTATTCACCTCCATCCACACCTCATATACCTCATACATCAGCTGCTCCAACCCCTCCTACATCCCCAAGACCAGTCATAAATCCACCTAGAGCAATGGCTGCCCGGTATGCACTGCTTGTGTTGCCTCAAAACTTGGATGACATGCCCACTGATTATCAAAGAAAAATTCCATTATTTGATGGTACCCCTCAAGGTATCACAACTCAGCAACATGTGGATAGGATGGCAGATTTCTTTGATCTCCATGAGATCGATGCAGAAAATGTAACAATGAGATTGTTTGTGCAAACTTTTGGAGGTGAGGTCAGAAAGTGGTTTAGAGCATTGAAGGCTAGAAAAATCAATTCATTGGAGGCACTTCAAAGACACTTTTTGTATCGCTGGGAGGTAAAGAAGAACCCTCTTCAAATTCTTTCCGAATATGAAAACATCAAGAGGAATGTTGGGGAGAGTGTCCAAGATTATTGTGTTAGATTCAATATTGTTTATAATGCAATTATTGCTGATATAAAGCCACCTATGGGGCTCGCTTTGATTAATTTTCCTGACGGTTTTGATCCTGATATGGCCTATCAATTAAGAGAAAGAGATCCGGCCACTTTGGAAGACATGCAGAAAATTGCAGTCAGCGTTGAAGCAAATCTACATACCAAGAGAGCTAGAACAAAGGTTGAAAAGAAGGTAACAATAAAGGAAGAGGCTTCCACTTCAGATCAAGTGCTCTGTAAGCTTGAGAATATGTTTGATAGGCTCACAATTGTTGATAAGCCTGAAGCACAAGTCGGAAATCCAAACTTTCGTGGCCAGCAGCAACCTCAATTCAAAATCAAGAAACGAGAACAAAGAGCACAAGACCAAGCGGCACAACAGCAGGTGAAGACACCCTTATAGCAGAATTTTGTACATGGTCCGGAATCAGATGATGAGGAGAACATAATTGGAGAGGAGAATCATTTCTTTACACCTGATGATATGCCAATTTTTATCACTGAAGATGAGGAGTATTCAGAGAGCCCAGTTGTACAAAGGGATGAAAATTTCATCTTGGCAAATGAAACAGTTCTTGAAGAAGAGTCTGATGAATATCAAAGGGTTTGCATGAATGCCTTGATAGCCCAGAAGTGACAATATTCACTCAGGAGTAGAGATGTACCCATAAATCCAATTCAAAAAAGGAAGGAGACGACATCGCCAAAGAATGATCCTCCCATTGTGTAGAAAAAGGGAAAAGAGACAGCTGATCCTACCACCAGCAAAACACCATCAACAAATGAAATATCAAATCAGCCAAGTATATCAAAGGAGAAAACTAAAAAGAAGGATGTTTCAGCTAAAGAGGTAGAGAAAACGTCAGTTTTTAACTTAGAAAATGAAATTGCTAAGTTAAAAGTATCTATTCCTTTGACTGAGTTGATGAAGAATAGCAGCTATAAAGGTCAGGTGTCTAAGATTTTGAATTTAGATCCATTATCTGATATGGTAAACATGGAGGATGATCAACCTGAGTTGATCTTTGGTCCAGCATTGGAAGGTCAGTCTCAAGATAGTGATGTAGCTCCTTTTTACATCAGCCTTAGGTGCATGACTATGTGTTACACAACGCTATGTTTGATTCCGGAGCCTCTCATAATCTCATGCCTAAGGAAATCATGGAGAAATTGGGTTTGGATATCACCAGAAAGTATCATGACCTTTACTCTTTTGATTCTGGTAGAGTAAGATGCATTGGTCTTATTAAATATTTGGTGGTCAGTTTGGATCAGATTCCAGTGAAAAATGTTTTGATGGATGTGGTTGTGGCGGATATTCCTCCTAGATTTGGCATGCTTCTTTCCAGATCTTGGGGAGAAAAACTTAAAGGGACATTGCAGCTTGATTTCTCCTATGCTACTATTCCCATGTTCAGTCAGATGAGGAAATTATACCGGGAGAAAAAGATGAAGTACATGATCACTAGCAAGGAGAAACTGGTAAATCATCCAATCAACTATGTACATACTGATTTAGAATCATTTGTTTTATATTCCGATAGTTTTAATGATGTAAATAGCCAAGTAGTTGAAGTAGAAGACATTCCAGAGATCACTGAAAATTTCAGAGAGGTCTTAAAGCAAGAAAGACAAAGACTTGATAGTACCGCTGAGCAATCAGTCTTCCGACAGTAGCAAAATAATGATGGACAATAGGGAAAAATAAAAGAGCAAACAGAATTTCAGCATTTGGAAGAGGACAAACTGGCTTGTGGAGCATGGATTTTGATGGCGCAGTAGGAAGGGAAGGTGCTGGAATTGGCATTTGGATACGTAGCCTTGTTTTTCCCCCAAACAAAGTGCCAAGTAATGTAAGGGTCTGTTCATATAAATTTGCTTTTGACTGTTCAAATAATGAGGCTAAATATGAGGCTTTAATTGCTGGTTTGAAAATCCTTAGAAATTTGAATGCTAAAAGAATTTTGGTCTATGGCGACTCCGAGTTAGTTATCAAGCAAGTGAAAGGGGAATACCAAGCTAAGCATCCTCAAATCCGGGCCTACCGCAATGTGGTATTAGATATCTTGAGATTGTTTCCAGATTACACTTTGACATGTGTCCCTCGTGTTCAGAATGTTATTGCAGATTCACTTGCAACAGCAGCAAGTAATTTGAAAATTTTGATGAATTCAAACAATAAGTTTGAGATTCATGTGAAACATTGCCCGGCTATCCCTGATAATCAAAGGTATTAGCAGGTGTTTCAAGATGATAAAGAAATCGAAGAATTTCTGCAAAATGAAGGTAAATTCAAAGACACTTCTATCGATGCGCAGCGTGATGATGGTGAAGCAGATATAGAAGTTAATCAGATGGAAGTTTTGCATCTCAAAGACAATGTCATTCCTAAAGGTCTAATACCTTTAGAGGAGTTGTTCGATCAAGATGATGTAGCCCGAAAACCGAGCTTGCTGCCAACCGAGAAAGGAGTTGAGGATGTGAACATTGGATCAACAGAAAATCCTAGAATGGTCAAGTTATCAAAGGCGTTGCCTCCATAGGTAAAAGAAAAGTATATCAATTTATTATCTTCATTTACTGATGTATTTGCATGGGACTATTTAGATTTGAAGGCATATGATACGAGCATAATTCAGCATATAATTCTGATCAAGCCAAATCAAAAGCCATTTCGACAAAAGTTAAGAAGAATAAATCCAAAGCTGTTGCCCTCAATAGAGAAGGAAGTGAATCAATTGTACAAAGCTCGTATAATCATCCCCATAATATTTTCAGATTGGATTTCAAATTTGGTGCCCGTGCGCAAGAAAACAGGTGAGATTCGATTATGTATTGATTTCAGAAATCTGAATAAAGTATCTTTGAAAGATAAATATCCATTGCCCAAGATGGATCACATACTTCAACGAGTAGTTGGAGCATCCCGCATGTTGCTACTCGATGGTTATTCCGGTTATAACCAAATTCTGGTCCATGAATATAACAGAGATAAAACAGCATTCACTACTCCGTGGAGAACTTTCCATTATGCCAAGATGCCTTTCGGATTGAAGAATGTTGGTGCGACCTTTTAGTGGGCCATGGATATTGCATTTTCTTATGAAAAAGATGTATTTTTAGTTGTTTATCTTGATGATTTGCCAGTTTTTTCTAATTCAGATGAAGATCACCTTTATCATTTGAAGATTGTATTTCAGCGGTATAGAAAGTATGGTATATCTCTCAATCCAAAGAAGAGTCTATTTACCACGGATGAAGGAAAGCTTCTCAGTCATATTATGTCAAAGGAGGGCATCCGCATTGATCCAGCTCAAGTGGATGCCATTCAGAAGATTGATTTTCCAAGAAGTAAAAAGAAGATCCAATCATTCAACGGTAAGATGAATTTCTTACATCGCTTTGTGCCCAATCTTGTAGAACATTTAAGGGAAATCACAAACATGTTAAAGAAAGATAGTGTAGTGAAGTGGACTGAGGAAGCAATTAAGTCTTTCAATTTGGTGAAATTGGCCCTTTCTTCAGCTCCGGTTTTGATCAGATTGGATTATACTCAAGATTTCATTTTGTTTTCATTTGCCTCTGATCATATAGTGGCAGCGGTCTTAATGCAGAAAAGAGACTAGCTCGAGAAACCAATTGCATTTTTTAGCAGAACGATAAGAGATGCAACTTTAAAGTATAATATTATTGAAAAGCAAGCTCTTGCTTTGGTAAAGGGATTAAAAGATTTTCGAGTCTATATTTTGCATTCTCACATCCTTTCTTATGTCCCTAACGCTACTGTTAAAGATGTCTTAGTGCAAACAGATCTAGAAGGGAGATGAGGCAAATGGATAGCAGCTTTGTTGGAATATGACGTGGAAATCAAACCAACAAAGTTCATCAAAGGACAGGGGCTGGCCAAACTAATGGCTGAGTCAAATTTGCATGCTTTGGACATTAATCTCATTGTTTCTATGTCTGAGGAAGATGAAGAAAGTTCGCCTGCTCAGGTATCAAAAATTTTCCTTCTTTCTCCTTGGTATTCAGACATTGTTTATGTGCTCCAAAATCTATCACCACCACCTGGAATGGCTAAAAACAAAAGTAGGACCCTGAAATTAAAGGCTGCCAAGTTTTGTATCATGAATAATGCTCTCTATTGGAAAGATCTCAGTGGTGTCTTGCTCAATTTTTTAGTTGAAGAAGAAGAAAAACAGGTTATGAAAGACTTTCACAAGGGAGATTGTGGAGGTCATCTTTTCTGGAAGACAACAGCCAACAAAATTTTGAGAGTGGGATATTATTGGCCAACTCTCTTTGCTGATGTGTAAAAAACTGTTACAAGCTACCACGAATGTCAGATTTTTCAAGGTAGTAGAAAATTTCAGCCTTTACCGCTCAAGCCGATTGAAGTAAGTGCTCCATTTCAGCAGTGGGGTTTGGACTTCATTGGCAAGATTCATCCTCCTTCTTCAGCGCAGCACAAGTGGATCCTCATAGCGACAGACTATTTTACCAAATGGATTGAGGCAGTTCCCACTAGGAAGGCCACTGATTCGGTAATAATTTCATTTCTTGAAAACAATATTTTGTCTCGTTTTGGCTGTCCAAACAAGCTGATCACTGATAATGCAGCATCTTTTAAATCTAAAAGAATGAGTGACTTTTTTAATAAATATCAAATTACCTTGGGGCACTCAACTACATATTATCCACAAGGCAATGGATTGGCAGAATCCTCAAATAAATCCTTGGTCAATATTATCAAAAAGCTGTTGGAAACGAACAAGAAGAGTTGGCACAAAAAGTTGGTTAATGCACTTTGGGTAGACAGAGTAAGTCAAAAGAAATCTATAGGCATGTCCCCTTTCGTGCTCGTGTATGGTGTTGACACAGTATTCCCGACTCTCTCGTAGTCCTGGTGGTTAAACTTCTGTAGGAAGCTAGTAGCGAGGATGATCATTTGCAGCGAAGAATAAATCAAATGATCCATTTACAACAGACTAGAGAGGAGGTTTTTTAGAACACTTTCAAGCTGCAAGAGAGAATCAAGAAAATATATGATTGAAAGGTAAAGGTAGACAAGTTTCAAATAGAAGACATAGTGTTGAAATGGGATGTGAGAAATGAAGATAAAGGTAAGCATGGCAAGTTTGAGAACCTTTGGAAAGGACCTTTTAGAATTGTTGCATATTGGGGCCAAAATGCTTTCCTTCTGAAAGAAATGAATGGAGAAGATTGTCCAAGTGGGCCGGTTAATGATCGGTTGCTAAAACGGTACTATTTCTGAAATGTTTTTTGCTGTCATATGTATCATTGTACATACCTGTTTATTTTATTTCATTGCAAGTGTGTATTTTCATCATTCATTCAGTTTGGGGCCCGAGGTGAAGGCTATAAACAGAAGTTTGATTTTAGTTTTGGTTTGGATTGTTTTAGTCAGGTCTTTCAGTCGATTTCAGTCTTGAAATTGAGTCAGATTTCAGTCCTGAAATTGAGTCAAGAGTTTGGTTTTGGTTTGTCAAAGTTATTGACTCCATAGCCTAATGGACAAAGGCACTGCCTACTTTCCCAGAGATCTGTAGTTCTTGGCACCTCCAAGGAGCTACCATCCCCATTGGAGCCAATGTTAGTGTCGGTATCTTCATCCCTCCGTCAGTGATCAAATTCTCTTGTTGCATTGCATGGTAGGAGTCTCACCTGATCAGATGAATTCCATTAGGGTCATGGATCATCTAATGGTAGTGGCTTATTATACATTTTCCCTCATGTGCTGGCCCATTTTCATTCATCTAGATCATCTGCAGTCAATTTTTGTCTTTAAATCTGCAAAAGTCATTTTTAGGGTTTTAGGTCTCATTAGGTCTAGGGTTTTGTCAATAAGGTCTTCAAAATGCTCAATAACGGTCAACAGGCACATGAGGAGGTCAAATAATAGTCCCAGTAATAATAATTTCCATAATCACACACTCAGTGATTGATTTTTCCTCAAAACCCTCTTATGAGGAAAAACAGAGTTTTTATGTTTTCATGAATAAATTTGATGTAATTTCATTTTTTTTCATATGTAATAACTTCAGTGGCAACCCTGGTCACCTTGCCAAGCTTTAGCAACTCCATCACATACAAGGCAAACAAAAAGTCAAAGCAAATAGTCCATTAAAGGCAAAAAAAAGCAAACTGCCTAAAAACAGATTTTTAAAAGCAAGCCAAAGGCAAACATTACAAAGTGGATTTTTGATAAGTGAAAAATTAAAATATTTTGTATATAAACCATTTTTCATGTTCAAAAAGCTCATTTGCATCCAAAGGAGAAGGATTTAATAAGAGAAAGGTCAAAAATCATAAAGGAGTCAAAACTGCAGCAATTTGAGCAAGTTTCAGGGGTGCGGCGCATTGGGTCGTGGCCAGGGTGCATACATCTGGCGCGGCGCATTGGGCCGCCCTTTGCAGTGTAAAACTTACACAGGCATGGTGCATTGAAGTGGCGTGGCGCACTGGGTTTGTGGTGCGGCGTACAGGGTTTCAAGCCCGATTTCACCCACAAATTCATCCAAATTGCCAAATTTGCTCAATCTTCTTGTGTTCAAGTAAGTCAAACATTCCTCCTGTTAGCACCTAAATTTTCCTTAGGCTGAAGGAAGGCAAAATTCAGGGTAACCACAAATCACGCTCAGTCTGGTAGCTAGCCCTACCAGAACAGGAGAGGGCTCTCTCTGGGTCACACTCAGGAAAATAAACAATAGGGTCTGAGATGACTCAAAAATGAATACTGATTTTAGGCTAGGTAAATAAATATGAAATAGGTATTTTGAAAAATGATTGATTTTTCTAGGATGTGTGGGGGCCAAGGAATAGCATGAGCAGAGAATTTAACTCAAAGACACAGATTATTTCGTGAGGCAAGACAGGCGAAAATTCTAGCAATTAGATTCGAAATTATATGGAGTGGAGAGATTGTTTAAGAGTGTGAAAAGGGCATAAATACATGAATCCTTTTCAACAGAAGAAAACATAGAACGTGAAAACTATCCTAAAGCAGAGCAGTACACTGAATTCTACCTTTTTACTTAGAAATATTTCACTCGAAATGAATATGAATGAAAATATGAAACATAACGAAATACATATGAAACATAAAGAAGATACATTTCCTAAACTCACGCCACAGGAATCTCATGAACCAGAGCTACAATCTTTCATTAATTCTCTGTCAAAATGTACAGTGAGTGACTGGGTGTCTCTCCCACAGTTTCCCATAAATTCCAACCCTTTGCAAATAGTGTTGCATACAATAAATAGACTATGCAATTGGGAAATAGAACGACCCATAGTTGGGGAGTTTTTCAAATGATTACAAACTGGAAATGGAAAGCCAACCATTAGTTACAGGTGTAGTGTTACTGAAATGACAAATGGCTTGGGTGACTGCTCGCCTTCCTTTTCCACTTGGATAGGAGCCCACCTTTAGTGAAAATACTTTTTAAACATTGCCTTAGTTGCTGAGAAAAATATAGTGTAAATGAGCGGGCCCAATTGGAGAAAATCGCGAATCGAAATGTCGCGGAGCGGAAGTGATTTTGGCCCTTGGGTCCCTATGCGCTGCGCCAAAAGCTATATGCGTCACACCACTTTGGAGGCGATTTTGAGGTACTTTCTGGAGTCCAAATTGTGCCCAAGTGTGCTTGTTGGAAAGCCTTGCCTATATACTTTCCAACCCAAGTGGAATTTCTGAATTTGGTGCTCATTTTCCCCTCCAAAACTTCATTCTCCCAAGACTACTTCCTGTGTGTCAAAATAGGGGCAGGGAGGTCATTTTTTTAGTGTTTTTGACCTCCTGGGGACTCAAAACTTGCCAAAAATTCTTGTCCATGCACCAGAAGTCATGATTTTTCATGCTGAATCCAAAAATGCAAACCATTTGTGATTTGGAGCTCCCAATCCTAAGCGTCGCGCCAGTGGCGCAACGCACAGGGAGAAAAACCCTGTTTTTTGCACAAAAATTTCCAAAAACACCAAAAATGCCCCAAATTTCTTGAAATTTGGGCTGGAGCTTCCTTATCAAGTGTTATGTTGGGCCAAAGAGGCTTTGGCCAATATCTGAAGTTGATCAAGCTCCCTTTGCCTCTTTTTCTTCTTGATTGCCTTCCTTAATTTCACCTTCAAATTCCTGATTCGGGCCTTGCACACTTTGTTTCGTGCCATGTAGTGGAAAGCCATGTGTCTCAGAAATGCATGGTCCTTGTTGGCCTTGTCCAGCAGCCTCTCCAAGTGCATGTTAACTCTCTCGAGATTGGCCTCCCGATCCTCATTAATCTCTTGCTCCAATGACGTGAGCTCAACTCTTCTCCTTTGTGCAGCTTGGCGATGCTCACGAATGTTTTGTAGCTCCATGATCACTTGTTGATCCTCCAGCTATTTGTTCCTCTACTCCAGATATTTCATGTTCCATTTGGCTCTTTCCAAATCAAGGGACAAGGCTTTAATCTCTGCTTACTGCTCCTGGATGATCTCTTTAAGCTGTGCATTTGTCGATTCTGTATCTGTCTCATCATCATGAAGGAGAACGAATTCGGTCTCTCGTTCACCTGAAGGCCCCTCATCCTGCATTGGCTCCTTGCCTTTGTCCTGTTCCTGTGATGCTGATGGAGGAAGCGAGGCCCCTTCCACCCCAGGTGGAGATAACACTCGCTTTGCCATTGCAAACAAACGTCTGGTGCCTTTCTGATATGTGATGAAAACCGACACACTAGCAGTCTCATGGTGCTCATATCGACGAGAAGGTTCACCCTCATGCTTAAACTCTGATAATACCTGTGAAGTGCTAAAGAGGTCATGGGAGATGAAATCATCCCAAGTAATGCCCTACAATCCCAGCTGATTAACCACCAAAATATTAATAAGAGCAAAGTGATAAACACTGTTAAGTTGCTGCTGAGGGGTCTTGTGCTGCATGAAGGTGTTCATCCTCTCTATGTTCCTGCAAATGAAATATGATATGTTCATCATCCGTACCCTGGTAAATTGCATGAGAAACCTGATGTGATAGGCATATAGATGAGAGAACCTCCCCTCACAGCTGAAGTACTTCATGATCAACTTCATGAGTGGAGCATATTCATCTTTCAAATATCGGAATGGAAAGACTCTTGTGAGCTGCCTCAAGAAACTGGCCTTAATGTAAGGCTCATAATGCTGCCGATCAACCTTTTGTTTCTTGTGCCATGGTTCTCCAACATTCGGTATGCCGGTTGCTAATGAGACAGTTTCAGGTGTCAGTGTGAAGGTGACACCAGCCAAGATAGAGTGATCTCCATGTAGGTGAAGCACAAAAAGATGGGCCAAATCATGATGAACTCAAACATTAGCCACTCTTTGACAAAACTCAAAACATGATAGATGCTGGAAACATGACATAGCAAGAGGGCATGCCTGCAATTCTGTGAGGGTGGTTGGCTCATCCCTAACATGTTTTCCACTTTTATGATGTCTCCGGGGAGCCTGTTCTTCTGAGGATGAATCACTTTGAGTTTCCACCTCGTACTCCGATGAATGCTCAGATGCCATGACTGTTGTATATGGACTGTGCTTGGACTGCCCTTTGATGATGGTAGTGAAACTATGTGTTGTTATGAACTCTGCCACCAAGGGGAACAATGCAAAAAGGGAATGTTAGGAAGGGGATTAATATGATGGGATTAGGGATTATGGGGAGAAGTTTTGTTTTAGGGACATGTAGGAGGGTTTGGGGATTTTATAAGGAAGGGTTTTGGGGTTTTACATTGACAAATGAGTGGAGGGGATAGGGAATAGAGGTTTAGTACTGTTTTAGGGTAGGGAAAGATGGGAAAAATGGAATAGGGGGAAAGGGAAAAATGGAAAGAAGGGGAAAAATGAAAGGGAGGAGGAACCTTGGCCTCAACACAACAAATTTGCAACCCTAAGAGCAATGGCTTTGATGATTTCAAGAGGTAGGGTTTAGGCATTTTTATTGCAACTATACACGGCCATAAACCATCATCATATCCAAAAAATTTGATGAGCAAGCAAGATGTAGACCCTACCTGTCAATTTGAAGGGTTTCAAAGTGATTTGTTGCAAGTTTGGCACAATTTCGGGCCTTTGTGGGTGTGCGCCACGCAGCAAACCCAGTGCGTCGCGCCCTGTGTGTGCGTCGTGCCCGTGTAGTTTCACCACTGTGGGGTCGCGCCCTGTGCGCTGGGCTCTGGAAAACACCTCCAACCTCTCCTAAAATGCGTGCTAACTCTTCACAATGACTTTGCAATGCTTTATCTATAACCTTGGTATGCATAATGACTTTGTTTCTTGTGGGAATCTTATATAAAGACTGTGGAGTCATGGCTTTAATTTTTGTTTCTTCAAAACCCCCTTTGATAATGTTTTATTTTGGCACTTTTTCCTAATTTAATTCAACTCTGTATTTCACTTTTCCCTTTGAATTTTTAGCTAAAATGATGCAATTTTTGGCTCTTTTGCAGGGGGTTGTTGACATGGCATTTGGTCAAGGAGACCAGGGCTGTGCTTGGAGAAATCCACTGAGAAACTTTGAAATTTTTTTACAAATGGCAAACTGTTGACTTTTCTTCAAAACAGAGTTTTGATGAACAGTCGTAATATATCAATATGATGATGAAAATCTGTGAATCACAACTTTATAAGAGCCTCCCTCTGGCCTTGTTGGCTTTATTGGACATTGCTTGAGGACCAAATGACCAATCCCTAGACTTGATGACCGAAATGACTCTCGTCCACTAAAAGATCAAACATTGACTGTCATGGACTTTAATACACATTGATGAAAAGACCTGAGCCAGCAGGTACAAGACATGAGGGGAATGAATGGTAAGGCCCTTCCATCAGGTTATGGCATGCCCCTAGTGGAATGCAGCTGAGTGAATGGGGCGAGACACCTAAAAATGAAATGCAGAAATAGTTTTGATCTCTGACGGAGGACTGACAGGACCGACTCTAACACCTCCATGATCAGTGAATGAGTTTCTCTTGGTGTTTATGGTGATTTAATGAGTAAAACTTGAAACCCTACCTCTTTGCAATGTTGGTAAAAAACAATTGTATAGGGTTTACAAATTGTGTTTTTTGCTGCCAATTTCACTCCTAGCCATTTCACTCCCTCACTCTTACATTCCCTCCCTCTCATTACATTTTCATCAACCCATTTCCTAAATCCCATATCCCCAAATTACTAATCCTAAATCTCCCTAGTTAAAAATTCCCAAACCCTAACTGCTGCCCCAAAGCCCAATTACTGTCCCTAAACCCTTCTATTCCCCAAAATCTTGTCAGTAATATTCCCAAAACCCCTCATACACTTTCCCTCCACATTCCCTCATACATTCTCATCCTTGACAGCAAAAAACCTAAAGACACCATAAATCTCTTCATACTCATCAAGAAAACTCAAACATTGGCAAACATGGAGTCAAATCCTTCCTATGATCGAGATGAGGAGACACTCAGTGATTCTTCTAGAGAGATGCATGCACCAAGGAGACCTCACAAGGGTGGGAAACATGTACAAGAAGAGACTACTTCACTTGCCGAGCTGCTGGCCTGTCCTCTTGCTGTCACATGTTTTCAACACCAATCTTGTTATCAGTTTTGTGAGTTGGCAGAGAGAGTCCAGTACCATCATGAGTTGGCCAGATTGTTTGTGCTCCATCTTCATAATGGTCAAGCCACTTTGGCAGGTGTGACATTCACCTTGACACTCGAGACTATTTCTCAAGCAACTGGCATTCCAAATGTTGGTGAGCAGTGGAATAAAAGGCAGCAGATTGATAGAGAGCATTATGAGCCTTACATCAAGGCTGGTTATCAGAGGCATCTCGGTAGAGTTTTTCCCTTCAAATATCTGAAGGACACATATGCTCCCTTGATGAAACTCATAATAAAATAGTTCAGCTGTGAGGGCTGGTTTTCTCGCCTATATGCCTATCACATCATATTGTTGATGCACTTCACTAGGGTGAGAATGATGAACCTCCACTATTTTATTTGCCAAAACATTGAGAAGATGACCACCTTAGTGAATAGGAAGCCTCCTTAGCAGCAGTTAAACAGTATATATCATGTTGCACTAATCAAGATTGTGGTCTTGCATCAGCTTGGTTTACAGAACATCTCATGGGAGGATTTCATTTCACATGAGGTCTTCACAGGTCCTCAAGTACCCCCAGCAGTTTTTCATGAGACAGGAGGACCTTCACATCAACAGGAGATTCATGAGACACAAACCACTAGTGTGCCAGTGTTTGTCACTTATCAAAAGGGCACTAGAAGGTTGTTTGCAATGGCAAAACAAGTATTATCTCCACCTGTGGTGGAAGGGGTCTCGTTTCCTCCATCAACAGAGCAAGTACAGGACAAAGGCAAGCGGCCATTACATGATGAGGGGCCTTCAGGAGGGTAGGAGACAGATTTATTTCTTATTCAGGATGATGACATTGATTTGGACTCACAAAGCTCAAAGCTTAGAGAGATCATTCATGAGCAGCGAGATGACATTCAACATTTATCTCTCAACCTAGATAGAGCCAAGTGGATCATTAATTATCTAGAGCAAAGGAACAAACAGCTAGAGGATCAGCAAACCATTATGGAGCTACAAAACATACGAGAAAACTGGCAAGCTACCAAAAGGAGGAAAGTCAAGCTCACATCACTTGAACAAGAAATCAATTCTGATCATGAATCTTGGCTTGAGAGGGAAAATATCAACTTGGAAAAGATGCTAGAGAAGGCCAACAAAGAGAAAACTATGTTGAGGCACATGGCACATCATTACTTGGCGAGAAACAAGGTGTACAAAGCAAGAATCAAGATTTTGAAGGCCAAGTTGAAGAAGGCATCAAGGAAGTGAAAAGAGAAAGATAGACTACAGATCTTGGCTAAGGCTTCCTTGGCCCGACACAACACTTGATGAAGGACACTCAGCGCAAATTTCAAGAAATTTGGGACACTTTTTGCAATTTTGAAATTTTTGGCTTAAAACACAGGTTTTTCTGCCTGATGCGCCGCGCCACCTAGAGCGTGCTTTTGATGTAGACCTCCTTTTGAGGAAAACTCGGTATTTTTGGATTTTTCATGGAAAAATATGCATGCCCACAAATGACCAAGAAATTTTGACAGGTTTTGAGCTTCCAAAAAGGTCAAAAACACCTCAAAAATGACCTTTCTGCCCCTTTTTGGACACACGGGAAGCAGTGTTGGGAGAACTCAGTTTTGGAGGGGCAAATGGAGGAAAAATTCAGAAATTCCACTTGTTATAGAAAGTAGACAGGAATACCTTTCCAAAAATCCAACTTGGAGAAAATTTGGACACCGGGAAGGCCTCCAATATCAGCTGCAAAAAGGCGCTACGCATACGGAAATCAGCGCAACGCATTGGAGGAATTTTGCTCATTTTGGCCAAAAAACTCTGTTTTTCACCTAGTTTCTTCACTGTTTGACTTTTCTACTTCTAATTATCAAACTCATGATGTAATTTAATGTGACATGATGGATTTTGATGTAATTATGCTAAATTTTCACTCATAGAGGTAGATTCATCCATCAAAAGGTAGTTTGCAACTGAATGAATCAGTTTCCTAGTTTTTAGAGGCAAGTTGTTCCACTACCTACTTTTTAGTTCTCAATTTAGACTTTGTTGGAACAGCTCCTAAACTTATGAGCTCGACCCCTAGAGGCTAGGATTAGTTGTTGGTTTCCTATATCTTGTAATTTTTCAGTCATTAGCATGGTTGGACTTTTGGGAAAGCTTGGAGCTTCATTGTATACTCATTTCAACAGTTTTGGCAAAGGAATAGACCAGGGTTTGCAGCACTTTATGGGATTCTTGTGGCATCTTGCTTTGGTATTGTGTTTTCTTCTGTAATTTTAAGTTTACATGTGTTTTATGTATGCCATTATCTCTCTTTGCTTCATCTTAACTAAATCAAACAAGGATAAAGGTAGAATACATTGAAATTACAATGCTCTACCTAGGGTTTTTTAAGTTATTTATGTTTTCAGCTGTTTGAAGAGGATCCCTAAGACTTTCATGCCCTCTCCAGCTCCTCGCCAGTTTAAAATCTCTCCATCTCACTCAATTTGAAGTACCAAATCACTTGCCTACCTTGCCCCATAGAGATCTCTGCAAAACTGAGCCTTATTCCCCAGACCCAAATCTGCCTTTCGCATTTGAGCCAACAAAACATCATCAAATTTAATCAAAACTCTTCCTTACACATACCTAGCCTAAAACCAGTGATTACATCAGTCATCTCAAGCTTTATTGGCCATCTTTTCCTGAGATTGACAAGGAGAGAGCCCTCTCCCGACCTGGTAGGGCTAGCTACTAGGTTAAGCGTGGTTTGATGTTACCCTAGATCTTGCCTTTCTCAGCCTGAGGTAGATTTAGGCCCTAACAACTTCCAAACCCCAGACCGATAGAATTTCACCACGTTCGAGATCCAAATCAACTGTGTCATTGGGTTTAACCATTTTTTTGTTGTCTGCTCCTTGATATCTACCTAGCGGGTAAAACGACCATGAAAATGTGATATTGTTACTCGCAACTAGAACCAACCTAGATCCATCTAACTTTGGATCTATCATGTCATGAAAGGGATAAAATCCCTCAAGGTGCAAATATTTCCTCAAATTCTACACTCCAAGGTTTTCACCTCGAGATATTTGATCCCTCTCGATGCATGACAGATCTAGAGTTAGATGGATCTATGCTAGTTTAAAAGGGAAAAAAATGACATAACCACTTTATTTGATTTGTGTATACTACTGTGAAGATTCTATAATATCTTGTGGAGGTTAAATATCTATCATCAACCTAGTAATTATTGATAATTGTGTCAAGAGGTGCATTCTGCATGGCAATGTGTGATTTCGTTTGTGCTGAACGTGGAGTTGACACGTGTCCTTTATATATATATATATATATATATATATATATATATATAGAGAGAGAGAGAGAGAGAGAGAGAGAGAGAGAGAGAGAGAGAGAGAGAGATAAGAAAACAATGTAGGATGGAATAAAATGAATTGTTTACTATTTGAAATAAATATTTAGTGATTTTAGATTATGAAAATAAATTTTAAAATCATGATTTACTTATTTTTCCCCATAATTAACCATTTGAAATTTATATGATTTTTTTTTTATTTTTTTTTTGTAAATAAGCAGTGGGACTTCCATTCATCATTCAAAACAAAATTACTTACATATTATTTTACTGTTGGTCTGCCTTATTGGAAACTATATCATTTGCAATATAGCCATATTCTCATCAACATCCTGGGTATGACATTGCAAATATTTTTCTTCCTAGACCAGCTTCTACAAAATTTACTATCAAAAAGATAGCTCTAGATTTCTTTATAAATTCTACTAGCTTTTCTTTGCTATCTCAGCAGCTCAACCCTAACATATTTTTCTTTGCCTGCCTAGCAACTCAATCCTAACAAACACTTAACAGAACTAGACATAACAGGACTATGCAAGACTTCTAAAAACCATATCCAAAACCATAACAGAAGCATATAGTATCAGATTAGTTATCAAGGTCGGGGGGTTCTGCTTCCTAAGGAGGGTCTTTGTCACTACCTTGGCGCAATGGCTCGCCTCTCGTGTTGCGCACACACTCACGACGTACAATATCCAATTGATCATCCCCATGTCAAGTAGGATGTTTAAGTGATGGACATAGTGCAGGAAAGTATCAAACATTTTCACCAGGGAGTCAATATAGTGCTTCTGACGATGTTCAATATCCACTAGTGTGTGCATGTGGGTTTCCAGTATTTCTACTCTTCTCTAAAGGATGTCAAATTGTCATGGATGGATGCCTTGAGAGTCGTTCTCAGTTATGACTTTACCCATCAACATTTTTATGTGCCACGTTGTGTCCACAGCTTTATGGTACAAGGTTTCGCAGGTCCGAGTGACGCCTGTATCTATCACCCAATCTACCTCCTCAACCACGTGACCCTACGATTTTTTTTCTCTTTTCTCTTGGACTTCTTGCTCTTTAATCGTCAAAATGGCCATTATTTCCAGATCAGGGTGTGATAATTCGTACAAATTCATATGTACGCACTGTGATCTCCCCCAAGCCTACTTTAGCCGATATCTTTTCATAACTACATGATTTCACATGGGAATTAACTATGAGCACCTACACTTCGATTGATAATCCCTATTGTCCTTAGGGATAGGGGATTTCATACCCAGGGTTGTACCCTCCTCTATAGCTACCTCACCAACCTTTAATCTCCACACACTACATTTCTTGATGATTCCAATTCCACTTTGTTGTAACAGTCATCCTTTGCCCTGGTTATGAGATGACCATGTCATCTGATACCTGATGATCATTAAAATGTTCTTGGGGTTTGCCCCCCACTCCCGAGTGTGTACCCATCTCCATGATGTTCGTCCAAGTCCAATCTATTACCTTCATGTCCAACTCAGCTATGTTACCACAATCATCCTTCAACTACCCAGGTCGGACCTCCTCCCACACATATTCACCTTGGCCTGCTAGTTCATTTGCCCCTTCACTCACCAACCTGTCTGCCAACTTGTTGGTTGATCGATGAATGAGGTTGAACTACAAGGTGTGCATGTGAGTCAAGTTTCCTTAAATCCTCTGGATGATATAGCTCAGGCACCCATTCTTTGTTACCTTCCCCAAGTTGGAGTCACATTGTAACCTTATAGTTGCTCTAATTTCCAAAGTTGAGTCTCCCTCTATCATGGAGTGGGGGATATTGCCTTTGATAATCAGCTCTAGCCCTTGTTCCAGAGCCAGGAATTTCTTTGCATTATTCATTGTCATTCCTAGATTAGAATAGTAAATTATAAGGATTTTTCCAGTGTTGTCTTGAATTTCCTCTCTCACACTAGCATGGCCCGAGTTACCCTTCGAGGACCCATTAAAATTTAACTTCAGAAACCCTGTCATTAGTGGTGTCTAGAATGCTTGTGATCCTTGCATGCATGGTTCCTTTATTCTATGAACCAAACGTTGAATCCCTTTCAGACCTAAAGTTTCCAGGATTTTGTTTTCTTGTGCTATAGGATTATTATTTTCCTTTAGCGCCCGACAACTTAGGACTATTTCTTTTATTTGTTGGAGGATTTGGGAGAGCAATGATTGAGTTGGGGAATCTTTGTCCTGGAATATCTGGCAATTTCTCTCTTTCCATGCTGCCCAAATCACGAAAACAAGACTCTGGCTCTAAGCAATACTAACCACTTTGTCATTCATTATTTCTCCTCTCCAATTATTTAACGTCCCTTGGATTTTGTCTCTTTGTCTATCTAATTTCTAAAATATTTGAGCAACCCAGTCCCACAATGTAGCTGTGTATTCACAATTATTCAATAGGTGGTTGATTTTTTCTTCCTTCTTTTTATATAGGCTACAACGTGCAAGTCCTAAAAAACCCTTGTAGCATAGGTTTTCCCAATCAAGAATTTTTTTTTGCATTACCAACCAAATGAAAATTTTAATTTTTGGCCACTATTGATATGAACAAATCTTACTCCAGTTTGGCCCTTCAATGTCCCGTTGGTTCTCCATAAGATAGTTGTGAGCTTCCTTTAAGGTAAAATGGTCGGCATCCTGCCTCCCCGATTAAAGTTAGTCGTCATCCTCCAAATGGAGAATCCTTCATAGCTAGAGATCCTCATTCAGACTTTGGGAAATTTGGGCTAGTTGTTGTTGTGCGAACCGGTTTAGGATGGTCCATTATCTACATTTTTGGTTGGTTCCCCCCGCGTCCCAGTATTGGTGAACTGTTCTTTTACCTTTTTCTTGGAGTGTCTCCTTGAGTTCAATTATGTCTGGTCTAAATATTTTTGGTTCCTGTTCCCATGCATCATCCTAGAATAGCATTGTTCTATCATTCCTTACCTCCCAAAAACAATTCTCTTGAATCAATCCCCTGTTTTTCAAAGCCAAGTTCCATGAGGTAGATCGTGTCATCATGTCATTAAATCTGATCAAAGCTTGAGTGTGCCAATGTGGAGCATATTTTGCTTTCCAAAATGATGCCCAAGGTATTGACATCTTTAATCTATCGCCACCATAATTTGGTTGTACAGACAACATTCATTTTTCTGGGTCTATAAGGCCTAACCCGCCTTAGTATTTTGGATTGCAAATTTTATCCCAACTAACCAGCACCCATTTGTTCTTTTCCTTTGCCCCATTCCATAGCAATTCCTGTGGATTTCTCTAATTTTAATGAGAATGCCTTTGGGAGTTGGGAGCATCGATAATAAGAAAATCAGGATTTCTTGTAGAACCGCTTTGGTTAGCAATAGCCTACCTCTGAGGTTGAGAGCCTGGTAGGTCCACTGATTGACCTTGTGTTGTAATTTTACTACTAGAGTCTCCTAGGTGGCTTTCTTGGGTACTTTTTCCATTAGAGGAACTCCCAAGTACTTTGACGGCAGGGATTTCATTTGACAGCCTAAAATGATGGAAAGGTTTCTTTGCACTACAATGTGAGTATTAAAAAATAAAAACATGGACTTTGAATGATTAACATCCATACCTGAGACAACAAAGAAATCCTCAAGGATATTTTTTTAGGTTCTTTCCTCCTTGACTGAAGGGAATCCATGCAGCATTGTTGCATCCATAAATTGTTGGTGGGTGGTCATCTTGCATTCTATGTAAGGCAGTAATCCTTTAATCTCCCCTATAACAACTGTGAATTTAATGGATTTGTTGAGACCCTCCATGGCTAACACAAAGAGGAAAGGAGATAGTGGATCTCCTTGTCTTAGACATCTGATGGGGAAGAAAGGCTGTGTCAGGGGCCCATCCACTAAGATTGAAAAACTAGTGGAAGTGAGGATTGACATTATCCAATGGATCCAATGCCACCTGAATCCAAGGGCTTTTAAAAGGATCTCCGAGTAATCCCAATTTAGCTTATCATATGTATTAGCAATGTCCAATTGCATAATTATTCCCACCTTTTTTTAGCCTTGAGGGAGTGAATGATTTCATGGGCCTGGATTATATTATCTAGGATCTGCCTTCTTTCCACAAATCCATCATGTTCCTCTAACACTAGAACTGGGAGAAGGGGTTTTATTTTGTTTGCAATGAATTTTGAGATAATTTTATAAATGAAATTGCAGAGAGAAATAGGTCGAAACCTGTCTGGAGTGTTGGATTCTTTTTCTTTGGGGATCAATGTTATGAGATTAGCATTCAAGGCTTTTAGCACAGACATTTATTTGCAGTAATATTCGACTACCTCAACTATCTCACAACCCATAACTTCCCAACATAATTTGGAAAATTCCGCTGTGAATCCATTTGGGCTAGGTGCTTTTCCATAAGGCATATCTTGCACCACTTGTTCTACTTCCTCCATCAAGATTGGCCTGTTGATATTATCATTCTTCTCCTCTGTGATAAGTTTGGGAATAAAACTGAGGATTTTACTGATGGCCCTAGATTTGTCTCCTGGCAGTTATGTTGTAATATCCTAAAGGTGTTGGACCAGTGTTTGCTCGATCTCCTAATGGGAATGGACCTCCTTCCCTCCATTATCTTTCAATCTCAAAATTATTTTGTGATTTCTATGAGAAATCGTGGTACGATGGAATAATTTGGTACTTTTCTCCCCATCTTGAACCTACCGAACTCATGGTTTTTGTCTCCATAATTTTTTTTCTTTTTTACATCGTTATTCCCATTCTTGTTGTAGGGAGAGTTCTTGATTTTTCTTTTCCTTAGTGAATCCTTCCTCCGGCATTGATCTATGTAGAGCTTCTAGTTTAGCTTATATGCTTTTCGTTTCTTGGAAAATATTCCCAAACTCATGTTTGTTCCACAATTTAAGTTGTTCTTTAGTATACTTCAGCTTTTGCTATAGCCTGAGCATCTTGGAACCTCTGATAATTCTACCTTCATGCCACCATTTCTTTATTTTGTTTACAAAATTGGGATGATCCATACAAAATCCTTCAAACCGGAAGGGTCTGTTTTTTGGTGTACCCGTAATCTGGGCAGTCAGGGATACAGGCCAATGATATGATTTGAAGTTATACATGATGTTGGTTTCCATGGATATTCCCTATAAGATCAACTCCTTCAAGACTAGGAATCTATCTAGTGTCAAAGCCACCACGTATTTACCTCCCCTTTTATTTGTCCAAGTATATACACCATTTAAGGTCTCCTATTCCAGCAGCTTCAAGCCTTTAATCATATTTTGGAAATTTCCAGAGTCCCTATCCAGTTTCCTAGTTCCTCCTTTCTTTTCTTCTATGGAAACAATCATGTTGAAATCCCCTACCAGGATCCATTTTGATGTGGGGTACCTTCTTCAAATATCCTCGAAGGACTTGATAAAATTAAGCTTCTCATCAATTTGTTGTGGGTCATAAACATTGGTGCAAATAACCAGATATGGTGACCCTATATATTGTCTGACTAAAGATAATGCATTCTGAGAGACCTTAGAGGACACACATGGATTGTTTGGAGATTCCATAAGGTTAAGAGCCCTCCTGTCGAATTTCTAGACTCTATGTCTACAAAATCATACTAAAACCAAAATTTCCCATTGCTTATTTTCATACGATTCGTTGTACATTTATTTTCTTGAATACGCATAATATCAGGATTCTCTTTCTTCATTATTTTTTTTCAATATTTTTTTTCTTTCAAGGTTGTTCAAGCCCCTTATATTCCATGTTAGAACTTTCATTAGAAAAGAGGAGGAGGGGGGGAGTTTGGGTTCTAGGGTTTCATCTTAATTAAATTTATTAGGAGAGCCCCCAATTCCTTAAGTGTAGCATTATTTGTTTTCTGACCTCATTTCCATTGAGATTGCTTTGGGATTTGGTTGTTTTGGACCTTTAGTTTGATTCCTAGGCCTTTTCCTTCCCCATGTCTTCGTTTGAACCCTCTCATCTAAGTTTCTTCCCTGGTTATGAACAAGTATTGCACCTTATCGCTTTGGTCCATTGGAATCATGTCCATCCCTTTATTTTTCCATTGTTCTAGGGGTTGAGGGAGGTCTAGTCCTTCCTGCTCCATTATTTCCATCATATCTGGGTCTTTTGTCCCTATCTCGCTAGGTTTCATATCCAAATCCTCATTTGATTATATATGGATGTAGGCTCACCTTCCTTCTCCGGGGACTGCATGGGTGCCATTAGTGTATCTTCATTTGCAGGAAGGTCACTCTCTATTACTTATTTCTCCAAGGTCTCATGCTAGGGATGATGCTCTGCTTTCGCATGGATAGTTTCCTCAGCCATCACGTCATATCATTTCTTTAACTCCTTATTCCCACTGTGGTTTTGTTGCTGTAGTTTCCTTCCTACTTTCCCCCTAGGTCCAAATTTTGTGAAACCATCGACATTTCTTTCTAGATTGGGCTTAATTTTATCATATTGAGCATTTAGTGGGAACTCTCTACTAAGGTGCCCATGTTCATGGCATCTTTAGCACCAGAACATGATTTTTTCATAGTCAATTCTCTCATCCCAACTCTGATCCTCGAACTCAAGTGTAATCGCCTCAGGAAGGGCTCCAAAGATGTCCATTTCCACACATATCTGGCCATACGTTATGTATTTTCCCTACTGGGTTTCGTTTGAGATTTTTAGAAAATGACCTAGAGAGTTACCTATGGCTTCAAGGGTTTTTGGAAGCCAATAATCAAGCGGTAATGAGTATATCCTGATCCACACCGGAACGGAGGTGAAAATTTCTTGTTCTGGAGTGAAGTTCTCCTTCCCGGGGCGCATGTATAATCATGTTGACGATAGGAAATAAGGTCCTTCTTCGAAGATTATATCTCTATATTCAAGGTTAGAAAATACAATCGTAAATAAACCTTTAGAGCCTAGGTAAAGGCCACTTCTCCTTTAGGTTTCCAAACATACATAATCCAAGATCTGAGAGGCTTCTCATTGGGCCAGATCCCCATAAATTTGTAGATTAACGCATATGTCTTCATGTGGTCCCTATTAGCTTGGGTTTCTGGGTCTGTTAGAACCACCTTTGGTGTCTTTTCTGAATTAGGCTTGCATACTCTTTTTGTACTAACCATTTATACCATTTTCTTTGCTACTTCTACCGCTTTTCCTGCATTTATATTTGTGTCAGTTGCCTCTTTATTTTCCGCCATAGCCTGAATAGTTTCAAAACCAATCCTGCCTAACTTATTGGAAGACTTTCCAGTCCCCCCTTGGATACTTTTCTCCCTATCAATCATAATATTATGATAGGAGGGAGCAGAGCTCCCCCTCCCCCGTAGTTTCCATGGTTCTTCAAAGCCTTTCATACTGTGAATTTCCCGCCTTTCACCTCAAAGCTAACTCTATATGATTTTAATTCTTTAAAAACAAGGTTATATTTATTTTTATCTTTCATTATATTTAATATCAAGAGTTATTATGGATCTTATGTTGGAATATGACCCCTCAATCATGTTATTATTTATCAACCTTGGCCATGGAGGCTGTCGAGAATGGTCCACACACATCTGAGTGAACTATTTCAAGGAATTTTTGCACTCTATTGCCCTTATCATGAAAGGTGGTTTTGGTGTACTTCCCTAGTGTACAACATTTGCATGTATCTCGTTGCTCTAGTACACCCTTAGGATGTCCTATAGAAATCTGTTGAATGATCTTCAAGGCTTCATGGTGCAAATGGCTATGTATCATATGCTACAATTCACCAATGTCTCGGCTCTGCACCGTCTCTGCTTTCATGCTCAAAGAAACACAATCTTCTACATCCAATTTGTATAAGTTCTTCACCTGAACCTTGATCTGCTTCACTTGTCCCGTGGCAATATGTCTAAGGAAAGCCTTTCCTTTACTAAATATCACATCATATCCATGGTCTTCCAACATAGCAACTGATACTAATTTTTTCTTCAGACCCGAAACATACATGACATCTTTTAATGTGAGAGGAGAACCAGACTCCCTTTGAAAAGTAACTGTACTAATACCGGTCACGCTATACCTTCCATCATATCCCACCTCGATGTGCATCTGGAGGTCCTTCTCCTCCAAGTCACTGAAAATTTCTTTATTACCTCTCATATGGAATGAGGCTCCACTATCTATATACCACACATTATCCATCATTGATGTCACCATGCATGAAATGAGTGTGAAATCCAAATCG